>OX422216.1:619049091-620249091 GCA_949130495.1 Sambucus nigra
AAGATGTTGGTTTTTCTTTAGTTTTCTCAAGATTTTATCGAGAAGTGAGTTCAAATTAAAATTAAAGTGGCAATAGTTTGTGATAGGGGTGGCCATGGGGTCGAGGCCCGCCAAGCCCGTCCAACCCGCCCATTAAAAAAATAGGGCTTGGGTAAGGTGAATAGGCCCGCAAAGCGGGGTTGGCAAAATTTTATAGGCCCGATTTTTTTTCGGGCGGGCTTGGGCATGAGTTCTTAAGCCCGATGAGGCCCGGCCCGGCCCGAGGCCTGAAAAATATATATATATATATATATATATACACATATATGTGGGGGGAGGAACTTTTATAAATATAAAAACGTATACCAAGTCATTTCATGTAGAGTGGGAAACTTTATATATGGACTTTGTAATGTATGGAGTTTAAAACAGATTTTAAATTAAAAAATTGGTCTTTAAATAAACAAATAGGTATTTAATTTTAAAAAAAAATCTTTTAACTAATATAATATGGCCCGATCGGGCGGGCCTGGGTAAAGAGCTTTCAAATCTGGGCGGGCTTGGGATTACATAATAAGGCCCGATCTGGGCCCGAGCGGGCTTGGAATAGCCGTTAATTTTTCAAGCCCGGCCCGAGCCCGACCGGGCCTGCCCAGGCCCGGCCTATGGCCACCCCTAGTTTGTGAGGTGTGCAATCTCAGAGGAGCAGTTCTACATGAACCGCACTTGGACCGCCCAGGAACCGCATTTGTCCTTTTTTTTCGCTTTTTAAGTTTATTATCCTCTTGAGATTTTCTTTTTTCCTTTTTTTTTTCTTTTGTTTTTAACAATTGATAAAAAAAAAAAAAAACAATTTTCCTATTAATATTAAAAAAGAGTATTTTTGATTAAAACTAAACTGCTTTTTTTTTTAATTAAATATCGCGATTAATTAATGATTTGTTTTACGGGGTCTGCGTCAGCGATACTAATTAATCGCGATATTTTATCAATTAAATATCGAGATTAATTAATGTCGTTGGCGCGGACCCACATTCAACAAATGATTTTGGTCCGGGAATGTGGGTCCGCCCCAGCGACACTAATTAATCGCGATACTTTATTGAAAAAATATCGTGATTAATTAGTGCCGCTGGCGCGGACCCACATTCAACAAATGATGTATGTTCGGGAACGTGAGTCCGTGCCAGCGGCATTAATTAATCGCGATATTTAAAAATATCGCCATTAATTAGTGCCGCTGGGGCGGACTCACATTCAACAAATGATATGGTTCCGGGAATGTGGGTCTGCGTCAACGACACTAATTAATCGTGATATTTTTTCAATAAAATATCACAATTAATTAGTGTCGCTGGCGCGGACCCACATTCAAGAAATGATTTTGGTCCAGGAATGTGGGTCCGCGCCAGCGGCATTAATTAATTGCGATATTTTATTGAAAAAATATCGTGATTAATTAGTTCCACTGGCGCGGACCCACATTCAACAAATGATGTATATCCGGGAACGTGAGTCCGTGCCAGCGGCATTAATTAATCTCGATATTTAAAAATATCGCGATTAATTAATGTCTCTGGCGCGCAGCCACATTCAACAAATGATGTGGTTCCGGGAATGTGGGTCTGCGTCAACGACACTAATCAATCGCGATATCATGTCAATAAACATAATTTTTTTATTTATGAAAAAATATTTTTTATTTTAATAAAAAACTGTTTACTTTATAAAAAAGATTTTTTAGTAATAGGAAAACTTTTTTTTTTTACATATAAAAAACTATTTTTATATTAATTGTTATAAGCAAAAGAATAAACAACTTGAAAAAAAAAAGGATGCGGTCCCCAGGCGGTTTAGATGTCGGTCCATCTAAACTTTCCCATCTCAGAGAGGGGTAAAGAGAGTACGTGTGTTTAGGGAATGTGTATCTCAGTGCTTGTCAATGATATCTTCTCTCGAGCCTTGTGCTCTTTAGAGGCAGCATGGATGAGATCGAATAGAGGGTTTTTTTTCCGAACATTTTGGTTTTTTCGATATTTGATTCGATATTTTTCGATTTTGAAACGTATATAAGATTTTCGATTTTTTGATTTCCGATGAAGGGCGGGAGCATTGATAAATCTTTTAAAAATGTCAGCCACCTCACGCTGACGCAACTTTTCCTTCTTGGGCAAATCAAAGGAATGGGACTCAATGACCTCTCAGTAGACTATAAATACAACCCTCACTCCAGGGCCAAGGGTGATGTAATTTTCGAACTTTGAGAGACACAAATAAAACTTAATGACCTCTCAGTAGATGTAGGCAATTTGTCAAACCACGTATATCTGTGTGATGTGTGACATTTTAATATTCTTTCATTATATAACTTTTAGAAATAATTAATTGTTGATTAATTGAAATAAAAAAACCATACCTTAGTTTAAAATTATATTATTATAAATGGGGATTTATTATTTTTTGTAAAATAAAAATTAAGTTTAAATAAAAATTTGGAAATTTTGAAGAGTATACGTAACAAATTTAGGATAAATACCTTTACTCATAGTTAAGATACCCTTAGCTTAAAACTGAGCTTTTTCCATACAATACCTTGGATTTATTAACATTCAAATTTGGTAAGAGGAAAGTTCAAATAAAAATTTGGACATTATAATCAATATACAAAACAATTTGCAGATAGATACCCTTACTCGTAGTTAAGGTACCCTTACTGTAAATAAAAGCTTATTTGTACCAAACCTTACATTTCTTTATAGTTGTATAATTTTATGGTGGATCTCTTATATTCTGTATGGGGAATATTAAATAATAAATTTAGGACATATACCCTTACTACTAGTTAAGATACCCTTGGGGTTTGTTTGACTGTCATTGACATTTTTTCTTTTGCAAATTCCTCAAAAGGTCTAAAAAATTTATTTGAACTTCACTTATCTCTTAGGTGTTGGTCGATCGGCGGTCGCATCGGCTGATCGTCATTGTCTTACTGCTTTGCATCGGGCGCCTGGCTTTTTCCATTTTTGGGCAACACCTAGATGACATTGCCTTGGTTCTATGCATCTCCATACATACTTGTTTGGTGAATTTCCAAATTTCACCCACTTATGTAATTTAAATATCCATAAAAGTACGGGGTTTTACATTCTACCCCCCTACAACGAAATTTCGTCCCCAAAATCCGGATATGACCAGTACTACCAGCCTAGGATCGCTAATCACATTTCATCCTGGTACACACAAGTCGAAAGGCACAAACCCAAACGCTACACTACCATATACTTGTTCACGGTACCCACCTATCTTAAGGCTTATGCTGTAACGCACTAGCTTAACAACAAGCTTGACTAAGTCTCTACATGCTGAAAATGATGACACATCGTAACTAGTGCTTCTATAACCGTATTTAAAGATAATGAGCCTATAATCACCTTTGACTATGAAAATTCAGGTTCGCAAGATGTATGCATTGGTTCGCAAACAGAGCCCGTTTTTGTGTTGAAAAACACTTTTTTAATTCACAACCAAACATCCTTGAATATTATAATTGTGAATTGATTTAGAAACATCAGAAAGTTTTTAATACATTGCATACATCTTAGTGGAGAGGATCTCCATTGCTAACTTGTGATACTTGTAGGGAGAGAGAGAGAGAGAGAGAGAGAGAGAGAGAGAGAGGCGTTGAGGGGGATAGGGTTATTGAGGGAAAAAATGCAGAGTGCAAGAACAAGGGATCTGCTGTGGGATGTAATATCTACTTTTAGTGAAGGGTAAAACTGGTCTTTATTAAAAAATATATAGTTTGGAAATTATGATTTTTCATTTAAAAAATCGGGTGAAAAAAATAGGATTAGAGTGTAAATATGACATCATTAATAACAAATATAAGAGATCGACAAATCAAATTATTATCTATGGTTAAAGGAATATTAATAATCATAAGTTTAGAAAATGCTTAACAAAATCATTTACTTAAAACTCATTCATTTGCATATTGTGGAAACCAAATCTTTTGATTCGAGATTGTTCTCAACATCCTAGAGTACGACATATTTCTTACGAATTTAATGTTGGGGCGAATTTGAATAGATGGTAGAGTTATAATAATGGAGTAATTTAGCACATGAGTAAAAATAATGTGAAAAGTATTAAATCAGGATAATGCTTCTAGTCTTGCCTCTCAGGTTAAAACGACAGAGCACTGGAAATAGAGAGCTTCTATGAACAATACTATGAAAAATATGTTATTGCAGTGGACCAGGGAGACCAGCTCATCTTCTGGCTCAACACTCTAATGGAAGAACCCCTATATTCTTAAGTTCTTCTTCGTCTTGTGATGTACAAGCTACTGTTTTTATACTCTAATGTTGTTTTTATACTTTAATGTTATTTGATGTTAAAGAAAACAGAAAATAATTAAACGAATTAGTGGGGACGATGTATAAATGGCCATATTTTTTGGGGTTGCTTTTTGGATAGAACGAAGTGTTGAAATATAAACCTGTTTTATATTTATCAACCAATTTCCAAGAAGCATCCTAAGTTAGGTAAGGTGCGTTTATTTATTCTTAGTGGTTCATAATTGCCGAATAGGTGAAAGCAAATTGTGTGGTTTATGAATATTTGTATTAATTTAGTTTGAACCACATTGTGTGGTAACAATTGATTTTCTTCAACTATAAATACCCCGATATTAACCTAATGTTGTGTACCATTCTCAAGATATTAACCTATGTCCCAAATGTCGAGTAGCATCCCCACGATTGTGCATTATCCTCCAAATGTTGTGAAGCATCCCCAAGATAGTTCCATATCGAAATTGTCCGGGCTAAATGCTATTACTAAGTCACCATACAAGTCACACTCCATTAAAATATCCATTGAATATCATATTCCTTTTCCTGTGTTTTTAATTCACAAATACCATTTTTGTTTATTGAAACCATAATTATACCTATATACCATAATTATACCTGGTTACCCGATGTTCCGTATATTTTCTCCAATTTTCCTTTTTAAGCACCTTCCCCAAGATGGTTTCCAATCCTTCAAATGAGATGCACCATCCCCTAATGTTGTGTACCCTCCCCAAGATATTAACCTATGTCCCAAATGTCGTGTAGCATCCCCAAGATTGTGCATTATCCTCCAAAAGCTGTGAAGCATCTGCAAGATAGTTACATATCTAGAAACATGTAATATCGATCGGGCGATGCCTAGAAATAAGGAAATGTCAGTCATGTAATGCCTAGAAATAAGGGAATACTGCTAGGGTGATGGATAGTACCAAGGGAAAGATTCTGAATTTCCAATTTTCCGATTTTTTCGATCCTATTTTTTCGAAAATATGCCGATCCTATTTTTTCGAAATATTTTTCGATTTCCAATTTTTTTAAACATTCTCATGTGTCCCACATCGGCTAGGAGAGGAAGAGAGGCCCAAAAAAGTCCTCTATAAAAGGAGAATATCCCTCTATCCTCTACACAAATTAAAAAAATGATTAAATCCATATATATATTTATATGTTGGATTAAATCTTTTTTTCGATTTCTTTAAAATGAGAATTTTGAGTAAACGAAAATCATATATTAATTTTTTTGAAATTTTTGAATTTCCAAAATTTCTAAATTTTTAGGATATGTTTTGAATTTTTGATTTTTTTCGATTTTTTGATTTTTCCGAATTTGGAAACGTTTTTGATTTTCCAAAAAAATTGGATAGGAAATTGGAACAAATATTTAATTTCCAAAAAAATCGGAATTTTTTCCGAAGGGTCATTTTCTAATTCGATCGGGACGAAACACAACCCTAAGATCGAAGCATGTTTTGCTAGGATTTGTCTTTGGTTTATGACGTGGTGACTTAAGATGTGACAGCCACAGTATATGATGCGGTAAAAACTCCCCCGTCTTTTATTATATAGATATAGTAACTCTAATTTCGTATATATATATAATTAAAATGAATTCGGTTAATCCTTGCTTATCACCCATAGCAATAGCTCATAGTCCGCGAGTATATTTCCTGACTCCAAATTTATTTAATTTCACATCCATTAAATACTTAATATAACTTCACTTGCTAAAATACTGGGACTCACCCAAAGCTTTGTAGCTTGGTTGAGGTACATAGATTTGCTCGTCTACCAAATATAGCCTTCGTTATTGATCAGTGGTGATATTTGGTCAGCCACAGGAACCATGATCGGAAAACGTTAAAACTAGTGTTTTTGAATTAGAGAATAGACTTTAATTTGCTCATTATAGTTGAAGGGTATGCTCATAATTTTCCCAAGTATTTTAAGGGAACTCTAGTAAATATGTGTGGATTAGACTAAGAGGCAATAACGTGTTCCTGTCATCATTTGCGGATGCGTTAGTAATGATGAGATTGTCTCAGGAGTTGACTTTTAAACTTAACGACACTATTGTCGTAACTTGGAGAACATTCTCAGTTCCATTATGTGTGAAAATTGACTCCAAAGCCATTTGCCTTCCATTCTCACTCTAAGTTCACATTTTCTCCATCTTTCATTTTTTATAACTTTTTTTTCATGTATCGTCTTTCGTTCTTTCATTATTCTTCTTTCTTAATGGGGAAGATGATTTAACCAGTTGGTGATGTTTCTATTGTCGAGTTTCAGAAACATTTATCCATTATAAACTGGACAGTCATAGAGTTATGAGAGTGTCTAAAAGATTATTATGTCATTGAGGGAGCAAATTGGATATTCTACCAATTCATTGTTGAGGTTGGTATAACCTTTCCCCTAAATTGACTTTTTTAGAGTTATATAAATTCGTATGTGTAGTTCAGGCCAAATATTCCCCAAATAAGATAAACGAGTTGTGTGGGACTAGGTCAAGGATCCTAGATATCCCTTATTGCTATATATGGGTGAGGTCGAATGAAGATATTTTTTATTCTAAAGTAGGGGAAGGGTCATTGAGTCCTCGTAGTGATCATACCAAATTCCAACTAGGATTATTGGGTGGATGATTTCATTGTGAGGAAGTGGGATCAATTACCCATTCTAGAGCGTGATGAACCTTATAGTGTCCCTAGGTTCCTTGATACAGGTTATGATATAGGTTTATCATTAACTCTTGTGTTTATTTCCATTTAGATAAAACTTTTTATATTTTTATAGATGTTGTTATTCTTGGTTTCTGTAGAAAAATACAAAAATAGAGACCCCGAAGAGACACATGTCAATTTTAACAAATTGAACAATGTAATTGAATCACACCTCCACTACCACTTCGATTTTCACCTTCCTCGGATTGATACCTTTGTTCTAATGCTTGGATAATTATTGTTGGTAGTATATTAGTTAAATCAAGGTCTATTTTCTTCTCTCATGTATCGAGTTGAGCTCAATACTTATGATTTATTCATTTAAGCTTTTATTGGAAAATTCATAGTTGGCAAGCCATCTTCTAGTATACCTATGGTTTCCATTCCATAAGCCAAGGTGAAGGCGTTTCCTCTTCCGACCTCCTTGGCATTATTCAATATATGTAGAGGACATGAGGAAGCTCATACACCCAAAACATTTTCTTTTATCCAAATTTTCTTAATACTATAGAGCATTGGATTATTGGAGGACTCAACTTACCTATTTCTTTAGGGGCATGCCATCGAACTATAGTAGTTCTTGATTTTGTGATTGTTGTAAAATTATGTGAATGCTTTGCTCTCAAATTTCATTCCATTATCAGTGATGATCATCATTGGCACAATAAAATGCGTTACGATAGTCTTCCAAATAAATCTCGTCATATTAGTGTCACTAATGTTCTCTAGTGGTTCGCCTCCTATCCATTTGGTGATTTAGTATGTGTTGACTGGGAGATACTTTTGATTTCCTATTAATGTGGGTAGGGGACTAATAGTGTTTAATCCTCACTGTGTGAAAGTCCTTAGAGTTGCCAAGGACTCGATGTCATTGACTGGCTGATGGAGAATGAGCGAGAACACTTGACACATTTTACATTTCTTTACATATGATAATCCGTCCTTGTACATGTAAGGCCATCAGTATCCCTCCTTTATGTCCCTTAATACCAAAGATATAATCCGTCATGACTTTTGCATATCCCTTTATATACCTCATAAAGGACTTAGTCAACGTCGTTGGGATGCACACATTGAAGGAAAGGTCCCGTAAAGGATCGTATTTATATGTTTGCATAAAGGGAGAGGTAAAATTGAGCAGCCTTATCTTTAACCTGGCGAGCTTACTTCTTGATGGTAGACAATATATCTTCTCAAAAGTATGTCATAATCAGATTTATCAAGATTATATCCTTTTTGGGTAGTGAGGACCTATTAATTGTCCATTAGCTTTATAATGATTGGTCAAGTAAGGTACAACACCTGAATTGTACTTTTGAGATCAGAGTCAACGATTGAGTCTGAAGTATCCAATGCATCTACATGGCTATTGTTTCATTTGAGAATCTATTGGATTTTAACTTTCTCGAACTTGTCAACCAGGTCAAGTATTCAATGCATCTACGAGTATATAGACATGCGTTCATCTCTAGCATTTTAGTCTCATGATATTTTATTTGATACCAGCCCTTAATTTTTGAAGACTTTAATGCGATTTTTTCCAAGGGACACGAACTTTTTCAATCTGATGATGAGGGCTTCATATTCAGCCTCATCGTTGATTGCTTCAAAGCCAAGTTTGATTCCTAGCTTGAGCATAGTGCAATTCGGGGTTACCAGGATATTTACCACTCTTAAACCTTTTTATTTTGAGTCCCCGTAAATAAAGAGTGCCCATTTTAGATTGGTCGATCATTTCAGTAGTTGTTCAGTTGATAAGTTCCCTTTGATCAAGCTCATTCCCTCTAGTGATTCAATAATGAATTTTTCTAACAAATATACTTTAACAAGAGTTCGTGGTTGATAATGGAAATAAGAACTCCCTAGTTCCTCAGACCACTTGAACATCTTTACAGAGGGGTCATCCTTCTTAAGACTAATTTAAATGGAAAAAAGGTGATAATGATGACTGAATGGGCTTAAAAAGTAGTGCTTTAATTTTCGTGAAGCAATCACAAGAGAGTAAGCTAGTTTATCTAAAGGAAGGTAGCCTCTTTTGGCATCAAGAAATGTCTTCATAAAATAATTTATATGGTTTTTACACCATTATTTCTATCACATTAAGGCCCAACTACATGTGTGGTCAAATATTGTGAGATATATGTAAAATAGATCATCCAGATTTGAGACTATGAGCAAAGGTGTTCGATATAAGTAAGGCTTTATTTCTTCACGTTCCTTTGATCATTATTCATTCCAGGCTTGGACCTTGTCCTTCATCAAGACTGAAAGAATTATTGACTAATTTTGAAGGACTTTAAGATGAAGAGGTTGGGTGTTGTTAATATTACGGTCAGATTCAGAACATCCTAATTGGTTTAGGTGGTTGGACATTTTTTATCACCTCATTCTAGTCATGATTATCTTCGATTCCCCATTAACTAACAAGGTATCCAAAAACTTTCCTAGACTATACTCCAATGGAGCATTTGGTTGCATTAAGCTTCAATTCGTAATATCTGAGAACCTTAAACATGCTCGCTAGATATGCAAGATGATCACCCTTATGCTTACTCTTCATGATCGTATCGTTTATATAGACTTTATGGTGTCACCCAACTTATGTTTGAACATATTGGTGAGCAACCATTGATAGGTTGCTCCTAGAATTTTGAGTCCAAATGGCATGATTGTTTAATAGTACATGCTAAGGGTTGTGATGAATAAAGTTTTCTGTTGGTAGGGTTCGAATAAATGGATTTAATTATACTATGATTAAAATTATAGAAAACTCATCTGCTCATGGATAGTTTTGGCATCGACCAACCGGTCAATCTAGAGAAAATGGAAATTATCTTTTGGACTAGCTATGCTCAGGTCGATGAAGTCTACACATAATATCCACTTCCCACTTCTCTTATTGACTAAGATTGGGTCTAATCTCCATTTAGGAGAATTAAACTTATTGATTGGACCTTGCCTCCATACGTTTCCCTATTTCTTCATCTACTATCTTCTATTTTTCAGGGGATGTTGTCGTGCCTTTTGTGTGACCGGTGGGTGTGCTTTGTCCACGTGAAGTTGGTGAAACGTGAATTTGAGATAAGTTCGGGTCATGTCATGAGGCTTCCGGAAGAATGCATCTTGATTCTTTTTAGTGGATAAATCAGTTCTTATGTTTCATGATCAACGAGTGAGCTTCCGATCAAAATTATTTCTTTGGGTGTGACTCGTCAAAAATATCCTGTTGCAATTGTTCCACGACTCTGTCTATGAAGCACATCCTTGTTTCTTCCACTCCAATCTTCCATGATTTAGCTGTTATTTAAGAGGGCAGTCCCCTCTATAGTCGCCTATTCCTTGATGATTTTAGCTTTTTTCTTCTCTTACCTAGATTTGATTGTAAAGATAAAGCATTCTCGAGCAGTGAGGTGATTTCCCCCTATTTCCATTATCCCCTGGTTAGTGATGCATTTATGATTTTGGAATGCAGTAAAGCCATCCTTATCCTAGGATTGAGTTGTACGGTGATTCGATTCCCACCAATAGAAAATCTATACACTTGGATATGTTTCCAGTTAACACATGAAGTACTATTTTTCCCAAAGGAATTGCCATTATTCTTGTGAAGTCTACCAAAGTGGTGATCGCTTTGTACATGTCTTTCATCTTAAGATTGATATGGTTAAGAAGTTTTAGATAAAAGAGCTCTGAGGAATTCCCATTGTCAATAAGTAGTTTCTTCACATCCCAATCACCTATACTGAGAGTGATTATTGTGCATTATGATGGGGGTTAATCCAAACAAATGTTTTTCAATAAAAAATTATGCTTATTGTAGTCCACATCCTCTGTTCATCATCGTTTCTTGACTAGAGTCTTAGGAGGTTCAATCTGGAAAGCTTCAATGATTGTAATAATCTTCTTTAGTTCCATTTCTACAACATTAACTTAAATTTGATTTGGACTTAAGGCCACATAGATAACTGTGAACTCATATCTGCCTTTGTCACCATCCAGGATTTTATTGGTCTTTTGATTGTGTTCCACAAGAGCCTTTGCATTATTATTTTTGACATAGTTGTGCAGGTGACTATCGTGGGTTATCTCTTCAAGTGCGATTTGAGATCCTTACAATTCTCTATTTTGTGCCCATGTCCCTTGTGATAGGAACAAATCAAGTTAATTTCTCTCTTCGATGGGTCCTCCTCCATCTTCTTTCGCCATTTAAAATATTGGCGATCATTAATCTTATTCAAGATCTTACAATTTCTCTCTTTGATAGGTCCTCTTCCATATTTTTTGTCATCCTTTAACCCTTCATTCCATTTCCCCCTTCTTGGGGGTGTTCTCTCTGGCTCTATTTTTGGTCATCTTAAGAAGACCATCCTCATGTTAGGTTCCAGCTATTATGTTTTCTACTTTTGCATATTTCTCAATTCTTGACATGATCTTATCAATGGTGTTGTTCTCATTCTTCATGAGGGATTGTAGTAACATAGAGTTTCTCGATAGGCCGATCTTGAACAATGCCACAACTACTTTCTCATAACAATCTACACCTCATTTTATATTTCTTAATATCATTGAGCATATTCTTATAAGGTTTCTTGTTGATTCTTCCTCATACTGAGGAATGTGTCCATCCTCTTTGTATGGGAGATGCTAGTGATAAATATGGTGATGAAGGCCTCCATGAGCTATTTATTAATAGTTATCAACCTATATGGTATGTTTTAAAACCAGTTCTATGTTAGGTATCATAGGCTGGAATGAAAGATAAGGCACACAAGAGCCCCATTAATACTCATAAGGGTCATAGGTTGTTGATGCTGGCGTACATAATTAATGGGGTTAACTTTTCCATTATAGGTTTTGAACCTCGAGACTGTGAACTTATAGGATGTTTAAAGCCTTTAATTCACCTTAAGAAAGATGATTTCATATTACTTATGAGAGTCCTCGTGGGTAGTTCTTTGATCGATTTACCCCTCCCATGAGTAGTGTGTTCATCAATATCTTATTGAATGAGTTCCCAAAGACCATGCTTGTCATGACGATATCCATTATGATCCCTTATGCTCAGTATGCACCTGTTCTTATAAAGATTTTGGTCGCACCAAAAACTCCCTCCTTGGCTGCGAGGTTTTCTCACTTGAGGTATATTGGTATAATCATTGGTGTGTGCACTTGTCACAATTGATTTATTAATAAATTATTTCTAGGTGATGTCATAGATGATTATTCTCCTCTTGTTAGAGGTGCATTGTGTCCTCCTATTGAGGGAGTTATCGCCCATCGGCATTTACAAGTCGTGGGATTTAGTTGGACTGAAGAGTTTTATTGCTCACCATAGTTTGCTCCTCAATTGTCTAATAACACAATCTATGAGTATTCCGACTCCTGTTGGGATGGACTTCATACCTAACCCAAGGTTCTTTAGGTCCGTTCTTATCATTTTGGTGGCTATCATAAGATGGAAGGTAATGATTATGTGAAGAAGATGTAGTCTCATTATATTCTCTAGGCTAAGAAAAGGAAACCGCTTCCCACATATGACGCCAATTGTAGGTAAAAAAATCCTACGATTATGGATTTAACACAACTACCCGAGAAAAGTAAAATAATCACAATCATACAGTAACACATTATGTACTTGGTTATTTAATGTCCCTATATCCACGAGGTGTTTCTTTCTCTTTATTAATCGATTCTTAATAATAATAATCACATGCCCCTTTTCCCAGGGGTATGGGGTATATTTGTAGAGAACATAAATAGGTTGAATCATGTGGGACTCCATAACCTTTGATTTTATCTTATCTTGATTTGTTGAATTCAATTTTGATAATTCTACTCTTCGGTCGCAATCTGTCCTTATATCTTTGTGTTTTGATCACTATCAAGTCTAGAGGACACGTGTTGTTTTCTCATGACTATTCGGATAATTCCCCCACATGCTTTAAAAGTGTTGGAACACCACAAAATTTACGCTCACACTTTATCAATCAATAAAATTCACGTCTCATGTTCCCTTGACATATCATTGGACAATTTCAAATATGATGACATTTTCATGCCATAAAATTCTTATCACGAAAATTTTCACTTTAAGTTTAATTTAGATTATAACTATTTATCATACATTCCTCTTGATTCCACACATGCTTTGAATTATAATATGTTTTTATAAGTTTATAGAACATGTTGTCTAATTGTGCATCAATTGAATCATTACGGGTTTGGTGCTTAAAAATTATTGAATGTTATTAGGGATATACATTTAATATAATCCTGATGTGGTTCTATTCACATGGATTTATTTATACATATACATGATCATGTTTGCAGTCACACACTCACATTCTCTATAAAGAATGATGAGGGGTATTTTTTATCGGATTGATGCCGAATTGATGGCATTATGATTGAAAGAGTGCAGTAGCAATCAACATATTAATTGTGGGATGAGTAGACTAATAATTGAATGAGGAATGCCACGATCACAAAAGTTAGAGGGGAAGATGGTTTATAAATGAAGGAAAAACATATTAGTTATCAAATTAATGCCCGAATGGGTTATTGGAAAACTATACAAATAGAGAAATAAATGAATTAGTGGTTGTATGGATGATCAAAACGAAACATCAACATAGGTAATATACCAACTTCGTTGAGATGAATGCCTTCTCATAGTCATATAAAGACTTATCCTCATCATAAAAATGGTCAATTTCAGTCAGTAAAGAATCCGTCATTACAGGACAAGCAGTATCTGAGCTATTTGAACCTTTAACACTTTGTCAACATGTCATTACTTCAAAAGACTAAGACGTTCCCTTTGAGCACGACCAAAATTATCGGTGAATAGGATATGTGGGAGTAAATGGAGGAGTGACGCGACTTAAAATTTGTCTCAAAAGTGCGTTCACTCCAGGCTCAAGTGCAAGCCTGTCGCTCAAGTAATAACCCGGTAAATCGGGATCGTACCCACAAGGATCGAGATTGCCAAATAATAATCAGAAAAATTATTAAATCTTGAAATGATTTCTCAAACGAAACAAAAAGGTGATTAAAGATTGAGAAAATTTCTAATGAACTAAAAACTTTACTTAAGAGAAACAGACTGAAATTTGCAAATAGATTTAGATCTGACAAATGGAAGAAAATAGGGTAGGGTATAATCCCTCAATCCTTAACAAATTACCTTATAGAATACTAGAATTGTAAATTAAAATTATTGACTAGATCCGGTCTTTATAAATTCTAAGCATTACATATATGAGGGATCTAGCCCGCATCATATGAAATCAAAGATAGATATAAAGAGGTGAATGATAAATCATACTCGCAAAGCGTTCTTAAACATCTCAAGTACCTAGGGCAAGAGAGATTAAAAGATTGACAATGTTTGTATGATTTTCTTTCACGGTTCAATCAATATTTTAATTTAACCTCTATTTTCTACATAAATAATTTGCCTTGGATTGAGTTCATGTACCCCAGCCCTTGGGAATTTAGCTACTCATGATTTTTTTTGGGAAAACAATTTCATAACAATGCATATAATTGTAGATCTAAGAAATATGGTAAAAACAAAAATTACAAAAGAAGAAAAGATGATTAAATAAAAATTGAGATTAAATAAGAGAAGGGAATTTGATACTTGAATTGAATTGAAGAATTGATTATTGAAATCTTCACTAGATGAACTTGAATCTTCAAACATACAAACTAGGGCTTTTCTAAGAGTATGAAAAACTAAAAAGGATTTCTAAAAAAAAATGAATTTCTCTCTCTAATTTCTAGTCCCCCTTTCTAGAATTCAACTCCCTCTTGAAAATGAGGTAGAGCTTGGTCTTTTATAGCACCAAGTTGCATGAATTTGGCATCAAATTTCGCTTGTGGCACAAGTTTTCCAAGAGTTGCACTGCATTAAATGCATAATTAATTACAGAAATCCGCACATCCAGACTCTTCATTATCACGCAACTTCAAAACATCGTAACTTCTTCACCGTAGCTCGGATTGAGGTACCGTTTTTTCCAGTATTATTGTAATTTAGAGCTCTTCAACTTTCTAGTTGGCCCCACCTTCGGACTAAGGCTGAAAAATTACGAAAATGCCCTTCAACTCTCCATTTCTTGGTTTCTTTCACTGTTTTGAGTTCTCCTTCGCACTAACTTGCATGAAATACCTGTAAAATACATGAGAAATACACAAAACACGAAATACTTGCCAAAAAAGGTTAGTAGCATAAATAAGAGACAAATCCAAGCTAGATACACTGCACGGGATCATAAAAATACCGAAATTAAGGGGATAAATGTGAAGAATATATGCCTAATCACACCCCCTAACTTAGAACTTTGCGCGTCCCGAGCAATGTAAATGAAATTAGCCAAAATTCTACTCTTGAAAATTCTTTTATTGGGATAGAATACCTTTTTCGCTGGCAAGCGATTGCATTTAGCGTATGCAATAAGCCTTTAAACCCCTAGGTTACCCTAGTAGGACGAGTTTTGTCTCGTGAGGGTTTGCAGTGAATACACCCACGAAATTCTTTATTGACTCAAATAAATATCAAAATATTTAAAAATTGTACAATTTAAAATTTTCAAAAAATAATCACCATCAAACCATATTCAACTGTCTCAAACCATAGTGTGTGTGTGCAAAGCCAAAAATTAAACCTCAAACTTCCACCGATTGAGCATTACGTTACTTTCCAAAAATTCGTTTTGATTCAAATTCTTACGAATTCCGCTCACAAACGAATCACTCGGATTGTGGCTATTTTCTCTCGGTATGCATGATATAAAGAGTAAATATAATGGACACAAATTCATGCATACACAATTGAAAAGAAGGAAATGTATGGTGAAAAGATCTCATCATCGGAGTACAGTTATTTGGAAATGGGAAACATCATCTCTTAATCACACCCTTTTAATCTCTTTTTTTATCTTTTCATGTCTTAGCTCTCCACGCGGTAATTCATTTCGCAATTCAGACTCAGTTAGGACTTTTCTTGGGGTTAAGGTGTAAAGGGAAAAAATGGAAATGGTAGGGAATGTTGGAATTGGAAAATGTCCTTATGACGTCCATTAGTGCTTTTTCGGGCATTTGCTCATTTTTCTCTTCTTTTTTTTTCTTTTTTTTTTGAGCACTTTTTTTTTCTGTTTTTCTCTTGCCCCTTTTTATTGCACAATTTGGACTTTATTTGATGAATTTTCTCAATTTTTCCAATCCCGGGGTATTTGGGTTTTTCGGGTTATCAAACGAAAAGATAAATTTTATTAGGCTCAAATTGGGTTGCAAAAGGATAATTTTGTTTTTCACAACTTTTTATGGCTAATATTTTTGGGTTAAACAAACGAGGGCCTACTTCATTGTCCAAATTGCTAATCACATTACCATATGCATCTCGAGATTAATTAAGTTTAGAGATATATTTAGCACGAATTTCGAGACAACATTTGACACATTTCCCATAGCCGATCAAAACAAAGGATTGAGATCATCAACGACTTATTAACACGCTGAAAAGAACTTTGAGTTAATCATAAACTCGGATTGATTTAAAAACTCATAAAAAAAATTGATAGGCTCGAAATCTCACTGGGTTGGACTAATCTCCACACTTATTCGTTAAGTCGTCAATTTTCTTTCAATTTCCATCTTTGGTCAATTTTGGCTTAGTGCATTTTGAATTGTACAATTTGAGACTTTAAATAGAATAAAGGTGATATTTTTGAAAAATTTAAATTCCAATTTTTATTTATTTTGAAGAAAAATATTTTTGGTTTTTTCAAAATTTTTCAATTTTTTTTATACACATATATATGAATATAAGCGAAGTTTTATGAATATGCACCTGTCATCCCCCCGAACGCAATGATTTGCATTGTCCTCAATCAAATGGATAAGAGAAATAAGGAAGACAGCATGAAGAGTGCGATAAATAAAATAAGCAAATTATTAAATAGCAACAAGACACTATATAACACGTATACATGACTCAAACATACAACAAAAATCACCCCATACGCGTCGGGGGTGCGACGACCTCTCATCTCTCTCTACAAATCACCCGACCCCTTGCACGGGGTACAATGCTCTCCTCGTCTATCCCGTCTTACCATCATAAGTGAATAGACGGAACAAATTGGGCCCGTGCCCATAGATAAAGGAAAGACTGGGAGATGCATTATGATTAACCGGAAAAGGATCCTCTTGTTGCGTAGCACGTGGGTTGGTTTCTAAGTCGGACAAGATTGGAGTCGGATCTGCAAGTACCTCCGAAGACTCAAATGGTATGGGTGGAGGTTTGTTAAGGAGAAATGCATCAATGCAATTGTCCCACTCACTTTCGTCTAAATGCCGAAATGAGGCCCAGAAAGATTGGACTTCAGCATTTAGGCTTTCATCCGCCTGTCCGAACTCCCTCTCAAACTCTGCTAAGCTCAACTCCTCTAGCGCACTCTCTGGCTTGGTTTCCTCAACCTGCATTTCGTGATCACTTGCCGAATGATAGGGTGGTGTGGGTGGGTTGATAGAGACTCTCCCGACACACTCTAAATTGCCTCTTTCACTCTTGTTCATGGGCTCACTCGTGCTCTCGAATGCATTAACTAAACATACCTCCCCTACCTTGCTCTGAATATTGTAACCACTCCACTCACTGGGCGCAACACAACCTTCCCCTAATGGCTCTCCCTTGTAAGTTCTTTCTTGCTCGTGTGCTTCCCCCAAAAAATCCAACCCCCGCGGTTCCTCTTCATCATCCTCTCTCTTGGAATTATTAAAGATATTTGTGTCGAGGGTCATGTTCCCGAAAGTTAATTGCATACGCCCACTTCGGGTATTGATAAGAGCATTAGCAGTAGCTAAAAATGGACGGCCAAGGATAACGGGAACATGATTACTTGGGAGAACGGAGGGTTCTTCGTCCCAAATGACAAAATCCACCGGGAAGAAGAAAGTGTCTATTTGAACAATCACATCCTCAACAATTCCCCGAGGAAACTTCACAGAACGATCCGCGAGCTGGAGAGTCATTTTTGTGGGCTTATGGGCCCCCAGTTCCAGTTTCGTATAGATGGAATAGGGCATAATGTTAACACTCGCCCCGAGATCTATTAGAGCTCTCTCAATTCGGTTCTTCCCCATGATACAAGAAATAGTGGGTGCACCCGGATCTTTATATTTTAATGGAAATTCACTCGACAAGAATGCGCTGACATTTTGGGCCAAAGAGACGTTCTGGTTTACCTTTAGCTTGCGTTTCACCGTGAGTAAGTCTTTAATAAACTTAGCATACGCGGGAATTTCTATATAGTCTCGAGAAAAGGTAAATTGACTTTTACTTGCTTAAGGACTTCCAGAACTTCATCACGGGAGGTCGTTTTGGAGTGAGAGACCAATCGTTGAGGGTATGGGGCAGCGGTGGGGGTGATGGCCTTGGGTCCGCTAGTGTTTTCCTCCTCCTCACTCTCAATTAAAGGGGCATCTTCGGCCTCTTTTGTGACGGGCGAAACCTCTTTATCTTTAGATGCATTGCGTGAGGGATGTGACAAATTAACTACTCTCCCACTACGGAGAGTGGTAATAGCGCTACATTGCTCTCGATGGTCGAGGGATGTAGTGACAATACTGGTTTGTCCTTGGGGAGGGGGTCTTTGGCCTTGAGCTGGGAATTTACCTTTCTCCTGAGTATTCACTGCAGATTGCAATCTAGAGATGCTAGTATGCATTTCAGCGAACATTCGATCATACTTAGCAGTGCTCTCCTTTTGGGATTGAATGAGGTGATTTATGTTGTCTTCAAGAGATCGCCTCGGAGGGGTAACATACGGACCAGGAGGTGGTGTCTGCAAAGGAGGTTGCATTGGAGGAGCCATATGCTGAAATTGAGGAGGGGTTTGTGGAAAAGTCACATGTGGATGAGGCACCATCCCCCCTTGTGGTTGTCCATAGTTGAAACCAGGATGATTCCTCCAAGATTGATTATATGCACTCCCTTGAGGTGCATTAAAATTTTTACGAAACCCTCCTATTGCCTCTACTTGCTCAGTGTATATTGCCTTGTAAGCAGGGATGGTAGGACATCCTTCGGTAGAATGACCAGCAGCACAAATGGCACACACTTTCTCCTTTCCTGTTTGCACGGGTCCAGACACATCTCTCAATCGCATATCTAGCATATCTCTGAAATTCTTCTCCAATTGGTCAAATTTTCGATCCAACAAAGTGTCCTTGTCCAAGTGATAAATACCGGACGCAGCAGGCAAGTTGGACACTTGTCGATTTCTATTTTGACTATTGGGATCAGAAGTATCCCATGCTTGGGTAGTTTATGCCACATATTTCAAATGAGCCTCAGCATTGCTCGTACTTAACTCCCAAAAAGTTCTCTCACACATGGTTTGAACAAGTTGTTTAGACGCTACAGTAAGGCCTTGATGGAAAAATGAAATCAGATGATGAGGTTCAAAACCATGATGGGGGCACGCATTAACTAACTCCTGATATCTCTCCCAACACTTATCAAAAGCCTCATTCTCATTTTGACGAAAAGCTTGGATTTGGGCTTTAACAGAATTGGTTTTGTGTTGTGGAAAAAATTTTGAGATAAACTTGTTTTGCATATCTCTCCAGGATAAAACAGAATTTGGGGGCAAGGACCATAACCAAGTTTTAGCTTTATCCTTTAAGGAAAAAGGAAAGAGCTTCAACCGGATTACCTCTTGTGGACAAGCTTGGTCTCCAAATGTCTCACACGTATCTTCGAATTCTCGAATATGGAGATATGGTTTTTCCGAATCCATCCCATGAAATGTAGGAAGAATTTGGATCATTCCATTCCGAAAGTGGAACTGACCGGCATTATACGGGAGTAAAATGCAACCAGGGGTAACAGTTCTCTCCGGAAATAAAAGATCTTTCATGGGAAGATAGGGTATCTCATCCTCTCCAGCACCAACACCGACACTACCATGATCCGACATATCGCTACCGAAAGGTTCAGAATTATCACTGAGGGTTTGACTCAAAGAACGACTTGTGATGGAATTATTAGGCGAAGGAGGTGGAACCCAAAAACGAGGAGACTCAGAATTTTCAGAACTGGCTTCGGCAATAGGATTTTCGTGAACTTGGGTGGGAGATAAATTCTGCATATAAGCATATAAGAGATGAAATTAATTAATTAATTTATTATTTTTTTTTAAATCACTTGTAGATAAAAATAACTTTCTTGAAAATTTAACAATTTCAATCCCCGGCAACGGCGCCAAAAACTTGACGCGACTTAAAATTTGTCTCAAAAGTGCGTTCACTCTAGGCTCAAGTGCAAGCCTATCGCTCAAGTAATAACCCGGTAAATCGGGATCGTATCCACAGGGATCGAGATTGCCAAATAATAATCAGAAAAATTATTAAATCTTGAAATGATTTCTCAAAAGAAACAAAAAGGTGATTAAAGATTGGGAAAATTTCTAATGAACTAAAAACTTTACTTAAGAGAAACAGACTGAAATTTGCAAATAGATTTAGATCTGACAAATGGAAGAAAATAGGGTAGGGTACAATCCCTCAATCCTTAACAAATTACCTTATAGAATACTAGAATTGTAAATTAAAATTATTGACTAGATCCGGTCTTTATAAATTCTAAGCATTACATATATGAGGGATCTAGCCCGCATCATATGAAATCAAAGATAGATATAAAGCGGTGAATGATAAATCATACTCGCAAAGCGTTCTTAAACATCTCAAGTACCTAGGGCAAGAGAGATTAAAAGATTGACAATGTTTGTATGATTTTCTTTCACGATTCAATCAATATTTTAATTTAACCTCTATTTTCTACATAAATAATTTGCTTTGGATTGAGTTCATGTACCCCAACCCTTGGGAATTTATCTACTCATGATTTTTTTTGGGAAAACAATTTCATAACAATGCATATAATTGTAGATCTAAGAAATATGGTAAAAACAAAAATTACAAAACAAGAAAAGATGATTAAATAAAAATTGAGATTAAATAAGAGAAGGGAATTTGATACTTGAATTGAATTGAAGAATTGATACTTGAAATATTCACTAGATGAACTTGAATCTTCAAACATACAAACTAGGGCTTTTCTAAGAGTATGAAAAACTAAAAAGGATTTCTAAAAAAAAATGAATTTCTCTCTCTAATTTCTAGTCCCCCTTTCTAGAATTCAACTCCCACTTGAAAATGAGGTAGAGCTTGGTCTTTTATAGCTCCAAGTTGCATGAATTTGGCATCAAATTTCTCTTGTGGCACAAGTTTTCCAAGAGTTGCACTGCATTAAATGCATAATTAATTACAGAAATCCGCACATCCAGACTCTTCATTATCACGCAACTTCAAAACATCGTAACTTCTTCACCGTAGCTCGGATTGAGGTGCCGTTTTTTCTAGTATTCTTGTAATTTAGAGCTATTCAACTTTCTAGTTGGCCCCACCTTCGGACTAAGGCTGAAAAATTACGAAAATGCCCTTCAACTCTCCATTTCTTGGTTTCTTTCACTGTTTTGAGTTCTCCTTCGCACTAACTTGCATGAAATACCTGTAAAACACATGAGAAATACACAAAACACGAAATACTTGCCAAAAAAGGTTAGTAGCATAAATAAGAGACAAATCCAAGCTAGATACATTGCACGGGATCATAAAAATACCGAAATTAAGGGGATAAATGTGAAGAATATATGCCTAATCAAGGAGTCAGAGAAGAACACATGTTTTCTTCAAATTCAAACTCTACGAAGTACGTTCTATGAATTAGAAGAGACATTATAAAAGTAGAGTGTATAAAGCCTCTAGTTATATGGAATAATTTTAAGCTCAAAAGCTCTATAACTCTTTTTATTCTCCATTTTTTGAAAGTATTAACAGATAGCCCCCTCCCCTTCACACCATGGATATAGGTCAATATACTCAACAAAACCTTTTCCCAATTAGTTGGGGTCGGCTACATGAATCCTATTTTTCCATTCCATTCTGTCCAGTGCAATATCTTCAGTTAAACCACATGACATCATGTCCTTTTTTATAATATCCCACCAAGTCAATTTAGGCCTACCTCTACCCCTTGTATTACCATCAATACTAACTAAATCACTCTTCCTTACAGGAGCATCCATTGGTCTACGCTTGACGTGTCCAAACCATCTTTTGATACCAAATTTAGTCTGCTGACATGGCCCAATTGAATGAAGACACGTGGCAATCTACATGGAAATAACAAACACTTTCGAGGAACTCACACGCTCCGAGGAACCACACCACAACGAGGAACACTACTTCCCCGAGGAGCTCATACGCTCCGAGGAACAAGAACTCTCCGAGGAACTCTTGGGTACCGAGAAGCTTAGGCGGTCCGAGCAACTCAGGTGGTTCGAGCTGCACCTCGAATAAAACATTAATAGCAGGATAACCAACAGTTTGACTGTTCATTAAATTCTTATCATTCAGACGCACACGCTTAAGGGGCATTGAATGTATTACTCTTTCATATGTACATCATTTAATGTATTAACCTTTTACATTACAGCCTCAGGGCTATAAATACATTGTACAATCCTCATTGTAAGGGACGGGAATTTCTTGATAGAACTTGTAATCGAGAATTCCCAAACACTCACCAATAACATAACAGTGGACGTAGGCCATTCTTATAAGGCTGAACCACTTTAAAAATTCTTTGTCTCATTTATTTATCTGTGATTGAATAATTAGATATGATCTTATTTTTTACATCAACAGATTGGCACCCTCTATGGGAAACGACTGGTAATATCGTTTTTCACCAAAAGCGATCCATCACAAATGGCTGATATTCCAGAATCCGGCAATCGAAATGCTGGGACCCCTCCAAATCCATCTGCTCATCCAAATATTCCAGATCTGGCTGGAATAATGAAAAATCTGGCTCAGGGCCAGACCGTCATGCAAGAAATAATGCGACAACTCATACAAACCATCCATGGCGGTGCACCAACCCATTCAGGATTGCGGAGTATTCAAAGAAACACCCGTGCACCATCCTCACGAACTAGGCATACCAATTCATATCGCAATGAGGAATCTGAAGATTTTTCTTATCAACCTGAACAAACTTCGTCAGTGCGAGCCACAGATACAGAATAACGTATCACTCTTTCTCCAGAAAGGACTAGTGCGCTAGAGAGGTTAAGCAGGGTATCACCTTTTGATTGATTAGGACTTAGAAGGAATAGAAGTCCTCCTAAAGTCGTATCGAGGAGTTTTTGACGACCATCAGATTTAAGGGAAGGATCTTCCCAGTCGCGACCAGCTGCTCATCAAGATAGATCTCAGGAAGCCACATCAACGCGATCAGCTACTCGAACCAACAGGCCCCAGGAAGGGAATGAGGCATGGAAAGGCTCTATTCAGAGGCTGGAGGATAGATTAGGGGAAATGGCTAAGGCCAAGAACCCTATACAACGAACCTTTGTTCGAGGAACACCTTTTGTCCAGTCAATTGTAGATTTTCCAACACCATCAAAGTTTAAAGCACCTATTGTGACCCCCAAATATGATGGAAAGACTGACCCTGTCCTTTATATAGAACATTACCAAGCCGCAGCCGACATCTATGCTGTTCCAGATGAGATGAGATGCAGAGAATTCTCGGGAACTCTTACCGGATCTGCTCAAATATGGTATAATTATCTTCCTCGGGGTAAGATCTCAACTTTTCTTTAACTGGTCGAATTATTCATTGGGAATTTCTGTTTTGGGGCGAAGTCGGTTAAACGAGTAGCACATTTGTTAAGTGTTAGACAAAAAGCTGGTGACAGTACCAGATTATATAACTCGTTTTAATAACGAGAAACTTGAAGTCATTGATTATGAGGAGAAGACAACAATTACTGCTTTGATGGATGGATTACTGCCCAACAAGTTGTACTACACTTTGGCTAAAGATCCACCTAGAACCATGTCAGATCTGATGGGAAAAGCGTCCAAGATTATGAATGCCGAGGAGGCTATGGCTGCGAAGAAGAACATGGATGCCAAAGAAACCAAGGTGGAAGGAGATAAAGCTAAGAAGAAAGAGCATAAGAACAATGGTAATGACAAACATTCAAAAAACAGGTCGGTATGGGACGTGATGAAGAAATATGATAATTATACTCCTTTGAAGAAGGACATCAACCATGTTCTAGAAGAAATCAAGAACAACGAGGAGTTAAACTGGCCAGAGAAAATGAAGGCAGGCCATGACAAGAGGAATAAGGCGAAGTATTGCGGGTTTCATAAAGATCATGGCCATATGACCAAAAAATTACATAGCTCTTCAGAATGAGATTGAAACACTCATCAGACGAGGAAAACTGTCAAAGTATGTTGATCGTGGAAACGAAAGAAGGAACAACGACCGAGAAAGAGAGAGGTCTAGATCTCCTCGTCGAGTAGAGGAGAACAAGAAAAGAAATAATGAATTTGATCCAGAAGACGACCCCGATCTTCCCAAGAGACCAAGGCAGCCAGAACGAGAGGTATTTTCAATACGCTTTGGGTCATTTGATTGTAATGTCATTATAGGTGGAGATGCAGGAGGAGGAGATCTTACTGCAGAAAGAAAAGCTAAAAAGACATAAGAGAGGTTTAGCCTATTCTACAATGTCTCAATTGGGGTATATGATGTTAGCTCTAGGTATGGGGTCTTACCGCAGTGCTTTATTTCATTTGATTACTCATGCTTATTCGAAAGCATGAGTAATCAAATGAAATAAAGCACTGCGGTAAGACCCCATACCTAGAGCTAACATCATATACCCCAATTGAGACATTGTAGAATAGGCTAAACCTCTCTTAATGTCTTTTTGAGCAAGAGCTAAAAAAACATAGTATAGAAAAGTTATACAAAGTCATATACGAATCACTACCCCCCCTTTTTTAATTCCTTAATTGAACTTCATTTGACTAGGGCGAAGTTACTTAAAAACCTCCGCCTTCTTTAAAATATCCTGAACAGTTCCGGTAGGCTGTGCACCTTTTTCAAGGAAATATATAATAGTTGTATGGGCTCAGCCCTAGTTCTTAAGGCGAAGTATCACATGAAAGAGAAAAGTCAACATGAGACTCGAAAGACGCTCGGCGATAAAGAAAAGAAAATGACTCTTTCTTCGGTGGACATGGCGGAGGCTCATGTACTTCTACGAGGCTCAAGCTTGCTAGTACATTCAACGAATAAATCTAGCTGGGGAGGATTGCCCGAGAAAGGTGAACAAAGAGAAATTAGTCATTGGTTTCTCAAAGAATGACCTTGCAGGTGTTCTATATCCTCATGATGACCCATTGGTGATCAAGATGAGAATGAAGGAGGTAATGATTTCAAGAGTACTGGTAGACAATGGTAGCTCGGCAGACATCATGTTCTACTCGTGCTTCGAAAGTTTAAATCTAAAGCTATCTCAAATGGAGTCTTATCATAGAACTCTCATCGGTTTTGCTGGGGAGAAAGTATTTCCACTTGGAACGATCAAGTTGGATATATTCATTGGTACGTGGCCTGCTTATCGAACAGAGAGAATACGCTTCTTCGTAATGGATAATAATGTTCAATCATCATACAATATCATCATGGGAAGAGTAGGATTGAAAAAATTCGAGGCTGTACCATCTACAGTGAATCAGTGCCTAAAATTTCCAATAAATTTTGGAGTAGGAGTTGTGAAAGGTGATCAGAAAGTAGCTCGGGAATGATATTATTCATCCGCCGAGCAAGAAGAACTGGAGGAATTAAGGAAAAAGACTACTACCTATCAAGTGGATGAAGGTGCCGAAATTGAAACATTGGATCCTAGAGATGAGTCTCAACTCGTGAAGGGTCAAGTGGTGGAAGCTACTGAAAACATCATTCTGGACGACGAGCACCCTGAACGAACTACTTAAGTAGGTTCGTCATTGGAAGACTCACTAAAACAGGAATTGATAACTTTCCTTAGAAGCAGAAAGCAAACTTTTGCGTGGAGTCATGAAGATATGCCTGGGATATAACCAAATTTCTTATGTCACGAACTCAATGTGAATAAGAAGATCAAGCCTGTAAAGTAGAGAAGAAGAGTATTCAGTCCCGAGAAGAATCAAGATATACAGGAGGAAGTCGAGAAGCTCCAGAAAGCTTGTTTCATTGAAGATGTTAAATATCCAGACTGGTTAGCAAATGTGGTGATGGTAAAAAATAAGAACAACAAAGGGAGGATGTGTGTAGACTTCACCGACCTCAACAAAGCATGCCCAAAGGATCACTTTCCATTGCCCCGAATTGATCAACTGGTGGATGCTACCTCGGGACACGAGTTGCTGAGCTTCATAGATGCTTATTCTGGTTACAATCATATCAAAATGAAACCTGAAGACAGGGAGAGTACTTCTTTCATTACCCCAAGGGGAACTTATTGTTATAATGTTATGCCTTTGGGTTTGAAAAATGCAGGCACGACATATCAGCGGCTGATGAACAAGGTCTTTGCTGAAAAAATCAGTTGCAATATGGAAGTATATGTTGACGATATGCTGACAAAGAGCAAGAAAGCTGTCGACCATCTAGTTGATTTAAGCCAGATTTTTGATCAACTGGATAAATATCAAATGAAGCTGAACCCGACGAAGTGCACATTTGGAGTACGAGAAGGCATGTTCCTCGGGTACATTGTCAATCAGCGAGGCATTGAGGCAAATCGTGAAAAGGTCAAAGCTCTCTTAGGGCTGCGATATCCAACGACGAAGAAAGAAGTACAGAGTCTTACAAGATGAGTAGCAACACTCAACAGATTTGTATTACGAGCAACTGATCGATGTCTCCCATTCTTCAAGACATTCCGAAAGACTTTTGAGTGGAATGATGAATGTAAGAAGGCTTTTCAAGACTTGAAGAAATACTTGGGAGCACCTCCACTGTTGTCTAGGCCAGTGATGGGAGAAAAATTATACTTATATCTTGCAGTGTCCGAGAATGCAGTTAGCTCGGGGTTGATCAGAGTGGAAAATGGAGTGAAAAAACCAATTTATTATACGAGTAAGGCCTTCCGAGGAGCAGAGATCAGATATCAAAGACTGGAAAAATTGGCACTGGCGTTGAATGAGGCGAGTAGGAGAATGAGGCCATACTTCCAGGCTCATACCATAGCAGTATACACTGATATGCCATTGAGGCAAGCCCTTCATAAACCAGAAAAATCAGGGAGATTGATGTATTGGACAATAGAGCTCGGTGAATATGATATAGTTTATGAACCCAGAGCATCGCTAAAAGGGCATGTTGTAGCAGAGTTCACCTATCCTGATACCCCCGAGGAGCAAAAGTTGCTCGCTGATCAACCTGTGAATGTTACAGGACCAACAAATACTAGCTCGAACCAACTCCGGTTGGTAAAGAGAGCAAGTTGATGTTACAAGATCATCAAATTCGAGCTCAGACCAACTCCGGTTGATAAAAGGACAAGAAAAGATGATCGACGAGGAGCAAGAAATATCAGGGGAGGATGAAAGGAAGCAACAAATATTTCATCGAGGAACTCTGTCATATCAGAAATTTGAAGACGAGTTACCTATATGGAGGCTATATGTAGATGGCTCATCTTGCACCACAGGATGTGGCGCGGGGATAGTTTTGAGTACTCCGGACGAGGTCGATATGGAATACGACCTACGTTTCCAATTCAAAGCTTCCAATAATAAGGATGAGTATGAGGCCATGATTACAGGGCTTAATTTGTCAAAAATTATGGAGGCGCAACAGGTTATTGTCTTTAGTGATTCTCAATTGATCGTAAATCAAATGTTGGGAGTATATGCAGTTAGAGGAGAATTAATGATCAGATATCACGCAAAGGCAAAGAAGCTGGTGTCAGAATTTGCTGCTATTCAGCTGCTCAGAATATCGAGAATGGAGAATACGAGAGCAGACGCCCTAGCTCGACTAGCATCAGCTACTCGTACCGAGCTACGATGAACAATCCCAATTGAAGTTTTAGCTGGTCGGAGTATAGATGAAGATCTGACGATGAACTTTATCACCCTTGACTTAGGACCATCTTGGATGGATCCTATCAGGGCGTATATTGAGGAGGGAGAATTACCAATTAACAAGCTCGCAGCCAAGAAATCGAAGTTTAAAGCTGCTCGGTATGTATTAACTAACGGTATTCTATATAGACGAGGAATTATCACAAGTTTGCAGAGATGTGTGCATCCCACCGCGGTGAAAGATTTAATTAAAGAGATCTATGAAGGGTCCTGTGGAGCCCATGTAGCAGGTCGGACGCTTTTGCAAAGGGCGATGACGCAGGGATACTACTGGCCGACGATGAGGGCTGATTGTATAGCCTATACCAAGAAATGTGACAAGTGCCAACGCTTTTCCTCCATCCAAAGAACTCCACAAGCATTTTTGACACCCATCACTTCCCCTTGGCCATTTGCCATGTGGGGAATAGATTTGGTTGGCCCGCTGCCAACGACCAAAGGAAGGTTCAAATACCTCGTCGTCGCAGTGGATTATTTTACTAAGTGGGTTGAAGCTGAACCTCTCATCGATATGACGTACGACAAGGTGTACCAATTTGTTTAGAAGAACATCATCTGTCGATATGGTCTTCCTCATGCCTTCATCACAGACCATGGAACACAATTTGATAACGAGGAGTTGGCTGCCTATTGCCATCAGTCAAATATTTTGAAGGTCCACTCAGCACCAGGCCATCCTCAAAGCAATGGACAAACTGAAGTGACAGACATAACGCTGCTAAATGGCTTGAAGAAAAGACTGGATGATGCAAAATCACACTGGATCAACGAGTTACAGTCAGTACTGTGGGCTTACCGAACTACTCCCCGAGTAGCAACTGGAGAATCACCATATGTGCTGGAGTTTGGAAGTGAAGCTATTATACCTGCCGAGTTGGGCCTCCCAACACACAGGGTACTGAATTTCAACTCCCCTGTCAGCGACTTAATGAGAAGATTGGATTTAGACATGCTCGAGGAAGTTAGAGAAGAAGCAGCCATTAGAAATGCTGCTTACCAGCAGCGAACAACTTTGTTCTACAATAAGAGGGTGAAGAAGTGCGACCTGAAATAAGGAGACTATGTGCTGAAGAAAGTAATTCAAAAGCACAATAAGCTGGAGGCAAACTGGCATGGACCATACCGAGTTACAAAAGTTGTTCGACGAGGAACTTACCGAATAGAAACTTTAGAAGGGGAGGAGTTTAAGAACGCATGGAACGCAGAGCACCTACGCAAGTATTATCAGTGATGAATAAAGTGAAGATATTCTGCCGAATTCTTTCTTTTTATTGAAAGTTTTTTGGGGAATACTAGTGCTACACACTACTCGAAAAAGCTCAGGCTACTCAAATGTTTTCTCGAAAATGCCAACTAAGGTTGGCATTTTCGAGAAACCAATATTCCTCTGGGAAGTAAAGCTACCAATATTCCTCCGGTAAGTAAAGCTACCAATATTCCTCTGGGAAGTAAAGCTACCAATATTCCTCCGGGAAGTAAAGCTACCAATATTCCTCCGGGAAGTAAAGCTACCTATATTCCTCCGGAAAGTAAAGCTACCTATATTCCTCCGGGAAGTAAAGCTACCAATATTCCTTCGGGAAGTAAAGCTACCTGTATTCCTCCGGGAAGTAAAGCTAGTTGTATTCCTTCGGGAAGTAAAATTTGTATTCCTAAGGGAAGTAAAACTATATGTTTCTCGAGAAATAAAAGTATTCCTAAAAATACCAACTTATGTCGGTTAGGAAGTAAATATATTCTCGAAAATGCCAACTTGAGTTGGTCGGGAGGTAAAATTATTTCAAAAAGACTAACTATGGCTGGTCGGGGATAAAAATCCACCAACTGTAGTTGGTCGATAAGGAAAATTTACCGACCTTGGATGGTCGGAAACATTTAAGAGAAAAATATACTAACTATGGCTGGTCGGGGATAAAAACCCACTAACTGTAGTTGGTCGATAAGTAAAATTTAATGACCTTGGTGGGTCGGAAACATTTTTGATACTTGTAACTTTATTGCTAAGTTGGTCGAGAAACAAAACTTTATTATTAAGTGATCGAGCAACATTTTCGCTACTCGTAACTTTTTAATTATTACTAAGTTGGTCGAGAAACAAAACATTATGTTTGCCAAATGACTACCACAACATTTTTTATACTCGTAACTTTTTAATTATTACTGAGTTGGTTGACAAACAAAACTTAGATGTAAAGTATTACAAGACAATAGCAATTAAGATTGCAAACAAAAATGAAAGTCTTTCATTGAATTCGAAACAAATTACATTGATAAGGAAATGTATACAATTTTATTACATTAATATTCCTATTCTACTGGTCTTTTCCCCTCTGCTTTTGACACAGGTTCCTCGCCAGCAGGCGGATCATTTAAAGCCAGAGGAGAATTTATGAAGTTGAGATCCTTTAACATCTTGATATTCATCACGGATGGACGATCTAAGAGGTGCTCAGGATGAGATATCTTGGCATTTGAATGGAGACTGTAGTCATCGAGATATTTGGAAATCAAGCTCCGAGGAATGGCCCGAGTAGGGATCCAACTCATATCCAGTTTGTATGGTGGCACAGGTAAGTCGAGCAGCCCGGGATCATGGTAGTCCCACAGGTAATGACCCTGTTCGAGTTGCAGCACACCTAAGGCATTCAACCAGCCCTTCTTGTAGCCCTCATTATTGGCATTCTGGATATGATCGTCCAAGTGGTATAGCGCTTCGTTGTATCCAGCCATCCAGAACTCCCTGGGCTATTTGTGGAATTGATATGTTAGTCTTTCTAGCTGCTCGTGTAGATTTTTGATGAATATCTCTTTGTTCTCCAAGGTAGACTTCTGCATGGAAAGCTGCTCTTCCAAGTCCCTGATCTTCTTTGACATTTCAGCCAATGACTGGTTCTTCGCCATCAGCTGGAAGGCCTGGTTTTATAATGCAGACTGAGTCTTTTGTTCCTCGACAGGAATCCGAGCTGCTCTTGCTCGTCCCCGAGGAGCTCTTGCTCGCCCCCGAGAAGAAGAAGAAGGGACAACCCTTTTCAAGGTTTCCAACTTGTCCCTCAAGTTGGCGTTCTCAACCTCCAAGAATGAAAATCCCTCACCAGTCACTGGGATCAAGGCTTTTGAAGTAGAAGCTGCAGACTTCAACTGTGACAACTCTCTTTGAAGATTGTTATTCTCTTGCTCTAATAATTCAGGTATTTGTCTGCACTCCTCGACCTCACCTCTCAGAGTTCTCTCCCTCACATCGTACCCAGCAAAAAGCTTCTCGTAGCCCTTGTCGGCAATGATTTTCTAGTACTTCTTCTCATACCGCTCATGCAAGAGGGTAGTGGATTATTTGTATTATTGCTGAAGATCCTCGAGGGTGCCTTGGAGATCCTCAATTATGTCATAATAAGACACATTATTGGCTACTGCACGATCAAGCAGACACTTCAGATATTGGTATGCTTCAACTGCCTGTTCTGAAGCATCTTGGCCGAGGATGTCGACGACTTGTGCTGCACTCAGGTCTATGTGACCAGCCTTAAAGTATTCATTACATTGTCGCAGCAGCTTTGTATTATAGGCAGATAGTAATTCCATCCTGGCTAGAAACTAGAAGAGGAAGAAAGGCAATAATCAATAAGAAGAATCAAGACAGAGTATGAAGAAGAGACAACAGTATGAATAAACACAAGTTCAAGTTTTATTATATCATAAAGGTCAGAAGTACAAGATTCAGAGTTACATATTCATGGTTACAATTGACAAAAGAAAAATATAAAGAGAAACCCGAACAACTCTACACCTTTTCCTTGTCTCCCAATACCTTCTCGGGAGGCTGGGACGAGGAAGTAGGTTGCTCAGAGGGAATAAAAAGTTGCTCGGGGAGCGCCAACAGTTGCTCAAAAGAAGTAACAATTTGCTGAGGTTCCTCGTTAGCAGGCTGGATAGTCGGGGGAAGAGAAATCTGGTCTCCCATAACCATGGAAGACTCTTCAGAGGTAGCTTCATCCTCTTCTAAATCTTTAGGAGTTGGAGGGGGACCAGGGATGTGTCGCTGAAAGAGTTCGGAATTTTCATCCACTTTTATCTCCTGTAGAGAAGCGACCCATCCATCCCTAAAGTACTTGAGGCTGCCATATTCTACTTGCGACACCATGGCAGCCAATCCCTTGTTTCACCCATTGTCCCAGCCAGCGCTGAAGGACTTCTTCACAGCCATTTTCCTCTTCAACTTCTCCGAGGAAAGCTTCTCGGACAGCAGGTTATCAGCAGCTTTCAATTTTCTCTCAGCCTCCTTCTTCTGCCGATTTACCTCCTGAAGTTGAACCAACTCCTCTTCAGCAACCTTGAGCTTATTCTCAAGCTCTCCAGCATTTTGGAGCTTCTCGTCGAGCTCTTTATTTTTCCCTTCCAAGTCCTTTATTCTCTTCTCCAACTCCTTGGAGACTTCAACAACTTGAGCTTTTTCCTGCTCGGTGGAGACAAGTTTCTTCTCCCAGATTACCTTGTCAGTAGCATATTTCTGGCGAGAATCTTCCAAAGACTTCGTCAAGCCCGCCAGAGCTTCCTCCACCCCAGATGAGGAGCTTGAAGCTTTAATTGCTTCATCCTTCTTCAAAATTATATTGAAGCAGCTCGTCAACTGTAAAAAAGAAAATAAAAGCAAGTCAGAAACAGAAATGATAAGGGAAATATGAAAAGTTCAAAGTAAGAAGACTTACAGAAGCAAGGTGGCGAGCAGCCAATGAAGTGACCATGTCCCGAGTAAGGTTTTCTTCAGTACCTTAGACCTCGGGAATGATCCAAGACTTTATCGAGCTCATGGCAGAGCTCGGAGGAATAAAAGTTGGAACACCAGTTCCAGTAACTGGGGGCTGAGGGATGGTGTTAGCCAAATTGACCGAGGAGCTCTTCTTCAGCTTCCTCGGGGGAACAGGGATTGATTCAACCAAGGAGGACCCTTGTTCGGTGATATGACAATCACCTCGCCTGGAGCATCAGCCTTGCTCGGGGCCACTGCAGGCTTCTCGGCAACCTTCAAAATAGCAGCCGAGGAAGGTGAATCAGTTTTCTTTGTCCCTTCTGGGACATCAGTCTTACTTCTTTTGGCCTCTCCAACAGCAGAGGAAGGTTTCTCAAAGAGAGTGGGAGGTCTTCTTCTCTTCATCCTTTAGCTTAAAGGGACGTGTGATTCAGGCGAGGAACTGGTAGAGGCTGGTACTGGCTCTGCGTCACTTATTACTGGACGAGCAGTGAAAGAAGTTGTATAGCTATTGTACTGCAGCAGATATGAAGACGAACTAATGTTCTCGTCGGCAACAGACTGATGCAAACTCCAGATAAGTTTCAAACGTCTTATGTTAACGTCTGCTTCCTTTGGACACTTTCTTTTGTTGTCAACTGCAAATAAATAAATTAAAATATCAGTGGCACATTTTGTCAAACACAAAAGAAGCATGATTTCAAAATAAATAAAATGAAATAAAAATAACCTATCCCATTTCCATAGGGAGGGCATCTGGGACCCTGATAAACTTCATCTCCAGATAAAGGAGCATGTTGCCAATTTTTTATGACAACCCCGTGCTCAAAATAATCCCTATTAGCATCCGGGAGATTGACTACTAAGGCCCTATTCAAAAATCTAGTTTTTAAATAAAAGGTGTTATCACCAACTGCCCATCTATAATAAAACATGATTTCTGGAATTCCTATGCGAGTTCCATGGATTTGATTTAACCTATGAACCCCATTAACTATTCTCCATGTATTTAGGGCTATTCTTGCAGGAACAACGTCAAAGTATTGATAAAATTCCAAACATAAGGGATTGGGTGGAAAAGAAAATCCACACTCAGCAATAAAGAGATTGGGGAACCAATGTCCCTCAGCCAAACGGAAATAATCAGAAGGCTTAGAAAGCTCTTCCAAAACAACCCAGGAGGGAATAGAAAAATCAGAGCGAAACTTATCAAGAGATTCAACAGGTTAAACCATGATGAATAAAAGAAATGAAGAAGAAGGAAGAAAATATTACAGAAAAAGAGTGGATTTGATGACAACGAACCAGGGAAGAGATGAATACACAGGAGAGAAAGAGATGACGGAAAACTCGAAGATACAAATTTGAAAAAGTAGAAGACGATGGGATTTTCTGCAGCGTTTAAATACTCTACCTTGGGAAAAGGAAAAGTAATGATTACAAAAAGAGACGGTTACGTTACCGGCGACTAAAAAGACGAAAAGGGGCGCGGGAATCGAAGCGAACATAAAAATTCAAAAAGTCTGATTCTACGAATTTGGAAGGAGAAATAAATACGAAGGAAACACTCCTAAAAATCAGGAGGACCATTTAAAGCTACCATATTCCGAGAAAGAATGTTCCCTACTCCTAAAATTTCAAATTATGAAACATTGGGGGCTACTGTTGATACCAAATTTAGTCTACTGACCTGTCCCAATTGAATAAAGACACATGGCAATCTACATGGAAATAACAAACACTTCCGAGGAACTCACACGCTCTGAGAAACCACACCACAACGAGGAACACTGCTTCCCCGAGGAACTCATACGCGCCGAGGAACAAGAACTCTCCGAGGAACTCTTGGGTGCCGAGAAGCTTAGGCGGTCCGAGCTACTCAGCCGGTCTGAGCTACACTCGAACAAAACATTAATAGCAGGATAACCAACAGTTTGACTGTTCATTAAATGCTTATCATTCAGAGGCACACGCTTAAGGGGCATTGAATGTATTACCCTTTCATATGTACATCATTTAATGTATTACCCTTTCACATTACAGCCTCAGGGCTATAAATACATTGTACAATCCTCATTGTAAGGGATGGGAATTTCTTGATAGAACTTGTAATCGAGAATTCCCAAACACTCAGCAATAACATAACAGTGGACGTAGGCCATTCTTATAAGGCTGAACCACTTTAAAAATTCTTTGTCTCATTTATTTATCTGTGATTGAATAATTAGATATGATCTAATTTTTTAAATCAACACCATCTAAGTCGATTTTCTCTCAATTTATCTTCTATAGGAGCTACTTTTATCATTTTATGAATTTGTTCATTTTTAATTTTATCCTTTCGAGTTTTACCACAAATCCATCTTAGCATTCGCATCTCTGCCACACTCATTTTCTGCACATTTTGTTTCTTGATTACCCAACACTCTGTCCCATATAACATGGCGGGTATAATGGCCGTCCTATAATATTTACCTTTTAACTTCAAAGGTATACGCCTATTACATAAAACGCCGGTAGCACTTCTCCACTTAACTCAACCTGCTCTAATCCTATGAGTAACATCATCTAATATCTCCATCTTTTTGGATAATCGATCCTAAATAACGAAAATGATCATTTCTAGGTATCTCTTGACCCTTCAATTTCACCACATCTCCATTTGTCCTCCTATTACTACTAAAATTGCACTCCACATTTTCTGTTTTAGTTCTGCTTATTTTAAATCCTCTTGTTTCTAAAGTTTCTCTCCACAATTCCAACCTAGCATTAATCCATGTCTTAGTCTCATCCATTAAAATAATATCATCTGCAAATAGCATACACCATGGCATCTCATCTTGTATTTGTCCAGATAACTCATCCATAACAAGCGCAAGGAGATAAGGACTTAATGCTGAACCTTGGTGTAGACCTACCGTAATTGAAAATTCACTACTTTCTCCGGCTGATGTTCTTACTGTAGTCATCGCACCATCATACATATCCTTGATCACATCAATATATCTGCGAGTCACTCCTTTTTTATGTAGAACCCACCATATTATATCTCTGGGTATCCTATCATACGCCTTCTCCAAATCTATAAAAATCATATGAAGATCCTTCTTTTTCTCCCTATACCTCTCCATTAATCTCCTCAATAAATAGATTGCTTCCATTGTTGACCTCCCAGGCATAAACCCAAATTGATTCTCAAATACCTATGTCTTTAATCTCAATCTATATTCAATCACTCTCTCCCAAAGTTTCATTGTATGACTCATTAACTTAATACCACGATAATTTGAACAACTTTGTATGTCCCCTCTATTTTTATAACTAGGTACTAAAATACTTTTTCTCCATTCATCGGGCATCCTATTAGTCATTAAAATTCTATTGAATAATTTTGTAAGCCATGATACTCCATCCTCCCCTAAGCACTTCCAAACCTCAATAGGGATACCATCTGGTCCTAAAGCCTTCCATGTTTTCATCTTTTTTAGAGCAATCCTAACCTCTGTTGTCCTAATGCTGCCAAAAAATATATTTTCTCGAGTCTCCCTAAGTTCCTTTATATCTAATCTACTCCCATTATCTCCATTTAATAAGTTCTCAAAGTAGTTTTTCTATCTTTCCATAATTTCATCATCTTTGACTAGGACTCTCGAATCATCACTTTTAATACACTTAACGTTATTAAAATCTTTTGTTTTCCTGTCCCTAAGTTTAGAAAGCTTATAAATACTTTTCCCCCTTCTTGTGTACCTAATTTTGTATAAAGATCATCATACGCTTTTAACTTAACATCTCTTACCACTTTCTTAACTTCCTTTTTAGCCCATTTATATTTCTCAAAATTTTCTTCATTTCTATTTGTTTTCCATGTTTTAAAGCACTCCCTTTTAATTTTTACGATATTTTGTACTTCTTCATTCCACCACCAAGTTTCTTTAGACTGTGGCCCCTTGCCTTTTGATTCTCCGAGAATTTCTTTTGATTTTCTCCTAATGCACGTGGCCATCTTATTCCACATTATGTTAGTATCTTCTTCAGTATTGCATGTTGCTCCATTTAATAATTTATCTTTAAATAGTTCTAATTTCTCTCCTTTTAAGTTTCACCACCTAGTTCGTTGGTTAATCTTTTCTTTTCGCACTCGTGATTGATTTTTAACATTTATATCCAACACCATTATCCTATGTTGTGAGGTTAAGCTCTCTCCTGGGATAACCTTGCAATCTTTACACGTTAATCAGTCTCCTTTTCTAGTAATAAAAAAATCTATTTGTCTCTTATGCATTCCACTTTTATAAGTTATTAAGTGTTCAAGCCTCTTTTTAAAACATGTATTTACTAGTACAAAAACATAAGCCATCGCAATATCTAAGATAGACTCTCCCCCGTCGTTCTATCTCTAAAACCATATCCTCCATGCACTATCTCATATCCTACACGATCTTCTCCTACATGGCCATTAAAATCTCCCCCTATATAGATTTTCTCACATACGGGTATTTCTTGAATTAGTTCATACATTTGTTCCCAAAATTGTACTTTAGTGTGCTCATCTAATCCTACTTGAGGTGCATAAGCACTAACAATATTAATTATGTTTTCACCTAATACCAATTTAACAAGTATAAGTCTATCACCTTTCCTAATAACGGTTACGATATCGTCCTTAAAGTTCTTATCTACTATTATTCCAACTCCTTTCTTATTTCTATGTTTTCCTGTATAATAAAATTTAAATCCTGTATTTTCTATTTCTCTAGCTTTCTCACCGAACCATTTAGTTTCTTGTAAACAAGCTATGTTAACTTTTCTTCTTATCATGGTATCTACCAACTCCATCCCTTTTCCTGTCATAGTCCCTATGTTCCAAGTCGATAACCTAAATCTAGTATCCTGGACTAGCTTCTTTACCTGCACACGTCCAGCTTGTTACAGGAACCCTTACGTATTTATCGTATCATCCGGGCACCGATGCGACGCCCCTTGCCTATTTTTCGAGACACCCGGTGGCAGGCGCAACGCCCCTTGCCTATTTTTTGAGGCACCCGGTGGCAGGCGCAACGCATCGCTTAAGGGGAATGCCCTAACATTAGCACATATATTCATAGGATTCATGTTCATAAGGATCTGACAAAGTTTTACGCTGGCTGTCAGCTACCTAACGCAACCCTGCTCCTTTATCCGGGCTTGGGACCGGTAGTGTAAAAAAAATATAAGAAGTTGAGCACGACACAGGCGGAGTTATAGGTCAATATAAGGACATAATTTCATAAATATTCGTCATAATTGACTATGTCATATATGACCAAAACCTTCGAAGAGTGTTCATTATCAAATATGCAATGAGACGGATCTGAATATCAAAGTTCTTCAATGTTCAAACCTCCGTGAGATAAATTTGGTAAAATTTGTGTTTTTATTTTTTAGCATTTCACTTAGAGTATTGAGATATTTTTCATCAAAAAATTTCTAAGCGTTGGAGAGAAATTTTAAAGTTTTGCGACAAAATTAATTTATGGAGTTTTTAAGGCAGTGCATTTACTGGGAAAAAGGATAAAAGAAATATAGTAATTTAATGGCTCGTTTGAACAACAACATATATCGTTCAAATGACATGGTATGTCGTGTGAAGTGCCAGTTTTCGTTCAAACAATAATGAATCTTGTTCAAATGACACGCCATCTAGCTTAAACGACCTGCTGCCTTAAGATTTTTATAAATAAGTTTTTCCAACTCCGTTTTTCATAAGAAGACCTGCATTTTTAAGAGTTACGAAAATATTTTTGCAGAACAAATTGTCTTCTCACTTTTAGGTCTTTAATCCCTTTTGCTCTTGCAGGGAGGGTAACCTACTGCTGATCTAGGTGCTATTGGAGGTACTGGGATGAAGACGACTGTGTGTCATTGGGAGTGCTGCGGTGTTCTTAGGATGATTCAAATTGCGGTTCTTGTGGATTGATGCGCGTAATTCATTGCTGACGATGACTATCGACGCCTACGGGTATTCGTGGGTCAACTGTATTTCAGTGTAATCCGTGTAAGTTGCGATTTACAAATTATAATGAAATAAAAGGTTTTGCCTTTCGAGGATTTTTCCTAAAATTTGTGTCGCATGATTTATTTATGATGGTTTGATACACGCACACATGTAGTTGTTTGTTTAAGGTCTGAATTAACTTAGTTTAAAAATTAACTCTAATTAAATAAGTTTATGATTAGAATTTGAGAGTTGGTTTAAATCGGTATCACACATGGCATTAGATTTTACAAATTAGTATCAGTGCAAGTTACTCCAATTTATTGAGTGATCCTTGTTTTTAAAAAAATTGCGTGATATGGATTTCTTTTGAAAAATCTGATTTTTGAAAATTTGTCACAATGTTTCTAAACAAAAACATGTATAATCGATTGCCAATTTTTGACAGGTCTAATTATTCTTACTCGAAAGCCCGCATGAAATCACATTTAAAAGGAAATGATGAAAGAGTTTGGGTTGTTTGTGAAAGAGGCTGGAATCCTCCCACTGTTACCGTAAATAATGGCACAAATCTAAAACCTGTGTCAGACTGGACTGAGGATGAGTTTAGGTGGAGCACATTTGATTCTCGAGGGCTTAGTGCAATTTTTGGTGACATCACTCCTGAGGAGTTTTGACGTATTATGACGTGCACCACATCAAAAGACACATGGGATATTTTACAACTCACCCATGAAGGAACTAACGTGGTCAAAGAGTTTAAAATTTAAAATTTAACCACTCAATTTGAGATAATCACCATGCTTGAGACATAGTGTTTTGATGACTTTTATGCACGTTTGTCCAATAATGTCAACACTAGTTTTAATCTTGGTGAGTATATACCTGATGCACGAGTGGTTAAAAAGCTTTTAAGATCGCTGCCAAAACGTTTTATCCCTAAAGTAACTGTTTTGAATACCGTAGGTAATTTGAGTCATCTGAAATTAGAAGAGTTGGTAGGAGACCTCTAGACGTACGAAATTGACATGTTCCCTGACATTGTCAAATCTAAGGATAGGGGGATAGTGCTAAAAGTCCAGTCTAGGAAGGGAAAGGATGTTTCCACAAGTGGTAAGGAAAAAAAGTGAAATTTTGTGAGTCTAAGTCTGAGGACGAGTTTGATTTTGATATGGCCATGCTTGTAAAGAATTTCAAAAAAGTTTCTCAAGTTTTCAAAACAAAATTCTTCCAATAAAAAGTTTTTTGAGAAAAATAAAGATAAGGCCAAAGAAAGCGGTGAGAAAGAGGGTGAGAAGGAGAAAGAGGAAGAAGGTAAGTGTTTTGAATGCGAGGGGAGAGGACATAGAGCATTTAAGTGTCCCACTAGGCTAAAGAGAAAGGGAAAAAATATTGCCATGCCAGTCACTCTTAGCGATAGTGAGGATGATGTGAAAGATTTTGGGGATGAATCTTCACAGGGGAAGTTTGTTGCTTTTTCTGCTAGTCACATGAGCACACCCAGTTTTTCCCATGATGATGAGGACACATGTGTACGTGAGACCCCCGAGGATGTTTTGAGTGTTTTTAGAGATACCGAGAGTGAGTGCGCTAGTAAGGGTGATAGTGAGCTCCATATCGCTTTTAGAGATTTGTATCCTGAGACCTTGAAAACGAAGAAATTGAATAAGGAATTAGGTTTAAGGGTGAAAGATTTGTAGAGAGAGTTAGAGAGTTTGAGAGGTTTTGAGGCTACGACGAGTCAACTCCAGAAAGTGTAGATTAGTTTGAGTGAGCAGTTGATCATCATGAATAGGGAAAAGAGTGAACTTATAGCCCACGTGTCACAATTAAAGAAAGATCTTAAACATGCCCTGGAGGCTAAAGTCACTTTAGAGAACATATCTAAGAAGGTAAGAAAGATGGTTCTCAACCCCATTTTGGGTAGTGGTGAGAGATTAGGAATAAGTCATGACGGTACGTTCACTCCACATGTTGCACCCGAGCCGGTTCCTACTTTAATATTAGATTCACATGGCTCTCGACCCAACACGCCTAGGCATCCCGTACCTGTTAGGAGAGCACGTAGGAGACATTTTAAGAGAGGTGTACCTAGGCATGTTTATGTTTTCACACACTGCAAGAAGAGAGGACACCTGAGAGAGTTTTGTTTTAAGTTGGGTTATGTGTCACGTTATTCTACTACACATGTTCACACACACGCATCCACACCTGATGCTCTGCATGATTACATGAGAGAGTTTGCACATATAGGGGAACATGTAAAGTTTTTGGTCAAGACCTCACATGACTTGATAGAGGTTTTCCGTAGGATATCACCACCTTTGGAAAACTCCATCGCACCTACCGGTTGAGGTCTAGACATGTTTGCTAGCATAGGTTTATTTTCATGATGATATTATTTGACTATTGCTAGTGTGTATCATTTTTGTATTTATGTTTTTTCATTTTTTTTTAAATTTTGGAAAAATACAAAAAGATTTTCATTTTTTTGAGAAAAAATTGAAAAGGCCAAAAAGATTTTATTTTGCTAAATTTTTTGAAAAAAGACAAAGATTTTTGTATTTTGTTTTACACCGTTTATGAATGAACATTTAGGATGACAGAGTCATAACTTCATTCCATTTCCATGTGGCTGTTTGATAGTGTTTTGATATGCGTCATTATTTAATTTTGTTCTTTATAATGTACGGAGTCATTAAGATGTAATTTGTGATTACTACCTATATGTTTGACTCATATTTTCCTTGAATGCACACTTGCACGATTTTTTTTATTATCGTACTTGTTTATCACATATTGGTCGGAGTGTTGTCATCTCAATTATGTCTTTAAAACGAACCAAATACGATAAAACTTGACAATGGAAGTAGTGCTTGTAATAACCCTTTGTGAGTTTGTGTGATTTATTTTCAAAAATAGGAAAGGGCTGCGAAAGGTAGTCATTTATCCTTTGCGATAAAGCCACCGTTTAAATAGGAGCTAAAAGAGTGTGGTATTGATAAAAGTAGCCGAGGTCCAAAGAGGTTTAAAAGAGCCCGAAAAAAATGAAAAACAATAACAAGAAAAATATGTCAAACCATGGGCCAATACCATTTAGTTTAGACCGCCTCTAGACAATAAAGATTTATTATTTATGAGGGAGTTTGGTTGGAAAATAAATAAATGGGTTTGCACGTCTTGACAGCGTCTTGAAAAGGCATTACATAGTTTTAAACGTTATTTGTGTGAGAATCATTTTTGACTTTGATGTGTTGATGGATTCAGTCGATGTCATTTAAATTCAATACTTTTGACACCTAAGGACGATTTTGAGTTCATTCGATAGGAGTATCCGAATTCATCATGCACATATGTTATGAGATTGCATTGATATTCCTATTGAATTTTTTAACACCCATTCATTCCGTTTCCATGATTTGGTTATCTTAGTGTAAATTCATGGTATGTGAATTTTGTAAAATTTTGTTTGCAGTTTTGGTTGAAAAATTGAAAACTAAAAAATAGTTTGAGGATTATAGAGGTTTGTTTGCCTTGATTATCGTGACAACTCCATGTTTACATTGTTTATTCGTTTCCATGTCTATTATGGTCAAATAAAAAGGGGGAGAACGAATTATGGGGGAGTTTTTGCATTAAGGGGGAGATTTGAGATTTTAGATATGTTTGATTTATGTTTATCTCATTTCAAACTCGATGTGTCACTAAGGTATTTTCTTTGTCGCATGTGTGTCAGTATGAATATTGATGATTATTGGATTGCACACCCTGATAAGAAAAGCTTGAGTCTTGAAGATATGAAGTTGAATATTTTTTAAGAAAAAGTTCTACTCCTATATGTTTAGTACCTTTTCATTTTCTGGGTTCATGGGAGGGTATTAGATTTGTATAGGCATTTTATGTTTTATAATTCAGATGTTTTTATTTTTTACCGGCATAGACATAGGGGGAGATTTGTAAGGACATGATTTTATAAATGCCCGTCATAATTGAGTATGTCGTATATCGCCACAACCATTGAAGAGTGTTCAAGATCAAATATGCAACAAGATCGATCCAAATATCAAAGTTCTTCAACGATCAAGCCTCCGCGAGATAAATTTGGTAAAAGTTGTGTTTTTATTTCTTCGCATTTCACATAGAGTATTGGGATATTTTTCATTAAAAATGTTCTAAATATTGGAGCGGAGTTTAAAAGTTTTTCGTCAAAATTAATTTTTGGAGTTTTTAAGGCGGTGCATTTACTGGGAAATGGATAAAAGAAAAATATTAATTTAATATCTCATTCGAACGACAACCTATATCGTTCAAACAACATGGTATGTCACGCAAAGTGTCAGTTGTCGTTCAAACGATAGTGGATCTTGTTCAAACGATAAGCCATCTCGCTTGAACAACCTGCCGCCTTAAGGTTATTATACATAGGTTTTTCCAACTCCATTTTTCACAAGAAGACCTGCATTTTTCAGATTTACACAACTACTTTTTAAAACAGATTGTCTTCTCACTTTTAGGGCTTTAATCCCTTTTGTTTTTCAATTCAAAATATCACAATAGTTTGTGTGAATTGTTTTCGAACCTAAAGAACACATCTTTGTGTCAAGTTTGATCTTACAGGGAGGGTAACCTACTACTGATCTAGGTTCCATTGGAGGTATTGGGATGAAGACGACTGCGTGTCATAGGGAGTGCTGCGGTGTTCCTGGTCTGATTCGAACTGCGGTTCTTGTGGATTGCTACGTGTAATTCATTGCTAATGATGGCGACTGATGCCTGCGGGTATTCGTGGGTCAACTGTATTTCATTATAATCCGTGTATGTTGCAATTTACAAATTATAATGAAATAAAAGGTTTTGCTCTTCGGGTATTTTTCCTGAAATTTGTGTCGTGTGATTTATTTATGATGGTTTGACACACGCACACACGTAGTTGTTTGTTTAAGGGCTGAATTAACTTAGTTTAAAAATTGACTCTAATTAAATAAGTTTGTGATTGGAATTTGCGAGTTGGTTTAAATCGGTGTCACACACGGCATTAGATTTTACTTTCAAGCCTCATCAAACCATGTATATTTGTTGTTTCTCTTTTTTTTCACATATCCTTCGCTTTATTGGCATTATAATTATAGGTTTATTGTGTCGTGTATGTAAACTTGGTTTTTTAACTCAACATAATTAGTGTCGTCTGTGGAAATGATTATTTTTAAATATATGAATAAACATCAGGTGATCTCAGAGAGTAGCAACAATCTCTTAAAGATTATCTCGCAGAAATCCTGGGCCGTTTAGCCCCTCCTCTACCACTAATACCAGAATATTAAGCATCCATGCTCCTCTTATGGAGCGAAGCATGGATAATGATGTCCTAGCTACATCCACCATGACCGGCGCTTTACTCTATCATTGATGAAGCATCAGTGAGAAGGAAGGTCTAACTCCAAGAAATAGTGGAGAATGATGGAAACATCAGGCAAGAGTTTCCATTTAGTTGAGAGGTTATGGACTTCTCATTTTCGTCTGACTTTATGTTCCTGAGAATGGACTCCTTCGATGGGACCACTGATCTAAGGGGCCACATAGAACATTATGGTGGAATTTCTACCTAACCTATATTAGATTACATGCTAAGCATTCATCGTGTCCCTAAAGGATTCAGTGAGAACATAGTTTAACCATATCCCACCCAATTTGACCACATGCTTCAGGGAACTCTCCAAATGCTTTGTATGACAATTTATCGAGATTCGAATCTAAAGGAAGACCACCAACCATTTATTCACCATCCTTTAGATAAAGGACTAGAATCTCAGGAAGTTTGTGAAGAGATTAAATGACAAACTCCTCCATATTGACAACCCAAACGAGAAGGGGACTTTCTTATCTTTCTTTCAAGGATTTTACAAAATAATTATAATATAATCCTTATCAAAAAATTCTCCCACCATCTTGATGAAGATTATGAAAAATGTGGAGAGGCATATCCACAATGATGATACAATTAGAAGTCGGCTCTCAAGACACAATCTAAGACATTTCGGAGAAAGATGGTTTGATGAGACAAAGTTTGAAGAAAGAAAGTTTGAGGACAAGCACAGAAGGCAGAAATTCCCTTTGAAAGTAGTTCAGTGGGTGAACCAAAATTTTATGGAGCAATTAACTCCCCTCAATACGACCCTGGGGTGAGTGCTAAACATTATGGATGATCAAAAGATATTGAGGTGGCCAAACAGGTCGAAGAATAAGTCGCTCGAGACCATGTCTAACCTATACTTCCAGTTATATCAATATTATGAGCATGATACCAATGACTGTATCCACTTGAAGAATGATGTTAAAGTGTTGGACCAAAAGAGAAATTTGAGATAATTTGTAAAATTAGGATCTCGTCGGTTGTTCGAGCGTCTAAATGAATGGAGGGATGATCGGAGGAGAAGCCGATCGAAAAAAAGAAAACCCATATGATAAGAACGAAGGGAGGTGGTAGAGACTGAAAGGCGAAGGATAATAAACATTATCTCTGGCAAGTTCAGGGCATAGGATAATCTACCTCAGCACCCAAGAACTATCAGAGTTAGAAAAGATGAACAAATGGAGAAATCGTAAAGGATTGGAAGGACATTACCTTCATGTAGAAGGAATCCTAGATCTGATTGCCCTTATAATGATCCCCTATTGATCATAGTTGAGATCTATAACTATACGATCAAAACAATCATGGTGCATATCGGGTGGTTGGCAGATATGATATGGGTGGATAAGTACGGAAGGGAAAATTGAAGCTAGTGAATGACGCACTATTAGGATTTTCAAGGGAGCAATCGGAAGGGGTAATTCAACTACCATTCAAGATAAAAAAGGGTCCCATGTTTACCACCCTACAAGTGGAATTCTTGGTGGTTTGATTGCGAATAGCTTATCATGTGTTGATCAGATAAACTACCCTTAATAAACTTGACGTAGTCTTATTGATCAAATCCCTCACCATTTGGTTCCCAACACCGGATGTGACGGGAATGGTTCATAAAGCCATTCGTGTGCTATGAGTTATTACTTTTCATACTTGAATAAGATGATAAAACTTTCAACATAGATGGGTTAGACCCAATATAAGAACCGTCCATGAGATCTCTAGTTGAAGATCTGATCCCAATACCATTGTATGATAACTGTCCAAAGAAGGTGGTGTTTCTGGTATCGTTATTGACCATTGGAAAAAGGGAGGAATTTTTTTAAAGTAACCACAAAACTTTTTAATGGAGCTATGACGATATGTTGGGCATTGATGTTTTGAGGATGACCCATCAGTAGAAGGTAGACCTAATGAGCCGACGAATAACACTGAAGAAGAGGGCATTCACTAATGAGAGAAACCATGCAGTACACATGATGGTCAACAAGATACTGGAAGTAGTTTTCCTTCGGTATGTCAAGTATGTGAATGGATATCAAACGTGGTAATGGTCCAAAAATCGAACAACGGGTGGATATTGTGTGTAGACTATTAAAACTTAAATGAGGTATGTTCAAAGGAATCTTAACCTCTACCGAGGATCGATGCGCTTATATATGTTGTGGCTGGAAATGAGATATTTTTATTCAAGAACGCATATTGTGAGTATAATCGTATTTGAATGCATCGAGACGACAAGGAGAAAATCTCCTTCATAATTAGAGGGAGGCATATTGTTACTGGGTGAAGCCATTTGGCTTCAAAAACCTAAGAGCCACCAATGAGAGGTTGGTCAACCGGATGAGGATAGATTGTTCAATTATTATTCAAGTGGTCTGAATGTTATGTTTTGTGAGGTCATACTGGAGGAGTTTCATCGTATTATGACATGTGAAACGTCTAAATAGGCTTGGTATATACTCCAATTCAATCATGAGGGTAGTAATGTTGTCCAAGTCTCCACACTGAAGAACCTCACCACTCAGATTGAAACCATTATAAAGAAGAAGAGTGAATCCTTTGATGAATTCTACTTAATTTTTGTCCAATATTTTGAACTCTTTCTTTAACTTGGGAGAGATAATACCTAAAATCGGTGCAGTAAATATAATATTAAGGTCCTTACCTGAAAGATTCAATTCAAAAGTAACAGTTTTGAATTTTTGGGGGTATTTTGGACTCTGCAAAACTCGAAGAGCTTATAGGCGATCTTAAAACTTATGATTTTGACATGTTTTCATCCAAAAAGAGAATGAAAGACACAAACATTGTTTTGAATGCTTGGAAGGAGGAAATAAGAGTCTCGGATGATGAGGCTGACATGAATTTTGATAATATGTACATGTTTGCAAATAAGTTTAAGAAATTTCTCAAATTTGAAACAATCAAAATAAGAAAATAAGTTTGATAAAATCATTTTTAACAAGGCTACAAAATTCCCTAAAAATCGTAGTGATAATTATAAGAGGGAAGAGTCGAATAAATGCTTTGGGAGTGATAGTTATGGTTATAAGGAAGCTGAATGTCCCACTAAAATAAGAAAGGATGGCAATAAATCGATGGTGTACAATGCCACACTTAGTTATAGTTATAAAAAAAGCGTCTTGATTCCCCCATTGAGTGTAATTAGAATGCATTCATTCTTAGTCATGCGAGCCTTGATAAAAAATATTATGATGAATATAGTTCTTGGCGTGACACTTTCGATCCCATTATTTATGATTCCCTAGTGAGTGATGTAGAGAGTGTCGAGAAGATGAAGAAGAGGATGATAAGAGTGAACTTTAATTTTCCTTCTGTTAGTTGTATGCAAAAATGATGAAACTGAAAAAGCTAAACTAAAATTGGAAGCTATGTTGAAACAACGTGCCATATGTAATGATGACACTTGTGGGATTGGGTTTGTATTAAGAGACTCGAGTAATGTCAAATATAATTTGGAGTGTAGATTAGAAAATTTGGATAAGATGTTAGGCACCGTCCGAATCGAAGATGACACTTGCAAGATTGGCTTAAATATTTCGAATGCTTTCGCTACTAAAGTAAAAAAATTGCTTTTAAGAGAGTTAACTGCTTCTAGGAATGTAAAAAAAGGTTAGCCTAAGCATAAGATTTCCCCCTTTCTACACAAGTACACATTGTGGTAGGAAAGATCACCTTCGGAATTTTTCTTTAATCTTAGGAATGGTACTAGGTAGTCTAAGTCTAGAGTCACCAAGGTTCCCAAAACCCAATGGCGTCAAGTTACACCTATGTTAGGAAATTCTATTTGGAGGATTTACATGTCCGACTTGTTGACTCTATAAGGCTTTCACATGATAGGACACACTCTATATCTAATGGTTGATTGTGTTCATGTACAGTGGCTTTTGTACTTCAACATACTTATGTTCTCAAGTTTTATGTAGTTTGTGTCCTTTTTTTTAATCAAATTTTCATTTTTTGGGTCTTATTGAGAAATAAAACACTACACCAAACTGCCAACTTGTCATGGTTTAAAATATTGACAAGCCAAACTTGTCACGATGTTTGATCGAGGAAAGTTTGGGGGTGACAAAGCAAAATTTTCATGGACGTATCACGGTCAAAGTCCGTGACGAGAATTAAACGTGCCACCGAATTTGACCGTTACAAGTCCATGACAAAAGAAAACTTGTCACAATCAAAGTCCGTGACAAATAAAAAATTGTCAAGGACTTTGATCGTGACAAGTCTGTGACAATATTCGGACTTATCATAGTCAAAGTACGTGACAAATCTGGGCGGCATTAAGAAAAATTGTTGGGCAGTATGGCCGCTGCCACTGTCCAGCAGTATATTTTTACTTGCTACGGCGTATTAAACCTGTCCAAACTGCATATATATCATGAAACATTCAATATTCAATAACCAAATCAAATAACCAACCAACAAATATACATAAAAAATACAAAAAAATATCTAAAATTCAATATCCAAAAAAATAAATACAAATAATCTCACGGCCTAGGGTCTTGAGCAAGTCGGAGGAGGAAGGTAGGCCACACTACATATGAATCAACACATCCATTAATTCTTCGAACACCGCATTATTGTTCCAACCACAAAGGTGCATTCTCTCTTCTAGGAACAATATGGGTGGCAGGAACCTTTGCCTCTATATCTTGGATGGCACGTCCATGGACCACACTACCCGGGTGTGTGTTCGGGTCCCTTAACCCCCAAGTTATCAGCATGCCACTAAAGATGTCTATCAAATACACGATCGACCAACCAATTGTATACATAGGGCATTCGATGGGGGTCATGATGGGAAATGGATCATATACAGGCGGCGAATGGGTGCGTATCGGCGATGGGGGTGAGAAAGATGGAGCAATGGCATCCTCGTCTGCCCCCTTCCCCTTACCCCTCCCCTTCCCCTTGCATGAGGTGAACCCCAACTGATGCTTTATGAACTGAACCATATCGAGGACCATCACCTCTAACCTTTTTAACGTATCGCCATGGGTATCCACCTTACGATCCAACCCGGTGTTACTCGTCTCAATTCCGGTGATCTTTAACTTCCCCACCCGAGAGCTCACCCCCTAGTCCTCCCCTTCTGATTCACCCTGAGCACTTGTCTTAGCGTGTCCGTATCCAAAGATGCATTATCAGCATCAAACTGCTTGTCATGCACTTTCTAAGCATTGTTTAAAATATATAGGATAATTATTACAAATCTAAATATTGTCTCAAATTCGGTCTTGTCACCGACTTAGAGTCAATGGTTAAACTGAGTACGATCCAAATTAACATATTCAATAACCAACCCACCAATTTTGATTCAAATCCACCGGAACTAATCAAATACAAATGAATAAAAGCATTAAATTGTCGTCTGATATTAATAAAGCACTAGAAGAATACAAGTTAAAGACATTATCAGAATACAAATCCACATCATAAACAAAACTGAGCATTGTTTCAAGTAATTGGAATACTCATTACAAATCTAAAAATTATTTCAAATTCGGGTTATAATCTAAAATGGATTGATATTTTTTAGGAACATCCAAGTAATCCACATTACTGGTTAGATAATTTGGCACGTGTAGGACGATTGACCATGACTTATTATTGATATACTCTGTGTAAAATACCTGCTTGACATTTTGAAAATAACAAACAAACGGCTCATCGTTCACGTGCTTTCTGCTCTTTAAGTTGGACAAGTCAGCCATGATTAAATTGGTGACAGGATCAACTTTACAAGCATTTGTATCCTTAACTCTTACCCAATCACAGTAAAACAAACCCACTTTGAAACTTATATAGTTTAATCAAATATATTTCAAATGACACCATAGTAAGTAATATCATCTTCAACGAGGTTTTTATCTTTCGCGGTCGCTCCAAAATAAGTAAGAGCCTTATATGAAATGCCCGAGTTCTGAAATTTGTACTTTCCTCGTTCGCATTTTCATCGAATACGTAATTGTTCAATTGATACTTTTTGTACTCGTGTGCCATGAGCAAGGTTCCAGTGGCTAGACGAGCAAGTCTTGATGCCGCATCACCCGTGTTTAAGAACTGAGATTATAGATAAATTAAATAGGTTTGTTTTAATGCTTTCTTGTAATGTGACATTCAACAAGAGACATTTTCATTATAATTACCTCGCGTGACACCTACAACCTAAATTCGATGTCTGATTGTGGCATCATTCTTTGTCTTTTATTGTTCCCACACGCATCATATTTTTTTCATTGATTGTGATGAATGTATTACGATATTGATCATCTATAAAAATTAAAATAATGTAAAAGTAAAAATAATATAAACTTACTTTTTCTATTATTCGACATTTTCGTGTGTGTCAAATAGATAACTAGTTACTTATTCATGTTGTAAACTCATTAATTTTACTTGATGGGCCATCACCTGAACACCCTCATCGATGAACTCATCAGTGTTATCCACACTGCTTGGGTTAGGCATATATTCTTTACACAATCTGTGAAAACATTCATTAATCTTTCAAACGGATAGACCCACCGATATCTAACTGGGGCGCAAAGAAGTGCCTCGTCGCATAGGCGTATCAACAAGTGAACACTTATGCCCAAAAAAGATGGCGGAAAGTACTTCTCCAAAGCACAAATCGCTTCGTTCATTATTACTTTTGTGGCCATTATGTGATCTCAATTGACTACCTTCTCACATAAAAGTGAGAAGCAGATGCTAATTTTCATAATAGCCCTCTGCAAATCCTTATGCTTGGATAAACAATGATTAAACAATAGAGGAACCAATTCCATTATCACATGCCAATCGTGGGACTTACACTTATGTAAATCATGGGTAGAATAATTCACAATCCTTAGAAAGTTGGACGGAAAGTTATATAGAACCTTCAAATTATATATTGTGTCTAAAAGCACCTTCCTTTCCTCACTCGTCAAAGTAAACGCATCAGGGGGAATTATTGTCCTTCCCTTACCATCTTCTTTCAACCATAATTGTAGTTTAAGTTTTAACGATTTAAGATAGTTTCGTGCATTTTGTCCATCCTTCGAATGACTCCCCCCAAGGCATGCGCCCACAATATGTTTCGTGATGTTCTTTTTCGCATTTTCACATCCAATACATGGCGCACTGGGTTATTCTTCCAATAAGGCAACTCAAATAAAATTGACCTCCTAGACCATGCGTTTCTTGTCTTATTTTTCTTATGCTTAACATTCACGAATTTAGGACTCTTACCTGGCATAGTAGGGCCACAATGAGAAGATTTACTTTTAATTTCTAAACATAAAAGTATTCTCAGAGGTAGCCTATCTTCAACCCCGCTCAGTAAAAAAATGGAACCTTTTTCAAATCTAAAACTATGATCGGGGGTAAAAACCTCCTATGGAAATGGTATATATATATATATATTTTTTTTCTCTATCGATGAGACGTAGAGATTCAGTATCATCTCCACACATAGGACACCCCAAATAACCATGTACTAGACAACCGAATAATGTCCCATAAGATGGAAAATCATGAATTTCCCACATCAACATAGCTTTCAACCTAAACTCTTATTTTTTAAAAGAGAAAAATACTTGCACACCCTCTTCCCATAACTCATTTAATTCTTCTATCGAAGGATCCAAGTAGGGACCGATGTCCTCACTTGGTTCCTTTATCCCAAGTATCAATAAAGACAACATAAAAAAATCAAGTCTCATACACTGTGAATGAGGGAGGTTTAGTGGTGCTAAGATCACTGACCATACACTCTGAGCAGTGCTTAGATTTCAAAATGGATTGAAACCATCTGTTGATATTGACAAACGAATGTTACATCGTTCTCAAGAAAAATCGAGATACTCATAATTCATCCTCTTCAAAGCTGTAGAATTAATTGGATGACGTATGAGATTATCCCCTACTTCTGCCCTAGCATGCCAAGTCATCACCTCTAGTATAAATGGAACTATGTAAAACCGCTTTAATCTAGGCCTAACAGGAAAATATTTCAACACTTTTTGAGGCACTTTTGATCTTATTCCTTTCTTGCCAGTAATTGTATATATCTAAGTTCATCGCATGCCGAACACTGATCGATATTTTCATACTCCTTTCGGTATAGTAAGAATTCATACACACAACCATGAATTGATTTATACTTCATTCAAAAAACTTTCTAACTGTTCTTGATAGTAGGATAACTATTATTCTGCTTGGGTAGCAAGCCATTCACCCAATTAAAAATTTCTATCACGCTATTGCCAGACAAACTATATTATCTACTCAAACTATGCAAACCAAATATGGAATGTGAAGTTGTTTGATATTTGTCATAGCCAGAGTACAACGGGTGGGTCGCCTTAAAATTTAAACTTTGGTAGTCGTCATCAAGGTTTATCTCGATATGTTCATAAGCACCTGAACCTTATACATCGTCAGTGACCTCATTTTCTTCCACTTCATGAACTCCATATGCATCATCAACTAAATCCTCTAGCATTATTATCTACATTGTCCTCATTCCCTTGTACATCTATCCTACTTATTAAAGGTTGTTTTGAAGGTTGCTCGGGGACAAAAGGAACTTTTGATTCCCTTTGAAAGTTTAAAAATTGATAATTATCTTACATATCCCATCTTAACAAATGTAGTTAAACTATTTTCCACTCAAACAACTTACCATTCCTACACTTAGCACAAAGACACGGGAACTCTTCATCATTACGACATCTCTTCGCATATTTCACAAATTTATTAGCACCTCTGCAAAACACATCCCCTAATCTATTTGTCTCACCCATCCACGCTTTCTATTTAGGATATCCCATGACAACTACTAAAAATAATCACCTATTATGGGTAAGAAGCATATATTCATGGATCAATATAAACACAAGTGTATATTCATTTATTCGGTAATAATGTTTATAGTGATGATTTATACATAGTTATGTTTCATTCCGCATTATTAATTTTTTAACAATAAACTTTTAAAATTGAAAGTATGTTTCATTTCTGTCTTAATTATAATTGCTAGAATCACAACCCTAAATGTTAGAAATGCCTAGGGCCAACCAACTAAATGTTCAAATCCACCAGTCAATAAGAATTCAAGAATCCCAAACAACAATTCAAATAATAATGTAAAATATTAGAAATGCCTAGGGCCAACCAACTCAATGTTCATCTAAATATTCAAATCCACCAATCAACAACTTATGAAGTGAACATGAGACTATAAAAAGCATTATATCATGTTACAATACCATTATGTCATGCATTCACACGAGAATACATGCATGAACCCCCCAAAGCAAGTGTAATATAACATGTAATGAGGGTGAAAATTTACACTAAATCAACTTCTATACGATTACTTATTACCTTTTCACCCTTGTTACTTGTTTTATAACACTTTCCTTGGGGGTTCATGCATGCATGTATTCCATAATAATTAATGATCATAAACATATATATTTTATGTATATATAAAGAGAGAGAGAGAGAGAGAGAGAGAGAGAGAGAGAGATGTACCGAAATGAGTGCACACACACACACACACATAGAGAGAGAGAGAAATAGAGAGAGAGAGAGAGAGAGAGATAGATGGTCACCAGAATATGTGACGAAGAGAAAAAGGTCGCCGCTACTTCAATTAAAGAGAGAGAGAGAGATAAATTTGTAAGGGAAAACACACTATAAATCAATTTATATCAATTACCAAAATATATCAATTTATACCAATTTATGAATTTTAATATCGAAATGCCAATTTCAATATACAAATTTTAATTTTAGAATACACACATTGAAGACTGAATATTTCCTCCATCTCCCCTAAACGGTGAGTGGTCCTATCCCATTCAATACCAAATATTTCTATAACATACTTAGAAGCTCATACACATTGTTTCCATTTATGGAAAATTCGGCAGCATATCCCCATAGTTCTCCAAGTGCATGACATAAATTAGCAAATGTAAGTGTTATTTCAATTTGCCAATCGAAATAACACTTAACACCGCATCATCTAGTATGTACCCAGAGAACATTAAGAGATGTCAGTAGAACCTCCCCCCAAAGTAGCAAGTTTAAGCCACTAAGAATATTGTTATACAAAGCTATATCGTCCCAAAACTGTCCAAACATGACAATTCGAGAGATCTCATTACAGGGGTAATAACTCTTCAACGGGTCTAAGGGAAATTGAATGCATACGCATAAGAACTAGAAGGCTAGTATCTATGCACACTATTATTAATTGTATAACAACAAAATTTTAAAACTTATAGTATGGTCTAAGGGCCAACCAACTCAATGGTCATCTAAATGTTTAAATCCACCAATCAATAACAATTCAAGAAACCCAAACATTTCAACAATCTCTATGTGTGTGTGTATATATATATACACACACACACACAGACAGAGAGAGAGAGAGAGAGAGAGATGTACAGGAAGAGGGTCGCTCGAATATGTGACGAAGAGGAAAGGGGGTCGCCGCTGTTGCAATTAGAGAGAGAAACAAAATATCAAATACCAATTTCAATTTAAATTTATAATACCAATTTCAATTTCAATTTATAATAAAAATTTCGATTTCAATAAATAATAACAATTTCAATTACAAATTCAATTTCAATTTTAATTTCAAATACTAATTTAAATTTCAATACCAATTTTGATTTAAATTTTAAATACCAATTTCAATTTCAATACCAATAACAATTTCAATTTCAATTTCAAACACACACACTGCCCCCCCCTCCCTCCCCCACACACATAGAAATCTTGGCCCACATGCACACACAGTGACCCCAAAATACACGCACGTACACTGACCCACACACACTCTCAAATATTGCCCCCCATATGCCCACATTGGCCCCAAAATGAACACACACACATACATACGTACACTGACCCCAAAAAACAAACACGCACTGACATACACAACACACACAAAGGAGAGAGAGAGAGAGAGAGAGAGAGAGAGAGAGAGAGAGAGAGAGAGAGAGAGAAAAGGGAACTGAAATGTGGGGGAAAAGAAAAAACAGTGGATAGGGTTTTTAATTTATAAGAGTTGTCACGAATGTATCATGGTCAAAGACCATGACAACTTTAATAGGTTGTCACGGTCTTTGACCGTGACACGCCTGTGATAACTCGACTTCCCACGGTCTTTGACTGTGACAAGTCTGTGACAATTGTTATCACAGGCTTATCATGGTCAAAGACTGTGATAAAAAAAATGCTTGCTTTTTGTCACTGGCCTTGACCGTGACAAGGGTGGCCCAGTGAAGGGTGCTAATTTGGCCTTTTGGTGTAGTGCAAAAAGATTTTTTTTAAAGTTATTTTTGTTATATTGGTATCATCTTTAAAAATTATTAAAAACTCCAAAATATTTTTTATTTAAGTGTGGTTTAGTTTTACAAATTTTTTGTGGCATATTAGTGTGTTTGAATTTACTTCATTCCATGTTTCCATGTGTTTATAATATTTTATTATGATTCTCAATGCTTAGATTGTTCTTAATCATGATTGCATGGAGTAGTTTGAAAATGACTTTCTTAATGGATTCATTTGAGATTTTAACTTCATATGATATATGATCTAAAGTGAGATGTTGTCGTAACAATCTTGTCATTATACATGTATATATTGATTTGGAAATTTTTGCATGTAAGAACCATTGCTCATGATTTTGTGATTTTATTGAAAATATGAGTGTAAAAGGGGAAGTTCTACGAAGGGATAAATCATCATTGAGGGAAAAGATCACCATTAGCAAGAGCCTAAAAAATTGAGCGACCAAGAAAATAAAATATTGCGAAGACCAAAATTTTGCCTTATTGATTCTTCAATTAAATTGGTATCTTCAAAATATGAGAATTAAAAAATGATATATCTAAATTTTTTAGGGTGTTATAAGTTAATGATCATTGGTTTTACACAATGAGTCCTTATGAATTCATGTTTGACGTTATTGATTAGAGAATCATGAATATTATCTAGAATAATGTGCATCATCTTTGTTTGTCCATTTATGAGTTCACTTTATTTTTCACTATGAGCGTAAGTCTTTGTTTGAGAAAATTAATGCAGTTATATTGAACTCCTTTGATATTTTTGAGTGATTGAGTCATAATTCATTTGTTTCTAGTTCATTCCCCTTCACTCCATCCCACTTGTTTAGAGACGTCGATACTATGCTAGTGTATACCAATTGTGTGTTTTGTTCCATTTTGTGGTTGTTTATGCCTATATATATTTATATATGTGTGTGTGTGTGTGTGTGTCATTGGTATATTTTTCATATTTATATCTATGGTATCTTTTCTTTTTTAGCATTTTCATTTTCATGCAATCCATTTTTGTGCTTTGCTTATGATCATCTTGGTGTCTCTTGTTGCTTATTTGCACTGTTTTCTCATGATTTATTATGTATTCAAGTTGGCGTTATTTACTGCATCAATCTTGGTATTGATTCATCAATATTTAGATCTTTGTGCTTGTATCGCCATGATATTTTTTCTACTTTATACCCTTACATGATATTATTCTTTCTTATATATTTCCTATAGATAACACATGTTCTCACTTCTCGGGGAAGATAGTGTAGACACCTCATTCTAGGAACTCCTAAGTTTCTCCTTAGGTCCCTAACACTTACTCATTTCACTACAAACCCTAGGTTATACTCCGAGTAAAGATCTAGAGGTCATCGGGCGCTCTTAGGCCTCATTTGACTCCGGTCAACCCTATCGTCAGAATGAACGCTCATTGAATCTTCGAAGGGCTCTGAATCCCCTTTCCAACGGTCCACCCCGTGCACAAATCGGCATCACAGTTCAGACGAATGGACTATTTTACTACCAAAAATCAATCTGGAGGCCACTGGGCGCTCTCGGGCCCTGATTTGACCACAAACAACTTCATCGTCAGAGCAAAAGCTCTTTGAATCCCGAAGGGCACTGAAACCCCTTTCCAATGGTCCACCCCGTGCCCAAAATGGCATAACCATTCAGATGAACGATCTATTTTCCCCCGAAAACTGATCTGGAGACCACCGATCGCTCCTGGGCTCCGTTTGACCAAGGTCAACTCTTCAGCTCAAATAAGAGTGAATGAATCTCCAAAGGAAATAGAATACCCTTTCCAATAATTCTCCTTGTGCACGATTCTGACTGATGGTGCGGACAAATGGTTCGTTTTACTCCGAGAGGTCACCGAGCGCTTTCGGGCCCCGGTTAACCATGGTCAACTTTCTGAACCAAGCAAAACTTTTTGGAATATCTAAGTACATCTCCTAACCTTTCCAACGGTCTTAATCGTGCAAGATTTTGACTAACCATGCGAACGAACGATCCGTTTCCATCCAGTGATCTCCCGTCCGAAGGACCGACGTGCACTTCCGAGCCACATTTGACCGAAAGTCAACTCCCAGACCTTGAAATAGTCCAAAGGATTCTCGAAGGTCCCTGAATTACCTTTTTAGATAACCATCAACCCCCTTACCTTATAAATAGAGGGCATGACCTCACTCCCAGCACGCCTCAGATCCATCAGTGATCTCAGCAACATTCTCTCGAAATTAGTGAAGTTTCTTCATGTGAAATTCCATTCAGGATCACATTACAATCCTGTACACACCCAATTCGGAAAACAACATTCTCTCTCATCAAACCTTCATCTTACGTTCAAGGGAGTTCATCCAAGATCAAAGATCAACCTTCAAAGAAGGTCCAAATCCTTTCCCATCTCTTTAAATTTCTTGTTTTGCATAAATTTCATTAGATTAATAATATAGTTCTTACTTTAATTCATACATATTAATATCTTACATTTTTATTAGTATATTTCACACACTCTATTTTGTACAAAAAATCCCAAGACAAGCAAAAAGAGAATTACACCCATAAATTCCTAACGAGATTACTACCACACTTTTTCAAAACTAAAACACATTTTTATACACACCCACCTATAATAAAATCTCGTTTGAATCTATGGGATAAACCCCACCCCTATGCTACATTTGAACTACGTGGACTTTTATGCCTTTATAGGCTATGTAGGCTTTTCAGATTAAAACTAGAGACTCGAGTCCAATTTTCCAATTTTTTCTAATTTCCAATTTTCCCAAATTTCCCTTTCCATATTTGTCATATTATTGCATTAGTATACATATTATGTTTGGGATTATTATTAGCATTTCATCCAACACATATTATCGTTTCATCATAATGGTCAATATAGTGATAAACGCATAAATCATATTATATATATATTATTTTAGGAACATTCCTATAGATGATCTCACTTTATCTTTTCCATGGTATGTATTGAATGAGTCTGATCTCCATTATATATACACGCGTACACACGTCAAGTAGAAATAAAGGAAAATAATATATTGTATCCCCATGAGAGACCGAAAGGACGGGATATGTGCCTAACACCTTCTCATTATGTAACTTTGGCCCCGAACCCTTCGAACTAATGGTTTTGTATGCATCAGCCTATCTTTGATGCCATTCTCTCGAGGTGGTAACATGTTTTCTTGCCTGTTTTGTGCAATATGGGTTGGCGATACCATCTCTTTACATTCACCCTACACCGACGACGGTCGAAGCGTTCCTAACTAGGGCGCGAAACTTTCAATCCCCCTTTCCTTATACATTTCCTTTGGGAAGAAGATGATAGTAAAAGGGCGCACATCTTGACCGGGATGGCCACAGTGGCGACTTTGCTGGGGAATATTTTTCATAATAGGGCTAGACTCTATTTGCATGGGTGTTTTGTTTTTCTTATGTGTGTATGCACCTACCTGTATGTTCCCTTTTTCTCTCCTCTATATTTTCTGAACATATATACCTCATTCTTATATCACTACTCACTCGCACACTTGTAGAAATTCTCCATGTACACTTCGCACTATGTGAACCTAGGATCACTTATATACAAATGTTGCACACACTACATGGAATATTCATGCTTAGGTGTCACTAACACTCACCTCCACTTATCACACTTGTATATATCCATGCTCACTCACACTTGTCACACACCACTTATAGATTGATCCATGCTTAGTTTCACTACCACACACTCACTCATAGGTAGTCACACATCACTCACTCTCATATATCCATGCTTGGTATAGATTTACCTTTTACTTGTACATTATCCCCTGCTTAGTATAATGCTCATCATGCCAAATAAAGATACTCTCTCCATAATATACAAATTAAGAATCATTCATTTTGCACACTACATCACCAAAGAGCATTGTTATTAACCAAATTTTTTTCCATAACTGGGGGGTCACTTCGTGATGGGCGCTGGTCCGATAGGTCGCAGTTAGCCTAAGCGATATGACTCTCACCTCCCATTAGCTAATTACCTTTGACGTATATCAAACGGTTTCCCCCACATCATACCGCTTGACCGAAGTCATGATGGGAGGTATATCATAGGGAACTCATTCATGTACTCGAGTATATAAAATTCTCTCTCAAACATAATATCCCCACGAGGTATATAGTGAGTCAATTCACGTACACTCAGGTGTATCAAATGTCTTATCCATGCGTACCGATTGCCCTCAAAAGCAAGACGTATATCTTGGAAGTCATGCCCAATGGGGGAACCCTTCCAATTAACCCAACAACTACATACCCGTATAGAGGTGTCAAACCTAGGGCACTCAAATTTAGTTTGTCGGTTTCTACCCAAAAATCTTCGCAAATAACAGGTCGGCATGCCACCCAAATTTTTGCATCGTTTTTAAAGCGGGACCCTGCCCATGACCCTGGTAACAAGTCCAACTATAGTTTTTACATATTTTTCAAACCCAATTTTCCCCAGGCTCGGGTCATGTCCGACATTCTTTTTGCATTTAGGTAAACCTAATACAAGTGAGAACCTGATAAACATAATAATAATTATGATGGGACCCGTCTCTAATTTTTCCTCTTTCTTTACCAAAATTGCAAAAAACATTTTTCCTCTTTTATCAAAAATAACAAAAACATTTTTCATTTCTTTCATTAAAAGAATTTTTCCTCTCTTTTGCTCAAAAACATTTTTTCGTCATCTTTTCCAAAAAATGCCAAAAACATTTTCCTTCCTTTTCAGAAATAACAGTTTTCCGTTCCGTTTTTTCAAAAATAAATTCAATTTTCTGCTTCTCAGATCGATCGCATACCCATGGCTTGGATCCTTATTGGCTTTGGTCTTCAGTCGAATCGCCCCGAAGCTCCGTCAGTTCCGTCGCTACTTTCTTCAAGTCTGGAATTCATCCACTTTCCACGGAGAACACATATCAATCACCGAATGTACAACCAAATTTGATGACGGTTCTATCCCAACTCATTGATAAGATTGACAACTTTTAAACCGAGGTTCATGAGATGTAGCAAAATCGGGTCCCTATTCTCGAAGAGCCCGAGTTCCTCTTCCCTCGCACAATGGGTCCTCCCACACCTGAGCCTGTTTGGGTTTCTGAAGAATACCAGTATGATCGACGTGCTCCTCCTACTAATGGGCCACTGCCAACCTAGCTTCTTATGACGAATCTTCTCCATCGAGGGACTAACTTACCCGTGACGGTTGATTCAAAAAAGGAAGAATTGAACAAGGTCAAAGAAGATATCAGGACGTTGACCAATAGGTTCGACCAAGTCAGAATCTTTAGAAATTACATGGACTACACCCATATGTCTCCCTATTCTAAAGCCAGGTTGCCAGAAAAGTTTAACATGCCCAACATCGAGAAATTCAGAGGAAGTGAACCTCCTTTTGTTTATCTCTGTAGTTATCACCAAGCCATGACTCTCCTAGGTGCCTCCGAGGAAATAATGGCCCAAATGTTCCAACAGACTTTTAAAGACAACACTCTCCGCTAGTTTTTATCCCTTGAATTGTCCTGAATCCGTAGTTGGGAGGATATTTCCCGTGAATTCATGTCACAGTACAAGTACAACGAAGAGTTAAAAGTTACTTGCCATGATTTATAGTTTCTCAAGCAGAACCCTAGGGAATCAGTTAGTAACTTCATAGCAAGGTGGAGAGAGAAAGCAGCCACCATGACCAATCTGCCTTCTGAAGAGGAGAAAGTCATTATTGTTAAGAAGAATTTATTACCCCATGTCTGAGCGACAATGGGAGGACAATACTACCCTCATTTCTGAGCCCTTTGAGAAGAAGGAGTTGAGACCGAAGAATGTCTTGTAAATATAGAAATGGAACCGAAGAAATTATCTGCACAACTCACTCCCAGAAAGTATGAAAAGCTTGCTAACACCGCAGTTTCAACCATTAATAACATATTTTAGCCTACCACTCATGGGAACCAGAAAGCCGCCCTAACCTAGTCCGAAAGGAATACACCAAGCTTCACACTCCCCTCTATAAGGTTTACCAAGACCTTTTAAGACCAAACCTCATTACGCCATTGGACCCTCGTCCGTTACCAAACCCACTTCCCAAAAATTTCAAACCATATGCCCATTGTGACTTTAATCAAACTGTCATCCATACCACCGACCTATATTTCCACCTCCAAAATATGATCAAAGGCCTGATTGACAAGGGTGTCATCACCCCACCAGCCAATGCTAAACCAAACACTACCCACAATCCACTCCCAAATCATACAAATGCCATCTTCCTAGAAGAAGACCAGAATTTGATCCATCTACCCAGATCATACCAAGTAAATCACCCATCATACATATATTCTCATAAACCTCTCAAAGTGTGCCCATATTTTCTCCTACACCCTACTAGCTTCGTCGATAAGTACCTATCACTCCTTACCAGAGCATGCATTATTGTTCGTACCCATTATGGAGGAAAAGATATGGAATTATCAGAAGTGTTTAATCAACTCCTAGGGTTTGGGCTTAAATTGACCTCCCAGATGACCATCGATTGCCAGAGATTAAGTGCATTGTTCTTAGAAGCTCAAAAATGAGCTCGAGAGTCAGAAAATTGGGTGGTACCAACTGATGAAGTCAGTATAGATGATGTCGTCTAGGTCATGGTAGAATTATTTTGACAAATCGATGATATTTATAATATGTCTGAACTACTCAATGCCTTGAAACTATAGGGGTGCCTGGTCCCTTCACTTCTACATCTCCCCGCCGAATAGGAGGATTTATACGAATAAGCCATTGAGGTTGTGGATTGCATTAACTTATCAAGGAAAGATGATTTCGTTGCCATCGGATAGTGGGACGAGTCTGATGATTCATATGAAGAGAAAAATCCATAAAAGACTATCCTAATAGTCAACATATGTGTAATGATATTATTTGAGGATTTATTAGGAAAAATCAACAAGGTGGATGAATAACCCGAGATCGATGAGGAAACGGATGACCAGGTCAGGGGTGTATTACCGTGCTCCAAACCTAGCACCATTTGCAAGCGACAAAGGAAAAATGTCAAGAATCTTCTAATGCCAAAAATGACCCTTAAGGAGAGCAAGATCCTCAATCAATTGAAGAAGACCCAAGATAACATCACTTTGTGGGGATTATTTATGTCTCCTAGCTGCAATGGAATGCCTTAATCAAGCTATTCATATGGTCCATAGTTCCTCCTTCTACCATACCAGAAGAAGTGAATCTAGTCGAATCCCCGGCCTCTACTATAATGCTCTCTTTCTTTGGAGAAAAAATCCCTAAGATTGGGACAAACCATAACTACGCTCTCAATATATATGTTGAATTCATGGGAAAGACTATCCCACTCTCTCTTATTAATAATGTACCATCTCTTAATGTCTGCCCTTTTGAGGACCCGTAATTTTTTGGGACTAAAAGTGAGCGACCTTGATCCAACCTCTGTCACTGTATGCGCCTACGATAATACCCATCGAGAAGTGATGGGATCCATAAAGATTACAGTAGGGGATGTCCCTATAAATACTATAGTTGAATTCCAAGTCATCGATATACCAACTTATTTCAATTTGTTACTCGGACAACTGTGGAGCCATAGCATAAGGTTGTGTCTTCTTCCCTTCATCAGAAACTAAAGTTTTTCGCCAATGGGTAGGTCATCACCATCTTGGGCGACAACGATAATGTTGATAACACAAGTACCAGCAATCCAATACTTAAGATACAACACGGGGGTGAATGATATGCTTCGGTCAGGTTTTCGAGTTGAACCACTTCTCCTTCCAGCTGGGGACGATTTTAATTCTAGAGTATAACCCTCATGGAAATGTCAATGTGATCCAGATATTCAAGAACATGAACTTTATGCCCGGACTGGGTCTGAGATGAAAATAACAGGGGATACATGAAACCATAATGTTAAAGAAAGATTTTACTCTTTGTGGTTTGGGCTATCAACCATCAATAGAAGAAATCTGAATGATTTGTTAGCCTCGACTGAAAAGAAGGATAGAAAGTGACAAAACTGTCTCTAGAGTTTCCATGAACGGAAGATTCATTACAAAGGGTGAAGATTTCCCCTTCCATGGCTCTCTCGAACCGTGGTATAATCATTTGTATAAAAAGATGAACCCAGGAATGGAGATCTTTTTCCACGACAACTACTCATAGGTTGAAAGTTTCCAATATTATGTGTAACCACTCATCGAAGAAACAATAGCCGATACCAAAAATTCTAAGGTAAGTGACTCTGAAGATCCATTCAGCTTGCAGACATTGGGGCTGACACTTTGCATGATCCACTCAAGCTTTAAATCGTCAAATCCATCCCATCAGATCAAAGTCGTTGATGCTCCTCTATTCAACTAGCTTGTTATACCTGTTTCACCTGATAAATTCAACCCAACCTAGATGTTTCTCCCATTTTCTTTTCTCTTATTGTTCCTTCTTACTCTGATGTAATCGAGACCTCCTTTGATGAGGTTATCAATGTTGTTTTTCCTATCAATAAAATGAACGAAGATTTTGAGTATCTTGTTGTGCTTTATATTAATTATCTTAATTTTAATCAAACTCCTGATGATGATGACTTTGCAAGTGAACAATTCTTTTATGATCTAAATAAGGTTAATAATAAAAAACATAACTGCGTTCAAGATAATAAAGATGGAACTATTGTTAATAATATCGGTTCTAGTAGCCAACTACGTAAAATAAGGATAGGGGCCACCCTTGACGAGCAAGTGCGCGCAACTTAAATAATTACTGAAGGAATTTGTGGATGTCTTCGCATGGTCCTACGATGACATGCCCGACATTGATACCGAGATAGCTCAATATGAAATTCTAACTCTCCCATAATGCAAACTGATAAAATGGAAACCGCAAAAGCTCTGCACCGAATTGTCGCTCAAGGTTAAGGAAGAAATGGTCAAACAGTTGAACGTGGGTTTCATTCGTGTGATCGAACATACCACATGGCTAGCCAATATCGTACATGTGTCAAAATCAGGAGAGAAAGTTCACATGTGTGTCGACCAGCGACACTTGAACAAAGCCTCTTTGAAGGATGATTACCCGCTACCTAATATCGAAATGATTGTAGACAAAATAGATAGTCACGCTCTCAAGTTATTCGTTGATGGATTTATAGGATATAATCAGATCAAGATGCCCCCGGATCATCAAGAGAAAATCACATTCATCAATCTTTGGGGAACCTTCTATTACACCGTAATGCCATTTGGTCTAAAAAATGTAGGGGCTACCTACCAGAGGGATGAAACTACCATCTTGCACGACCTAATAGATAAATAATTCAAGGTCTATGTGGATGATATTATTATTAACTCTAGGACTAGGGAAGGTCATGTTCCCACCCTTTGAAAGTTCTTCGAGCGACTACGACAGTACCAGATGCGATTTAACCCACAGAAACGTGTCTTTGACGTCACCAAAGGAAAGATATTAGGATTAATGGTTAGTGAGAAAGGGATTGAATTAGATCTTTCCAAACTAAAAGAGATACTCGAAATTCCACCACCCTGAGCGGAGAAGGAAGTTCGGGGATTCCATGAAAAATTAGAGTATATCATCCTATTCATCAGCCAGTTGAATTTTATTTGTGAGCCCATCTTCAAACTCCTCTGAAAGGATTCAACCAAAGTCTGGAACGAAGCCTAACAATAAGCCTTTGACCGAATCAAGAAATACCCTACCCGACCTTCGGTACTCATACCACCGCAGCCTGATCTTCCCCTACTCCTATACTTAATCGTAACAGATATTGTAGCTGGGGCTTTATTATCCCAATGCCTTAAAGAAACCCATAGAGAGAGGGCTATTTACTACGCCAATCATAAGTTGTCTAGGTACGAAGTTAATTACACTGCCTTAGAAAAAGCATGTGTCGCCCTCGTCTGGGTCACCTAAAAATTGCGGCCCTACATGCTCGCATTTCCTATAATGCTTGTGTCCCAAATGGATCCTATCAAGTACTTACTCGAGAAACTTTCCATGTCCATCCAAATAGCCCATTAGTTGACGCTTCTAACCGAATTCAATATTGTGTATGTCATGCAGAAAGCCATGAAAAGAAGAGCCTTCTCTGACTACCCTATGGAAGAAACTGATGTCTAGATTTCTGAGTTTTGGAATGAGAATATCCTTTATACCTCTCAAGAATATCTTCGATGGCAAATATTCTTTGATGGCGCTTCCAAAAAGAAAGGGCATGGAATTGGGATACTCCTAATCACCCATGATGACTCTCACACTCCCATTGCCATCAGCTGGATTTTCCTACACCAACAACATGATGGAATACGAGGCATGCACGATAGGTCTTAAAGTTTCCCTTAAGAATGGAATTTGATACATAGATGTCTATGGAGATTCAGACCTCATTATCGGTTAAGTACTCAGAAGATAAAAAGTCAAGGATGAGAAAGACTTACCCTTCCATGCCCACCTAGAAGAGATGGCTTCCCAGTTCCAAGATGTCACCTTTCACTACCTGTCCCGAGTAAAGAACAACCTAGACGATGCCCTTGCTAACTTAGCATCCATGATTGACATTCTTGAAGCATTAATAATGTCCCCCTTTCTTGTCCAAAAGAAAAACAAACCAACTCACTGCTACCATATTGAGCTCATTACAGAAGAAGATCTTGATATATCCGATTGTTGGTATTTAGTGCCTCCTCAAACATGGTAGGTATCCTGAAGGTTTTGATAAGAAAGATCGAGCAACCATTCACCAATTGTCTACCCAGTATATCGTTTGTTGTAAAGCACTTTTCAAGAAAAACTTCGATGGAATCCATTTACACTGCATGGCATGGGCTGACATTAAAGAGATGATGCAGAAAATCCATAGCGGGGAATGCGTAACCCACATATATGGCCATATGCTTGCCAAGAAAATCATCCAACAAGGTTACTACTGGACTACCATGGTTGACGATTGCTAATCCTACGTTCAGAGATGTCTCAAATGCCAAAAATTTTCCAACCTCCAATATGGGGCATCGACATCATAGGGAGGGTTACACCCAAAGCCTCCAATGGGCATGAATTCATCCTAGTTTCCATTGATTACTTCACCAAATGGGTCTAAGCCAAGTCATATGCGGTTCTAAATTCCAAAAAGGTAGCCAAGTTCATTAAGAAAAATATCACCTGTCGATATGGGGTCCCACGCGAGCTACTGTCTGATAATAAGTTGCATTTCAAGGCATACGTCATAGAGGTGGTCGATGAGTATGGGATTAAGAGACACAAATCTTCCCTACCGACCTTAAATCAATGGAGCAGTTGAAGCCGCTAGTAAGAAGCTCAAAGCAATCATTAGCAAGATGACTGAGAGTTGCCGACATTGGGTCGACCAGATCCCTTACAGCCTCTGGGGCTACTGCATGTAATACCCCGTATTTTTCGTGATATTTATTTGTGGGATTAATTAAATTAAATGTGAATTAATTTGGGAATTAATCCGGATAAAATACTAACGAGATGTGAGTTGGTATTTGATTATAATGTGTATATATGACTTTATATGAATATTGAACTATGAAACTTGTCGTGAGATTTAAATACGGCAATTTGGAAATTTTGTTGAGACGCGTGTGACAGTCGCGTCAGGAATATTTTTATTTAATTAAAAAGTGAATTTTAATTTTATTAACCGCATGGTCGTTTTGAGTGCGCCAACGCGTCCGGAAGGGTCGAAATAGTCTGAAAACACTAGTCGGGGGTTTAGTTTGGGTCCGGGGGCATTTTTAAGACATACCGGCAACGTAAAAGGGTAGTTTGGTAATTTTAGATTTTTTGGAATTAAAACCAACGAAAATTAGGAAATAAAAATCTGATTTGGTAATTACCCACTAAACCCACTAACTACACCTTATGACCTAATGGGCTACGGGGGTTATTAGAATTAGTTCCAAGAGTTTCCTAAGGCAAACCCTAGCCACCATTGTCACCTTGGATAAGAAGAGCTTGTAGAGAGAAAAGAGAGGGGAAATCCTGCAGAGAGAGAGAGAGAACAATTCATCAATTAAACATCAAAATCAGAGAAAGACATAAGGCAAGTGGTTTAATTTCGTTAATTGCATTGAATGTTTTCTCCATGCTTAGACATTTCTGAAATTCCATTGTTGTTGGGAGATTGATAAAAACCCATTTAAATTGGAATTGGAACTTACAGTTTGATGAGTGATTTGCATGTAGAATTGTATTTAGGTGATTATTCTGATGATAATATACCTGGTATGAAACAAAAACGGATTTAATTATGCCCATTGGTGACTTTAAAATTTAGGGTTCATGTTCATGGGATTTGGGGATAAATGAGGGGAATTGATGATTTGATGATGTTTAGGAAAATTTAGCCCTATATAATTGTTTAATTATGACCTACGAATGTTTGGTATGGATTACAAACCTTAAAATAATGTTGGGACAATTTTTATGTGGGATTAGATGTGAAGAAAAGATGGAAAAACGAAAAAGGGAAATCTCGGCTCGAAACTGGTCTCTCGTTAGAAGACCTACCCAGGTCGTTCGAACGAGCTTTTAACGAGTTGAACTTTGACTTCTAACGAGGGGGATGTTCGTTCGATGCCTGTCATTCGAACGAGATCTCGTTAGAAAGCCCACTTCGTTCGAACGAACTCTCGTTCGAACAGCCTCGTTCGAACGAGACTTCTAACGAGCTGACAGTTTAGGCTTTTTGGCCTGTTTTGTTTTCGCGTGTCCCGTAACTTTGTTCAAATGTAGAGATAACATTTCCTTGAGGATTAGTTGATATATTTGGGATATTTGGGATATAATGAGGAGTAAAACATTGGGGTGTGATTTGAACCAAATGGAAATTATGGATTACGACGTGAGTGTCTATTACGGTGTGAGAATAATTGACAACTTGAATAATTATATTAACCGGGGATATGTATATCGTGTAAGATTATAAGTTGGTACGAAAATGCGAAGTGTACCACAAATAAATTATGGTGATTACTAAGATGTGTGCATACTTAGTATATGTATATGATTTTATGTGTATGACATACCTACCATACTTGCTATCACGGGAGGTTTGCGTTCACTTAGGTCCATCTATCCTTGTGTTGCCTACGGGGGGGTTTTAGATTGGTACCTCGAGATAATATGTCAAAGAAGGACTTATTGGGTTGTTAATAAGTCTGCTGATCGTGGGAGCGTAGGTATATGCGTGACCCACGTGATGTGACTGTGTTTGCCTCCATTGTTTGTGATTGTTGTTATCTGAGAACGATTCCTGAGAGATTCGGAATGCATGATCCTTATGTACGTGATGTACCGGGATTGATAGCAGAGTATGTGTGCACCGCAGCTTAGTCTCGGGGTGCTTGTATTGTATATTTATGACGTGAATAATATACACTTAATTAATGAGAACTTTCATGTGGTATTGTGTGTATAAATATGGAAACGCCTTGAGATAATATAAAGGGATAACCCGAAATGAATTGTATTTCTTAATTGAGAATCCGAGTGTATGTAAAACCTCAATTTATTTGATAACATTAGAATGTATAATGGGAATCGAGTAGAAAGGTTAGAACTCATGTCATTTTAGTTAGATGTATTTATCACTTAGATGGGTGCTATACGTTAGGGGTGCACAATTAGACGAGAGGTGAGTATTTCATGTGAGTGCACGTCCTAACATGTATTTTGCATTAGTTGTTTTAATGTTATTAAAGCACTTGCTATTTTAAAATACTCTCCACTTTCGGGCTCTGACCCGCTTGCTTTCAAATCTACTTTTTGTAAAAACCATTTTAGGTGCCCAGCCACAAGGACACCATGCTTAGGATTCTCATTCAGGTGACGAGCTGTAGCTGTTTGTGGAAGTTACAGGGCCTTGCTAGTAGACGCTTCTTTCATCTTGACTCCATATTCAGTATTCATCAGTTGTAGGGCATGTCGCCCATTTCCATTAGAGACATTTCATATTTCAGATATTTAGACTTTGTGGCATGTAATTAATTTAGGATACTTTGTTTTATTCATTTCAGTTGTGGGATTGTTGTGAGGAGTTTTCCTCCGGATTTATTATTATTTGTTGGTTATTTCATTACTTCATTATGGTGAATGGATTATGTTGTTCTTCCACTATTCTTTTATTGCATGTTAATCAGACTTAATTTAAAATTTGACATCTTTCCTTTTTAGATACTAGGTGGTTAGTAATTTTTAAAAATGTTTTCGACAGTGATGCTGTTAACTGAACCAACTTAGCATTTTGTATTAATTTAATAAAGGAGTAGCTACCCGGTATTTAATTAGTCGGGGTGTCACCGGTGGTATTAGAGCATCAGGTTCTAGTGTCCATAGGATCTGTATGGCTTATTTCGCTTTCAGCTTAACGTTTTTCCTATAGAGCCCTATTTTTAGGATTGTTGTATTCCTACTTTTACGTTTAAGTCTTCAGCTATTTGAGATTGGTTGATAACTGTAGACTAATAAACTTTTTCACATTTTAGATGCCTCCGAGACGTGCTCCAAAGGATAGGCTAGCCCAGGCCGAGCAGCCAGCAGCTCCGGCACAGGGTACTATGAACGCCAACGAAGTAGCCGCCATTGTTGCTCAGGCGGTAAATGTCGCGATAACGGTGATTCAGCAAGCTCCACCCCAGGTTCAGGCAATGGCGCCAGTACCAGCACAACTTCCCTCTGCATGGGAGAGGGTGAGGGATTCTTTTCAGAAGGCGCATCCCCCCTGAGTTTTCTAGTAGCTCCGATATTGTCACAGTTAGCCAATGGAAGAAAGACATCCAGCGGCATCTCCGTATGTATGAGTGCACCGACGTGAAAAAGCAGTTATTGGCTTCCTTTAAGCTGGTGGGAGCCACGTTGTAGTGGTGGGAGTCCACATCCACTTTGGAGGAGAGGGACACAATCCCTATTCAGGTGTTCTGGGAGCGGTTTGACCGCAAGTACTTTCCACCCGCAGTGCAGACTGAGATGAGGCAGAAATTACTAAACCTGAAGCTGAAGAATCTTACTGTAGCAGAGTATGAGGAGGAGTTTACGAGACTTCTCACTATTGTGCTAGATGAGGTACCTACTGAGGGAAAGAAGATCATGTTATTTGTCGACGGGTTAGCTTGGAGGATCCGTCAGCACCTTATTGGGAACTTGTCCCTGAGTACTTTCACTGATGTACTCAATGCCGCATTGCTACATTGCCAGGATCACCGCTTCCATCTTCAGGGAAGCAAGAGAGCAGGAGAGTCCGGCCAGCAGGGCAGGACCGGGGGTAATGGTGCTAGTGGAGCACCATCTCATGGACAGACTCGTCAGCACGCGCAGAGTTCCCATCAGGGGGACCCCGCTAAGAGATTTCGTTCAGGTGATTCCAGGCACGGTTATGGGGGTTATAGGCTGGGCCAGCCTAATCAGCAGGGCCAACAGGGCCAGCATCGACAGCAGGGTCAGCATCAGGGCCAGCAAGGCCAACAGCGTACACATCAGGGCCAACAGGGCCAGTGGCATGGAGGTAACGGCCAGCAGGGACAGAGGGAAGGTAATTTCAAAGGACGGTGTTTTGTGTGCGGCAAGCATGGCCATAAGTGTCAGGATTGCCCAGAGGGCAACAGGGCCCCACAGCAGCAGGGAGCCCGTAATGAGCCACAGAGGCCACTTTTTCTGCCTGCCCTCCCAGCTCCAGCCCAGGTGCCAGCCTTACCAGCCATTCCAGCAGCTCCAGTGTAGCAGGGGCAGTTATAGTATGGACGTGTCTATAACGTCCACCGGGCAGCAGCTCCACAGGCACCACCCACGATTGAGGGTATGTTTCCTATCCATGGTACTATGGGTCGGGTTTTGTTTGATACGGGGGCAACGCATTGTTTTATAGCTACACATTTTGTGAAGTCCTTAGGGTTGTTAGCCACAGCAGAGAGCACAGTGACGTGTGTAGACTCACCATTGGGGAGTGGGTCACTCATTTTCTTTATATGTCGGGGAGTGGGGGTAGAGATTGGTAGTTTGGTATTACCTGCAGACATGTTGGTATTAGATATGCATGTACACGATGTGATTATCGGTATGGATTGGCTCCCAGATTATAGAGCCATGATTGATTGCTTCGGTGGGAGCATTGTTTTTGCCATTTCGGGGCAAGAGATGTTTGTAGTGGCGATGCCTCGCCCAGAGGGAGGCTCAACCGCTCATTTGTACTACATAGAGGAGGATACCTTTAAGGAGGTTGTGATTCCTTTAGATTCGATCCCAGTTGTCAGGGAGTATTCCGATGTGTTTCAGGAGATACCAGGCCTACCCCCCAGTCGAGAGATAGACTTTGTCATAGACTTATTGCCAGATACGAGACCTATAGCACGCGCACCGTACCGTATGGCTCCGGCAGAGATGCGAGAGCTACGAGATCAGATAGAGCAGCTGTTAGGTCAGGGCTTTATTCGCAGGAGTACCTCACCTTGGGGCGCTCCAGTTTAATTTTTAAAGAAGAGAGATGGTTCACTGAGATTGTGTGTGGAATACCGGGAGTTGAACAAGGTCACGATACGGAATAAGTATCCGTTGCCTCGAATCGATGACTTATTCGACTAGTTGAGAGGAGCTTCTTTCTTCTCGAAGATTGATTTGCGATCAGGATACCATCAGTTGCGTATCAGGGAAGAGGATGTCTCGAAGACTGCGTTCTTAACGAGATATGGTTCTTACGAGTTTCGGGTTATGCCTTTTGGTTTGACCAATGCTCCAGCCGTGTTTATGGACTTGATGAATAGGGCGTCCAGAGATTTCCTAGATCAGTTTGTCATTGTCTTCATTGATGATATTCTGGTTTACTCCCAGGCAGAGGAGGAGCACGCCGAGCATTTGAGGCAAGTTTTGCAGACGCTACGTTAGAACGAGCTGTATGCAAAGTATGAGAAGTGCGGGTTTTGGCTGAAGGAGGTCCAGTTTTTGGGACACATTATTTTTGACCGGGGGATATCTGTTGATCCGGGGAAGGTATCCGCGGTGAGGGAGTGGGGATAGCCCACGACACCGATTGAGATCCGTAGTTTCTTGGGCCTAGCAGGATACTACAGGAGATTCATTCGGGGATTTTCGAAGATAGCGGGTCCTTTGACACATCTGACTCGAAAAGGTGTGCCGTTCATTTGGAGTGATGCCTGTCAGTTGGCATTTGATGAGTTGAAGGATAATTTGACCTCAACACCTGTGTTAGCATTGCCGAGACCCGGAGTTGAGTATCTGGTTTACACAGATGCGTCCTTACAAGGACTTGGAGGTGTATTGCAGCAAGAGAGTCAGGCCATAGCTTATGCGTCCCGTAAGCTTAAGCCTCATGAGAAGAATTAACCCACTCATGATTTGGAGTTAGCGGCAGTGGTATTTGCCCTACGCATTTGGAGACATTATCTTTTGGGGGAGAAGTTTCGATTATTCACGGACCACAAGTCCCTACAGTACCTATTCACACAGAAGGAGTTGAATATGTGGCAGCGTAGGTGGCTTGAGTTTGTGAAAGACTATCAGTTTGATATCCAATATCACCCGGGGAAGGCTAATGTGGTAGCAGACGCGTTGAGCCCTAGGCCAGTAGATGAGGTAGAAGGGGTGTGGAAAGCCAAATGGAAGGAGTTGGGACACCAGGATGCAGTGGCCCGATCGTTCATGTCTGTGATGACCGTTACACCGCAGCTTGTCACGAAGGTAGTAAGGGCACAGGCAAATGACTCGTTCTATCAGGAGCAGATAGTTCGATTACTAGCAGAGGAAGCCGAGTCCTATACCGTTAGCTCAAACGGGGGATTACGCTTCAATTGGAGATTGGTAGTCCCGGAAGGGGACGAATTGTGACACGAGGTAATGGCAGAGTCGCACGGCTCACGGTTCGCGGTACATCCCGGAGGGGACAAAATGTACCATGACATGAGACGACAGTATTGGTGGAGCGGGATGAAGAGAGATATTGCCGTGTTTGTTTCTAAATGCGCCACTTGTCAGCTGGTAAAAGTGGATCATCAGAGATCGACAGGACTTCTACAGCCATTGGAGGTCCCGATGTGGATGTGGGAGAGCATTCCATGGATTTTATCACGGGGTTGCCTACGTCACAGAGGGGTCACGACTCCGTTTGGGTAATTGTGGACAGGTTGTCCAAAGTCGCTCATTTTCTACCCGTAAGGACATACTACACTACGGGACAGTATGCCCATCTCTTTATCGCAGAGATAGTGAGACTTCACGGTGTGCCCCTAAATATTATGTCTGACAGAGACAAGATATTCGTTTCACGGTTTTGAGAGAGTTTTCAGGAGGCCATGGGCACGGAAGTGAGGTTGAGTACGGCTTACCATCCGCAGACCGATGGGCAAACCGAGCGTACAAACCAGATGTTGGAGGACATGCTACGTTTGTGCATCATTGATTTTGGTGGTGGATGGGAGCAGTATCTTCCACTGGTGGAGTTTGCTTACAACAACTCCTACCAGTTCACCATTGGCATGGCTCCATTTGAGGCGTTGTATGGTAGACCTTGTCGTTCCCCAGCATGTTGTTTGGAGGTGGGGGACAACAAACTACTTGGGCCGAAAGTGATTCAGGACACTTCGACGAGGATAGAGCTGATACGGAGTCGCATTCGGGTAGCTCAAGACAGGCAGAAGAATTATGCTGATGCGAAGAGGTCCTTCAGGGAATTTGAAGTGGGGGACCAGGTTTTACTCAGAGTATCTCCTATGAAGGGGATTATGCGATTCGGGAAGAAGGGGAAGTTGGCACCGAGATACGTGGGGCCATTCCCTATCATCGAGCGGATTGGATCGGTTGCGTATAGACTTGGTTTACCGGAGCATTTGCATCGGATTCACGATGTATTTCATATTTCCTCGCTAAGGAAATATCTTAGGGACAATTTGGCTCATTCTCATATTGATTTGGAGGAGGACATCGATCTCCAACCTGATGGCTCCTACGAGGAGGGGCCGATTGTTATTTTGGACCGAAGTGAGCGAAAATTGCGGTCAAAGATAGTTCCGTTAGTGCGTGTTCAGTGGCGACATCACAATGTCGAGGAGTCCACATGGGAGCGCGAGGATGATATGCGCGAACGTTATCCAGAGTTATTCTTACCAGGTACTTTCTAGTTCCGAATTTCAGGACGAAATTCAGTTATTAGGGGGAAGTATGTAATACCCCGTATTTTTCGTGATATTTATTTGTGCGATTAATTAAATTAAATGTGAATTAATTTGGGAATAAATCCGGATAAAATACTAACGAGATGTGAGTTGGTATTTGATTATAATGTGTATATATGTCTTTATATGAATATCGAACTATGAAACTTGTCGTGAGATTTAAATACGGCAATTTGGAAAATTTGTTGAGACGCGTGTAATAGTCGCGTCAGGAATATTTTTATTTAATTAAAAAGTGAATTTTAATTCTATTAACCGTATGGTCGTTTTGAGTGCGCCAACGCGTCCGGAAGGGTCGAAATAGTCAGAAAACACTAGCCGGGGGTTTAGTTTGGGTCCCGGGGCATTTTTAAGCCATACCGGCAACGTAAAAGGGTAGTTTGGTAATTTTCGATTTTTTGGAATTAAAACCAACGAAAATTAGTAAATAAAAATCTTATTTGGTAATTACCCACTAAACCCACTAACTACACCTTATGACCTAATGGGCTACGGGGGTTATTAGAATTAGTTCCAAGAGTTTCCTAAGGCAAACCCTAGCCACCATTGTCACCTTGGATAAGAAGAGCTTGTAGAGAGAAAAGAGAGGGGAAATCCTGCAGAGAGAGAGAGAACAATTCATCAATTCAACATCAAAATCAGAGAAAGACATAAGGCAAGTGGTTTAATTTCGTTAATTGCATTGAATGTTTTCTCCATGCTTAGACATTTCTGAAATTCCATTGTTGTTGGGAGATTGATAAAAACCCATTTAAATTGGAATTGGAACTTACAGTTTGATGAGTGATTTGCATGTAGAATTGTATTTAGGTGATTATTCTGATGATAATATACCTGGTATGAAACAAAAATGGATTTAATTATGCCCATTGGTGACTTTAAAATTTAGGGTTCATGTTCATGGGATTTGGGGATAAATGAGGGGAATTGATGATTTGAGGATGTTTAGGAAAATTTAGCCCTATATAATTGTTTAATTATGACCTACGAATGTTTGGTATGGATTACAAACCTTAAAATAATGTTGGGACAATTTTTATGTGGGATTAGATGTGAAGAAAAGATGGAAAAATGAAAAAGGGAAATCTCGGCTCGAAACTGGTCTCTCGTTAGAAGACCTACCTAGGTCGTTCGAACGAGCTTCTAACGAGTTGAACTTTGACTTCTAACAAGGGGGATGTTCATTCGATGCCTGTCATTCGAACGAGATCTCGTTAGAAAGCCCACTTCGTTCGAACAGCCTCGTTCGAACGAGACTTCTAACGAGCTGACAGTTTAGGCTTTTTGGCCTGTTTTGTTTTCGCGTGTCCCGTAACTTTGTTCAAATGTAGAGATAACATTTCCTTGAGGATTAGTTGATATATTTGGGATATTTGGGATATAATGAGGAGTAAAACATTGGTGTGTGATTTGAACCAAATGGAAATTATGGATTAGGACGTGAGTGTCTATTACGGTGTGAGAATAATTGACAGCTTGAATAATTATATTAACCGGGGATATGTATATCGTATAACATTATAAGTTGGTACGAAAATGAGAAGTGTACCACAAATAAATTATGGTGATTACTAAGATGTGTGCATACTTAGTATATGTATATGATTTTATGTGTATGACATACCTACCATACTTGCTATCACGGGAGGTTTGCATTCGCTTAGGGCCATCTATCCTTGTGTTGCCTACGGGGGGGTTTTAGATTGGTACCTCGAGAACATAGGTCAAAGAAGGACTTATTGGGTTGTTAATAAGTCTGCTGATCGTGGGAGCGTAGGTATGTACGTGACCCATGTGATGTGACTGTGTTCGCCTCCATTGTTTGTGATTGTTGTTATCTGAGAACGATTCCTGAGAGATTCGGGATGCATGATCCTTATGTACGTGATGTACCGGGATTGATAGCAGAGTATATGTGCACCGCAGCTTAGTCTCGGGGTGCTTGTATTGTATATTTATGACGTGAATAATATACACTTAATTAATGAGAACTTTCATGTGGTATTGTGTGTATAAATATGGAAACGCCTTGAGATAATATAAAGGGATAACCCGAAATGAATTGTATTGCTTAATTGAGAATCTGAGTGTATGTAAAACCTCTATTTATTTGATAACATTAGAATGTATAATGGAAACCGAGTAGAAAGGTTATAACTCATGTCAGTTTAGCAAGATGTATTTATCACTTAGATGGGTGCTATACGTTTGGGGTGCACAATTAGACGAGAGGTGAGTATTTCATGTGAGTGCACGTCCTAACATGTATTTTGCATTCGTTGTTTTAATGTTATTAAAGCACTTGCTATTTTAAAATACTCTCCACTTTCGGGCTCTGAACCGTTTTCTTTCAAATCTACTTTTTGTAAAAACCATTTTAGGTGCCCAGCCACAAGGACACCATGCTTAGGATTCTCATTCAGGTGACGAGCTGTAGCTGTTTGTGGAAGTTACAGGGCCTTGCTAGTATACGCTTCTTTCATCTTGACTCCATATTCAGTATTCATCAGTTGTAGGGCATGCTGCCCATTTCCATTAGAGACATTTCATATTTCAGATATTTAGACTTTTTGGCATGTAATTAATTTAGGATGCTTTGTTTTATTCATTTCAGTTGTGGGATTGTTGTGAGGAGTTTTCCTCCGGATTTATTATTATTTGTTGGCTATTTCATTACTTCGTTATGGTGAATGGATTATGTTGTTCTTCCACTATTCTTTTATTGCATGTTAATCAGACTTAATTTAAAATTTGACATCTTTCCTTTTTAAATACTAGGTAGTTAGTAATTTTTAAAAATGTTTTCGACAGTGATGCTGTTAACTGAACCAACTTGGCATTTTGTATTAATTTAATAAAGGAGTAGCTACCCGGTATTTAATTAGTCGGGATGTCACACTGCACTTCAGTTCGAACCTCTACTGGGGCTACCCCTTACTCTCATGTATACGACATGGAAGCAGTCCTACCCGTTGACCTAGAAATTCCTTCACTACGTATCATGCTTAAAAGAAAAGTCAGCAAGAAAGACTGTTATCAAAGCTATCCCAACAAGACATCACTATTATATGAGGGGAGACTGAAATCTCTATATCATATACAACGGTAGCAACACTGAATAACGTGATCATTTAAGAAAATAGTCAAGGATAGTGGTGTTCCAGAAAGGGACTTGGCTCTTAAATAAATAGTAGAGTGCATTTGGGACCCTAGAGGGAAATTTAAGCCCAATTGAAGTGGCCCCTACATTGTAAAGAAGATCCTGTCTGGTGGCGCCGCTATGATCACCGACCTCGATGGGGAAGAGATGGCCCGTCCCATCAACCTGGCTTGTTTCAATAAATTCTATATCTACGTTAGAACTCCCGGCGCTCTATGACTCTTCTTATCTACCTTCTATTCTAAAAAATTATATTTATTTCCCTCTACTTAGAACTACTTGGGGCCCGGTCCTCTAAAAATATTTTGACATTTAAAAATGAATTTCATAAATTTTTTAAACCCCCCCAGAGGTACCTAGGAAACTTATCCGCATTATATGAACATAACCCCCTTCCTTTTCATAAAATGCTATTATTTTCTTATCCTCGAGAATGACAGTTAATTTTAACATATACATGAACAAAAGGATTACGTATGCCTTAGAGATTGATATAGATAATTCAAATGCAAAACTCATCAAGAGGCACAACTAGATGGTTAAAAACTTTTTTATTCCATTATTAAGAAGTTTCGGTACAATCACATCAACATAGGGAGTCAAACGACTTCCCTTACCTACCCCTACCTTCCTAAAATAAAATAAAAACAATCCCCATAACTCCTAAAATTTCCTTTCCAAATTATTCCCGCACAACCAAAACCTCCACGTAACCAACCAAAAACCATTACAAAGCTTCACAAATAAATTTCCTAGGTATTTTATCCACAGCTGCCAGAAGAGCCAACCCCATCATCCACATTCTGGGGTCCCCAAACTTCCCTACCTGAAGAGAGTGCCGATGACGCTCCATAGAATGATAAGCCCGGACTATACCACAATGCCTCCCTCCATGGCGTCAGAAATGAAGAACCACCTTTGCCCAGTCTCCACATCCAACATCTTACCAACTACTTTTCTCCATAACCACTTCATGTAGTCCCCTGAAATATGCCAGAATCTTCCAATAAACTGGGATGAATGGGTCAACGATCGACGATTCTCCGACAGAGAGCCAAGCTGCATGCACATGCGCTCTGTCAAGTTCTCCACCAAAAAGAAGTCTAGTGTTTGAGGTGACACAATCTGTTCCAACCCAAATTAGTGCAAGAGCCGCCAAGAAAACTAAAAAGAGGTCTGTTTGAGGACAACCACCCGAACATACTGGTATTCCCCCAGTTCTAGATTGGGTAACAGATCCCTCCACCAAGGCACTGACCAACGCAAGTGTCGAGCCCCGTGATCCATAAATAAAATCTCTTAGCTCTCGATGTCTAGGCCTACACTGATAAAGTAGCGTGAAAAGAAGTTTACCACAATCGAAAAAGGGTACTCAAGAGGGACCTCCATACGGAGCGTCTCCGACAACCATATGAACTGCATTACGGGACTACACCTCAGAAAGTCAAAACGACCTTTTCGCCAGTCATCCAGGCCGTTCAGGATCTCCGCTAGTATCACCGCCGTAGGATTGGGACGTTACAACATCCAAGAAGAAATGGCGGTGAGTTATGGGTCCCCCAATAGTTTCCTAGTCACCAACAACAGTTTTGAAACCAAACCCAGAATGATGGCTCCAATATTGCCAGCATCACCAACATCTTGTAAATGCATAGATTGCATGACAGAAGGAAGAGAAATCATTCCTCCCATAACTAGTGACCTAGCTGTCGAATGCGAGATATGGAAAAGTACCACTAACAGCTCCCTAGGGGACTAAGAAAATTCAGGCATAATTGATGTAACACTGGGATTTATCTTGAACATGACAGAGAACAATTCATAGGTCAGACAGACTTCGTCCAAACCAAAGAAAAAAATATGGTCCTCGAAGTACCAAAACTCTACCACTGCCATCAGTATGTTCCACTCTATGGGATGGTTGCACCATAAAGAGACTCAACGCATGTTGAAAGTGTCGTAGTCAACATCGTATGAGCACATCGCCTCCAAGGTTTCAAGGTAGTTAGCGAAAATCAACACAGCCGGGGAAAGCCATATTGCAAAGTAAGCAAGAAGAATGAAAAAGAGAAGGAATGTGGGGGTGTGAAGAAAATGCTCTACCCATGCCCCTAATTTATACTCGAAAAACACCAACCCGAAGACAAAAACCCTACAGAAATCGGAGGAAAACCTACTCCACCAAATACCAAGCAATTGAAAAAAGTGCAATCAAAGCCTTGGGTTGATTGGACTGGACTGACATGCCGATAGGCAGGACAAGGGGAATGTAGATCGACAACCCCCTATTTTAGGAAAATTCTCTTTTTCCTTTTTCTTCAAAATAAAAAAAAACTCAATAAAAATAATTTTTATTCTAAGGGAATTTCAAATTTCCTTACCCTTATGTTTTTACATATCCCATTTTTAAAAATAAATTCTTTCTCAAATCATTTTTAATTCTTTTTATGGTCTCAGTAGCAAAGTAAAAAGATCATGTGCATTAAGTCACTAAAATGAAGATTAACAAAAACTTCATTTTATTTTCATAGATATTTCTATGTTACACTAACTTTACAAGAAGGAAATAAAAAACAATGGGACTCAGATCGAACCTACCTACTTTCTCTCTCTCTCTCTCTCTCTCTCTCGCTCTCTCTCTCTCTCTCTCTCTCCATCTCTCTCTAGGAGCCTCTTTCTTTATGGTGCGCTCGCTTCCCCCGGCGATGAGATGACGGACCTCCACTCCCCAATCAGACCCTTCCTCATACGAGGCAAACGTCACCAAGTAAGAAGGAACCAAAATCGTATCCCGAATGTGGGCAGTCGCTGAAGCTATCCAGTCCCAAACATCCTTCAACTAGGTAGTTAACACTCGGATATGCTACAAGAAAAATACAAAATAGCAAATCAGTCAGTGTGAGGCAAAGAAAGAATTCAGGAAATAAAAAATACATAGATATAGAAAGTATACCGATGGCTCAAGGACCTCCTTAGTCAGCCCTAACTCCTCCCGATCCATCGCATTAGGATGGTACAACATACGCACGGACCCTCCATCAGCCCCGTCAGATGTTATAAGAAGGAGGGTCCAATCGCACAAAAGGAACCTCCGAGATCGTTTCTACCGCCGATGTCGACGCAGCACCCGCGATGTAGGAGGACCCCACTGGCTAACTCGAACCCTCCTGGGGGAGAGTGATCATGACATATATCCTGGGTGGCATCGACCAGCTCGACACAAAGTCCATATAATCATACATCACTGCCATATCGGTATATGACGAGTAAAGCTCGCCCATCATCGTCGTTACCCACGCATCATCTGACATCTCTCTCTCTATCTCGCCTCATGTACATCGGGGGCCTCACAGGTGGAACAATAACCTCCTCCTCGATGACCTTCCAGACTATTCTCTCCCCAAGACACTAGGAATTTCCAAACTCATGAACTAGCATACGTCGTATCTGCGCATTCCCCTCAGTCAACCCCATATGCTGGATGGCCGCCCCCTAGGGATAGAAGTTCCCCTGCAAAATCCCCGATGGAAAAAGATCAATATCGAAAAATAAAATCAAATAAAAGATAGTCTCAAAAGAAGAAAAAAAAAGAATTTACCCGCTCGCTTGCCAGGCCGTTCAAGACCAGACGCATCGCCTCTAAGGAAAGAGGCTTCCTTAACTACCGGTTGGACTTCCGCCATCGGTACATTTGATAGAAGTTCCCAACATACTCGTCCTTTAAAGTTATCAATTAGGTGTTAAACCCAATCACCTCATATAACCATATTTGCAAAGGACAAAGTTCAATAATCAAGAAATCAAGAATAAAAATCATAAAGGAAAATGCGAATGCATAAAGAAAAAAACACAAAATAAATAATACCTTAAGAAGATAAGTGGGTCCAGTTTAAGTTTGTTGGCAGCTCTAGAGAAGAATAAAGGGCTGCCAAATCCAGGCTCCCCCAGTCATAAAGAGGAATGTTCGAAAACACCCTCATAAATGGAAAAAACCACGAGTGGATGACGTCGCCACTAAGAACCCTCCCAACAAAAAAAAAAATAGGCCATATGTCACACCTTCAGCCCATCCTCCTCATCAATCCTTTGACTCAGCAAAAACTCCCTCAAAAATGGTAAACTTATTATGTCCTTAGAAACTATCCTACCCACATCACCCAATGCCGCCATCACCACCGCTAGCATCACCCTTAAGGTCGTGTCCAACTCTATATGCACCCCATTACAGTCCAGCCCCAGGAGCTATTGCACATCAATTGGATTCATCGTTATCTCCCCAAAGTAAAATGCATGGCGTGGGTAGTGTCCCACTGCCTCCCCCTATAGCACAAAGAATATCCGTAGAATGACGTATCTCCTCTAGCACAAATTCCAGTCTCCTAAAACCAGCTGATGACACCACCCAACACATCATTAAGGGAAGGTGCTTCAAAACATCCTTAAGACTCATCGTCCCCTGGGCATACAGAGTCGACATAAAAACATGAGACTATCAAAGGCAAATGGTTAAAACCCTTGTCAAAATTCCTAGGAAAAAGGAATATCACCAAGAAAGAAGAAAAGAATATCAAAAGTCATGTGTACTTACATAGCCACCAGGGTTCACCACCCTAGAAGACCGATGATGCATTTTCTCATGCAAGAGGGTCCGCTCATCTGCAACAGGCTCGAATGAGTCAAACGAATTTTCATTTCCCAGTGCAAGGGGCACCCTATCCCTCCATTCCAAGTTTTTCCAATCCTCGACGTTTAGACATGCCCTATGTGTCTCACTGTTTGAGAAATTATCCATCTTCTGGTTTGGAAATGTTATAACGATTTTTAGAAGGTAATTGTAGAAGAAAGCAAGTCAGAAAGTTATGAAAAATGAGGAGAACCCGCCCCCTTTTTATAGGTGGCTACGGGGCATGCCGATCAGTAGGCCCCTTCCACCCACCCATAGACACTTTCCTTCCACCTGCTCGAGCTACCCCAAAAGACCGTGACACTACCGTTTGGAACCCTTCAAACCATACTGGTCAGTACCCTCTCTGAAATTTCGTACAAAAATTCCCAAAAAAATGTCAGAAAACCCCCAAAAATTTCTAAAATTACCAAATGAAATTTAAAACCTTTTTCAATAAGAAAAGCTTTTTTATCACACTCATTTCCCCATCGGAACTCTCACCTCCCCAACGAAATTCCCAAAATTAATTGGATATCCTCCCAGCACTGTCTCCAAAAGACACCGCAAAACTAAAAAATTCCCAGCTAAGAAACATCTAACCCTCGAATTATTTCCTTTTCCCTAGCAGAATCATAAGATAGATATCCTCAATAGAGTATCTACTTAAGCCCTTAGAATTGTCTTTTACCCACATTATTTGCCACCTCTTCTAGGTCAGAATTTTCCTCGGCTCTCGGTCGTCACCTCTTTGGGGTTAGAATTGAACTCGACCCTCAGTCTTCATCTTGTGGGTCAGAATTGACCTTGGCCCCATGTAGTCACCTCTTTTAGGTCAGAATTGACTTCAACCCCGGGTTGTTATATCTTTTAGGTTAGAATTGACCACGACCCTTGGTCATCACCTCTTTTAGGTTAGAATTGACCTCGACCCCGGGTCGTCACCTCGTTTAGGTTAGAATTGACCTCAACCTCAGCTCTTCACCTCTTTTCGGTTAGAATTGACCTCATCCCTCGGTCGTCACCTCTTTTAGATCCGAATTGACCTCGGCCCTCTATCGTCACCTTTTTTAGGTCATAATTGACCTCAGCCCTTGGTCGTCACCTCTTTAAGGTCAAAATTGACCTCAACCCCGGGTCGTGACCTCTTTTAGGTCAAAATTAAACTCGGCCTCGAGTCGTCACCTCTTTCAGGTTAAAATTGAACTCGTCCATTGATCGTCACCTCTTTTAGGTCAGAGTTGACCTCAGCCCTCGCTCGTCACCTATTTCAGGTCAAAATTGACCTTAACCATCGATCGTCACCTCTTTTAAGTTAAAATTGACCCAGGCCTTTGATCGTTACCTCTTTCAGGTTAAAATTAACCTTGGACCCAGGTTGTCACCTCTTTTAGGTCAGAATTGACCTTGGCCCAGGGTCGTCACCTCTTTTAGATCAGAATTGCCCTCAGCCCTCGGTTTTCACATCTTTTAGGTTAGAATTGACCTTGTCCCCGAGCGTCACCTTTTTTAGGTTAAAATTGAGCTCGGCCTTGGATTGTCACCTTTTTAGGTTAGAATTGACCTCAGCCCTTAGTTGTCACCCCTTTTAGGTCAGAATTGACCTCGACCCTTAATCGTCGTATTTTAGGTCATAATTGACCTCGACATTGATCATCACCTCTTTTAGGTCAGAATTGACCTCAACCCTCAGAATTGGTCACTCCCACCTTAGGTCCTCAGAATTTACCTTGACCCGGAGAATCGTCCCTCCCCAACATTCCCTTTAGGTCCCCAGAATCGACCTTGACCCTCTTAATCGGTCATCCTCGCCCCCTAGGTCCACAGAATCGACCTCTTTCCTAAATATCATGTGGTGTCTATTCGACGACTGTCACTTGTTCCAACATCACCCGTCCAGGGGATCTATAGATACTATATTCTATGACCCCTTAAGCCTCTCCTTAGGCCGCTAACACTTCCTCATTTCACTACAAACCCTAGGTCATACTCTGAGTACTGATGTAGAGGCCATCGAGTGGACTCGGGCTCCATTTGACTCCGGTGAACCCTATCATCAGAATAAAATCTCATTAAATCTTCAAAGGGCTATGAATCCCCTTTCTAGCAGTCCACCCCATACACAAATTGGCATAACGGTTTTGAAGAATGGATCATTTTACTATCGAAAATCAATCTGAAGGCCATCGGGCGTTCTCGGGCCCCGATTTGACATAAATCAACTTCATTGTCGAAGAAAAATATCTTTGAATCCTCGAAGGTGACTGAAACCCCTTTCCAACGGTCCACCCTGTGCACAAAACGACATAACCGTTCGAACAAACGATCCATTTTCCTTAAAAAATTGATCCAGAGACCACCGAGCATTCTCGAGCTCCATTTGACCAAGGTCAACTCTTCATCTCGAACAAGACTAGATGAATCTCTAAAGTACACAAATTACCCTTTCCAACAGTCTGCCGTGTGAATGATTCTAACTTACCATGCGGACGAACGACCTATTTTACTCTGAGACCTCAGTGGGTGCTTTCGGGCCCCAGTTGACCAAGGTTAACTTTCCAAACCAAGTGAAGCTCTTTGTAATGTCTAATTTTCTCCTAAACTTTCCAACGGTCCTCCCTATGCATGATTCTGACTTACCATGCGGACGAATGGCCTGTTTTCATCCAGGCGATCTCATGTCCAAAGGACCGAAGTGCACTTTTGAGCCCAATTTCACCCAAAGTAAACTCCCGAACCTTGGAGAGGTAAAATGGACTCTTAAAGGTCTCTAAATTAATTTTAACGATTTGCCCTGTGCATAATCTGGATCAACGAATTACGTTCTACGATCATTTTTCCGAGAAAATCTGCACGAGACTACCGATTAGCAGGTCCATTTCCCTGCCTGTTTGTATTGTGCAAAGGGTTACCTGCCGATTGGCAGGGCTGGGGATATACCGATCAGCATCCCCTTACCCTATAAATAGAGGGCATGACCTCAGTCCCATCACACCTCAGATCCATCATCATATGTGATCTCAACAACATTCTCTCAAAATTATTTCTTCATGTAAAATTCCATTCAAGCTCACATTCCCATCCTTTTCATACCCAATATGGCAAAATCACAATTTCTCTCATCCAACCTTCATCTCACATTTAAGGGAGTTCATCAAAGATCAAAGATCAAGCTTCAAATAAGGTCCAAGTCCTTCCCCATCTCTTTAAATTTCTTGTTTTGCCTAAATTTGATTTCATAATCTAGTTCTTACATTAGTTTATGCACATTAATATCTTACATTTTCATTAGTATATTGCACATACTCTATTTTCTACAAAAAAAAAGCCCAAAATAAGATAGAAGATGTTTACACACATAAATTCCCAATGGGATTACACATCACACTTTTTAAAAATTAAAACACATTTTTCTACACACCTACCAATAATAAAATCCCGTTCGAATCTATGGGATAAACCCCACCCCTATGCTGCATTCGAACTACGTGGACTTTGATGCCTTTATAAGCCACGTAGGCCTTTCAAATTAAAACCTGAGACTCGAGTCCAATTTTCCAATTTTTTGAATTTTTCTAATTTCAAATTTTCCCAAATTCTCCATTTCCATATTTGTCATATTCTTGCATTACTATACATATTGTGTTTGGGATTCTTATTAGCGTTTCATCCAACACATATTATCGTTTCATCATAACGATCAATATCGCGAAAATATTATATATATATATTTTTTGGGGAACATTCGTATCGATGATCTCACTCTATCTTTTCCATGGTATGAGTTGAATGATTCCGATCTCCATTATATATACACGCACACACACGGCATGTATAAATAAAGAAAAATAATAACACAATCCCATGAGAGGCCAAAAGGGCTAGATGGGTTCCTAACACCTTCCCATTCCATAACTTAGCCCTCGAACCCTTCGAACTATTGGTTTCATATGCATCAGTTTGTCTTTGATGCCGTTCTCACAAGGCGGCAACATGTTCTTTTTCCCATTTTGTGCAAAATAGGCTGGCAACTCTATCTCTTTACATTCACCCCACACCGATGACGGCCGAAGCGCTCCTAAGTAGGGCATGTGGCCTTTCAATCCCCCTTTCTTCTCCATTCCCGTTGGGAAGAATAGGAGAGGAAAAGGGCGCGCATCTTGATCGGGATGGCCACATATAGGTTTGATAGGGGAGAAATGGTTTATGATAAATTAATTCTTTATCTATTCATGAACAAAAAGGGGGAGAAATTGTATCTTCCACTTTAGTCTTAGGAAGAGATATTTATGTTGGGGGAGGCGTGTTAACTTGGTGGGGATCATTAGACATAGTTTTTTTTTATTCTTATGCAAATTTTGTATATTGTTATATTCTCTTTTCATTTGAAGGCGCGTTGAAGTTCTTAGGTTTGCAACATGCATAAAAAATTTCATGAAAGCAAAAATACTCAGAGTTTATGTGTCTCGAGCATCTATACTTTTTTCCTTTCTGGGTTCGGATTGAGTCTCAGATGAGCTTAATGGCCCATTGGAATTTTTATTTTTTATTTTGTCATGTAATAGCCAAAGGGGGAGATCTGTATGGAAAAATTTATAATAGAGTCATTTAGTATGTATTTTGGATTTATTATGTGTTTGGAGAAAACTATTTGGGTCATAGGTTAGGCTTTCTGTATGTTGAAATTTCAAGCTTATGATGTGTTTGGTTGAAGACCTTGAGGCCACGCTTTAGAGATTGCATCATCGTGCCATTTTTCGTGCTGGTTTCCATCATCAAGTTTTGAGGTTCTTTCAGGTATGGATACATATATATATTTTGATCCTTGGGGATTTTATATCTGGGTGTTAAAAATTTTTTAAGTTGATTTTAAAATAATTTTATCCATTTAATATTTTTAACTGAATTGTTTTTGTGAGGTCATTAGCATGACATTAGGTATGTAATACAAATGAGTTTGTATACCTCATTAGACCATGTTTATGTTCTAACAAAACTTTGAACTATTGGAGCGGTATTCCAAGGGTCTATTGAATATGTGTATAGATTGAATTACAAAAAATTACACATACATGAAATCCTACAAGGTGGAATTAGGATTTACATTTCGATATCTCTTTGATTGTATCTCGTGTTAGAAAAAACCATGTGTGATGATAGTTGATCAATAATTCATGCCTGATGCACCCCACATTCTTCTAATGCATTCCTTATATGGACAGTCCTGAAAAGAGTGTGGTCTCTATCTCCGCGACCACATACTCTTCTCACTTTTCCTTTCTGATGTCTCTCTTTCTCACAAATCCAAATTTGGGTCTTTTTAGTATCAAAGAGTGATGATTGTCTTAAGAAAAATGATCGTTAGGTGCATATATATAAGCTATAGTAGGGACCGTAAGGAGAGATCAAAATGTGGCTTATTTTATGCTTGAGAAAACCTAATCCTTCCCCGTCTCTGTCCCTTAATTATAATTAATACCACTAAATAATTATAATGGCAACTCCACTCTTTCACTCAAAATTATATTTCGAACTCATCATTATTAATTACTTAATTCTCCCCACGTTTAGGTTACAGATACCCATTAATAAAATAAGCTACTAATAATTTATTTGATTAACTTTTTAAGTCCTCGAGCGGTCCAACTTAACTAATTTGTATTATCGGATTAACGTAATCCACCTATAAGGTTTTATACATACAAAACATACAAGCATCTCAAGGGGTATCACCAGTCTCTATACTGAAACGTGGATTCCATCCATAAAAGACTTTCACCATACATTAATCACCATTACCCAATCTATCAAGATTATTCATCCAATGATGAATCTCGCTCGATAGGTCAAAGTAATAAATAACTAGTGAATGTGTCCATCAATCATATTCAGATTAATAGCCTTACATAAATCTAATCATCACGATGTTTACACTGTCTTATAAAATCAGTATAAAAACAGTGACTTCGAGGTGGTCCCATTCAATAGACATAAAGTGTACTACCACAATAACTTGAAACTATACAATTTCTCGTAATCACGATAGAGCTAGTAAAATATTGTGCTATAGCCCTACTGATGGTGTGTCTAGTTCCATATAAGATTATGTACGATAAAACTTATATTCTACAAGAACTGGTGATCTGATCCTGTAATATCCTGCACCAAGTTTTAATTTAAATTATATGTGGATTATAAACAAGCAGTAGTTAGTTATAATTAAGGAAGGATTGTGGAAAATTCATGAAAAATAAAATGACGAAACAGGTTCCTTCAAACGATATTGGGAGGTCGTTCGAACGACAATAGCATGTCATTAGTAATGAGATACATGTCATGGGAATAGGGCATAAACTAACATGCTACTGACTTACGGTAGAAGGTCGCGAGATCCCAGGGAAGGAACGACATATCAGAAGTCGTTCGAATGACACAAGGCAATTTTTTAATATCAGTCGCCCCCGTGCGGTGTCACAATTAGGAGCATTAGATCTTTGAGCTATCGAGCTCAAATCATAACAAAAGGGGGAAAATGGGTATTTAGAGTCTTAGGGAGGTTTTATAAGGTTTTTTTGTGTATTTGGTGTTATTTGTTGTTGGGAGAAAATGGAAAAAGGATAGAGAGTGAGAGAGAGTGGTGGGTGGTCTTCCACCTCCACCCACCACTAAACCACCATTCCATCACCATTTTGGGAGATATTCCACCTTCTTCAAACCCACAATACCATTTTTTCCATTGACATAGAAAAGCTACGAATTTTGGAGGAGTATTTGGGGGATTTCTGGAGGAGATGGAGGTGGGTTTTCATGGGGTTGAAGGGGATTCTTTCTTGGAGGCTTGATGGAACATGATTTTAGAGTGGGGCAACCTCCTTGAGGCCACGTTAAGAGTTAGGAGGTTGCCATCTTCTTAGACCTTTCACGCCTATCATTTTGGAGCTCTATTAGAGGGGTAAAAACCTTATTCTTGCATTTAGAATACATTTGCAGATTGTAGTCTTGGTAGTAAGATTACATGAGTAGGGTCATTTGATTAAATGATAAAAAATGGTGTGCATAAATAATAAACATTTTTATGAAGTAAAAATGTTGGGAAATTGTTATTTTGATGGAAATAGTGAATGAATAATTATTTCAATGTTTAAAAGTGGGTGTTTTATGAAAATGGTGTATTGTCTATAAATATTGATGAAAAACATTTTATGAAATAAAATATTGGTAGATGAAGTGATTTTATTTGAAAAATTTGTCAAATAATAATATTTCAAAGTTCTTGCAAAAAGGAAGGTTTTATGAAAAATAAACATTTGTTGAGGTTGAAGAAATAAAAGTATATTTTGTGCCTTAAAAATATATTTTTGCAAGTATAATGATTTCCCATGATGAAATATATGTTTAAACCATATAGTAGGATTTCTGGGTTTAAAATCCATCTTCTTAGGCACATAAACTTGTAGTATTTTGATATTAAATGTATAAACAAGTTTAGAGAAGGTTTTGTTGGGTTTAAACATGAAATGAAAATGTAGAAATTCATGCCTTTAAAGTGTATGAAAAAGGGGGTAAAAATGTAAAAAGGATAAAGTTTAAGGATACATGTAAAATGAATGAAATGGTATTTTCTTATAAAAGTATTCTTAAGTGTAAATTGATTTATTGATTGAGAAAGTAAAGAAATGTGTATTTATGAAAATGTTGATAAAAATATTGGTTAAGTGTTAAAGGGTAAACATGGATGGTTTGGTGTGTGTGACCTACTAATTTTGTATAAGATTAACACTTATGGAATTAAAAAAAGGACTAAAGGTGTAAAATGTTGCAATTTAGAAGAATATTACTCCAAGTGTAAAAAAATGTTAAAGTGTTAAAAAAACTTCAGAATTTGGTATGAATAACTTAATAGTCTTTTGGGGGAAATTAACACTTGTGAAATGGAGTAAAGGGTGATTTTTAAAACAAATGGTTAAAATGGTAATTTTACTTAAAATGGAACATTTTTATGAAATAAAAATGTTGAGAAGGTTGTTACAAAAAGTGGTCCTAAACTAATATAATTTTTGGAATAAAATCAAGGTTAGAGTATAAAGGACATGAAATGGTAAATTTTCAAAGTGTAACATAAGTTGGGGTGGTAAAGTTACGAGTTTTAGCTTTGGCCGGGTAAAAAGGTAAAGTGCAATAATGTGGACATTTGTAAATATTAAAACACATAAAGCAAACTCGGATGACATCCGGATAAAGCTAGAAGGGATCGGAGCGCTTGGGTGAAAAGCCCTAAAACACTTGCCAGAGCATATGGTGTGCATAGTCGGTGGTGTTGAGCCCGTGGAAGTATGCGGTATTGGAAGATTCCGAGAAAAGATAAAAGGATATTTGGAACATGTCAATAAATGGGTTATGTGATAAATGTGGTAATACAACCTAACTTGTATGAATAAATATGTGTTCCGATAAAGGTTAAAATGGACAAGCGAATGTAAGATTGAGTAATGTCCATAAAGGAAGGAAAATTGGTAAACAAAGTGGGTGATTAAGCAACTTAAGTGGTTAAACCCATAATTAATGCCAAAATGTGTTGTAAAAAGGGATTTCAAAGATTAAATGAGTATTTTCTAACATGGTGTTGGCGTGTGTTGAAAGGTTAAGTTTCAACGAAAAAGATAAAGTGTATTGAAATAAATAAAAGGGGTGATTATGGTAAAGGGATGTGTTTGTAGTGGCTTCAGGTGTTGAACCGGGTGTGTTAAATAGAGCGTGAAAATGTTAAAAAGGAGTAAAGGAAGTCTTTTACGAGATTAAAGTAAATTAATCCGTGCAAGTAAGATTTTCGAAAGTAAAACTATTAATGCATTGGAACATATATTTTTAAAAGGTATACATATGTAGATACATACATATTTTTTGCATGCTTGTGGTTGTAGTATGTGAGTGTTATTTCTGGAATTTGTTTCTATACTCTATTTGTATAATCTCATTGGGCTTAGGCTCACACCCTCTCTTTGTTACGGTAGGTTGAGAGAGATTTTGTATTTTGAGGGAATTATATAGGTAAGTTTTTTTTATGTTAGTAGCTTTGTTTACTTGGACTTAGGGGTACTCCCCATGGGTCCCTCACGTAGTTTATTTTCAAACTGAGATTGCATGCTAACAAGTGAAATGTTAACTAAAATAAAACTGGACTAGCAACATTATGTAGGTTGTTCCATTGCACTTCGTACCTAATTCTCGGGTCGGATCGGGTCAACTCACGAGTAACCCATAAAAATAGGTCGGGGTATTACAGATCCTCTGTGTGTAAGACGTCGTACTCTACACACTTGAATACCGACTGAGCAGAATAAAAGACATCGACAATAAATAAAATAATCCAAACATTATGTCAATACATGATTCTCATTAAAATAGGAAAAACTAATTTTATTTTAACAATAAATCCATGACCCAAACTATTAAATAAAACAAAGTTTTAGTCTACTTCTCTAACAATCTCCCACTTAGACTAAAATCCATGCGACATTGCATCTCACTCCCATAACCTCTATGTGACTATCAAAAGTATAGGCTGGTAAGCTCTTCGTGAAAGGGCCTGTTAGGTTGTTCTCGAATGTAATCTTTATAACTCTGCATCACATCGCTTCATAAATTCTTGAATGAGATGATACTTAAAATTCATGTGTTTACCTCTCTTATGGCTCTTGGGTTCCTTTGAGCTAGTAATCGCACCGCTATTACAACAATAAATTTAATAGTCGATTGAACTAAAGGTACCACTCCTAGATCCATTAGGATGTTTTTAAGCCATATTTCTTCATTGGTTACCTCGGAGGACGCCACATATTTAGCTTCCATGGAGGAATCCATAATACACGATTGTATGATACTCCTCCAACTAATGGCTCCACCTCGTGGGTTTAACACATATCCAGTGGTAGTCTTTCTGGAATCTTTGTCATATTAAAAATTTAAGTTAGAGTACCCAATAGGTACTAGACTCTCTACCTAGTAAACTATCATATGATTTCATGTTCTTTTGACATACTTGGGTATATGCTTTATCGTAGTCTAGTGTTCTTGCCCAGGGTTAGATTTGCCGATAACAAAGAAGATATCAGGCCTAATGCATAGCATAGCATACATAAGGTTCCTAAATGTTCAAACATAATTGATGCCTTTCATCTTTTCTATCTCATCAAGTGTCTTAGGAAACCAATCCTTGGACATATATTTTCCATGTCTGAAAGGCAGGAACCCTTTCTTGGAAATTTTGATGCTAAACCTGGATAGAATGGAATCGATATAAGTTGATTGTGATAAACCTAACATCCTATTCTTGTGATCTCACATAAGCTTCATCCCAAGGATGCGATAAGATTTTCCTACTTCTTTAATATCGAGTTTGTTGGACAACCACACTCTAACTGAATACAACACTCCAACATCATTTCCAATGAGAAGATTGTCATCAGTATATAAAACTAAAAACACCACTACATTTCCATTGACTTATTGTACACACAAGACTCATATGGACATTGATTAAAACCAAAATATTTGATTTCCTGATAAAACAAATGTTTCAAGTTCTAAATGCTTTCTTAAGTCCATAAATTGACCTTTTAAGCTTACATAATTTATGCTCTTGGCCTTGGGCAATATAACCGTCTACCTGCACCATATAGATACACTCGCCAAGATTCCTGTTAACAAATGAAGTTATACGTCCATTTACCAAATTTCATAATCAAAATGAGCCACAGTGGATAAGATAATTTGGATGGACTTCATCATAGCTATAGGCGAGAAGGTTTCCTCATAATCGATGCCCTCTTCCTTAGTAAATCATTTCGTAATAAGTCGTGCCTTAAAGCTCTCAACCTTTTCGTTTACCCCTATTTTCCTCTTATAGACCCACTTGCATCATATGGGTTTTATCCATTTAGGTGTTTCTACAAGATTCCAGACCCAATTGGAATACATAGATTCCATTTCAGAATTGATAGCTTTAAGCCAAAGTCTTCATCTTTATCTTAGATAGCCTCGTTGTAGTTATTGGGGTTGGTTTCGAGTTTATCGAGGACCTTATGATAAGATTCTCCTAAAAACATGAATCATTCAGGTTGACGTATAACCCTTCCACTACGATGTGGTAGTCCCTATGGTAGTGTACTACAATCAATGCGTTGTGTTATTTAATCATGTATTGGCAGTGTTAAAGAATCATGTGGGTTCCCTCGCAGCTCTTTAAAAACAACTTATGGAATATAATCCATCATATAATCTTGTTCCAAGAATCGAGCATTGGTTCTAATAATGTCCTTTTGATCCTTAGGATCTTAGAATAAATAACCCTTAGTTTCCTTAGTATATCTAACAAAGAAACAAATTTTTGATCTTGATTCCAACTTACTACGATCTCTTTTCAGCATATGTGTTGGACTACCCCAGATCCAAATATGTTTTATACTAGGATTGCTCCTAATCTACAATTCCTCTATTGTAGTAGAGACCTCGTTTAAAGGTTACAAGTTTAGTAAATAAGTGGTCATTTCTAAAGCATGTCCCCAAAAGGAATCTGGGAGATTTGTATAACTAAACATGGATCTACTCATATCCAAAAGAGTCATGTTCCTCCTTTCTGATACACCATTTTTCTAAGGCATAGAAGGTGTACACAATTGGGATATGATCCCTTGATATTCTAGATATTGCCTAATTCCTCTAAGAGGTACTTGCAACCACGATCAGATCGTAGTGTCTTGATACTTTTACCTTGGTCCTTATCCACTTCTACCCTATAAACTTTGAATTTATAAAAAGGCTCCTTACTTATGGCTCATTAGGTAAACGTATCCACACCTTGAGTAAATATCTATGAAAGTCATAAAATACTCAAAGCCCCCTCTTTCTCGGGTTGTCATCAACCCACATAGATTGAATGAACCAATTCCAATAGTTCTTTGGCTCTATAGACCTTCGTCGAGAAAGGCCTCTTGGTCAATTTACCTTCACAACAGGATTCACAAACTGTAAGCACCTCCACTTATAGTGAGCTCAATTTCCCACTTCCTACCAGTCTATGAATCCTTTTTATATTAATATGACCAAGGCGTAAATGCCAAATATACATTTGGTTCACAGGAGGGTTCCTTTCTCTTTGAATTTGGTCCAATTGAATTATGAAAAATAGTAATTTGTTGTCTTGGAAAGATAGGATTACTAATACAAAGATTATCAACAAAAGTTCCAGAACAAATAAAAGATTCATTTTTCATAACAACCACGAATTTATTGAAATAAACTAAATATCCATAAAGGCTAAATAGGAAACTGAAATTAAATTCCTTCTAATGGAAGGTGCATAAAGTAAATCTTTTAAAAGTAAATTCCTATTATTATTAAAGATTAAATGAACATCCCCCAATCCAACTATCGCTACTCTCGTAGTATCTCCCATAGTCAGATAACTATCTCCACCACTTAGTCATCTAGTTTCCTGAAACCACTGCAAAGAATTGCATACACGATTAGTGGCTCCCATATCTACACACCAGATACCGGTAGTACAAACCAAAAGACATGATTTAATAACAAATAAACGGAATTTACCAGCATTTTTCTATTTATTTCGGAAAACCTTACAATTATTCTTCCAGTTGTAACACCCTGTAATTTTGGGGATTTAATATTTAATTATTTTTGAGAGATATTAAATATTTAAATTGGAGAAACTTAAATTCATGATTTGGAGAATTTATTGGAGTGAGAAGAATTATTCATAATTGGCGACTTTAAGTTAAACTGTTCGAATTTAAAGTGTGTCGTATTTTGAGGTCAAAATTGGAGAGCGTTATAAAGTATTTCGGATGGTAATTATGAGGGCGCAGTTGAATCTGGATCGGTCGAGATAGCCAGAAAAGAGTATCTGGGGGTAGTAATTGGGTCTCGAGGCATTTTTGGGCATAGTCGGGCCCACATAGGGTGATTTGAGCTATTTTAATTAGGCCCATATGGCCAAAAACGGGATTTAGACTTTTAAACCTAATTGAGGGACTAGTGAACGACATATATAAAATTCTAAACCTAGGGTTTGAGAGGGGATTAGAGGAAGTTAATCAAGAAGCGAATTGGGGGTCTTTTGGAGCCAAATTAAGGGACTAATTGGGGTGTTCTTCATCAATCAATCTCTACACCAACGAATCAGACCCAACGAACAATTACAGGCAAGTGGTTGATTGTTGTAGTTCTTAAATTGATGATAATCAACTCATATCATAGTATGTGTATATGAAAATTTGTTTCAGGTGTGTAGCCATAATTAAATTGGGATTTTCTGAATGTAGAGTAATGGATAAATGGAATTACTCAAAGGATGTTCGGTCATAATTTGGGACTGCTAAGATTGTATTGTAGGGTGGATTACAGTAGGCATTTATGATTAAATTGAGTGAGAATGGCGAGGTTAATTTCGCCAAAAATGAAACTCGGATGAAAAACCCAAATCGGATATACTTAAGGTTATGTATAAATTTGATGATGGATTAAGGTCTCTAGGTTGTTTAGAACCTTTTTCTTGCGTGGAAATAATGTTGGTTGTGATATGGGTAAGAGGTTGCGAAGAAATAAAAGCTTTAGGTTTCAACCATGGCCGGACATATGCTGGAGAAGACGATTACTGGAACGATCGATCGATCGACCCAGGGAGTTCGATCGATCGATGATACATAAATTTTGGCAGTGACGCCAGTTTTAATTACATGGGAGATGTTTATTGAAAAAGGGTATTGGTCTGATTTGAATGATGAAAATTGATTAGGGGTATGACTCTTGATAATTATAAGTAAATATATTTGAGAAATTTGAGAGAGATGAATGTGTGACACATTATGGACGAAAATTTGGGAATGAAATTCCGAGATTTAAAAATGGACCAAGTGAGCGAGTCCGGGTAGGTTAGGTAAGTGACACCAAAGTATTGAATTAATTTTTGAGAGAATAAATTAATTTGGAATCGGAATATAGACTAGAAAAAATATTAAGTTATGGACCAAGTGAGCGAGTCGGGTATAATGGTTGGGCAACACCAAGTATTAAATTAATTGATGTGTTAATTAATTAAATTAGGGTCGGACTGTAGACTCGGGAAGGTAATAAATTAATTGATGTGTAAATTAATTAAAATAGAGTCGGACCACAGACTCGGATTGGTATTAATTAATTGATGTGTAAATTAACTAAATTAGAGTCGGACCATAGACTCAGACTAGTATTAATTAATTTAATTAGAGTCGGACCATAGACTGGGACTAGTATTAATTAACTAATGTGTAAATTAATTAAATTAGAGTAGAATCAGAGACTCGGGTAAATATTAGATAAATCAATGTGCAAAGTATTTATTTAAGATCCGGACCATTGACTCGGGAAAATATTATATTAATTGACGTGTGAATTAATAAGTAAGAAAATTAATTAAGTTGAGTCGGGCTACAGACTCAGGAAATTACAGCCTAGTGTTACGGGATTTTGAGTACACGGTAAAGCCAGGGTTTATTTATATACGGTGTAGTGATAGTATATATATATATATGTGTTTATATTTTGTATGCTATTAAATATCAGTGACTAGATATTTATTTAATTTATATACTCTAGTGCTATCAAGGGAGGTTGCGCGATGTGGGTGAATCCCCTAGCTTGAGGAGTAGGGTGAGTATATCCCCAGGTATTAGCGTCCGGTATATGGGTGAGGGGCATATCTCACTTTCAGGGAAGGAATATGATCGCCTCCACTTCGTTTATGTTTCGGGCCAGTTTGGTGAGTGATTCCAAGTTGGGTAACTAGGTTATGTGAGCACACCTGGTAAGATAGCACTTTAGAGGGAGTCATCCGGTGAGGGTATACTCGGAGGGATGGATATACGTATGTTATATGTGTGGATGTTTTAGTAAAGGTACATATATATGGTATCAAATATTATATATGGGTAGTAATACAATGTGTTATGTATTTACTTTATATAACTTGTGTCACGGTTATATGCTATTATTTAAGAAGGAATTAATTAAGTTAATTAGTGAGATAACTTATAACTCATGAATATTTATACTCGGGTTAGAGTAGTATGGAAAGGGGAAGGTTATGTCAGGACTAGTTGGACGCGGTAGTACAACTAGGTGTGTGCACATTAGTGAAGGGGTGAGAATGTCCTTAAGAGAGTGCGACACTAACTTAAATATGAAGCGCATTCATGCATTTTAAATTACTGCATTAATTCACTTGATAAATATTTTCAAAACGTTTTGGGTTCTAACCCTTTCTATAAAACTATTTTCAACACATTTTAGGTGTCCAGCCACAGGTACGCCAGGATTGATATTCTATTCGAGGGACCCGGAGCTGTGGCATATGTGGATGCTAGCAGGAGCTTGGATTAGACGCATCGTTCTTTCATTCCTAGAGTAGGAATCATTTATCAGTTTCAGTTTTATTTAGGGCATGTTGCCCAGACTTTCAGTTAAGTTTTTAGATTTATTTTATTCCGGTGTTGAAAAATTGTGTTGGATTATTTACTTTGGAGACCGATGGTCTATTCGGCATGTAGTCATTATTTATTCAGTTGATTTAATTCAGTTGTGTGAATGGATTATATTTATTTTCGCATGTACTGTTTTGTTTAATTAACAAGATAAAATTTGGCACCAGCTTTTTAGAATACTAGGTGGGTAGTAAGTTTTAAAAAGGTTTTCGACAGTGATGCTGAGGATGAACCAACTGGGATTCCTGTTTTAATTTGGTATAGGACTAATCACCCGGTATTTTATTAGGCAAGGTGTCACAGATGGTATCAGAGCATCAGGTTCTAGTGTCCTTAGTATCTGTGCGGCTTTTCACGCTTCAGCTTAACATTCTTTGATATAGAGCCCTATCATAGGATTGTTGTATTCTTATACGTATGCGCATTTACGTTCTTCTGCTAATTATTTTATATTAGAGGGTGAACTCATACGATTCGATTCTCATTTCAGATGCCGCCCAGAATAGAGAGAGAGAAACTAGGGAAGCAGGGGGAAATGAGGCTAGAGGGGCTCATCAGGAGCAAGAGTTACCGCAACAACTGCCAGAGATGATTTCGGTGGCACAGGTAACTGAATTAATGGCACATGCAGTTGAAGCAACAATGATCGCAATGGAAAGGTACTTTCAATGAGATCAACCACAAGCGTTAGTGGTACCGGATGTTCAAGCCCACCCGGGGCAGTCAGAGTGGTAGCAAGTATGAGAGGTCTTTCAAAAGGGCCACCCACCAAAGTTTCGAGGGGTTCAGATGTGGTGCTAGCATGTCAATGGAAGAGAGATATCTAGCGTTACCTACGCATGGTAGATTGCAATGAAGTGCAGAAGCAAATACTAGACACTTTTAGGTTAGTGGGAGGAGCCCTACAGTGGTGGGAGTCGATCACCACAGTTGAGGAAAGGGATACATTAGCAATTATAGAGTTTTGGGTGCGGTTCGACCGCAAGTACTTTCTGCCAGTAGTTGAGACCGAAATGAGGAGAAAATTCAGAGAGGTGACTCAGGGGGACCGTTTGGTGGCCGACTACGAGGAAGAATTCACTCGTTTGGCAAATTTTATACCAGATGAGGTACGCAATGAAGAAATAAAGAAGCCAAAGTTCATGGATGGGTTAGTCTGGAGGATCAGGCAACATTTGATTGGTAATCCCGCATTAGTAGCTTATAGGAGCGTCATAAATGTAGCACTCCTGCACTGTCAGAAATATCATTTCCATGTAAGAGGAAGCAAGAGGAGAGGGTAACCCAGTCAGTCCGATAAAGCGGGAGGGAATAGTACCAGTGGGGTATCTCAGCAGCAGATAGGGGAACATCAGGGGAAGGATTCCCGGTAGGGGAATCAGGCCAAGCGATTTAGGTATGAAGGCTATCGACAGGATGGCCAGGACTTCCGACAAGGCCGGCAAGGAAGGGATCAGTGGCAGGGTGAATTTATTAGGAGGTGTTTCGTTTGTGGGGAAGAGGGACACATGAAGAGGGATTGTCCTAAGCAAGGCATGGGTCAACTACAGGACGAGGTCCTGGATGTACATCCACTACAACAAGTCATGGGTGCGTTTGGGCAGGAGGAAGCTGCTCAGGAACCCGAGGATCAGCCATTGCAGCTAGAGTATGGAGGTAATTATCTTTTTATCCTATGGGCATGGGGTATATTTTGGTAGACAGTGAGGGTGTCATAATATAAAATTATTTTTCACTAAAATTCGCGAGTGAGTCTGATTTAGTGGGTGCGCTGGCTATAGCAGCCATAGTATGTAGATAAGATTTTTTCGTGGGGTAGCGGAGTCCTTTGGTGTTAACCACGAGAGAGTGGAGTTGCACACTGAGAGAAGGTTTGAATTATGCGAGGGGTCGCTACTTTCAAGAATTATGGAAGTAGGGTAGATGATTTTTAATGTCAAGTGGATAGCGATGGATTTGAACTATTGTGAATAGTGGGGGTAAGTATTGGTGTTCGAGACACCGAGGTATGAATGATTTTTACTAGGTATCACCTGAGAGGGTGTCTAGCCTATATATATGTTATATTGTGTGGTGCGTAGACACATAATGAGGTCTTGTGTTCTCATATTTATCCCGATAAGTAGAGGTGTTTACTAAAGTGAATCAGGGTGATTTGATTTATTATCGAGCAGCGAGAGATAGCTCGGGGTTTATTTTGCGCAAGAACTAGTGATAGTAAGGGCGCGGTATTTTATGTTGTCTTTTGAAGCATAAGGGTAGGCGTGTATACTTCTGTGTTAATAGACAAGTATTTGGGTGTACGTGCTATGGACTGAGGGTCTAACGTATCTCAATGACCAACAATGTTAGGTAGTAGTGTATCGAGGGCTTCCTTGTTTGGATTTCTCTTTGCAAGATGTCCCACGCATGAAACTTAACGCAACGTTGGAAGTGGGGAGATGTTTGGTCGTTAGTACATGGGTTGGGTACCCCGGCCAGTTTATATATATATGTGATATAACTACAGGTTAGAATCTATATTACGGGTCACTACTAGAATAGTTGGGTAAATTTCATGCGGTAAAGCACAGGAATAGGGTGTATGGGCAAGCGGGTTAATTAAGACAAATTTTGTGCGGTTAAGCACGGGTGCAGGGTGTATGGGCACCCTGATTAATTAATATACATATTTGTGTAATTTATAGTTAGAAGCGGGAGAGATAGAGATAGCGAGCTTATAGGCGCATGACTAGAGAGTGATATTCGGAGCTTGGAGCACTAGGCTTATCTTAATTTCGAGGACGAAATGCCTCTGTAAGGGGGGGAAGTATGTAACACCACGTAATTTTGAGGATTTAATATTTAATTATTTTTTAAAGATATTAAATATTTAAATTGGAGAAACTTAAATTCATGATTTGGAGAATTTATTGGAGTGAGAAGAATTATTCATAATTGGCGACTTTAAGTTAAACTGTTCGAATTTAAAGTGTGTCGCATTTTGAGGTCAAAATTGGAGAGCGTTATAAAGTATTTTGGATGGCAATTCAGAGGGCGAGGTTGAATCCGGATGGGTCGAGATAATCAGAAAAGAGTACCCGGGGGTAGTAATTGGGTCTCGAAGCATTTTTTGGCATAGCCACGCAACACGAGGTGATTTGAGTTATTTTAATTAGGCCCATATGGCCAAAAACGGGATTTAGACTTTTAAACCTAATTGAGGGACTAGTGAATGGCAGATAGAAAATTCTAAACCTAGGGTTTGAGAGGGGATTAGAGGAAGTTAATCAAGAAGCGAATTGGGGGTCTTTTGGAGCCAAATTAAGGGACTAATTGGGGTGTTCTTCATCAATCAATCTCTACACCAACGAATCAGACCCAACGAACAATTACAGGCAAGTGGTTGATTGTTGTAGTTCTTAAATTGATGATAATCAACTCATATCATAGTATGTGTATATGAAAATTTGTTTCAGGTGTGTAGCCATAATTAAATTGGGTTTTTCTGAATGTAAAGTAATGGATAAATGGAATTACTCAAAAGATGTTAGGTCATAATTTGGGACTGCTAAGATTGTATTGTAGGGTGGATTACAGTAGGCATTTATGATTAAATTGAGTGAGAATGACGAGGTTGATTTCAGTAAAAATGAAACCCGGATGAAAAACCCAAATCAGATATACTTAAGGTTATCTATAGATTTAATGATGGATTAAGGTCTCTAGGTTGTTTAGAACCTTTTTCTTGCGTGGAAATAATGTTGGTTGTGGTTGGGTAAGCGTTTGGGAAGAAATAAAAGCTTTACGATTCATCCATTGCCGAACATAGGCTGGAGAAGACGATTACTGGAACGATCGATCGATCGACCCAGGGGGTTCGATCGATCGATGATACAAAAATTTTGGCAGTGACGCCAGTTTTAATTACATGGGAGATTTTTATTGAAAAAGGGTATTGGGCTGATTTAAATGATGAAAATTGATTAGGGGCATGACTCTTGATAATTATAAGTAAATATAATTGTGAAATTTGGGAGAGATGAATGTGTGACACATTATGGATGAAAATTTGGGAATGAAATTCTGAGATTTAAAAATGGACCAAGTGAGCGAGTCCGGGAAGGTTGGGTTAGTGACACCAAAGTATTAAATTAATTATTGAGAGAATAAATTTAATTTGGAGTGGAAATATAGACTCGAAAAAATATTAAGTTATGGACCAAGTGAGCGTGCTCGGGTATAATGGTTGGGCGACACCAAGTATTAAATTAATTGATGTGTTAATTAATTAAATTAGAGTCAGAATGTAGACTTGGGAAGGTAATAAATTAATTGATGTGTAAATTAATTAAAATAGAGTCAGAACATACACTCGGATTGGTATTAATTAATTGATGTATAAATTAATTAAATTATAGTCGGACCATAGACTCGGACTAGTATTAATTAATTAACGTGTGAATTAATTTAATTAGAGTCGGACCATAGACTCGGATTAGTATTAATTAATTGATGTGTAACTTAATTAAATTAGAGTCGAATCAGAGACTCGGGTAAATATTAGATAAATCAATGTGCAAAGTATTTATTTAATAGTCGGACCATAGATTCGGGGAAATATTATATTAATTGACGTGTGAATTAAAAAGTAAGAAAATTAATTAAGTTGAGTCGGGCCACAGACTCAGGAAATTACAGGCTAGTGTTACGGGATTTTGAGTACACGGTAAAGACAGGGTATATATATATATATATATACGTGTACATATTGTGTGTATATATTGTGTGTGCTATTAAATATCCGTGACTAGATATTTATTTAATTTATATACTCTAGTGCTATCAAGGGAGGTTGCGCGATGTGGTTGAATCCCCTAGCTTGAGGAGTAGGGTGAGTATATCCCCAGGTCATAGCGTCCGGTATATAGGTGAGGGCCATATCGCACTTTCAGGGAAGGAATATGACCGCCTCCACTTCGTTTATGTTTCGGGTCAGGTTGGTGAACGATTTCAACTTGGGTAACTAGGTTATGTAAGCACACCTAGTAAGATAGCACTTTAGAGGGAGTCATCCGGTGAGCGTATACTCGGAGGGATGGATATACGTATGTTATATGTGTGAATGTTTTAGTAAAGGTACGTATATATGGTATCAAATATTATATACGGGTAATAATACAGTGTGTTATGTATTTACTTTATATAACTTGTGTCGCGGTTATATGCTATTATTTAAGAAGGAATTAATTAAGTTAATTGGTGACATAACTTATAACCCATGAATAATTATACTCGGGTTAGAGTAGTATGGCAAAGGGAAGGTTATACCAGGACTCGTTGGACGGGGTAGTACAACTAGGTGTGTGCACATTAGTGAAGGGATGAGAATGTCCTTAAGAGAGTGCGACACTAACTTAAATATGAAGTGCATTCATGCATTTTAAATTACTGCAGTTAATTCACTTGTTAAATATTTTCAAAATGTTTTGGGTTCTAAACCGTGCTATAAAACTATTTTCAAAACCTTTTAGGTGTCCAGCCACAAGGACGCTAGGATAGATATTCTATTCGAGGGACACGGAGCTGCGACATATGTGGATGCTAGAAGGAGCTTGGATTAGACACATCGTTCTTTCATTCCTAGAGTAGGAATCATTTATCAGTTCCAGTGTTATTTAGGGCATGTCGCCCAGACTTTCAGTTTAGTTTTTAGATTTATTTTATTTCGACGTTGAAAAATTGTGTTGGATTATTTACTTTGGTGACCGATGGTTTATTCGACATTTAGCCATTATTTATTCAGTTGATTTAATTCAGTTTTGTGAATGGATTATATTTATTTCCGCATGTACTGTTTTGTTTATTTAACAAGATAAAATTTGACACCAGCTTTTTGGAACATTAGGGGGTTAGTAAGTTTTGAAAAGGTTTTCGACAGTGATGTTGAGGATGAACCAACTGGGATTCCTATTTTAATTTGGTATAAGATCACTCGGTATTTTATTAGGCGAGGTGTTACACCAGTGTCCTCACTCCTTACAGTAGAAACACTTGCCCAAGGACTTTTCCACACCTCCCTAAGGCCAATGAGGTGCCTGAGGGACCATAACCTATTTCTGAGCCTTCTTCTTCCTTTTATTCTTGCAAATAGGCTTAGCGGTAGAACCTTTTTTAGAAATAAAAGCACTTTCTGACTCCTCGATGAGACCTTCAGCTACTTGCAGTTCTTTAATTAGTTTTGTCAAAGAGTAAAAAAGTTGGTTCATGTTGTAACTTAGGCGGAACTGCTCAAATGAGTCAGACAACAACTGAAGAACAATATCGACATGGGTTTCCCCATCTATTTTCTCTCTAAGGATTTCGAGCTCATTGAGAAGAGACATCATCCTTAAAACATGTTCCCTCACAAGGGTCCCTTTAGCCATGGTTGTGTTCATGAGTTCTTTTATAGCAACCTTCCTTGTAGCACGATAATGATCCCCAAACATATCTTTGAGATTTGGCATCATGTCATAGGCATGGTCCATTGACTGATGTTAATGTTGCAGAACATTTGACATGGATGCCAACATGTAACACCGCACCATCTCATCAGCCTTGATCCATTTATGGTAATCATGGTTTTCCTTTTCGATCGCCCCCTCCGTAGTTTTCTCAGGACAGATTTCATAGAGAACAAACTTGTACCCTTTAGCATTCAACACAATATCCAAATTCCTTTTTTAGTCAATGTAATTAGGTCCATTTAATTTGTTTTTCATGATAATGACTACAAGTGGATTGAAAGAGCTTCCCATCTTAATACTCAGAATAAAAAAATAAAATGAATTATTATAGGGAATAAAACTTTTTGAATTATAAATTAAAACTAACGTTCCCTCTATCAATGTTAAAAGAATTCAACGGCATTCCGATTACCATTTGAATAGTATTCCTCTTTAGAGAACCTACTTTCCAAAAAATATTATGCAGGATTATTCCTTTTAATTTTATTATCTAGAGGAAACCTATGTCATATAAAATTAAATAGCTAAAACTTTGGTCCCACAAAATCATATCATTCCTCTTTGAAGAACCTACCATTATTTTATGTCTAAGTGTATACCACCAACTAATTTTAGATAATCTCATATCACATAGACTCCTCTTTTGGAGGCGGCCTATGTGAATAATGAACCCAAATTAACCTTAAGAAAAATAATACGGACTACAATAATAATTAGCATTCCTCGTTTGAGTCCCTACTTATTATTGAAAGTCTACAAATAGTGGATGGAGACCGTGGGATTTTTCCTTGAAAAATCTCCTCTCCCATTTAGTAATTTAAAAACCTTTGTGAGGATTATAAAAAAATGTGTCCAATTTTTAATTAATTATAAAATCTAGGACATTTTATATGTTTCCAAAAATACCGGGATATCCCTATTTGAATAGATTAAGCAAATGTGTAATAAAAAAAATCAAACACCATTGATCATTTTAAATAAAAAAAAAGAATAATATTCATTTTTTTATTCTCTAACAACACATATTAATGTCCATAATTCAAAATAATTATTAAATATTCACATTTAGCATTTACATGATTTAAATCTGGTCGCTATTCCATGTTGTCCATAATTTTAAGGGAACCGTTAAAACATTAACAACCCAACAATTAAAACATGAATCATAAAGAAATAGATGAACATAAATAAAAAAAATTGAGATAAATAAGGATTCCTGACTTTTATGGTCAGGATATAACTCTGTCGTAGATTAGAGTTCTTAACAGTCATCCTTGAACCCAAACACTTCATGTTGCCACAACGCTGGGACGGTATGGGGTTCTAGGGGTAGCTCCCCTGCCTTCATTCACTATTTAACATTATCCACGGAGATTTTTGTTCTAAGAATAACCTCCAATCACAGATCTCGTTCCTCTTTCGTCCATTGAAAATTACTATCAAAGTAGTAACAATTGACAAATGTCCTATGCCTCCATGAAAGAGTTCACATTCTACATCAATATTACACTAATCCAGTGAAAAACAAATAACCAAGAATAAATCATCATGGGATCCAATTGCATAGAACATACACATAAATGCATGACCACAATAGTGGTACTAGATCGTTACAAAACATAAATTAGCACAGATCTATATTCTACCCAACATCCATTCACATATATGATTGTTTTAATTGGACAACATAGATGAGTTCAACCTATACGCGATATCAACAGGGCTTTGATACCAATGATTATAGAAGTAGTCTAAGGGTCTATGAATATGCTTATAGATTAAACTACAAAAAAATTACACATACGTAAAATCCTACCAGGTGGAATTCGAATTTACCTTTAGATATCTCTTTGATTTGATCTCGTGTTAGCACAAACCATATGTGATGACAGTTGATCAAGAATGTAGTCCCAATGCACCTCGTGGTCTTCTACTATATTCCAGATATGGACAGTCATGATTAGAGTGTGGGCTCTAATTCTGTGACCACCTACTCTTCTCACTTTTCCTCCCCGATGTCTCTCTTTCTCACAAATTCGAATCTGGGTCTTTTTAGTATCAAAGAATGATGGCTAGATTAAGAAAAATGATCACTAGGTGCATATATATAGGCTACAGTAGGGACCATAAGGAGAGATAAGGATGTGTCTTCTAATATGCCGAAGAAAACCTAATCCTTCTCGAATCATAATCTCTGTCCCTAAATTATAATTAAGACAACTAAAAATTTATAATTGCAACTCCACTCTTTCACTCAATTTTATATTTCTAGTTCCTCATTATTAATCACTTAATTCTCCTCAGGTTTAGGTTACAGATACCCGTTAATAAAATAAGTTACTGATAATTTATTTGATTATCTTTTTTAAGTCCTCAAGTGGTCAAACTTACTTATTTGAAGTATCAGATTAACGTAATCCGCCTGGCAGGGTTTGACACATACAAAACTTATAAGCATGTTAATGGGGTATCACTAGTCTCTATACCGAGACGTGGATTCCATCCATAAAAGAATTTCACCATACATTAATCACCATTACCCAATTTATCAAGATTATTGATCCAATAATGAATCTCGCCCGATAGATAAAAGCAATTAATAACTAATGCATGAATCCATCAATCATATCCAGATTAAGAGCCTTACGTAAACCTAATAATCATGAGGTTTACCTTTTCTTATAAAATCAGTATAAAGACAATGACCTCAAGGTGTCCCCATTCAATGCACATAAAGTCTACTAGCACAATGCGTTGAAATTATACACATTCCCATAATCAAGATAAACCAACTAAAATATTATGTTACATCCCTACTGATGGTGTGTCTAGTTCCATTTATGACCATGAACGATAAAATCTACATTCTAGAAGAACTGGTGATTTGATCCTCTGTGTGTAAGTCGTACTTTACACACAGGAACACCTACTGAGTAGAATAAAAGACATCGGCAATATATACAATATTGCAAACATTATGTCCGTACATGATTCTCATTAAAACAATAAAAGCTGATTTTATCTTAACAATAAATCCATAACTGAAGCTATTACATAATGCATGGTTTTATTTTACTTATCTAACAAGAATGAAACTATTTTTCCCCTCCAGTGGAATGTCATTGGATGTGTCATTAGAAAGGTATTCGAATGAGATTCATGACTTCATTAGAACGAGATGTACCTCGTACAAAATAGTCTGTGATTTTTTTTATTAAATTTTAGATTTTTAAATTAATTTTCATCCTTATCTTGTTTTTGGAAAACCTCCAATAAATCGGAGTGAGGAGCAGCAATTTTACAAGAGAGAAAACTTTTCTTTTGAGTTCCGAAACTCTATCAAAAAGATCTTCAAAACCCTACTTTAGACCGAAGTTTTTTAGGATCCAAGTGCTCATGATATTATGCTTTAAGATCATATTTTGCGAACCAAAGTTTATTATCCACGTCTTTGTGATAATCATTTCATACGATGAAATTGTGTTTTCTATTTACACATGGTGAAATCCATGTTTGTGGTGTTGTGGTGAAGAAGCAATGAACTCTACTGTTTAATCCGTAGATAATTGCTGAAGTTGTTCCGTGGATATTGAGGCGTGTGTGGTCTCACACGTTGTGACAGTGCGTGAGTGGACTCTTGCATGTCGCTGCACAAATGTTGAAGGAACGAAGAGCGTCAAGGCTTTGATGGTGTCAATTTTGTGTGTTAAGTCGATTGTCGTTTCCTTTGTAATTCCATAAATAATGAATTATGTGGATAGGTCGTTTGAGGTTTTTACCACCGGGGTTTTCCTTATAAATTTGGTGTTGTGATTGATTTACTTTATTTTATCCTTCAATCACCTAGATGCATGTTTAGGTTAAGACACAATTGGTTAATCCATTTAGCCACAACTTGTTTAAAATCGGTTCAACGTTTTACATTGGGTTAAAATGTTTAAGTTTAATATTTAATTTAATGAACTTAAATTAATTTTTTTACCCTATCCAATTATATCCCTACAACCCATAGTACTTTTACGATCTTACTTTCCATACATCTCGTGGATGTGACGACATTCCTAGTAGGACTCCACGAAGGTGCCTGTCGAGGGAATATCGGGAAGTGAAGCTTATCCCAAAAATCCCTAGCACAGGGTTATTATTAGAGGACAATGAGTAATGATGTTGAATAATATGTCAAAAAATGTGACAAGTGCCAAAGGAAGAAAAATGACATCAAATAGTTAACCAAAGAGTTTTTAGCAATCATCTTTCCTTGGCCATTCTCTTTATGGTGGATGGATATTGTGGGTCCATTTCCAAACGGTAAGGGTTAGTGCAAGTTCATGTTAGTAGAAATTTAGTATTGCATAAAATGTGTGGAGGTTGAGCCGTTAGCTAGAATTAATGATCAAAATGTACACTCATTCACATCAAAGTTTAAAATTAATAAGCTCGGGGTTCCACATGTCATCATTTCAGATAATGGGAGACGGTTTGACATTATGAGGATCGAGAGTATTTTTATGACCAGTTCAGAATCAAACACTACTATTTAACTCCAAGGCATCCTAGGTGCAATTGTCAGGTTGAGGTAACAAATTTAACTCTCCTCCATGGAATCATACAAAACTCGCTAACTCCAACGTACTTAGGTTTGAAAATCTCGTCTCCGACATCTGGGCCTACTGCATGATAGTGAGGGGGCCAATAGGGTCCACACCCTCCACCCTGACTTGTCTCACCAAAGTAGTGATCCTAAATGACTTAGAAGCGCCTACTTCGATTGTGAATTGTTTCGATCAAGAGAAAAAGGGTGAATGTCTTGAGACCAACTTGGACCTTTTTTATTAGTGTTAGGGGCGGATTTGGGCCTGAGCTGAGCAGGGCTACAACCCAGTGCAAAACAAATTCTAATAACAATTTAATGTCCAGATTTGTCTATCTAAAGTATCCCATCCTAACTTTTAAAGTTAGCCCACCCATTGTGAATAAGAAACAAAAGAAACCAATTACAAGTCAAGTTCCGTCTCTATCATCAAACCCAAAAAAGTAGGCATTCCTAACCAAACAATAAACCTATTTTACTGCTAACCAAATCAAACTAATCTAAAAAAAGCCTCCAAGTTGTGCTGTGTGTACTTGCCGACAGCAAAACAGCCTACCTCCTTTTCCATTCCTTACTTGGCCAGCGACGCTACTGTAACCTGTAACTCACCTCACTCAGGTATGTTTTTTTTTCCTATTCTTTTCCTACTATGTTTTGTTTCCTTATTTCCCCCTTTCTTCTTAATTTGTTTTTTCTTTTATGATGAGAATAGTGCCTTTTTTAATCAAGTATTAAGTTTATGCATTTAGTTAATAAATTTATGCATTTATTTCAATAAAAAAATGGGTTATTACAGTTTAAAAAAGTATTATTTAAAACTTTTTTAATTAAAATAGTTTTTTTAATGTAAAAAATGGAACAAACACAACATTTTTAAACACGTTTTTTACTGTTTTAAATAAAAAAAGATTTAAAAACAGTTTATTGAAGAAAACAGTTATTTAAAAAAACAACTATTCAAAAAAATAATTTATTTTTATAATTTTTTATTTATAAAAATATTGAAAAAAAACTATTTTTTATTTATAAAATAGAGTTTTTGTCCTATATTTCAAATACATATTAATATACATATATATGTAATGTATAGATATATATAGTGTGCGCCAAACTCAAAATAACCCTTGAATTATTTATGAAATGTATTACTTTTTTATGATTGTGTAATAAATCATATTACTTTATTCCTTTGTTAGGTCCTAAATTATTGTGGTAGATAATCAACCACCGACCAAGAAAGGGAAAACTATTTTTTCGTTCTTTAAAAAGAGAGAGAATGATGAGATATCAGCAGGGTGTACACCTCCCCCGTCAAAAAAGGATAATGCTAGTCCAGATTTACACCCTCCTTCCATATCTCAAGTAGTGGAACCAATACCATTTTCTTCTTTAACTATTGAACGAGATCCGGAATTACATAGTTCAATATGTGATATAGAATCTCTTGCTCGACGAGATGAGATTAGAAGAGCATACATTAATTTCGGGCCTTATCAACCTAAACTTTCTGAGTATCGAAGGACTTTATTTGGTAAACAATATCGGTGATTTCAATATGCGTGGTTTAAATAGTTTCCTTGGTTAGAGTAATCCCCTTCAAATCATAAAGCATATTGCTTTTCATGTTTTCTTTTTTAAGATAAAAATAACCCAGCGAGTCGTTCTTCACTTACTACTGCTGGGTTTGATAGATGGAAGTAGTAGTGGCAAAATGTGGCCCAAATAATAAAACAATCCATATTAGCCCATTCATCTAAATATGGGGCCCATATTTAAAAGCTATGAGTTAAATATGGGCCCCATATTTCAAAGCTATGAGTTAAATATGGGCTCATATTTTAACGCTAGGAATCAAATATAGAGCCCAATTTTAAAAGATAAAAATCAAATATAATACTCATTTTTAAAAGTTGAGAGTAAAATATGAGTTTTTTTACATATACCACGAATTGTAATACTTACTTTAGTAGAAAAATAATTGGTTGTCCCAACCCATATTTGATCCGTCCATATTTGGCCCGGCCCACATTTAACCCAACCCATATTTGGCTCAACCCACATTTAGCCCAACCCATATTTGACCCGCCCAAATTAGGCCCAGCCCATAATTTTGCCAGTTACAGATGGAAGAGAGTAAATGATGGGGAAAAATGTGCATTATTACTTCATATTGGAGGGTTATCTTAACCACATAGAAAATCTGTGGAATCTCTTCACAATTTAAAAAATTCAGCACAACATATTGACAAAGTGATTAATGCACAATCGACTGCGAAAGTTATGAAAATCGAATGCGTCTTATGTAAAGCATTCGAGCTGTTCGATTTCTTCCACTTCAAGCAGTGGGTTTTAGAGGCCATGATGAAGGCCCAAAGTCTTTGAATCATGGGAACTTTATTGAATTATTGAAATTCAAAGTTGAAGGGAATGATGAGCTTTCAAGTATAATTTTAAATAATGCTCCGGGCAATGCCATGTATACTTCTCATTTAATTCAGAAGGAGATTTTAAATATCTTAGATAATAGAGTGAGAAAGATGATATGTGATGAAATAGGGGGAAGAAAGTTTTGTATTCTTTTGGACGAATCTCAAGATGAGTCCAAAAGGAAACAAATGGCCCTTGTGTTGAGATACGTTAAGAAAGAAGGTTTGATAGTTTAACGATTTATTGATATTGTGGGGGTTGAAAACACATCAGCGCTAAATCTGAAAAAAGAGATATCTGCTATGCTTGTTCGTTATAATCTCCCGATTGAAAACTTACGAGGTCAAGGGTACGACGGTGCTATCAATATGTATGGCCAATGGAATGGATTACATGCATTATTTCTTAAGGATTGCCCATATGCATATTATGTTCATTGCTTTGCTCATCAACTTCAATTAGCTTTAGTTGCAGCAACAAAAGAAGAGCCTAGTGTTTGGCAATTCTTCTCCCACTTGACTTCTATTGTGAATCTTGTTGGTTCTTCTCCAAAGCATTTGTCGGAATTAAAATTTGCACAGAAGAATGACATCGAACGTATGTTGTCCAATAGTTAACGACAATATGGTAAATGGGCTAATCATATTTGTAATTTGCATACACCTGGAGCTACTCGTTGGAGCTCCCATTATGATTCGGTGAGGGACTTGATGGATATATATGATGCTAGTTTCACAGTTGTTGAGGATCTGAAAAAGAGTGGAGCAAGTCCACAAATACGCGAATAAGCTCGCAGTGTGTTCAAAGCTATGAGGGAGTTTTAATTTATATTTATTATGTTCTTAATGTACGAAATCATGGGGATCACTAACTTGCTCTGCCAAGCCTTGTAACGAAAAACTCAAGACAATTTAAATGCTATGAAGTTAGTCTCTACAACAAAAGATCTTCTTCAAAAATTGAGACAAGATGGTTGGGGAACTTTTCTTGAGACTATGACATTATTTTGTATCCAACATTTCATTCCTATACCGGATATGAGTTCTCGTTTTGGCGAGGGTATAGGTCGTCAATATCAGCAGCAAGATCACATCTTAGTTGAACACTATTATCACTATGATGTTTTTAATGCCACAATAGATTTTCAGTTGACAGAGTTAGAACATCGATTTTCCAGGGGGATAGTAGAACTTCTTACCCTTAGCTTAGATTTTGATCCTAGTGACTCTTTTTCATTATTTAATGTTGAGGGTATTTGCAAGCTTGCAGAAAATTTTTATCTCGAGGATTTTGACGGACAACATATCCATCGCTTGCGATGTCAGTTGATGCATTATCATCTTGATGTAGTTAGTGATCCCGAGTTTCAAAAAGCTTCAACATTAGGCGAGTTATGCCGACAACTGTATGTAAGCAGAAAGATTGATGACTATTATTTGGTTGATAGATTGATTCGTCTCCTCCTCACTCTTCTTGTTTCCACGACGACTGCTGAAAGGGCTTTTTTCGGTATAAAACATGTTAAAACATCAGTTCGCAACTCAATGGGGGATGAATTTCTTACCGATTGCTTGTATATCTTCCTTGAACGGGACCTCGCTTTGAGTATTAATTTAGACTCCGTGATCGATGAATTTGAATCGTTAAAGACTCGTCGGGCAAAAATTCGATAGATTTTTTTGTAATTAATGAATGTGAATATTTAGAAATAGGGGAACAATTTCGGTAAAATTTCTTTAGTTTATCGTGAATAAATTTTATTATTGAACTAAATTTTGTCTTGAATTTTTTTCTTTTCTTTCTTATTTTCTTATATTTTATTTTTTACGGACTTTGACTTGTTATTAGCCCGCCCCTTTGAGTAAACCTGGTTCCGCCCTTGATTAGTGTAAAGAAGAATCAACCCTGCGAGTAATTGTGATGAAAAAAAGGACACTCAGTACTATAACTGAAGGGTAAAGAATCAATCCTTCTAGGTCGGTGACTTGGTCCTGAGGAAAATGATGCAATCGACCATGAATACACAACATGGAAACTTGAAGGACAACCTGGAGGGACTTTACATGGTGGCATGCATCATATGACCAAGAATGTATGACCTCCCATATCATGAAGGGCATGCCCTCCCTCATTATTAAAATGTTGAAAATGTTAAGCTTTACTACCAATAAAATAATCGCTGATCAGATGAAACGAAGCACTCCGTAATTTCACTTATTCTTCCTTTTCTATTATTCTAGTCATTTCATCCATGTATTTCATTTTATTTCTCTGCAAGATGCAATTCCATCGTAACTGCATTTAATAAAAGGATTTTGGTCTTTAATTGATGTATTTTTCTCCATCGGTTTGCTAATATAAATTAACCCAACTTTTCTAATACCCATCAACTCAGAGCACACCATCTATGGATGAGGACAATGGTTGGATGCCGACGTAAACATTTAGGTCATACCATATTATGAATTAATAACTAGGTCAGATGAAAGCTCAAACTAATCCACATCTTGGTGCACATTTTCCAAACTCAAAGTCTTCGAAATAACACCTTTTTTATTCCCTAAGTTAACTCTCGGACCCTTCATATCTAATTTGGTGTCCGTAACGTGGTCGGGAAAGTATAAATAGGATTAATTCTGAGTCAATAAGTGTTATCTCTGATTACTCAGTTATTTTCAAATAAAGGAGCGGGTTTATGGGGGCAACAAGGAATGAGTGTGGAAATTCTAAGCTAAATTTTTTATTTTAATAAAACTAGTAATCATAACATAAATGGTCATTCACATGACCCTTTGTCAATTTACTTTAAAAATATAAACATATTGGTTCATTAATTGAGTACAAACAACAATTCGGATCATCGAAGCGAGTATCGACATCATATTAGATAAAGACAATGCACCAATTCGGTTTTCATCAATTAGGCTACAAGAATACATTTAAATACCAATAAATCAAACTAGATAGTAACCAAATAAAAATATATCAAACCATAATGACTTTTCACATGATGTAAAGTAGTTTACTCACATATATTTGTATGTAACCAAACCTTTATGAATAACTTGGTTCGTCAATCGAGAATAAACAATCCAACTCAGTTCTTAAACTGAGTGAAAATAAATTCCAAAAATTAGGGGACAATACAAGCAATGCAAATAAAGGAGTAGTTACAACATACGAGGAAACATATCATGGTGATTGTAAACAAAAAATTTGAGTACGACAACAACATTCATATCAAAATTAAGACTGAATCCGGTGAAACAAATATTATAAGTTCGAAGCCCATATTATAGGCCCATTTAGTGTTAAAAATAAAAGTGTTTATCAATCAGGGAATCTTTGGAGATAGGGGTGGAGCGGAGGGGGTCCTACTCATCTACTTGAGCTAAGAAATTTGAAGATATTCACCTTCGGAGTTCACTGAGGGCCCATAAGTCATCAAAATCCACCTATAGTGAGCATATCCTGGTTCACCCAAGAACGAGAAAGAAGGCATTATCTCCTCTTTGGTCTCACAGTCAGCGGATTTAAATAAAAGGTCCCAGTGGGGATAAGCCTCTTTGGATCGGTTGACCAATTCAGTATAGCCGTTGCGAAAGGATTGATCTTTCAACACACCACAATACTTTGAGGTCAATAATTACTTCATATACCTAAATTTGATCATAGACCGAAGCCCTATTAGCCTTTACAACTTTAACTTTCTTCTTCTCTTTCTCGTCCAATTATTTATTCGGTTGGTTGTCCTCTTGCCATAATAAAGCTCTTTCCACATTGATATCTCTCCTCTTCTCTATAGCTTCATCCATATCCTTTATGGATTCATCCTTGTCCTTACTCTAAAAAAACTTTTTCCCTTCGACGGTTTAAGGTTAGCATCGGCATCAACATTAGCCTTCTTTAAATATTTCAGCTCGGCCTCTACCCCGAGATCCTCCTCGACTCGTCTTTCCTCTTCATCCACTTTCGGGACATATAAATTCCAATATAACTTATTTCAAGAAGAAAGACTTAATTATAATGGAAATAAGGGAAAACATTAATGTATCAAGAAGGAAATATGTACACTTACATTGGACCCCAGTGGTATCATCTCTTTGGTGCTTGCAATGAGGCCACGCTCAGATTTTCAAGGTCCCGAAGAAAATTAATTCCCTAGTAGGCCAAGTAATTTCCATCCCTATCATCATACTCAATGAAGGTGTTTCGAATATTTCTCCCTTAATGGGTACCGTTTCTCCCTAGGCATCCTCCTCTCTTGTAATCCCCTGTCCCAATAATTTGATACGATTTTATATGAATTATAATTGAGGAGGAGTTAATAATAATTGTAGAAGAATTGTGGGTAAAAAATTTGAGAAAAATAAAAAGAATTAATAATTAAGGAAATTTTATCCTTTCATTTGATTTATTGTGGTTCCTCTTGAATGATTAAGGAAGTAATTGGGTCAAATTTGTTAAACGTAGGAACTTTTAGAGATTCAGTCATTCTAACGAGATCCTAGTATCGCTCGAACAAAAATATACGTTGCTCAAATGAGGTCCCCTTCTCACTCGAACAACAATTTGCGTCATTCGAATGACGCCTGACATTTTTCAGGCTTGCCAATTTTACTGTCATCTTTGGAACAGTAAATGTATATAAGTGTTTTCTAGTAATCATTTATCATTTGAATGAAAATGGGTTTAAAAAAAGAATGATTTAAAATGGGTTTTGAAACATAGAAATTTTCAGAATATACAAATTCAACATTTTATGCAATAAAATGTGTTATAATGATGTTGTAAAGGAAAGGAATGTGATTTTATTGACTGAAATAAATTGTCTTGTTTGGGCCATTTTGTGAGATTAAAGGGTGATTTCCTACATGAATAAATAAAATTAATGAAAAAGAGAAACTTTCACTTTAATGGGTATTTAAGGTGGGTGAAATGAATTTATGGAGAAAGTTGGTTTGATATTTAAATGTATGAAAAGTGAGGTTTCTAATGAATTGTGGTACAAAAGGTAATAATGGAAGTTAAAGGGTTTATAAGTGTGAATTGTAGCAAAGTGGGTGTTAAGATGCAAAATCCCATAAATAATTCTATATTTCAAATGTTTAGAAATGACTCTTTAACATGAAAAAGGGTGTTATTTTATGTATTAAAGGTGATAAAGTGGCAAGTGGGATAGTTGGGTACAAGTGTCATAGTAAACAGGTGTTAAAATGGCTAAACGTGTTTTAACTATTAAGTCTGAAACTTAATAACCATTTTGGGAAAACAACACTTTTTAAAGGATTAAATTGCAAAGTTGCTAATAAAAAAGGGTGGATTGGTAATTTCCTTAAAGTGAAACATTTATATTGAATAAAGATGTTAATGAACGTTTTTACACTATTGTGAGTGAAGTTGAATTAGGTCGTAAAAGGGTGGATGATTTTGATAAAAAATCGGCGTGTCTATGAACAATGGACTTAAAGGAGAAAGAAACAGTTTCTAAGTGGTAATGGAAAAATGAACGGCTAAGTCCGGGATTTTGGCTTCGACCTGTAATGGGGAATAATGTGGCCATGTGCAAAATGTTAAACACATTAATAAAGACTCATATGAAACTCAAAAGTAAGAAAGAAGGTCCCGGAGCCCTAGGGGAAAAGCCCAAAATCACTGTCCAACGCGTATGGTGGCGTCGCCAGCTGTGTGGAGGCCGTTAAAGTACGTGGATTATTGGGAAATTTCGAGAAAAAGATAATGGAGTATGGAACATAGAAAATAAAGGGTTGCGTGGTGAATGTATAAACCCTCCGGTTAATGTAATATGGACAAGTAAATTGAGAATAGTAACTAATGTCCATAAGAATAGTGAACTAGTTAAATAAGGTGACTTGATGAGTAATTAAGCTACCTAATGAGGATTGAACCCATAGAAACACAGGCGTATGTGTTTAATAAGGCTTGCATGTTAAATAAATAATTCTACTATGATGTGTGTGTGTGTTGAAAGAAAGTCTTAAGTAATGGTTAAGAAACTCCGGTGTGGGTTAATGAGTGTTGGTAACAAGAGTTTCAAAGTAAATGAATGGTTTTCCCTAAGAATTGCTATTTTTTTAACCATGTACGTTAATGGGAAGGAATGCTAGTTTTAAGCATAATGATACAAAATAACTATTTTCTAATGACAAAGAGAATAAATCGTACCATATAACATTTTTGAGATAAAACGATTCAATGCATTGAGATATGTATTTTTAAAGGTATATAAGTAGATGTATACATATTTCCACATGTATGTAGTTGTAAAGGGTGAGTATTCTTTTCTGCCTTTCGTTTCTATATTGCATTGTATAGTTCCCACTGAGCATTTGACTCACTCCCTCCTTTTGTTACCGCAGGTTGTATGCGGTTTCGTATGTTAAGAGCGTTGTATAGGTAACATTTCCATATTATTTACGTTTGTATAGTCTATGTGCATTGGACTCCAGGAATGTTTCCTTCGGGTCCCTCACATAGTTAAGTATGAAATTGGACTCACATGCTAATAAGTGAAGCTTTAAACAATTTAAAGCTCTATTAAAATTGTTATATTTGTTGTTTCATTGCACTTCACACCTAATGTTTGGGTCGGATCGGGTTGACCACGAATAACCCATATATCATGATCGGGGCGTTACAAATGGTGTCAGAGCTCTAAGTTCAAGATTTCTTTCGAGAGTGATGTGATGAGGTTGGTAGTGGATCTTTTGAAGTCGATGATAGTTTGGGCCAGTTATGCTCGTTTGGTGATGGTTTTAATTAGTGTCCTTGATGATAAAGTCAAAGAGGTTAGCACAATTAGTAATTTAGTGCCAAGTGGAATACGATCAAGTTATTTGTTATTAAATCACTTCTGCACTTCTGATTAGATGTTAGTAAATTACGAGTGTCCATGCTAGTCAACAATGGTGACACCTTGGTTCTTAGTCTGAGGTGTTTGTGTTCTAGGCTTTGATGACGTAGAGTCTTTGGTGATATTGATAGAATAAATGAACCCCATCGGGCAAGTGGCACAAATTTGTGTATAATCAACTAAAGAGATTAATGGTTATAATGTCAGAACTAAGTAACGATGAATTGTGATTTCAAGATGCATAAAATCCTTAGGTATATTGCTTGAGACTAGTCAGTGTTATGAGACGAGTAGGCAAATTCGATCCTTGGGGTAATACAGTGATTTATGGCAAACATATGAATTTGTGTGGATCAGACTTATGGATAGGTACATTTAGTCTTGGTTAAATGTGATGATATCCTTTTAGGTGAGCACCGTAGTGGTTGTTGGTCGATGAATGTATCATATGATCCATGATTAAGGTGACGAGTTATTTATGGCAAGAGGTCACATACGTGACAGTGATGAGTTGTAGTGACAAGGGAGTGAACCTTAGGTAGCCCTTTGGGGTAGTGATTGAAAGAATGATGTAACATTTGATGAATAGGATCTTTAGTGACACCGGTAGTGTATACTAGCGGACGTATGGATTATATGTCGTATCATGTGGCCTACAAAAAAGCCTTAGTAGTAGTAGTAACGTTGTGTAGTGTTCGTTGCGACCTAGTTGGAAATATTTTGAATTCCCCTATTGAAATTAAATGACTGAGGAATTTCCTTATAAGTGTTAATTCAGTGGTGATTACATATTAGGTCCCATAGTTGTGGGATTGGATTTAGTATATCGTGACTTATGTACCACGACTGTAATGTGAGTTAAGATAGTCATGATGAATTAAGGTAACCAAGGAGTAAACCTTGATATTCTTGGTGTTTAGTACTGTAAGGACACAAATTTCCAATTGAGTCTTAATGTTGGGTTGGCTCAATTCCGAACAAAAACAGTTGTGTCATAGGATAGTATTGAGTGATTATCCTCCAAGCCTATGACATATAAGAGTTGAAGACGTAGCGACCAAGACTTATACAGATTCATCATTGTCGAGTTTCAAGTGCCATGTTTCTAAGTCATCAACATCATATTCCATAGTCTCCAAAAGGTATGAATGCATTTCTATATATAGGGAAACTTGGAATAATTTTATAAAGGGTGTAATTTTATTTAAAATGAATTTTATTTTCAGAAAGTTATTTTATAACTTTAAATAAAAAGTTTTTGGGCTTAAAATTGAAAAAAAATGACATTCTGACAGTTCGTTCGATATTGTCGTTCGAACGAGTTTGTCGTTCAAATGAGGTTTGCCAACGAGTTTCCATTGGAACTTCGTTAGAAAGTTTGTTTGAATGAAATGTCGTTCGAACGAAAATGTCGTTCGAATGAGATTTCGGCGGGAACAGCTTTTAGCAATTTTTTTTTGCACGTTCCCGCTACTTTGTCCCACTATTCTTTCACAGAATTTAATGACTTCGGGACCAGAATTTTTATAAGAACTGTTTCCATCTCCTAAAGAGGTTTTGAGAGCTTAATTCTTTCATAAAAAGTTCTCTTGCTGTTTGTTATTTAAATTGATTTATTCAAAGAAGAAAACCAAGTTTACACCCAATTCTTTGTTTTAATCCAAGTTTTTATCTATACATATATACATCTTACTTGGAGAGTTTGTTTGGCACCGGATTCATCTCTACCATAAAATAGAGTTTGGGTTTACTTTTACATCCCACAAAGAAGAAGTTCGTTATGTTACTGTGGCATTCTCACATGATGAAAGGCACCATGTGTGGTTGAGGATTGTTCCTATAACTTCATTGGTGGATTTCAAGGTTCCGGTGGTGTCCATGATTTTTGGCTAGGTAGAGGTATTTGCAAGAAGACCCGTCGGGGATTGAAGGAGTCGAGTCGAGTGTTGTAAGTCATCTTTCTTGTAATAATTTCGTGCCTAGTGGACTTAAGGCTAGAGACGTTCGAGGTTGTTTCCCGTTGTGGGTTTTTCCTCGTACATTGTGGCGTAGTGGTTATTTGTTTATTTTATCTTTTGCGAAATCACCTAGAACGCATGCTTAGGTAAAAAGATAAAATTAGTCTAAATCACTACTCATGATTAATTTGGTACTAAATTAATTTGGGTAAATATTAATTTAGATCAAGTCATGAATTTTATTGAATAAAATATGGTTTAGCCGAATTTGCAAAAATGGATTAATTAATTGTTAGACAAATTTGTAGGACTTGTGTTGAGTTAATTTGTTTAAGTGAAAAATGCATTTGTTGATAATTTATTGTCACTTTAAGTTTTGTTTAATTTTAATTTGAAAGAAATTAAAATTTGGTTTATGTTATTGTTTCGTTGAACCATCTTTATTCCGCATCTTTAAAGGAAATCACTTTTTGTAAGATCTAAAAATTGGCCTCCGCAACAAGTGGTATCAGAGCAATGATTTAGAAAGACTCACGTTTTTCAAATTGGTATCAGGGCAGGAGCGCTAAGTTATTGCGTTTAGGTCCTTTTTGGGCAGTTTTATTTAAAATGGAATATATGCCTCCTTCAATATTTTCTACGTTTGATGGTTCTCTCATGCTTGCACATGACTCTTATCTTGCTATATCTTATGAGTAATTTCTTGCATGTCTTACATACTCTAGCTTTTGTGCTTAATGATATATCTTTTGCTAGTTGTATGCTTTGTTCATCATTTTTCTAGTCTATTTCATAATCAATCACATGCTAGAATTATGATTTGTGTTTATCTTTTGTATTTTATTCCTTCATTTTAATTTGCATTAAATGAAAAATACAATTTGATTTTTGTTTATCTTTTGAGTTAATTTTTGTCGTTATTGAAAAACTTTGAAAAACTCAAAATGATTTTATTTTTGTGTGTATTTTGGTTTTACTCACACTTTGTGGCATATGTTTGTTTTTGAATCCTCATTTCGCTTCCATGTGACTAGAACTTTTGGTTAAAATTTTAATCCTTAAAATGTTCTTTATCATGCTTACATGGAGTAGTTTAAGTTTTACTTGCTTAATGGATTTGCTTTTATATGCCTTTACACACATTCATGAGCTTTTTGAACCTTAACTTCACATGTTATATTTGAGCTTTGTGACGTGTTCTCCTACCAATCTAGTCATCTACATACTATGACCTAGGAGGACTAGTGCATGTCAAAATTCGTTGCACGTGAGATTTGTGTGAAATATAAAAATGTTATATATAAATGTGCACGGGGAAGGGCTCCGAAAGGAAATATCATCCTTTGCGAGTAAGCCACCGTTTGCTTGGACCTAAAAGAAATATGTGGTCCAAAGGCCTAAAAGAAAATATGGCATTAAAAGAAAAATAATTTGCCAAGGCCTAATTTGTTTAGTTGATTTATTCATTTAAAAGATTAAATTAATATGCTTATTTTGAGGGAGTTTGGATGGTATATCAACGGTTTGCACAATGTTCGCTTATCCTAGTTATGCTTTCAATGTCATGACTCTATTGGTTTGTAGAATCAACAACATGCTAGGCTTATAGGCATTGTGTTTGTTTGTTCATTGAGTTCAATCTATATTGTCACATCAGGTTATATTCAAATGTGATAAATTTTGCAATCAAATGCGAACTCCATGAACATGTTTAAGTGATTGGGTTTTACATTCATTAGTATCTAGTTTACACACGTTCACTTCCATTCTCATATGACACATTTATGCTATAAGAGTGTGAAAAACTTATGTTATTTAGTTTTGTGTCATTTTGGTGTTTATATCTATATGTGTGTACTTATGCTTAGTTTGAATCTATTGTGTATACATATATATGATATTTTGTTTGTTTTTTAGTCTTTTCCATGTTTAGCTAATTCATTTATGCTTTTAATTCATTTTTGGTATCTATCTTGTTGCGAATTTTGTTTCGATATCACGTGATTACATTACTTCAATTAGGGGCGTTCACGAACTCGAATGGATCGAAAAAACTGAACCGAACCGAAACTACTTTTTTGGTTTTTTTTAATTCTATTTTAATTCGGTCAAAAATTGTAAAGGACCGCATTATTCGGTCCAATCTCGGTCTTGACTCGTAAAAAGCGGGTTTAGAGCGGACCGGACCGCTTTTATATATATATATATATATATATATATATATATATATATATATATATATATATATATATAATTTTCTAACTTGTTGTTGTTGGCTAATATACAACACACATGCATACCTTACAAAATCAAAGTTTCACAATCCTAAGACATCTCCTCATCTCTCTCTCTCTCTCTCTCTCTCTCTAAAGTCGACGACATCTCTTCTTCACCTCTCTCTACTACATCCGACGACATCAACGACAACACTAACCTAAATAACAACATGAACTTCACGATCTTCGATCTGGACCTCCTTATGGCCTAAACCCCCAACTCACCGGCCTAAACTGTCAACTCACCGGCCTAATCTCCATGGTCAAGACTCAAGATCTTCGATCCAGACCACCTGACGGCCTAAACCCCCAACTCATCGGCCTAAACTCCACGGTCAAGACTCAAGTAAGTGATTTTATTTTCATCTAGATCAAAATATGTTCTTTGTAAATGGTGAGATTTGTTCTTTGTGTTTTGGCTTGGGGTTTAAGCATGTCGTTGTTTGCTAATGATTAAAATGTTGATATGTGTTTAGGCTTGGGGCTGTAAATGTTGAGATATGTTTGTGGATGATTTTGCTGATTTATTCATAGTTTTAGCTTAGAGTTGCTTGTGTTTAGTCCATGAAAACAGACATGTCCGATTTCTTTGGTTCCTGAGAAATTAAGGAATAAAGGGTAAAGGAAAATGTAAAAATGTAAAAAAGTTAAATGGAAACAGATATATCTGACTTTTTTTTTTAATTGTTATCAATTGTAAACAATACAGATTTACAATTTTTAAAGATGTATTCAGATTTACAATTTTTATGTCTTGTGTATATTCTTTATAAATGTTTTACAGTTATTTGGTTTCTGTATGTTCTCAATCTCTATCACAGGTCTTTTTTAAGGAGGGACTGATTGGGATTTATGAGGAAACTACATTCAAAATCACATGTATCTTTTTTATTTTTATTTTATGTGTTGTTTTTAATTTTAAAAATGTATAGTTCTTAATAAAAAAAATGTGTTGTTTTATATGGGTATGGACCGAATAGGGCCGAGACCGAACACGAGAAAACCGAATAGGACAGAAACCGATTATTCTGGTCCGGTCTCAGTCTATAATTTTCTAAGACCGATTAATGTGGTCCGATCTAAAAAACACTCCAAAATCGGACCGGACCGGACCGCGAACACCCCTAACTACAATCAATTGATATCTTTTGTTATCGCATCATAGTTTATATTCATATCATTATGTGGATTAGTTGAATTTTAGCTTCCCATGTGCTTTAATGTTCTCATCACTTTATGCACAATTGCATAGTTAGCTTATTATCCCATTCTATTTATCCCTTGTTTAGTTTAGGGGGTCTATGTGCTTTAATTGGGGGAGATAAGTTAATTTTTCATTCTTTAGCCTTTGTCTAATCCTGAACAAAAAGGGGGAGAATGATAGGGGGAGAAATGGTATCTAATCCTATTATAATCGTATCTTAGTTTAGGAGATTTAACTTAGGGGGTGTCGCGACCTTCTTAGGTAGATCGTTTGATAAAGGGGAAGAATTAATTAATGGGGAGTCTTTATTTAAATTGCATTTAATATTTTAATATTCCCTATGCATTTAATGTGTTGCTTAAGTGTGTAGGTATTGTAAAGCAGCATCTATTTAAAGTGGAAAAGCGTTTAATTCTAAAGTGGTATTCGAGTCAAGCATTGTACTCTTTATTTTGGGTATGATGTTTTTGAGTCTAGTGAGCTTGACGACCCTTTAGGATTTTTTTTTTGGTTTTTGTCCGGGAATAGCAAAAGGGGGAGATTTGTAAGGACTCAAATTTCCAATTGAGTCTTAATGTTGTGTTGGCTCAATTCCGGACAAAAATAGTTGTGTCATAGGATAGTATTGAGTGAGTATCCTCCAAGCCTATGACATGTAAGAGTTGAAGACGTAGCGGCCAAGACTTCTAAAACTTCATCATTGTCGAGTTTCAAGTACCATGTTTCTACGTCATCAACATCATATTCCATAGTCTCCAAAAGTTATGGATGCATTTCTATATATAGGGAGACTTGGAATAATTTTATAAAGGTCGTAATTTTATTTGAAATGAATTCTATTTTGAAAAGTTATTTTATAACTTTAAATAAAAAGTTTTGGGGCTTAAAATTGAAAAAATGACATTATGATAGTTCGTTCGATATTGTCATTCGAACGAGTTTATCGTTCGAACAAGAATGTCATTCGAATGAGGTTTGCCAATGAAATGCCACTGGAACTTCGTTAGAAAGTTCGTTCGAATGAAATGTCGTTCGAATGAAAATGATGTTAGATCGAGATTTCGGCGGGAAGAGTTTTTTGCATTTTTTTGGCACTTTCCCACTAATTTGTCCCACTATTCTTTCATAGAATTTAATGACTTCGGGACCAGAATTTTTATAAGAACTTTTTCCATCTCCTAGAGAGGTTTTGAGAGCTTAATTCTTTCATAAAAAGTTCCCTCGGTGTTTGTTACTTAAATTGATTTATTCAAAGAACAAAACCAAGTTTACACCCAATTCTTCGTCTTAATCCAAGTTTCTATCTATACGTATATACATCTTACTTGGAGAATTTGTTTGGTACCGGATTCATCTCTAACGTAAAAGAGAGTTTGGGTTTACTTATACATCCCACAAATAAGAAGTTCGTTATGTTGTTGCGGTATTCTCACATAGTGAAAGGCACCATATGTGTGGTTGACGGTTATTCCTACAGCTTCATTGGTGGATTCCAAGGTTTCGGTGGTGTCTGGGATTGTCGGCTAGGCAGAGGTATTTGCAAGAAGATGTGTCGGGGCTTGAAGGAGTCGATTCGAGTGTTGTAAGTCATCTTTCTTGTAATTGTAATTCCGTACTTAGTAGACTTAAGGCTAGGGCCGTCCGAGGTTGTTTCCCGTTGTGGGTTTTACCTCGTACATTGTGGCATAGTAGTTATTTGTTTATTTCATCTTTTGCAAAATCACCTAGAATGCATGCTTAGGTAAAATGATAAAATTGGTCTAAATCACTACTCATGATTAATTTGGTACTAAATTAATTTGGGTAAATATTAATTTAAATCAAGTCATGTATTTTATTGAATAAAATTTGGTTTAGCCTAATTTGCAAAAATGGATTAAATAATTGTTAGGAAAATTTCTAGGACTTGTGTTGAGTTAATATGTTTAAGTGATATATGTATTTGTTGATTAATTTAATGTCACTTTAAGTTTTGTTGAATTTTAATTTGAAAGAAATTAAAAATTGGTGTTTTTGTGTGTTTAATTGAACCATCTTTATTCCGCATCAAAAAGGAAATTACTTTTGGTAAAATCTAAAAATTGGGGGTCCTATTTTCCCAACAAGTGGTATCAGAGAATTGATTTAAAAAGCCTCGCGGCTTCAAGGACTAGCATCGTGATATTTTAGAATAGGACCTCTTACGGCGTCACTAGGGTGAGACTCCTTTTGGGCAATACCCGATGTCCTGTGCCCTACCAAAACTCTGGTGATATTAATTTATCGTTTAGGGATTATAATGTGGCATTAAGAGATAGGATCCCTTGTGGTGTTCGTAGGGATTAGTCTTGGTGTTTATAGGCAGTACCTGACGTGCCATATCCTACCAAAGTATGTAGTGGTATTAGTTGGTAGATTATCATGTAGTATGATGTTTACGTAGTGAGGCAGTTAGTTGTCATTGTTGAACACTCATTGATAATTAAATGATGTTGCCTAGTGAGGTTGACTTCAGGTTCGTAACATGGATATGCATGTGAAATAGTATTAAAGTCCTTAGAGATGTGTACGGTTTATCTACTGAGATGTTAATGCACGTGGTAGACATTCACTAATAATAGGGAATTTGAGGTTTATGTGGTGATATACATTTCGTAGCTGTATATTCCAGGTTCTGTAGTGTGGGTCATGATATGATTTATGGTTTCTCGTGACAGATGTGTAGACTGTTTAGAGAGATGTCTAAGTTTGATTTCATCACCCATAAAGCATTTGAGAATCATTGTTGTATTGAAGTTTACACAGTAATGAGAAATCATTGATGTTTTTAGTATGTTTAGGTCATGTTAATTTATGGGAGTACTTGGAGTTGGTGCCAGGGATTTTATTTATAAGCATGTGTAAGGATATGACCTTCGAGGATAACATCAAAAATAGGTTTATAAGTGCTAGACTATGCACCTTGGAGACTTAGAATATGATCATGTCCATCCTGGTTTAGAGACAACATTCGAAAAATACTTGTGTTTGGTACTTGTATGGTTTGGTATGGCCCTAGTGAGGGAAATCATTAGGTTTTAGGCATGGGTAATGCCTAAAAGTTTTAGGTACCATCTGAATGGTTATGATTTAGGATCATATCGAGCATTGCTAAAAGTCGTAGCAGTGTTTCATAAGTTGAATGCTTGAAACTATGTGAGCGTTGTGTTTCTCTTAATGAGAGTGATCTCGAAAATTGAAATTAGCTACCGCATAATGAAATTTTGGAGACTTAGGTGTGAGGGATCAGTAACTGATGGTAAGTTCCAAATAAAGTGATTTCACCTTGACTTAGGATAGTTATGCTTACTGATGATGGAACATGTAGCATTGGCCTTAAGGAGGGAATCCTAGCATTTCAACTCCTCGAAGAAATTGGTTTTCGTCCGGAAAGGATGGATTATTTATAGTTAGAACTCATCCTGGTTAATGGTCCAAGCCAAGGTATGCAACAAGTCTAAGAATTTAACGGACATCGATAAGGAGTTATAGACTTTAAGAATAACTTGTGGTTTTGTACATCGTGTGGCACAAGTAATTGTCAGAATTTGATTGTTTACTTTTGACATGAAAGTTTATTGGTTCATTTCATTACTTGTATCTTTTTTTATCCGGGTAACAAGAAGTTGTTGATTGTTGGCAATTTGGGTATAGAGTTGTATAAGCTCAGTAGTGGTGTGGGTTAGGCTAGTTGTGGCTGATGCATCACGGTATATGAGTGCACACTCCTTCGAAAGAACCTTTATTCTACCCCAATTTGTGTGTACGCGTGGTCTCGCGCTATAGCATATAGTTTCATATGTTACTTAATTGCTTTATGTTAATATGTTTCTTTAGTTAAACGATATAACTAGTTACGAATTGGTCGTATGTCTCGGGATCGTGACTTTAGAATATTCTGAGTATCAAGACTTGATGTAACATTAGGTACTAGCGTTGCATTTATTTGAGAGTTGTGCGAATTCAGGATGTGATCGCTTGGGTAAAATTGTGTTATAATACTTGGGATGACTCTAGGTTAGCACAAGGATTCTATAGAGGATATCGATCGGGTAGAACTATGTGAGAAAGTGAATGTCTTATGAATCATTGATGTGTATGATGAGAAGTGTTGAGGTTGTATCAACTTGTACTACGTGTGATCTAAGATTTGGTTGAAGAAATGTAAGTTGTGAATCCTAATATAGAAACAATCCTTGATGATGAGTTTAATTGATGATAATGCCATATTTGGTGAGTATCAGTCATTTTGTGGTATTGTCTAGATATATGTGTTAGGCATTCTAGAGAATTAGCAACAAGACCTTAGAGCTCGTCATGATCGACTCGACGATAAGGATCGGTGAAAATGAAGTTTTGGGCTTAGACTGTAATGTTGGGAATACCCTAGGGCTTGAAATAAGTTTCTAATCAATCGAGTTCTAAGTTTTGTCAAGCCAAGAATTTTGGGAAGTTTGTAATACCTTGTCCCAATAATTCGACTAAATTTTATATGAATTATAATTGAGGAGGAGTTTATAATAATTGTAGAAGAATTATGGGTTAAAAATTGGAGAAAAATAAAGAAAATTAGTATCTAAGGAACTTCTATCCTTTCGTTGATTTAATGTGGTGCCTCTTGAATGATTAAGGAAGTAGTTGGGTCAAATTTTCAAAACTTAAGAACTTTAATAGATTCAGTCATTCTAACGAGATCATAGTCTAGCTCGAACGACGGTATTCGTTGCTCAAACGAGGTCCCCTTATCGCTCGAACGACAATTTTCATTGTTCAAATGATGCTTGATATTTTTCAGACCTGCCAATTTTGTTGTCATCTTTGGAATTGTATATCACAAAACAATAGCCGGCACTTGGAGCTTGACGATTAAGATGTATTAGATCGGTTTTAGTAGATGTTTGGGATTTCAAAACGTGTATAAGAGAGTGGTGTGAGGTGAGAACCCAATTCCATTTACATTTCCCTTCCAAGGAGAGCTCACAGTTCCCTCCCATTCACGTGCACTGCCTTCGGCCATTAAGAACTCTCACCATTACACTCACATCCTAAAATACCTATTTCCCCACTTTTAAGGTATAAGCTACGAAATATAAAAGTGTTTGTTGGGTGTTTTGATGGGTATTTAAGGAGGGTGTTCTTTGAATAAAAAGATGGGTTTGTTAATAATTTTTGGAGTATTTTAGATCTTTCATTAGAGCTTATAGGGTGGAGTTTTTTCTGACTACCTTTAGGACCACCTTTGGAGGTGGGGAAATCACCCATCTTCACCGCCACCACCACCATCATTGAAGACTTTTTAGGTGGGAAAAACTAAGTTTGAGCTAAGTTTAAAGTGTTGTATAAATTCAACATACTTATTTTACGTATAGTAGACAAAATATATATAGGATTGATGTAAGTTTGCATCTAAGTGTTGACTAGTAATCATCTATTATTTGTATGAAAACGGGTTTAAAAAAATGATTTAAAATGGGTTTTGCAACATAGAAAATTTTGGAATATACAAGTTCAACATTTTATGCAATAAAATTTACTATAATGATGTTTTAAACGAAAGGAATGTGATTTTATGAACTAAAATGTATTAGGCTTGTTTGGGCCATTTTGTGATATTAAAGGGTGATTTCCTACATGAATAAATGAAAATGAGAAACTTTCATTTTAATAGGTATTTAAAGTGTGTGAAATGAATTTAAGGAGAAAGGTGGTTTGATGTTTAAACGTATGAAAAGTGAGGTTTTAAATGAATTATGATAGAAAAGTTAATAATGGAAGTTAAAGGGTTTTTATGTGTGAATAGTAGCAAAGTGGGTGTTAAGATACAAAATCCCATAAATAAAATGTGTCTTTCAAATGTTTAGAAAATGAGGCTTTAATGTGTAAAATGGTGTTATTTTATATATTAAAGGTGATAAAGTGGCAAGTGTAAAAGTTGGGTAAAAGTGTCATATTAAAGAGGTATTAAAATGGCTAAACGTGTTTTAACTATTAAGTCAGAAACTTAATAACCATTTTGGGATAACAACACTTATTAAAGGATTAAATTGTAAAGTTGTTAACAAAAAGGGTAGTTTGGTAATTTATTTAAAGTGGAACATTTTTATGGAATAAAGATGTTAATGAATATTTTTACACTAGTGTGAGTGAAATTGAATTAAGTCCTAAAAGGGTGGATGATTTTGATATAAAAATCGATGTGTGTGTGAACAATGGACTTAAAGGAGAAAGAAATAGTTTTTCAAGTGTTAACGAAAAAACGAACGTTTAAGTTCGTCTTTCGGCTTTATCTTGTAAAAGGAGAATAATGTGGGCATGTGAAAATGTTAAACACATTAATAAATGCACAGATGCAACTAGGAAGTAAGCAAGAAGGGCTCGTAGCCCGTGGGTGGAAAGCGCAAAATCACAGGCCAGAGCATTAGGTGGTGTCTCCGGCGGTTTGGAGCCCGTTAAAGTATGTGGATTATTGGGGAAATCAGAGAAAAAGATAATGGAGTGTGGAACATAGGAAATAAAGGGTTACGTGGTTAATGTACAAAGACAACGTACATTGAATGTATTAATAAATGTTTCGGTTAATGTAATATGGACAAGTAAATTGAGAATAGTAACTAATATCCATAAGAATAGTGAACTGGTCAAATAAGGTGACTTGATGAGTAATTAATCTAACTAATGAGGATTGAACCCATAATAACACACGCGTGTTTGTTGCATAAGTCTTTAATATTAAATAAACGAGTCTACTATAATGCGAGTGTGTGTTGAAAGAAAGTTTTAAGTAATGGTTAAGCAACTCTGGTGTGAGTTAATGAGAATTAGGTAACAAGAGTTTTCGAAAGTAAGTGAAGGGTTTTTCAGAACAATTGGTAATTGTTTAACTGTGTCCGTTAATCGGAAAGAAATCTAGTTTTAAGCATAATGATACAAAATAAATATTTTGTAAGGACAAAGAGAATAAACGCTACCATATAATGTTTTTGAAATAAAATGGTTTAATGCATTGAGATATGTATTTTTAAAGGTATATATATAGATATATACGTATTTCCACATGTATGTAGTTGTAAAGAGTGAGTATTCTTTTTATGTTGGTCATTTCTATATTGCATTGTACAGTTCCCACTAAGCATTCATCTCACTCCCACCATTTGTTACGAGAGTTTGTATGCGGTTCCATAAGTTGAGAGCGTTGTATAGGTAAGCTTTCAATTTTATTTATGTTTGTAAGCTCTCTATGCATTGGACTCGGGAATGTTTCCTATGGGTCCTTTGCATAATTAAGTATGAAATTGGACTCACATGCTAATAATTGAAACTTTAAACAATTTAAAACTAGATTAGAAACATTATATAGGTTATTTCAATGCACTTCACACCTAACGTACGGGTCGGATTAGGTTGACCACGGGTAACTAAATATCCGGGTCGGGGCATTACATCTCCTTTTTTATGACAGTCTAGGTCGAGCTGAGGTAGGAGTTGTCTCACTTCGGGCCTCAATTTTCAAAGGACTTTTTTCATGCCTCCTCCTTAGAAAGGGACTTTCGTCCACCAAATATACATAAGAAGTTTCTTCAATAGAATTGAGGGGGAGAACAACCACATCAACGCCATATAGGGGAACTAGGGGTTCTCATAAGTCAGTGGTTATTTTGATTGAGGCATGGTTGGCTGAGGGGAACTCGATGCCTGGTTTAGTCTGTACAACACCGCATGGTATCCTCGGTGATCTATGGTGTGGGATGATGTAAATACAAAGAGGATAATTAGTATAAGAGAGAAAATCAATGGAGTTATTTAATTTGAAAGGAGTACCTGATTAACAAGGAAAGTATACACCTTAAAATCGGATGAGTAGAAAGGGTGCCTCTTCGTTGTCATCCCGAACCTTCTCACCTTGGGTGATGAAAACAAGGTCTTTTAAAATTTTCAAATCATAAATATCCTTATATAGATGAGACTTATTGATGGCCTCCTTAACCCTCTCTTTTGGTATCACAATAATGTCAGGTATCTCATTAAAGATTTCTAAAAAACAACACAAGGAAGATTGGTCAGTAAGAAGCAACTAACAATTTACCGAATGATTAAAGAATGAAAATTAATCTCACTAAGATCTATATTTGTCCAACTCAGAGGAACTGTAAACTATTGACTCATGAGGTCATTATGTTCATTATGCTCCCATCCTTCTCCTTGGATGTTAAGGAAGTGGTTTCACCAGTCATGGTTAGCTGAGGGAGGGGAAGTGAAGAAGCCTTAATTCTGAAATATGCAAGCTAAGGTGTCTAAACCCCTTGTGAGGCCATGGGTTTGTACATAGTCAATAATTCACTGACACTTTGGGTGAGGTTAACATCGAACTAGTCATAAAAATTAACCATGGAGCTGACAACAATTCTCCATGCCTTCGAGATAATTTGTGAGGGGGAAAATGATGAAATTAATCACATCTCAAATCTTCTTGGGGTGAGGAATTTTAAGTCTTTATTGGAAACAATGATCATAAAATCACACTTTGACTTCACGGACAATCGAATCCTGATAAGTTTCATCATCCAAGCAAAATGATAGGTCCCTCGAAAGGACAATGCCTTTAGCCCATTCATTACAAGCATCCTAAAACATGTGATTGATGGATTGATAGGGGATTAAATGATTTCCCCTTAAAGATGTGGCTCATGGGTGATATGATGGACCAAACCTTCGATCATTGTGATGGGACGTGTTGTATTCCTTAGGGAGATGACTGAACCCAGAGGGGTTTGACGACGACACCCCTAAGTGGAGGGCCATGCGCTCATTATGTTCAATACCAAAGGCCTCAATTATCTCTAACATGTTTGCTAAATCCAATTGGCATTGAAGTCTTTCTTATTGGGCTAGACTGAGGGATGAGTCTAATGGTTGAAGCCACGCAAAGTTATTGAGGCATATGAATGCAGAAAGGGGTAAAGCTAAGGATATACGATTTTTCTTATAGAAATTGAGACACAAAGTTTCTAATCATAGTAAAGTAGAAAACAAATCCTAAAGTATGATATGCCAGATTTTCTAAGGAAACGAGTTGACTAAACATGAATGAAAAAAAAGGTGCATACTAGAAATAAGAAGAAGACGATGATGGAAATACAATCGCCCCTAAAAAAAGGCAAATGTCAAAGCTTCCAAACAAGAGAATGATATTTTTGAAGGAGTTTCGAATGATTGAAAAATAATTGAAATGTGATTTTTGGAGAAGAAGCTAGAAGTGGGAAATATAGTTTTTGAAGTATTTATGGAACGCAAAAGCTTGAGAAGTGGGTTTAAGCAGCATTTATACTAAGTAGAAAAATCGGTTCAGATTCAATATATGGATTTAAAAAAATTAGGCATTCCACATTGGTATGGTGGAAACATGCTTGATTATAGCACATGAGATCAGGACATGAACCTAAATGTTCCACGACATGCTGCGCATCGTCAGGCATGCAATGATTATGGCACTTCACCCGATTAACATCCTACGTTGGAAAATTTTCACACCAAATCCATTTTTTTAAAGATATTGATGTCATCATGAGATCCTAAATGTATCATGACGAATCAAGAACAAACTAGCTATAATGCTCCTCCTTAAACACTACAGGAAAGTTGACATGTGGAATGGACTTCGATCGGCTACAAAAGTCTTCGTCTTGCTTCTAAAAAATAAAGAGCGTGTGAGGCAACTGATGAGGGATATTTATGGTAAGAATGAGGCTGAAAAAATGGCATCTTTATTGAGAGAGTGAAGCAACAATCAACATATGAATAGTGGGATGAGTGGAATAATAACGAATGACGAACTCTAATATCACCGAAGTAGGAGAGGAATATGGTTATCAAAGGAAGGGGTGACGTATTAGAAATCATGTCGATGACTAAACAGGGTATTAGTAAAGCATATGAGCAGTGAAACACTTCAATTGGTGGTCAGATGGATGATCAATATGAACAATTGACATAGGTAATATGCTAGCTTCGTACGCTCAACTTTGCATCATCACATGAATGCTTCACTTTAATCATAGGGCATTCAGCTTCTTTAGTTGAATGATGTTTGAATCATTTGAACCTCTAAGACTTTTTTAACATGTTGTCACTTCAAATGAGTATCACGCTCCCTATTAACATGTTCGTAAATCTTAGTGAACATGCAACATAGGAATATACGGAGTAGTGCGATATGAACACGTGTCTTATTTAAATTCAAACTCTTCCAACATCCATGTTATTAATTAGTAGATATATTATAAATGCTGAGTGATGATGCTAAGTTTTGGGAACCACCAGATAAGTGATGATGAGCTCAAATTGTAATAACCATGGCATCCATACAGATATATATGTAAAAGTGTGTAAGTGTGTAGAAGGAGATGAGTATAAGAGGAATAAGACAATGATGTATAGTGGTTCAGCCAATTAGGCCTACATCCACTGTGAGTGTGTGATCCTCTAAGTATGGGCACTAATGGCCTTGGATACAATGCACATAAGCTCACTTTCTCTCTTTACTATGTGTACAAGCAGAGTTTTTGCTAGGGTTACCATTATCGATCCCCTTGTAAGGTTATAGGTGACAAGTATATATAGGTCTTGGGGGGTGTAGTGTACCCCCCAAGCATGCATGGTGCATGTGAATGATGATATAGCCAATCCCCTGCTGACACCTGTAGATGCCACCTGTGATTAATAATGACATAATATTCCCTCACGTGAGGGGGTGATTTCGTTATAACGGTCTCCCCCGTGCTATGTGAGCCTCACACGCACTGTTCCACGCGTCTCCCAAATCACGCCCTATGATGATGTCAACCTCGACCTATGATATGAGGTCGAGGGTAAAGTTCCTTTTGGTACTGAGTTTGGCCTAATCTAGGCCTCGTACTGTCATACCCTCAGAGGGTCGTCCGGACCATGGTAAGGGGTCGGCCCCTTGAAGGGTCGCCTGGGCCTGATGAGGGGTCGGCCCCTTGGAGGGTCGTCTGGGCCTGATGAGGGGTCGGCCCCTTGGAGGGTCGTCTAGGCCTGATGAGGGGGTCAGCCCCTTGGAGGGTCGTCTGGGCCTGATGAGGGGTCGGCCCCTTGGAGGGTCGTCTGGGACTGATGAGGGGTCATGAGATCGTCTTGGGCCCATCTTGGTGGAGGGTGCCCTCGGCCTGGCCGAGGGTATATATGGGTATATCAATCACCCCCCAGCCCTTAGCCATAGATGTTGTTGAGATGGCTGAGGGATTGTGTTACTTCTGAGATGAGTGCATGGACAGTTAGATGAATGTAACCTGTTGAGCTAATGTGACACTTAGGCAGATATCCATTGTCATTCTAGTTTCCTAGGCTTGGCGGTTGCACACTTTGCGTAGGACTTTGTGCCCTAATGATGCCCTCCTCGTGGGCTGTGCTCTGCCTTGGTTAATGGGCGCACTCATTAGCAAGGTATTTAAGCGATTTTTGAAATCATTTCTTTTCTTCTTCTTCTTCTTCTTCTTCTTCTTCTTCTTCTCTTCTTCTTCTTCTTCTTCTTCTTCTTCTTCTTCTTCTTCTTCTTCTTCTTCTTCTTCGCGCCTCAACTCTCTCTCTCGCTAGCTTCTCAACAGCTTCCATAGCTATTTCTGCAACGTTTTTGTACCAAGCTCCATTCAGCCGTTGGTTTCGTCTTCAGGTACTTTTCTTTGCCATAAACTCCATTTTTATTCTTCACTTTCATTTCATGCATTGGGGTTAACGCCCCTTGTAGTGTTTCTAGGGTTTTCTTCTATTTTTCGGTGCCTTCTCCGGCAAGTCGGGTTCTTCCCTTTCTTGAGTGTTTTTTATCAAAACCTTTTCCTTACTTTGGTTTTGATCCAAAAGTCCAACTTAGTCAACTGTGAGATTGTTTGTAGTTGGATTAGCCAAATTCTTCCAAGTGTAGGGTCTTCCCCTTAATGCTTAGGAGGCTTTACAATTTAGTTGAGGAATTCCCCTCCCTGAGAGAGAAGTTCTTTGTAGAGATTAGACGGGTAGAGTAAGAGGAGGAGAGAAGATGAGGGGACAACCCTAATTGGGTACGACCCATTTTTCCCATCTCATTAGCCACAATATTAGCATCTGAGTTCAGTGGGTTGTCTTTTCGTCCAGCTGAGAGTCATTCAAACGAAGGAAAGATGGATTAGAGGGCATCGTTGCCAACTGGAGCTGGGCCTTGTGGGAGGAGAGAGACATCTGATCAAAGACCAAGCCAAGAGGCCGAGGGAGTAGTCCCTTCTGAGGCTATTCCTGTAACAACTTTATCCCCTCATGCCTTCCAGATGGCCTTTCCTCATGGACCTCTGACAGGTGATGAGGCCGGGGGAGAGGGGAATGAGGATGATGGTGAGGACTCAGACGCTAACCAAGTTGACACCTCCCATGCCTCGGCTTACGTTTCCACCGTCAGGGACCGTGACCTCCTGCTGTGGAGGCATACATTTGGTGTGCCCCTCAACATAAGTATGAGGGTCCCCTCTGAGTCTGAGAAAGTCTTTGAGGGTGACGAGGGAGAGATCACAGTATGTAAATAGATGTTTAAGGTCAGAGTTAGGGTCCCTCTACACCCTTCCATAGTCAATATATTGTCAGCCCTCGGTGTTGCCCCCTCTCAACTTCCTCCCAACTCCTGGAGGACGATCCTCGGCTATGTCTCCTTGTGGAAGAATACCTTCACTAACGAGCCTTCAGCCGATGTGTTTTTGGCCTGTTATAATATCACTTCCTCGTCTAAACAGCCTGGGTACTATCATCTAGGGGTGAGGAGGTTTGATAAAAAACTTCTCCACGTGGCACAAACTTCTAACCATGACTGGGAGAAGAGATTTTTCTTCATATCTGGGGAATGGGAATTTGCTGTCGAGGCTCGGCCTTTGGACGATGTTCCGAGAGTTCAAAGGAGATGGTCTAATTCCTCTATGAAGGCTAGATCAGACCCCGGACTTAGTCTGGATGAAAAGGACATAGTCGAGTATCTGAGAGAACGAGGGAAAGAGGATGAACTTGCAAAGTTTGAAGATCTGATGACCCCTCGGTTCCTCAAAGAGGCTGATCTGAGGGTCGACCCCTTGACAGAGCTATGTGAGTTATTATTATTATTATTATTATTATTATTATTATTATTATTATTATTATTATTATTATTATTATTATTATTATTATTATTATTATTATTTTTTGCTCAATCTTTGATTTTTTTCAAGTGTTTCATCTTTGTCTCTGTATTATTCTGACGTGTTGTCTCCTTTTCAGGTCGTCCTGTAGGTATCTCTGACCATCTTTGGGAAATAATCGCCCCAAGATTACTGTCTGGTCTAATCAAGAAGAAAGGCAAGGAGCCTTAGTAGCCTCCAAGGAAGACTCCACTTGAGCTCAACCTGAAAGGCTCAAGTGAGTTATTATTACAAAGGCTCCGTTAAAAAAAAATAGAGTACAAAAATAATAATAATAACTCCACTTGAGCCTCCGAGGAAGAGAAGGTCCTAGCTCAAGAGGAATCTCCCGTAGATGTTGAGGCCTTTCCCTCTGATGCCATTTAATAGGGTGGCTATTTGTAGCCAATACCATCTTTATGTATCACATATTTTTGTACTCTATTTTTGTTGAACAAGCCTTTGTAACACTTCGTTTATAATATCATGTCTCTTGTTGTCTTCTATACTTGTCTCTTGTGTGATTTGCATTGTGTTGTTTTTAAATTAATAATATCACTAACCCCTCCCTCGTCTTTCTTTCTTGAGGGTAAATGAGGGGTCGTACCCACCATTTGCCCTCATCATAGCTGAGGGTGGTTTTTAACCAACCTAATGGTGTTTTCAATTAAGTCCCCCTCGTCATTCTTGAGGGTAAAGTAGGCGTCATCCTCACCAAATTAATGATGTTTTCAATCAAGTCCCCCCTCGTCTTTCTTGAGGGTAAAGGAGGGGTCGTCCCCACCATTGACCCTCATTATAGCCGAGGGTGGTTTCCCAAAAAATTAATGATGTTTTCAATTAAGTCCTCCCTCGTCTTTCTTGAGGGTAAAGGAGGGGTCGTCCCCATCATTGACCCTCATGATAGCCGAGGGTGGTTTCCACCAAATTAATGATGTTTTTAATCAAGTCCCCCCTCGTCTTTGTTGAGGGTAAAGGAGGGGTCGTCCCCACCATTGACCCTCATTATAGCGGAGGGTGGTTTCCCACCAAATTAATGATGTTTTCAATTAAGTCCTCCCTTGTCTTTCTTGAGGGTAAAGGAGGGGTCGTCCCCACCATTGACCCTCATTATAGCCGAGGGTGGTTTCCCACCAAATTAATGATGTTTTCAATCAAGTCCCCCCTTGTCTTTCTTGAGGGTAAAGGAGGGGTCGTCCCCACCATTGACCCTCATTATAGCCGAGGGTGGTTTCCCACCAAATTAATGATTTTTTCAATTGAGTCCTCCCTCGTCTTTCTTGAGGGTAAAAGAGAGGTAGTCCCCACCATTGACCCTCATTATAGCCGAGGGTGGTTTCCCACCAAATTAATGATGTTTTCAATTAAGTCCTCGCTCATATTTCTTGAGGGTAAAGGAGGGGTCGTCCCCACTGATATGCCCCAAGTGTGACCTCGGCTCAGAGACACCAACCTCGGCCGAGAATGTAGCCGACGTTGGGAAAGCCTTGGATCCGTGATAGAAAGTGTTGGCCATATAAGGGTAGGCCCAGGCCGACACTACCGCCAATCTCTCCAAAGGACATTGCACATATCACAAGGGTCAGTAACAGTTCAGTACACCTGGGAATGGCACCCTCGGCCAGATATGGGCCGAGCTCGCAAGAAGCCTCCTACCAAGGTCAACATCATCAAGATATCGGTTAATGCTCCAAGCATATGCCAGCTCAACCTCGGCCCAGGCCGACCCCTATCCATTGTCTCGGCTGAACATAAGTCGAGACCTTCATGGCTCATCTCGGATTGAATGAGCCACTAGACTTATCAACATCGGCTTCTCCCAGGCCGAGGTCATGACCGAAGACGATAGCCGAGCACTTATTGACATCGATAAGGACACGTGGACACAAATCAGTTATAACAAATCATTCCCCACACGTGGGGCGAATATTTCGTCATCATTATCTACATGTGACAGTGACAGATGCCTTCTCAATATTGGCTAGATTAACACACACATGCTCATTGCATGCATGGGGGCACATTACACCCCCTAGGGACTATATATAGAGTTCATCCTCTACCTTGTAAAAGATCAAAATTAGCAACCCTAGGTGAAACTCTGTTCAAATACACAGTAGAGAGAGAAAGATTGAGAGATTGTATCCATGGCCATTGGAGCCCTCATACAGTGATACACATCATACACTTGCACAGTGGACGTAGGCCTGATTGGCTGAACCACTTATATTCTGGTGTTAATCCTCTTCTCCTCATCTCTTTCTACTATATGTGTATACCTTCTATATACCTTTATCCTGCCATTGTTGACATTGAATTGAGCTTACAAACACCTTGAAGGGTGGTGCTGTTTCCAGCATCATCATTTTGGCACCGTCTGTGGGAACGAGAAGATATCTCTTCCTCTTCTTCAGCTTAACCTCACCGACGACTCTGGTGGTGAACGAGGCATCACCCCTCGTGTGGAGATGTTTCACCATTGAAAGAGTTCCTTTAAGGTATTAAGCTCACCTGACACTTAAGCTCTTCACTAAGCAACACATGGCACCAGAGTTACCGCCGCCTCTTCCGCCACCCAGAGGTGGGGGTCCTAGTTCTAGTCAGGCGCCGCCCCAGTTCGAAATGGCAGAGGTAGCTGCAACCTTGAGGTCTTTGACTGCAACACAATAACCTATGCAAGATCAATTTTCACAGCTCATCCAAACTATGATGAGGCCACCTGGAGTCTCACCGGATATGATCACTCCGGCGGCTGTTCAGCCTCATCCTGACACCAGGGGACCACCCCAGGCACCAATGAAGGACCAGCCTGCACCCCAGCGGAGAAGGGGCGTTGCTGACCCTAGGCGCTTATGCCTGGGGAGGCAAGGAAACCTTTGCCCAGTGGACATGTATGACGATATAGAGGCGAAAGAGGCCCAAAAGATTATTGGGAGCCATATGAGGTTTTGAACTATACGGTTCGTCCTCTTGAGCAGAGCCGAGGATGTGCTGGCCGAAGAGTTGAAGAGGCCCAACAGTGAGGATCAGCTTTTGATCGACTGAGAAGAGGGTCAACCTTTGAGAGGTTGGGTCCAATGAATGACCTAAGACAGAGATTGTCGAGATCGAGGAGCGCAGCAGGCTCTCAGAGAGAAAACAGACAGGGTCGGCTAGACCAAGGCCGACACTGTGAAAGAAGGGGCAGGGACCAGGAAGAGGTCTGTGACACCCCGCTTAATAAAATACCGGGTGATCAGTCCTATACCAAATTAAAACAGGAATCCCAGTTGGATCATCCTTAGCATCACTGTCGAAAACTTTTTAAAACTTACTAATCACCTAGTATTCCAAAAACTGGTGCCAATTTTAACTTTTTAATTACACAAAACAATACATGCGGAATAAGATATAAACCATTCACACAACTGAATGAAAATAAACTGAATCGTAATACACAACTTGCCGAATAAATCACCGACCACCAAATAAATAATTAAATACAATAATCAACACCTGAATGAATTACACCTGAAACTGTACCGAGAAGTCTGGGCGACAAGCCCTAAATATAACTGATACTGATACAAGATTCCTACTCTAGGAATGAATGAATGATGCGTCTAATCCAAACTCCTGCTAGCATCCACATATGCCGCAGCTCCGTGTCCCTGGAATAGAATATCAATCCTGGCGTCCCTGTGGCTGGACACCTAAAAGGTTTTGAAAATATTTTTTATAGCAAGGGTTAGAACCCAAAACATTTTGAAAATATTTAGCAAGTGAATTAACTGCAGTAATTTAAAATGCATGAATGCGCTTCATATTAAAGTTAGTGTCGCGCTCCCTTGTGGACATTCTCACCCCTCCACTATTGTGCACACCTAACGGTTATCTTAACCCCACCTAGTTGTACTATCCCATCCAACTAGTCCTGGTATAACCTCCCCTTTTCCATACTACTCTAACCCGAGTAAAATTATTCCTGAAATATAAGTTATCTCACTAATTAACTTATTTAATTCCTTCTTACTTAAAAGCATATAACTGTAACATAAGTTATATAAATTAAATACATCACGCACTGTATTACCCATATATGATTAACTTAATTAATTTCTCATTAATTAACAGCATATAACTGTAACCCAAGTTATATAAAGTAAATACATCACACACTGTATTATCATCTACGTATAATATTCACTACTACATTATACGTACCTTTACCAATAACCACACATATCACACGTGTACTCATCCTTCCGAGTATGTCCTCACCGGATGATTTTCTCTAATGTGCCATCTCACTAGGTGTGCTCACATAACCTAGTTACCCAAGTTGGATTCGCTCACCAACCGGGTTCAAAACCAAACGAAGTGGAGGCGGTCATATTCCTTCCCTAGAAGTGAGATGCCCCTCATTCCATATAATGGACGCTATGACCTGGGGATATACTCGCCCTACTCCTCGAGCTAGGGGATTCACCCACATCGCGCAACCTCCCATGATAGCACTAGAGTATAACTAAAATAAATATCTAATCATTGATACTTAATAGCACAGACAATATATACACACACATATATATATATATACTATCACTACACCGTATATATATATATATAACATAAACTCCGGCTCCTCCGTGCACTCATAACCTGTAACACTAGCCTATAATGTCCTGAGTCTCTCGCCCGACTCAACTAAATAAGTTTTCTCACTTATTAGATCATCATTAACCCAAGCCTATGGTCCGACTCAAATTTAATTAATTCACACATTAATTAATTTATACCGATCCGAGTTTGTGGTCCGACTCTCTTTTAATTAATCTCATGTTAATTATTTTAACACTTTTCCGAGTCTACAATTCAACTCCCATTTAAATTAATTAACCCACCTATTAATTTAAATAGCTTCCCGAGTTTACAACCCGACTCTAGCTAATTAATTATACATTAATTAATTTAACCCTTGGTATCGCCCAACCATTACCCGGACTCACTCACTTGGCCCATAACTTGACCCTTCCCGAGTTTAAATTCCAACTCCAAATTTACTTATTTTCTCAATAATTAATTAAATACCTTGGTGTCACTTAACCAACATGCCCGGACTCGCTCACGTGGACCGAAATTAAATATCACCCGAGTCTAGTCCCCAACTCCAAATTAAATAATTTAAATGAGTAGCGTTACCCTACTACTATACCCGAACTTATTCACCGATTTCGTTATCTCATATTCTCAGAATTTATTCGCCAAAATCCATTCGCAAAGTGTCACATATAATTCCCCCACTACCCTCAATTATACTCCCTTATAATTGTTTAAGAATTAACTCCCATAATAAATTTTTCTCTCTTAATTATGCTAGGGGAAATTTTACAACTAAAATCTTAACCCATAAAAATCGATAAGGCAAACTGCCGAAATAACTGAAGGGTCGATCGATCGATCGAACAGGTGGTCGTCTTCTCCGCCGATCTGTTTCTGCCATAGTCGAATTTCCAAGGTCTCATCTCTCTGATTTTCAACCTTAACTCATTATTTTTAATCGATCAATTACTCCCAAAACAAGTCCCAATCATCTACAACTGTTTTAGCATGCTCTATTCATACCATAACTCACTATTTCTAAAATGGGTTTTCTCCGGTTAATTTCCATCAATTCATCTCAATTTTGTTCATAACTCCTACGGGATTTCACATTCCAATCAGACATTCATTTTCCGAATTATAAAACACAACTAATTCTCACTTTGAATCTCATTCAATTATTCTATTACCCAAAATCCCATTTTTGTACCCATTTATCCCCAAAACGAATTTTAGTATACACATCACTAAAATATGAATTGGATATCACAGTTTAGGAGTAAAAACAGTTAACCACTTGCCTGGAATTTCTCGTAGGGTCTGATCCGTTGTCGACATCCCTTAATTTGGCTCCGAAATCCCCAAATTAGCTTTTGATTGTTTTCCCCCAATCTTCCTCTCAAACCCTAGGTTAGAATAATGTTGGCTGCTCCTTTTCCTTTTCTTAGGTTTAGGTTTAAGGACACAAATCCCGTTTTTAGCCTAATGGGCTAAATTAAAATAGCCCAAATCACCCCGTGCGGGCCCGGCTATGCCCAAAAATATCCCGAGACCCAATCGCTACCCCCGGGTACTCTTTTCTGACTATCTCGACCCATCCGGACTCAACCGCGCACTCAGAATCGCCATCCGAATTAATTTATAAAAATCCTTACCTCACCCCCAATTTAGTCTATACCGACTCCCGGCTAAGATAATCGCATACCCCGTCATTACTACCCGAAATGACGCAATTAGATTATTACTATTCACTTAGTAAATAAATTTACCTAAATATTGACCATTCACTCCCCGATTAATATTTAAACATATATTGCCATAATTAATTCAATTAAAATTACAACCCACAAGTAATTTAAAATTCTCGAATTAATTAAATATTAAATGCACAAAGTACGGGGTGTTACATACTTCCCCCCTTACAAAGGAATTTCGTCCTCGAAATTAAGATAAGCCTAGTGTTCCAATATTCTCAATTTACTCACTAGTCATACCCTTATAAGCTAGCGATATCTATCCCTCCCGCTTTTCTTTATAAGTTACCCAAATATGCATTTTATTATCCAGGGCGCCCATACACCCTATACCCGTACTCTACCGTACTAAAATTTTCTCGACTATGCTAGTCGTATCCCGTAAGATAACTTCCAACCCGTAGTCATATCCCATCTGTATATATATATAGTGGCCGAGGCACCCACCCCATGTACTAACGACCAACCATTTACCACCCTGAGGATTATACCATAGGGCACAATGTAATAATTAATATTATTATTACCAAGTCTACAAATCTCACACAGTAGAAATATTCACAAGTTCATTTATGTATATATATTTATATAGTCACATCATCCTTATACATATATACCAATCCTGCGCCCCCAGGCTAAAGCCCAATTGTGCAACTACTAGGAGAATCCTGCATCCCTAGGTTAGCACCCCTTAATGTGCCTATTAAGAATATTCTTGTACCCCCGGGTTATCACCCATTAGTACACTTAACAATAGATTTTTAGTTATCACTCATTAGTGCGTTTAACCATAAGTTCCTTACACCCCCAAATACTTGTCTCTCAAACGCAAAGTATATATTCCTACCCTTAGGCTACCAAGACAATGTAAGATACCGCTCCCTACAATCACAATTCCTTGCGCAAAATCAACCCCGAGTTATCTCTCCATGTTCGAACGTAAATCTAACCACCCTGTTTCACTTAAATAAATACCCACACTCCCTGGGATAAAATGCGAGAACAGAAAACCTCCCTATGTGTCCCTCGCCCCACGCAAAACAACATATATATACCCATATATAGGCTAGACGCCCTCTCAGTTGATACCTAGTACCAATCATACCCTGGTGTTGCGAACACCAAAACTTTACCCCACTATCCACAATAGTTCAGATCCATCGCTATCCCGTCGATATTTGGGAATAATAATCCACCCTAATCCCATATTTATCAACAGTATAAATCCCTCTCATAATTCAAACTTTCACTCAGTTTACACTTCACTCTCTCGTGAAGAACACTAAAACTCCGCCACCCCACGGAAAGTTTATCCACATATTACGGCTACTACCGCCAACGCACCCATTAAATTCGACTCATCTGCGAACTCTAGTGGAGAATAAGTCTTATATTGTGACACCCTCCTTGTCACTCAAAACATACCCCATGCCCATAGGATAAAATATAATTACCTCCATACTCCAGTTACAATGGCTGATCCTCGGGTTTCGGAGCAGCTTCCCCCTGCCCGAACGCACCCATGACTTGTTATAGTGGATGTACATTCAGGACCTCATCCTGTAGTTGACCCTTGTATCGCTGAGGGAACTCCCTCTTCATGTGTCCCGCTTCCCTACCAACGAAAAACCTCCTAAAAATTCCACCCTACCACTGATCCCTTCCTTGCTGGCCATCCTGTCGATAGCCCCCAGTTCTAAATCGTTTGGCATGATTTCCCTGCCAGAAATCCTGCCCTTGATCTCCCTCTGTCTGTTGTCTGATTCTCCAGACTAACCCATCCATAGGCCTTGCTTTCTTTCTCTCTGCATCGCTTACCTCATCCGGCACAAAATTTGCCAACCGAGTAAATTCTTCCTCGTAATCGGCCGCTGAACAGTCCCCCTGAGTCACTACTCTAAATTTTTTTTTTCCATTTCGGTCTCCATCGCAGGAGGGAAAATACTTGCGGTCGAACCGCACCCAAAACTCTGCAATGGCTCGTATAACCCTTTCCTCCACTGTGGTGATTGACTCCCAACACTGTAGTGCTACCCCCACTAAACTAGAAGTGACTAGCAATTTGCTACTACACCTCATTGTAACCTACTTTGCACAGGTGGCGCTGGATATCTCTCATCCGCTGACACGCTAACACTTTATCTGAACCCCCCTCGAAACCCTGGTGAAAACCTCTCATACTTGTCGTCACCCCGATGGCCCCCGGGTGGGCCTGAACATCTGGTGCCACTAACACTTGTGACTGATCCCACGGAAAAATACCTCACCATTTCGATCATCATTGCTTCACTGCCCGTGCCACCACGTCAGTTACCTACGCTGACGAAATCATCTCTAGCAGTTGCTACGTAACTCTTGCTCCTGATGAGCCTCCCTAGTCTCAACTCCCCCTGCTTCCCTAGCTGCTCTCGCTCTCCTGGGCGTCATTTGGAATGAGAATCGAATTTGTATGAGTTCACTCTCAAATATAAATTTCGCAGAAGAACGTATATGCGCATACGTATGAGAATACAACAATCCTATGATAGGGCTCTATATCAAAGATTGCTAAGCTGAAACGTGAAAAGCCGCACAGATCCTAAGGACACTAGAACCTGATGCTCTGATACCAACTGTGACACCCCGCTTAATAAAATACCGGGTGATCAGTCCTATACCAAATTAAAACAGGAATCCCAGTTGGATCATCCTTAGCATCACTGTCGAAAACTTTTTAAAACTTACTAATCACCTAGTATTCCAAAAACTGGTGCCAATTTTAACTTTTTAATTACACAAAACAATACATGCGGAATAAGATATAAACCATTCACACAACTGAATGAAAATAAACTGAATCGTAATACACAACTTGCCGAATAAATCACCGGCCACCAAATAAATAATTAAATACAATAATCAACACCTGAATGAATTACACCTGAAACTGTACCGAGAAGTCTGGGCGACAAGCCCTAAATATAACTGATACTGATACAAGATTCCTACTCTAGGAATGAATGAATGATGCGTCTAATCCAAACTCCTGCTAGCATCCACATATGCCGCAGCTCCGTGTCCCTGGAATAGAATATCAATCCTGGCGTCCCTGTGGCTGGACACCTAAAAGGTTTTGAAAATATTTTTTATAGTAAGGGTTAGAACCCAAAACATTTTGAAAATATTTAGCAAGTGAATTAACTGCAGTAATTTAAAATGCATGAATGCGCTTCATATTAAAGTTAGTGTCGCGCTCCCTTGTGGACATTCTCACCCCTCCACTATTGTGCACACCTAACGGTTATCTTAACCCCACCTAGTTGTACTATCCCATCCAACTAGTCCTGGTATAACCTCCCCTTTTCCATACTACTCTAACCCGAGTAAAATTATTCCTGAAATATAAGTTATCTCACTAATTAACTTATTTAATTCCTTCTTACTTAAAAGCATATAACTGTAACATAAGTTATATAAATTAAATACATCACGCACTGTATTACCCATATATGATTAACTTAATTAATTTCTCATTAATTAACAGCATATAACTGTAACCCAAGTTATATAAAGTAAATACATCACACACTGTATTATCATCTACGTATAATATTCACTACTACATTATACGTACCTTTACCAATAACCACACATATCACACGTGTACTCATCCTTCCGAGTATGTCCTCACCGGATGATTTTCTCTAATGTGCCATCTCACTAGGTGTGCTCACATAACCTAGTTACCCAAGTTGGATTCGCTCACCAACCGGGTTCAAAACCAAACGAAGTGGAGGCGGTCATATTCCTTCCCTAGAAGTGAGATGCCCCTCATTCCATATAATGGACGCTATGACCTGGGGATATACTCGCCCTACTCCTCGAGCTAGGGGATTCACCCACATCGCGCAACCTCCCATGATAGCACTAGAGTATAACTAAAATAAATATCTAATCATTGATACTTAATAGCACAGACAATATATACACACATATATATATATACTATCACTACACCGTATATATATATATAACATAAACTCCGGCTCCTCCGTGCACTCATAACCTGTAACACTAGCCTATAATGTCCTGAGTCTCTCGCCCGACTCAACTAAATAAGTTTTCTCACTTATTAGATCATCATTAACCCAAGCCTATTGTCCGACTCTAATTTAATTAATTCACACATTAATTAATTTATACAGATCCGAGTTTGTGGTCCGACTCTCTTTTAATTAATCTCATGTTAATTATTTTAACACTTTTCCGAGTCTACAATTCAACTCCCATTTAAATTAATTAACCCACCTATTAATTTAAATACCTTCCCGAGTCTACAACCCGACTCTAGCTAATTAATTATACATTAATTAATTTAACCCTTGGTATCGCCCAACCATTACCCGGACTCACTCACTTGGCCCATAACTTGACCCTTCCCGAGTTTAAATTCCAACTCCAAATTTACTTATTTTCTCAATAATTAATTAAATACCTTGGTGTCACTTAACCAACATGCCCGGACTCGCTCACGTGGACCGAAATTAAATATCACCCGAGTCTAGTCCCCAACTCCAAATTAATTAATTTAAATGAGTAGCATTACCCTACTACTATGCCCGAACTTATTCACCGATTTCGTTATCTCATATTCTCAGAATTTATTCGCCAAAATCCATTCGCAAAGTGTCACATATAATTCCCCCACTACCCTCAATTATACTCCCTTATAATTGTTTAAGAATTAACTCCCATAATAAATTTTTCTCTCTTAATTATGCTAGGGGAAATTTTACAACTAAAATCTTAACCCATAAAAATCGATAAGGCAAACTGCCGAAATAACTGAAGGGTCGATCGATCGATCCCCAACCGTCGATCGATCGATCGAACAGGTGGTCGTCTTCTCCGCCGATCTGTTTCTGCCATAGTCGAATTTCCAAGGTCTCATCTCTCTGATTTTCAACCTTAACTCATTATTTTTAACCGATCAATTACTCCCAAAACAAGTCCCAATCATCTACAACTGTTTTAGCATGCTCTATTCATACCATAACTCACTATTTCTAAAATGGGTTTTCTCCGGTTAATTTCCATCAATTCATCTCAATTTTGTTCATAACTCCTACGGGATTTCACATTCCAATCAGACATTCATTTTCAGAATTATAAAACACAACTAATTCTCACTTTGAATCTCATTCAATTATTCTATTACCCAAAATCCCATTTTTGTACCCATTTATCCCCAAAACGAATTTTAGTATACACATCACTAAAATATGAATTGGATATCACAGTTTAGGAGTAAAAACAGTTAACCACTTGCCTGGAATTTCTCGTAGGGTCTGATCCGTTGTCGACATCCCTTAATTTGGCTCCGAAATCCCCAAATTAGCTTTTGATTGTTTTCCCCCAATCTTCCTCTCAAACCCTAGGTTAGAATAATGTTGGCTGCTCCTTTTCCTTTTCTTAGGTTTAGGTTTAAGGACACAAATCCCGTTTTTAGCCTAATGGGCTAAATTAAAATAGCCCAAATCACCCCGTGCGGGCCCGGCTATGCCCAAAAATATCCCGAGACCCAATCGCTACCCCCGGGTACTCTTTTCTGACTATCTCGACCCATCCGGACTCAACCGCGCACTCAGAATCGCCATCCGAATTAATTTATAAAAATCCTTACCTCACCCCCAATTTAGTCTATACCGACTCCCGGCTAAGATAATCGCATACCCCGTCATTACTACCCGAAATGACGCAATTAGATTATTACTATTCACTTAGTAAATAAATTTACCTAAATATTGACCATTCACTCCCCGATTAATATTTAAACATATATTGCCATAATTAATTCAATTAAAATTACAACCCACAAGTAATTTAAAATTCTCGAATTAATTAAATATTAAATGCACAAAGTACGGGGTGTTACAAGGTCAACAGCCGACATTGTGCTGTGGCAGGGGAACCCTCAGTCCACCCCTTGGAGGCGGCTGGGGACAACCTCGGCCAAGCCGATGGTAGAAGACCGTGGAATGACTCTATCCAGTGCCTTGAGGAGAAGATAGAAGACCTCATCAAAAGTAGGGACCCATTACAAAGGGAGTTACTCAGAGGGCTCTCCATTTGTGGCTAGGATAGTGAGCTTCCCAACTCCCGCTAAATTCAAACCTCCTGTGGTGTCTCCCAAGTATGATGGCATCACCAACCCCATACATCACATCGAGATGTATCAGTCGGCAGCAGACATCTACTCGGTACCCGATGAGATGAAGTGTAGGGCCATCTCTGGGACCTTAACAGGAGCAGCACACAGCTGGTTTACCTCTCTTTCAAAGAACTCAATTGAGAACTTCAAAGGGCAAGGATGAGAGCCTAAGAGACTACATAGCCAGGTTTAACAAAGAGAAGCTGGAGGTCGAAGATTATGAAGATAATATAGCCATGACCGTCCTCATAGGGGGTCTGCAGAAAGGGAAGCTATTGTGGAAACTCGCGAAAGACCCTCCTAGATCTATGGCGGAGCTCCTGGCAACCGCAGGAAAAGTCATGAATGCAGAAGAGGCAATGGCCGCCAAGTATGAGGATGAGAACAGCGGTAGTAGTGGAAAGTCCCAAAGAAAGAAAGGTGGGAAGAAGAGGTCGGGTGATGACAAGTTCTCCCACTATACTCCTCTGACTGTGAGCTGTGAGCACATCCTCAACGAGATCAAGAATGACAGGACTATGAGATGGCTAGAGAAACTGAAGGCCCCACCACATAAGAAGAACAAAAACCTATGGTGCGAGTTCCACCAGGACCATGGACACTTCACAGACAGATGCTTCGCCTTGAAGGGTGAGATTGAAAAGATGTTAAAATCTGGAAAGTTGAGGAAGTATGTGGATGGTAAGGCTCCTAAAGGGGGAAGAGATGAACCTAAGAAAAGGAGAAATGACGGATACCGTGACAATGCCCCCATCCAGAAGAGACAATGACTCAGAAGGTGATGACGAAGATGATCCGGATCTTCCGCCGAATGATGACAACACCCCGGTGAAGAGGGTTGGTATGATCTCGTTTGGTGTTGACACCATATGCGGAGGATTTGAAGGAGGTGGCTTTAAAATAGCTGTCAGGAAGGCTCATGTGGCGGAAGCCAAGTCAGTGGCCAAGCTGGAAGTTATAAACCTAACGTCTTTCGATACAGTGCAGAAGAGGAAGAAGGTAGACATGGACGCCCTTGTAGTTGGGTTCTCCAGACTCGACTTCAAAGGTATCTTAGCCCCCCATGATGACCCTTTGGTAATAACAACAAGGGTGCATGGGTGCGAGGTGCAGAGGATCCTCGTAGATGGGGGGAGCTCGGCAAACGTGATGTTTTGGCCTTGCTTCAAGAGCCTAGGTCTTAGCAGAGCAAGGTTGGTACCCTATCACCACCCCTTGATAGGCTTCAGTGGAGAAAAGGTCCACCCCTTGGGCATGTATGTGATGGACATACGGATGGGAGATGAGTGGCCTAAGAGGTTGACCAGGAATATATTTTTTTTTGTAATGGACGAGAACGTATTCTCGGCCTATAACCTCGTCATAGGAAGAGTTGCCCTTAAAGAGTTTGAAGCTGTGTCGTCGATGGTCCATCAAATGCTAAAATTCTCGACTCCCTATGGGGTAGGGGAAGTGCAAGGTGACCAGACCATAGCGCGAGAATGTTACTTCAACTCGGCCGAAGAGAGAGAGGCCCATAAAAGCGCAACCACCACTTATAGCATTGATATGCTTGACCCAAGAGATGAGACAAAATTGAATAAGGGAGAGGCCGCGAAAGAGGTAGAATCCATCGTCCTCAATGAGGACGAGCTAAAAAAACCATCCAGGTCGGTAAAGCCCTAAAGACAGAAATCAAGGAAGAGCTAATAAACTTCCTTAGAAGGAGGCAGAGTGTCTTCGCATAGAGTCACGCAGACATGCCTGGCATCGACCCTGAGGTTATGAGTCACAAACTCAACGTGACCAAAGATGCCAGGCCTATCAAACAGAGATGAAGAGTCTACTCCAGGGAGAAGTACGACGTCATCCGGGAAGAGGTCAAAAACTTGGAAGAGGCTGAGTTTATAAGAGAAGTCACATATTCGAAGTGGTTATCGAATGCAGTCATCGTGCCCAAGGCCAATGGGAAGTGGAAAATGTGTGTTGATTTCACTGACCTAAACAGGTCTTGTCTAAAAGATAGATATCCCTTACCTCGGATAGATCAGATGGTGGATGCTACAGTAGGACATGAGCTCATGAGCTTCATGGACGCGTATTCAGGCTACAACCAGATCTTTATGGACGCTGAAGACTCAAAGAAGACAGCCTTCATTACCGATAAAGGGACGTACTGCTACAAAGTGATGCCCTTCGGCCTGAAAAAATGCAGGGGCAATATACCAGCGTCTTGTGAATAAGATGTTCGAAGAGCAAATAGGTAAGACTATGGAAGTTTATGTAGACGATATGCTAACGAAGAGCTTGAAAGCTTGCACTCATGTAGCAGATCTCAAAAAGACCTTCGATATAATGGACTCATACAGAATGAAACTCAACCCCGTGAAGTGTGTCTTCGGAGTAGGAGCTGGGAAGTTCCTAGGATTCATCATCAACCAGAGAGGGATTGAAGCGAACCCTGAGAAAATCAAGGCTTTGCTTGACATGAAGACATCGAGGAGTATCAAGGATGTCCAAAGACTTATGGGGAGAGTGGCCGCACTTAACAGATTTGTTTCTAGGGCAACGGACAAGTGACTTCCATTCTTTAAGGTGTTAAGAAAGGCCTTCCAGTGGAACGAAGAGTACGAAAAAGCTTTTAACCAGCTCAAGTCTTACTTGGGGTCTCCCTTATTGCTATCTCGGCTTGTAGCAGGAGAGAAATTATACGTGTATCTGGCAGTCTCCGAATCATCCATCAGCGCAGCCATAATACTGGAAGACGCTGGGATCCAAAGGCCTGTGTATTTCAACAGTAAGGCCCTTTAAGGAGCTGAACAAAATTACCTTTGCATGGAAAAGTTGGCTTATGCCCTAATACATGATTCGAGGAAGATGAAGCCTTACTTCTAAGCCCAATCCATGGTTGTCCTCATCAACTCCCCACTAAGACAGGTCCTACATAAACCTGAGAAGTCCGAGAGATTGATGAGCCATTGAGTTGGGGGAGTATGATCTTACTTACCAACCTAGGACAGCCATCAAAGGGCAAGCTCTCGCAGACTTTGTTACTGAATTCACATGGGAAAAGGCCGAGGCAGAGAATGACCTAGAGGGTGTGGAGAAGACAAACTGTGGTATCTTCGAGGATCAGGAAGAGACGGCACCAAACGTCTTCCGGGATCAGGAAGAGGTTGCATCCAATAAGACCAGGAGCAGAGTCACGGAGAACGAGGAAAATCGGTACCTCTTCAAATAAGGAGTCATGTCAGAAGGGGCCTTCTCATCAGATACAAACATTTAGAGCCTCTTCATTGATGGCTCTTCCTGCGACAGAAGAAGCGGTGTAGGGTTGATACTTTCAGCCCCTGATGGTGCCAGCATTGAATACGCTTTGAAATTCAACTTCCAGGCTTCTAACAACGAGTCTGAGTATGAGGCCATGATAGCAGGTCTCTCATTGTCAAAGACTCTTCGTGTAATGCGACTCCTACTCCACAGCGACTCAAGGTTAGTCGTCAATCAAGTATTGGGGGTCTATGAGGCCAAAGATGAAAGGATGGCCAAGTATTTGAATAGGGTGAGAGTGATGTTAGAATATTTTAAAGAGATAAAACTGAAGAGAGTTCCCCGGTAAAGTAATAGCCATGCAGACGCTTTGGCAAGATTGGCCTTGATGACGAAGACAGACGTCAGAAGGACAGTTCCGGTCGATATCTTGGAGAAAACGACCATCGAGGAAGAATAGGTATGTAACCCTTATCAAAATTTGAACCTAGGAGACTCGTGGATGGACCCCCTCGTCAGATATATCAGAGAGGGAGAGCTACCTGAGTCCAAGCTAGAGAGGAGGAAATTGAGATATAGGGCTGCCAACTTCTCGATGATAGGAGACATCTTGTACAAGAAGGGATTTCTATTACCTCTCCTCACATGTGTGCATCCCACAGAAGTTCCTCAGATCTTACAGGAAGTTCATGAGGGTTTTTACTCTAGCTACATAGGGGGAAGACCCTTGGCCAAAAGAATCATCACACAGGGGTATTGGTGGCCAACCTTCTCCAAAGACGCTGCAGCATACGTGAGGAGGTGTGATAAGTGTCAAAGATTCGCCACTATTCCTCACCAACCTCATCAACCTATGACGTCAATTACCTATCGATGGACATTCACAGTATGGGGGATTGACTTAGTAGGACCCCTACCAAGAGCTGCCAATAGTTATCGATTCTTGATTGTTGCCATTAACTACTTCTCAAAGTGGGTGGAGGCAGAGCCGATGATAACAATCACAGAGCAGAAGACATTTCAATTTATTTTGAGGAACATCATATACAGATACAGTCTCCCAAACACTCTCATCTCGGACAATGGGACCTAGTTCAAGAACTCCTCTTTAGAAAAGTACTGCCTAAGAGTTGGGATAAAGCAATTCTTCTCATCTCATGGCCGACCTCAGGCAAACGGACAGACCGAGGTCACGAGGAATCAATAAGAGGTTAGAAGATGCGAAGGGAAGATGGACTGAGGAGGTCTACGCTGTGTTATGGGCCTACAGGACCACGGCAAGGACACCTACAGGAGAAACCCCGTTCATGCTTGCACATGGCTCTGAGGCCGTCATACCAATAAAGGTGGGGCTCCCTACTCACAGGGTTCAGACCTATGACCCTGATAAAAATGGGGAGGAGAGAAGGCTAGACCTATATCTAATTGAAGAAAGAAGAGAAGACGCAGAGGTCAGGCAAGCAGCCTACCAACAGAGGGCAACAAAATTCTACAACCAGAGGGTGAAGTCAAGACCCATCGCAGTGGGAGACTTAGTGCGAAAGAAGACCTTACAGAAAATAAACAAGCTCCATCCAAACTGGCACGGTCCCTACAAAGTGACAGAAGAGGTCGTGCCCGGCACATACAGACTAGAAAATCTAGAAGGGGAACCTTTCGCTAATCCATGGAATGTTGATCACCTAAAGAAGTATTACATATGATGTTGCAAAGAGTTTTATATAAATGTACCATCTTATTATGAAGAGGTTATTAATAAAATATCAGTTCCCATGACGATTCTTGCTACATTGTGCACTTATGTCAGAAATTATAAGGATAACATCGTAGGTGATGATCTCAGACCCTCATAACGCCATTCAGTGGTGACAAGGTCTGAGCTCAGACAGCATAATGGGATGACCTCAGACCCTTAACATCATTAATTTAGTGAGATTAAATATGAGGATAACATCTTAGCTAATGACCTCAGACCCTCATAACACCATTCAGTGGTGACGAGGTCTGAGATCAGACACCATAATGGAATGACCTCAAACCCTTAACATCATTAATATGGTGAGATTAATTATGAGGATAACATCTTAGGTGATGACCTCAGACCCTCATAATACCATTCAGTGGTGATGAGGTCTGAGCTCAGACACCATAATGGGATGACCTCAGACCCTTAACATCATTAATTTGGTGAGATTAAATATGAGAATAACATCTTAGGTGATGACCTCAGACCCTCATAACACCATTCAGTGGTGATGAGGTCTGAGCTCAGACACCATAATGGGATGACCTCAGACCCTTAACACCATTAATTTGGTGAGATTAATTATGAGAATAACATCTTAGGTGATGACCTCAGACTCTCATAACACCATTCAGTGGTGACACGGTCTGAGCTCAGACACCATAATGGGATGACCTCAGACCCTTAACATCATTAATTTGGTGAGATTAATTATGAGGATAACATCTTAGGTGATGACCTCAGACCCTCATAACGCCATTCAGTGATGACAAGGTCGGAGCTCAGACACCATAATGGGATGATCTCAGACCCTTAACATCATTAATTTGGTGAGATTAATTATGAGGATAACATCTTAGGTGATGACCTCAGACCCTCATAACACCATTCAGTGGTGACGAGGTCTGAGATCAGACACCATAATGGGATGACCTCAGACCCTCATAACACCATTCAGTTGGTGAGATTAATTATAAGGATAACATCTTAGGTGATGACCTCAGACCCTCATAACACCATTCAGTGGTGATGAGGTCTGAGCTCAGACACCATAATGGGATGACCTCAGACCCTTAACATCATTAATTTGGTGAGATCAATTATGAGAATAACATCTTAGGTGATGACCTCAGACTCTCATAACACCATTCAGTGGTGACAAGGCCTGAGCTCAGACACCATAATGGGATGACCTCAGACCCTTAACACCATTATTTTGGTGAGATTAATTATGAGGATAACATCTTAGGTGATGATCTCAAACTCTCATAACACCATTCAGTGGTGACAAGGTCTGAGCTCAGACACCATAATGGGATAACCTCAGACCCTTAACATCATTAATTTGGTGAGATTAATTATGAGTATAACATCTTAGGCGATGACCTCAGACCTTTATAACACCATTCAGTGGTGACGAGGTCTGAGATCAGACACCATAATGGGATGACCTCAGACCCTTAACATCATTAATTTGGTGAGATCAATTATGAGGATAACATCTTAGGCGATGACTTCAGACCTTCATAACACCATTCAGTGGTGATGAGGTCTGAGATCAGACACCATAATGGGATGACCTCAAACCCTTAACATCATTAATTTGGTGAGTTATGAGGATATGACCTCAGACCTTTATAACATTATTCAGTGGTGACTAGTTCTGAGGTGAGACTACTAATCGAGTTTAAATATACTATTGCAATAAGACTTCAAGAGTTAAAATATCACATGACAAACATTCAATAAAGTAAATGAAGAAGATGATCCGCCTCAGAGAATAACATATTCAGGGATTACAAATATTCAGAGGTTACAAGATTCAAAAAATGAGTCAACCATGTCCATTTAGAGATTACAAATGTTCAGGGATTACAAATAAGCTTCATAATTGAATTCAAGGGTCTGAGGGGGGAATGCTGGTGTCTTCGGCCTGGTCATATTGGACGAAATTGGTCACCTCGGAAATTTCATCATTATGGTCTGCCCCTCCAACCTCTGTGCCGTCCAACGTTGCAGTCTCAGCAGGTGCGGCAACCACTTCCTCAACCTCCTGAAGGGCCTGGGCAAGCTGAGGATTAGCAAAGCCAAGGCCTAAGAAATCAGAGGCTTTTAAAGTGCCAGCCTCCTTCTCCTTAGCAACTGCCCACTTGGTAGTAGCTTTGATACCTCTCTCGAGGTATTCAAAGCCAAAGCTCATAAACTCATCAGAAGTTTTGTATTCAATAATTATCCCCTCAGAGGCATCATTGAGGGTTGCCTTCACAGTCGAGTTGACCTTCTGCTGCAGAACATCGTCCTTGGCCTTCAGAGCCGCAACATGGTCCTTCTTAAGCTGAGAGATCTCCTTCTCCAGCCCCTTCACCTTCTTCTCAGACTCACCCAGCTCAGATTTTAGGCGGTCAATTTTTGCGTTCAGAGTGCTTTGCACTTTCTCAGCCTCTTGACCCTTCTGGATGAGGGGTAACTTCCTCAGAGTCTAGTTAGAGAGGTGGTGCATAGCTGCCACACCCTGCAGATTTTGTGATCATGAATAAGCTGGAGACAAATCAGAGGTTACACTTGGAAATTATAAAGAAATATGAGGTCATACCTGAATGGATCTGTGGATGCCGAACTCAATCAGTAAGGGAGTATCTAATGACCGGAAGAAACGCTTGTCGGCCTCGGTCATTGTAGAGCCGAAGGCATCCAGGGCCTGGAGGCTGTGGCTGACGATGTTGTCAGTAATATTCAATTGCTCTAGACGAGCCGATAAGGTGTCTGCTGAAGAGATTGGGATGGCCGAATCAACTCTCTTCTTATTCTGCCTCTGGTCCTCAGGGGCATGTTCAGTAGGAGCCCTCTTCTTCATGGCTTGGGGCTTTAATGCAGAGGGAGCTGGAGGAGGAGCATTAAGACATGCCTTCTTTGCGAGCCTCGTCAAGCTACGTGCATCCATTTCCCAAAGCTCGTTTGAGATATCCTTTGGGCGCTCTGCAAAATTGAAAGGTCTGAGTTAGAAGATCAGACACGAATAAAACTCAGAGGATCAACTTGGAATAAAAAATGCTTATCAAACTCGGCAAGAGGACTTCCACCTAAACCGGTCTCAGAGAGGTAGTGGGGGGTCATCAAGTGTTTGAATTTTATGAGCAGACCATGCATCCCCTGAACTTGAAGGTCTTTCACCTTCTGAAGATTCTGCAGGCTAAGACCAGGGTTGTCCCTCACAGATATTGTGACCTTACCCCATCTCAGGGGCATCCTCGGCTCTAGCATGGTCGAGGGAACACATGGACCAAATTCTCATGGCCCAGAAGCGAAAAAGTATCGAGGCTTCTAGTTGTGGTTGGAAGTCTAAGTTATTTGGAGCATATTTTTCTCAGACTTTTGAGCTACAAAATGATAGTAGCTCGGGTGATTTTTGGCAGAGGAGGGAACATAACAACCAATAAAGACCTAAACTGGAAGGTCTGAGTGGTGGACAGCCCTCCACAAGACTATGGCCCCTATTATGACCCTCCAAGCATTAGGGGACAGTTGGGAAGGGGCCAAATTGATAAAGGCAAGGATAGACCTGATAATGGGATGGATGGGCAAATGAAACCCTAACTTGAACATCTGCTCGTACAAGAAGATCTCACCATCTCGGCTATTGTAGGCACTCTCTTCCCTTAGAGGTCTCCTAAGCTTTATGGAGGGGCTGATGGAGTACAGATATCTGAAGCAAAGAAGGTCTACCTCAGTAACAGTACTCTCGATCTCGGCTGCCTCGGAGATATTGACATCACTCTCAGCGTCATCATCGTTGTCATTATCTTGCTCAACGCCAGCTGGTGCAGACGTTGATGGATTACTCGGGAACCTCTGAGCAAATTCTGCCCCGGTGACGGCCGATAGTGAAATGGCGTCGAGTATGGGTGGAATAGCCACACTCGGCTCGATAATCTCAACCTCTGAGGAAGAGGACGAGGTGCTTGAATTATTATGGGACGAGGCCCGGCTAGAGACCTCGGCTTGATCAGGGGCCTGATCTTGCCGAGTTGTGAAGTGCATGGCCTCCCGAAAGGAATCCACAGACATAGGGTCTGAGGTTGAAGACTCAGACTCAGGCATCGGCACTGGTTCGGCAGGGACCTCTGTTTAGCTAAATGGCTCTAATGGATCAGGATATATCACCTTCAGGGGTGGTGGAAAGATGGGTCTAAGAGGGAACTCTTGTGACCTACGAGCCTCCTCCTGTGCTCTCTCTATTTGCCTAATTTTTTCTCAAGTCTTCTCTCTGAGAGAAGGGAACTCCTCAAAAAGTTGGTAGAGGGGTCTGAGCATCAGAGGCAGACACTACACTTTAAAGATCAAACGACAAACAAGATTGGCTAAGGAAATAAAACAATTTAAAGATCAAAGTGCCCAAACTTAGTAAGAACGGTTCGCCTGAAACTATGGTGGTCTCACCGAAAAACTCATAAATTCGCCGGAAAACACAGAAGTAAGGGAAAAAGCAGAGAAAATGAAGACAAATGATTGGAAGAAGATACCTGAAGACGAAACGATAAGGGAAAGCGAAGAAAATGTGAGGAAATCACCACCAACGACTTCTGATGCGAAATCGTGAAGAAAATTCCCTTGAGAGAGAAACTGCTGGAGTGAAATCGTGCCAGGAAAGAGAATTGCGGAAGGAGGGAAAAATGAGGGTTCAAACCCTTAAATATGTAGGCACGTTTCCCAAGGCCCATCGTTTCCTTGGGAGCCCCAAAGGGCGGCTGACAACGCATGCTTGCCAAGCAAGCCACACTTCAGCATTGGACAAGTTTCAAACGAACATTGGCTCATAGGAGAGGGGCCTCGGAGGTTTAGAGATCCCATAGTCACCTGCTCTCACATGTAACTAAGGGTTGGGGGGTGATTGATATGCCCCAAGTGTGACCTCGGCTCAGAGACACCAACCTCGGTCGAGAATGTAGTCGACGTTGGGAAAGCCTTGGATCCATGATAGCAACTCTCGGACATATAAGGGTCGGCCCAGGCCGACACTACCGCCAATCTCTCCAAAGGACATTGCACGTATCACAAGGGTCAGCAGCACTCCAGTACACCTGGGAATGGCACCCTCGGCCAGATGTGGGTCGAGCTCGCAAGAAGCCTCCTACTAAGGTCAACATCATCAAGATATCGGTTAATGCTCCAAGCATATGCCACCTCAACCTCAGCCCAGGCCGACCCCTATCCATTGTCTCGGCTGAACATAAGTCGAGACCTTCATGGCTCATCTCGGATTGAACGAGCCACTAGACTCATTAACTTCGGCTTCTCCCAGGCCGAGGTCATGACCGAAGACGATAGCCAAGCACTTATTGACATGGATAAGGACACATGGACACAAATCAGTTATAACAAATCATTCCCCGCACGTGGGACGAATATTTCGTCATCATTATCTACATGTGACAGTGACAGATGCCTTCTCCATATTGGCTAGATTAATACACACATGCTCATTGCATGCATGGGGGGCACATTACACCCCCTAGGGACTATATATAGAGGTCATCCTCTACCTTGTAAAAGATCAAAAATTAGCAACCCTAGGTGAAACTATGTTCAAATACACAGTAGAGAGAGAAAGATTGAGAGATTGTATCCATGGCCATTGGAGCCCTCATACAGTGATACACATCATACACTTGCACAGTGGACGTAGGCCTGATTGGCTGAACCACTTATATTCCGGTGTTATTCCTCTTCTCCTCATCTCCTTCTACTATATGTGTATACCTTCTATATACCTTTATCCTGCCATTGTTGACATTGAATTGAGCTTACAAACACCTTGAAGGGTGGTGCTGTTTCCAGCATCATCACCCACCATTGACCCTCATTATAGCCGAGGGTGGTTTCCCACCAAATTAATGATGTTTTCAATCAAGTCCTCCCTTATCTTTCTTGAGGGTAAAGGAGGGGTCGTCCCCACCACTGACCCTCATTATAGCTGAGGGTGGTTTCCCACCAAATTAATGATGTTTTCAATCAAGTCCCCCTCATCTTTCTTGAGGGTAAAGGAGGGGTCGTCCCCACCATTGACCCTCATTATAGCCGAGGGTGGTTTCCCACCAAATTAATGATGTTTTCAATTAAGTCCTCCCTCGTATTTCTTAAGGGTAAAGGAGGGGTTGTCCGCACCATTGACCCTCATTATAGCCGACGGTGGTTCCCCACCAAATTAATTATGTTTTCAATTAAGCCCTCCCTCGTCTGTCTTGAGGGTAAAGGAGGGGTCGTCCCCACCATCGACCCTCATTATAGCCGAGGGTGGTTTCCCACCAAATTAATGATGTTTTCAATTAAGTCCCCCTCGTCTTTCTTGAGGGTAAAGAAGGGGTCGTCCCCACCATTGACCCTCATTATAGCCGAGGGTGGTTTCCCATAAAATTAATGATGTTTTCAATCAAGTCCTCCCTCGTCTTTCTTAAAGGCAAAGGAGGGTTGTCCACACCATTGACCCTCATTATAGCCGAGGGTGGTTTCCCACCAAATTAATGATGTTTTCAATCAAGTCCTCCCTCGTCTTTCTTGAGGGTAAAGGAGGGGTCGTCCCCACCATTGACCCTCATTATAGCCGAGGGTGGTCTGAACGAGTATCACCCCAATCACACTAGAATTAATCAAACACAACATGAGGGACCATTCTCATTAACATTCCAAGTGTTATGTTGGAGAAACACATTCATTACAAATGTGGTCCGATAGGACTTTACAAAATTACTAATAGTATTTCTTCAAATGGTCTGCATTCCAGGGGTTGGAAAAGGGTTCCCCTTCTAGGTTTTCTAGTCTATAGGTTCCAGGAACCACTTCATCGATCACCCTATATGGGCCATGCCAATTTGGGGGGAGATTATTGGGCTTCTGCCAAGTCTTTTTGAGGATTAAGTCCCCCACTGCAATTAGCCTCTGCTTCACCCTCTGGTTGTAAAACCTTGCAGTCCTCTGCTGGTAGGCAGCTTGCCTTATCTCGGCGTCTTCCCTCCTTTCCTCAATCATGTCTAAGTCAAGTCTTCTATCTTCCATATTTCTCTGGGGGTCATAAATTTGGACCCTGTGAGTAGGAAACCCAATCTAGGTGGGGATGACGGCTTCTGAGCCATAAGATAGCATGAACGGGGTTTCTCCGGTAGAGGTATTTGCCGTCGTCCTGTAGGCCCACAGTACAGCATATAACTCCTCAACCCATCTTCCTTTTGCCTCCTCAAGTCTCTTCTTGATCCCATCTAGGATTTTCCTATTTGTAACTTCCGTTCGCCCATTGGCCTGAGGTCGACCTGGGGTAGAGAAGAATTGTTTGATACTCACCCTTTCACATCACTTCTCTAGAGATGTATTCTTGAATTGAGTCCCGTTATCTAAGATGAGGGTGTTGGGGAGACCATATCAGCATATAATGTTTTTATAGATAAACTGGAAGGTCTTCTTCTCGGTGATCGTTACCATTGGCTCCGCCTCCACCCATTTAAAAAAATAGTCAATTGCTACGATGAGGAACCGATAGTTATTGATGGCCCTAGGCATGGGGCCTACTAGGTCGATCCCCCACACTGTAAATGGCCATGGGGATGTAATGGAGGTAAGAGGCTGATGGGGCTGGTGAGGGATGGTGGAAAATCTTTGACATTTATCACACTTTTTTACATATGTCGTGGAATCTTTCCCCAAGGTCGATCACCAGTACCCCTGGGTGACCACCCTCTTCACCAAAGATCTGCCTCCAATGTGGCTTGAACATGACCCCTCGTGCACATCTTGAAAAATGCGTGAGACTTCAGATGGGTGCACACACCTGAGCAAGAGGAGAAAAAACCCTTTTTTGTACAAGGTGTCTCTAATGACAGTGAATTTCGCATCTCTGTATCTCAACTTTTAACTTTCTTGCCTTGCTTCTGGCATTTCCCCCTCTTTGATGTATCTGATCAGAGGGTCCATCCATGAAGCTTACTTAGAAACATTTAAGCAAGTGCCAAGTGTTCCCTCAACATCTTCAATAGTTGGTCGAAGCAAGATTTCCACTGGGACTGTCCTCCTGATATCTGTCCTAGTTGCCGTGGCTAACCTAGCAAGTGCATAAGCTTGGCCATTATCGAGCCTTGGTATCCTCTTCAATTTCACTTATCTGAAGCTCTTCAACAGTGATTTCACTTTCTCAAGGTATTTGGCCATTCGCTCATCCTTGGCCTCGTAGGTTTCTAGTATCTGATTCACTACTAGCCTTGAATCACTATGGACAAAAATTTGGTCGACACTAAGCGACTTGGCCAAGGAGAGCCCTTCTATCAAGGCCTCATATTCAGACTCGTTGTTGGAGGCTTTGAAGTTGAACCTCAGGGCGTACTCAATGTTTGTGTTATTGGGTAGTGATACTATCAGTCCAGCTCCACTTTCGCTGTCGCGGGAGGACCTGTCAACGAAGAGGCTCCACAAAGTTTGTTCTTCTGAGAAACTTCCCTCGGTGAGCGACCCCTATCTAAAGAGATAGTTTCCCTCTTCGTTTTTGGCCACTTTCCCTCTAGTGGTGCTTGTCTCAACCTTATCTGTAGGTGTGTCGGTGAGTCTTCCGTGTAAAGTATCTTTCTTCCCGAGGCTCTCATCTTCGGCTTCATCATCTTCCCAAGAAAACTCGATGGTGAAATCTGCCAATGCTTGCCCTTTAATGGTCATCCTAGGTTGATACACAATGTCAAACTCCCCCAGCTCTATAGCCCAGGCCATTAGCCTCCCTGATTTTTTTGGGTTGTGCAAGACCTGCCTAAGAGGTGAGTCAGTGAGGATGACCATTGTATGGGACTTAAAGTATGGTTTCATCTTTCTTGATGCATGGATTAAGTCATAGGCTAACTTCTCCATCCTTGGGTATCTTTGTTCTACCCCCCTGAAGTGCCTTGGCTTCTGTACTCCATCCTTTTCTCTCACAATGGCTGCACTGTTAGCTAATTCTGAGACGGCTAAGTACACGTGTAGCTGTTCACCCTGTACTAGTCGTGACAACAACAAGGGAGACCCAAGGTATGAATTTAGCTCTCTGAAAGCCTCATCACACTCATCACTCCATTTGAAGGCCTTTTTGAGAATTTTAAAGAACGGTAAACACTTATTCGTGGCTCTAGACATGAACCTATTCAAAGCAGCCACTCGCCCCGTGAGCCTCTGAACGTCTTTAATGGTCTTGGGGGACTTTATCTCTATAAGGGCCTTTATCTTTTCAGGGTTGGCCTCGATGCCTCTTTGGTTGACAATGAACCCTTAGAACTTCCCTGCCCCGACCCGAAAGTCACACTTGGCCGGGTTGACCTTCATTTGGTACTTGTCCATTGTATTAAAGGTCCTCTCGAGGTCATTCACATGATCATCTACCTTCAAACTCTTAGTCTGCATGTCATCTACATAGACTTCCCAATTTGGTCTTCAAACATTTTATTTACAAGGCGTTGATACGTTGCCCCCGTATTTTTTAGGCCAAATGGCATGACCCTATAACAGTATGTCCTCTTATCGGTAATGAAAGTTGTCTTCTCCGATTCTTCAGGGTTCATGAAGATCTGGTTGTACCCTGAATAGGCATCCATGAAGCTCATGAGCTCATGGCCTACGATAGCGTCTACCATCTGATCAATGCGGGGGAGAGGGAAGTTGTCTTTGGGACAATACTTGTTGAGGTCTGTGAAGTCTACACACATCCTCCACTTCCCATGGGCTTTTGGGAAAATGACTACATTGGATAGCCATTCGGGATAAATGACCTCCCTGATAAACTCTGCATCATCCAGCTTCTTGACCTCATCCTTAATGACCTCATACTTCTCTCGAGAATAAATTCTCCTCTTCTGCTTTACTGTCTTTGCACCCTCTACTACGTTGAGCTTGTGGATCATAATTTCGGGGTCAATCCCCAGCATATCTGCATGACTCCATGAAAAGACACACTGTCTTCTCCTTTGCAGCTTGATGAGGTCTTCTTTTATGTCTATCTTCAGAGCTTTGTCAACTTGGACATTTTTTTTCGGCTCATCCTCATTGAGGATGATGGATTCTACCTCTTCCGCTACTTCTCCTTTTTTCATATTTGTCTTATTCCTGGGGTCAAGGGTATCAATATTGTAAGTGGTTATTGCCTTCTTGTGTGCCTCTCTTTCTTTGGCGGAGTTAAAATAGCATTTCCGCGCTATCGTCTGGTCTCCTTAAACTTCCCCTACCCCATAAGGGGTCAGGAATTTAATCATCGGATGAACCGTAGACGGCACAGCCTCGAACCCCTTGAGGGATACTCGCCCTAGTATAATGTTGTAGGCCGAGAAGATATGTTCATCCATCACGAAGAAGCGAACCTTCTTGGTAAGCCATCTCGGCCACTCATCCCCCATCCTGACATCGGTCTCATACACTCCAAGGGGATGAACCTTTTCCCCACTGAACCTAATCAATGGGTGATGGTATGGAACGAGTCTAGCACGGCTGAGGCCTAAGGCTTTGAAGCACGGTAAAAACATCACATCTGCAGAGCTACCCCCTTCGACCAGTATCCTCGGCACCTCGCACCCGTGTACCCTGATAGTGATGATGGGAGGGTCATCATGTGGGGCTAAGATGCCTTTGATGTCCAATCTTGAGAACCCCACTATCAGGGTATCCATATCGACCTTCTTCCGCTTTTTTGACTTTGCCTCCAGGGAGGTTGAGTGCACAACTTTGGTCACTGCCTTGGCTTCAGCTATATGGGCCTTCCTATATGCGACCTCTGACCCTCCTCCTGCTAGACCCCCGGAGATCATCCCCACACCGAGAGAGATCAGATTAAGTCTCTTGACAGGGCCTTGGTCATCTCTTGGAGGGAGGTCAGAGTCTTCCTCATCATCAGAAGGGTCGTCCCCTCTTTTTGAAGGACCTTCTCTATATGCATCACCCCGCTTCTTTCTGGGGTCGTCCCTTCGGCCCCTCTTTAAGGCACCCTTGTCAACGTACTTCCTGAGCTTCCCTTCTTTCAGCATCTTTTCAATCTCATCTTTCAAATCAAAGCATTTGTCTGTCACGTGGTCATGGTCTTGGTGAAATTCACACCATAGGTTTTTGTTCCTCTTGTTGGGGGCTGCCCTCAACTTCTCAGGACACTTCAGGGACCGGTCACTCTTTATCTCATTGAGAATATGTTCACAGCTGACCGTTAGAGGGGTATAATCAGCGAACTTATCGTCCGTATACCTCTTCTTCCCCTCTTTGTTCTTCTTATTGTACTTACCCCCGCTAGTTCCTCCTTTTTCATCTTCGTATTTTCCGACCATCGCCTCTTCGGAATTCATCACCTTTCCTGCCGTCGATAGTAATTCAGCCATCGTCCTAGGAGGGTCTTTAGCAATCTTCCATAGCAGCTTCCCCTTTTGGAGTCCTCCAATCAGGGCTTTCATGGCTATGCTCTCCTCATAGTCTTCCACCTCTAACTTTTCTTTATTGAATCTGGCTATGTAGTCTCTTAGACTCTCGTTATTCCCCTGCTTAACATAGAGCAGGTGTGTGGTCTTCTTTTGTGGCCTCACCCCAAAGAAAAAGTTGTGGATGAACCGGTCTGCCAACTGCTTAAAGCTTTCAATGGAGTTTTTTAAAAGAGACATATACCAGACGTGTGCAGCCCCAGTCAGAGTGCCAGAAAAGGCACGGCACCTCATCTTATCTGAGATAGAGTATATGTCTTTCGTTGATTGGTACATCTCTATATGGTGGACAGGGTTGGTACTCCCGTCGTACCTTGGGGTGACCACAGGTGGTTTGAAATTTGATGGCGTAGGGAAGTTGACTATCTTCACCACAAAGGGTGAGCCTATGGAGTATCCTCTCTAAAGAGGGTCCCGTCTCTTCAAAATATCACCAATCTTATCTTTTAGTCGCTGGATCGAGTCATTCCAGGTCCTCGTAGGGTCGGCCTAGCCAATGTTTTCCCCTGCCACCTCTTTGAGGTGGATGTAGGGTTCTGCTGCAGCAGGCCTGTGTCAGCTATTTACTTCCCCTTAACCGTCGTCCCGTCCTTGGGGACATCCCCCATGGGGTCGGCCATATGCTGCCTCCCTTCTGGACCTTGCAGCACTCCTTGATCTGGACAATTTTTCTCGCAGGTCATTTACTGGGCCGAGCCTCTTAAAGGCCGACCCCATGCTCAGGCGATCGAAAGGAGAGCCTCTAAGGCGATCGTCAGGATTTTGCCTTCCACACTTCCCTCTGCTCTCCTGGATAGGTCGTACAGTATTAATGGAGACCTCATACGACTCCCAGCACTCTATGGGATCCTCCTCTCCCTCCAGATCATCATACCTATCCTCAGGGAAAGGGTTTCCTTGCCTCCCCAGGAATAGACGTCGGGGGTCAGCAACATCCCTCCATCGCAGTGGGGGTGGGAAGTCTTTGCGTGGTGCCTGGGGTGGTCCCCTGGCCTCATGCTTCCCTAGAGCCCCTGCCGGTGTAATCATCTCAGGTGAGACCCCTGGTGGTCTTAGTATGTTCTGGCTTAGAGCTGTGAACTGCTCCTGCATGATCCGCTGGCTTGCTGCCAGAGACTTCAAGGCTGCTTCCACCTCAGCCATCTCAGACTGAGGTGGTGGCTGACTGGAACTGGGTTCCACTCCACTATTCGGTGGAGGAAGTGGTGGTGGTGGCATTTCTGGTGCCATGTGTTTGAGCTATGTAGAGCTGAACTGAAGAAAAGACTAGTGAGCTTGAGAACCTTAATGAGTCTCTTTCAATGGTGAAACATCTCCACACAGGGGGAGAACTAACTCACCACCAGAGTGTCCAGTGAGGTCAAGATGTATAAAGGAAGATATGTCTTCTCGTTCCCACAAACGGTGCCAAACTGATGATGCTAAGTTTTGGGCACCACCAGATAAGTGATGATGAGCTCAAACTGTAATAACCATGGCAGCCACAGAGATATATATGTATAAGTGTGTAAGTGTGTAGAAGGAGATGAGTATAAGAGAAATAAGATAATGATGTATAGTGGTTCAGCCAATTAGGCCTACATCCACTGTGAGTGTGTGATCCACTAAGTATGGGCACTAATGGCGTTGGATACAATGTACATAAGCTCACTTTCTCTCTCTACTGTGTGTACAAGCAGAGTTTTTGCTAGGCTTACCATTATCGATCCCCTTGTAGGGTTGTAGGTGACAAGTATATATAGGTCTTAGGGGGTGTAGTGTACCCCTTAAGTATGCATGGTGCATGTGAATGATGATCTAGCCAATCCCCTGCTGACACCTGTAGATGCCACCTGTGATTAATAATGACATAATATTCCCTCACGTGAGGGGTGATTTCGTTATAACGGTCTCCCCCGTGCTATGTGAGCCTCACGCGCATTGTTCCACGCGTCTCCCAAATCACGCGTTGTGATGATGTCACCCTCGACCTATGATATGAGGTCGAGGGCAAAGTTCCTTTTGGTAGTGAGTCTGGCCTAATCTGGGCCTCGTACTGTCGTACCCTCGGAGGGTCATCCGGACCATGGTAAGGGGTAGGCCCCTTGAAGGGTCGCATGGGCCTGATGAGGAGTCGGCCCCTTGAAGGGTCGTCCGGGCCTCATGAGGGGTCGGCCCCTTGTCAAAACGCATCGAATCAATATTGAGATAATCCCATCCTTGTCAAAACACATGAACTTTAATTATCTATATGTTTGACATGATTATGTGCCTATGAGACTCATGAAATTTGGCTTAGATTAGGAAATATTAACACTTCATAAGTTGGGAATAGTATACACTTGTTCTACATATCAAAATATGGGATGCGCATATCTTAAGGATAAAAGGGGGATTACAAGAATGTACCAAAGTTTTGGTGAAAATCATGATTGGCACAAAAAATATCCTCCACAAAAACACTTTGATCCAAATAAGATGTTATATATCACTCATCCATTAATTATCTCACTCATATATTTTCTTTACTTCACAAAAATGAATCTTAGCCTAGACGCAAGATTTGCGATGAATAATACATACTTGAAATAGGCATCCACGATCATACACTTTTTGAACACTTATTTCAAATCCCCATTAATACTCAATATGATCTCATTTTACCTTATATATGTTATCACACACATATTGAAAATATGACAACACATTTACTTCACATATACTTCATACATCTATCAACAACAGAAAATATTATTGTTTAAAAAAACATGCTACAAGTAATGGGAAAAGTTCCATCATGCTACATGCTTTTCTTCATAATTACAAAATGGGGAGATATGTAGGAGAAATGGGGAGAAAAATCTTTTTAGATTTTCAAAACAATAACAATCTAGTTGTCATCATAAAAATGGGGATATATGAATCTACAGATTTCAAAATAATAAATAAACATATTTTAACAAAAATAATATTATTATTAAAATAAAAATTGCACTATGTTCACTCTAATGTTATTGAATTCATTACACTCATAACATGATGAGTTTCATTACAACTAAAATTAATTTAACTCTTACAACAAAATCTAGTAAAGGAAGAAATTTAAATTTCAAGAATGTTCATGTTAAATCTCAAAGAATATGTTAAGAATCGTCATAAAAAGATAAAGTTCTCATCACTAAAGTTTAATAAAATACATAAAATCTTCATCAACATAAAACAAGTTCCAAGAAGCTACAAGAAAATTTTGACTAATTAAGAAATTATTGGAAAGAAATTTCGACAAAAGAAAGTTCATGTTCAAGATAAAAGAAGATGTAAATCAAGATCACAAGAAGAACAATTTATCATTACTCAAGTTTGAAAAAATACATAAACGTTTCACTAACATTAGACAAGTTTAATGAAGATGGAAGAGGACATTGAGTGATTTAGGGATTATTGTAAAAGTGTATTTATCTTCTCACTTGTTTATTGTCGTGGCTCAAATATACATACACAAAATCAAAACACTTTTTACATGCTTAAACAATTATAATTGTTGTACAAGTATTTTTTTTTCAAAATATTGGTAGTTTAAGTCAACTAGATAAGCATTTTAAGTTTTCTTATCATGTTTTAGTCGACTCAATACTAAACATTAGTTAATGGATCAATAAAGAATATTTTTTTGAAAAATATAGAAGCATTGTTTTTTTATCAACTCAAAATAACTAGTATTCTTTCCCATGTTGTAAATACTTTTTTAAATACACGATAATTTAAAAACAATACTACAATATCAAAGCTTTATGACAACACTTATGTCAATGATCTATTGAGATTTTGAAAGCAAAGGAGCATAAATATCTCACACTATAAATTGAGTTATTAGTTTCAATAAAGAGAAAATCATTACACTGATATAGATACGCTATCACGAATTCAAAGGATTGCCTTAGCACCATAATGTTCTCATGATACATATTTTCACTTACCTTTATGCTTTAACTTCACTTTATATTCAAGTACATTAGCACCTTAACTTGAGAAGTCAAAAACTCATGAGCTTGTTCAGGTCCGCTTGAGGAAGAGGAAGACGTATTATTGGTTACATTTTCAGGGTGTGTAATTTCATTATGAGGTGATTACGCCCAGTTAGTAAGTATAAGATAGTGAAGTTCTTGATTTCTGCCTTGGTGTTGATGTGGTCAAAGCCAAATAACATTAAAAACTTGAGTTGTAAAGTCTTTTAACTCTTCATCCATTTCTCATATTTTTACCTCATTAGTTATTTACATTATTTTACATTCACCATTATAAGAAAACAAAGTAAAATTTTTAATTATCCAAGAATGTAGAAAGAATATTTATTGGTCCAACAACCAAGCAAATCAACACAAAAAAGATTTATGATATAGGAAACATAACAAGCATACACTCAACAATACAAGATGCGTGTTATTCTCCCTGGTCTTGATGTGTGTCTGCAAAAAATGGATTATGTTAGTTAATTAATTACTGAAAGTATAATGTCATCACGTCACACACTTATCTTTTGATTTCGTTTTGCTTATAAAATTGGGGTAAATAATTTTTTATGACATTTCAAGATATAAGAATTCTAATCTAATTAGTTTGCGTCACCAGAGTCATCAGTTATGTTTTGAAGATTTCTTGGAAAATAGGGAGATAAAAGTTAGAATGATTGTGTGTCACCTTAGGGGTAAATAGGAACTTGAGGGAAATATCCCCAAATGTGTAAGGGTGACATTATTAACTGCGATAAGTTTCCTAAGTATGGAAATTACTCAAGTAATTAGTCTTAATTGCGCATTTTTTTTTTTATTGAAATTAAGTTTTATCAAATCCATTTATTTGAATTTATGATAAATTGAATTCAATTTAAAATAATTTCAATTAAATATCATTGATCTCATGTGTGAAACCATGATATTTGATTTATCATGGTTTCACACATGAGATCAATGTGTGGTGATAAAATTTGGATTTGATAAAAATTTATCTCATAAACATTATTTTTCAAGATGCAACATAATCACATGAGGACAAATTTTATCTCATTTGTCGTGTTTATGTTTGCATGCATAATTTTATGACCTAGTTGCTTGTTTAGGCCAATAAGATAAAACTTGGACTGTACTGTGCCAAACACTTAATTATAGAAATTATATACTAAGATCACAGGTGCACTCTCAAATTAATATCAGCAGCTGTTGCACAAATGTACTGTGTGATCCTTTCCGCAAAATATTTTTCTCTTGATAACATTTTTTTCTAACAACTGTCGATCTTTAAAAAAATTAATTTTAATGGAGAATTTGTATAATCGAGTGCCCATTTTCGATGGCACTAATTATACATATTGGAAGGCTATGAAGATGTCTGCTTTAAAGGCCATAGATGAACGCATCTGGATTGTCTGTAAAAGAGGGTGGAAACCACCAACTATAACAGTTGATAATATCGTCGGCCTTAAACCGATCTCACAGTGGACAACGGACAATTTTGAGTGGAGAAACTTTAATTCCCGCGGTTTGAGTGCCATCTCAGGAGCCATCACTCCCGATGAGTTTCGACAAAGTATGACGTGCACCACGTCTAAAGAAGCTTGGGATACCCTCCATCACACTCACGAGGGTACCAATGCTGTGAAACCTTCTAAGCTACAGAACCTCACCACACAATTTGAAAATATAACAATGCTTTAATCTAAATCATTCGATGAGTTTTATTCACGACTTTTCGACATTGTTAACTCAAGTTTCAATTTAGGTGGATGATACCTGAGGTGCGTGTAGTTAAGAAAATCTTGAGATCACTTCCCTCCCGCATTATTCCTATGGTCACAACTCTTAATTCGCTAGGGATCTTAGATACTCTTAGGTTAGAAGATATTGTAGGAGATATTTAGACTTACAAGATAAATATTTTCCTAAAAATAGTTAAGCTTAAGGGTAAGGGGGTCAAACTTAAAGCCCAATCTAGAAAGAGAGGGGAAGTGTCTAAAAAGAGAGATGAAGCATCATCTGATTCTGAGTTTGATTATGATGTAGATGATTTAGATATTTTTGCTAAAATTGTCAAGAAATTTCTAAAACTTAGAAAGAAAAATACTTCCAAAAACAAAAAGAGTATTGAGAAAGATAAAAAATTTAAACAGGCAAGAAAAATTTTGAAAAAGAAAAGAAATATTTCCTAAATAAAGATGAGGAGAAATGTTACGAGTGTGAGGTAAATGGTCATAAAGCTCATGAGTGTCCGACTAAGTTGAAACATCAAGGGAAAGGAAACGTTGCCTTAAACATCAGTCTTAATGATTGCGACATCGAGCCAGTGAGTTCACGAGAAGAATCACTGCTTGGATGTAACTTCACCGCGTTCATGGCTAGCCATGTTAGTACATCGAGTTCACATCACGGCGATGAGGAAGCTAAAAAACATGGACACCTCAATAGTGAGTCCAGTCGTTTCGAGGAGATTGAGGGAGAGAATGCTTTGAGAGAGAGCGAAAGTGACCTTCAGCACGCCTATGTCGAACTTTACACCGAGTCCTTTATAATGAATAACCAAAATAAAGGTTTAGCGATGAAAGTTTTAGCACTAGAGAAATATTTGTGTGAGTCAAGAGAGAGTGAATCATCGGTGAGAGAAGTTTTGGTAGAAATAGTTTATTTAGTTGAGAAAGGGAACGGGTATATGAACAACAAGTTGACTAGTCTTACGAGAGATCTCCAAGCATCTGTGGAGACTTGTGAGAAATATAAAGCCCTCATATCCTAACTTGAAAAAGATCTCGAATGTCCTCGGGAGGTCACAGTAACTATCGAGGACACATCGAAGTAGGTTGGTAGGGTGCTCCTCGACCCCGCTTTAGGAAACATCGAGAGATAAGGAATAGGATATGATGGTGCATCCACTTCCCACATCTCACCCGAGAAGGTTCTTGAGTTTGTGATGGATCCATATGGCCCTCGATCGAATCCACATAGGATGCCTAATCCACCTAGAAGAGTTCCACCTAGAAAAATAAATTTCGCTAAACCCACACATGTCTATGTTTGCACCTATTGCGAAAAGAGAGGTCACCTTAGAGAGTTTTTCTATAAATTAGGTAGGAATAGTCGTCCACATACTCCCATACACCACTTTAGTGACTTTTCTACTCTTAGGGAGCAAGTTGAATTTCTAGTTGCGTCTTCCCAAAATTTAATGCAAGAATTTCAAATGATGACTTTACCGTTTTAGAACGCTTAAAGTCAAAAACAACAAGAGTCAATAAAAGGTTACCGCCACTTGGATACTAAGCAAGATAAGAAATCCCTTGTTGTTCACGTTTCTCTCAAGGTTCAAAATACTTCCCAATGGTATTTTGATAGTGGGTGTTCTAAGCACATGATAGGTGACGTCTCATTTTTTACTAACCATGAGGATCGCAAGGAAGGTGAAATCACTTTTGGAGATGGGAGTATATCTAAAATCTAGGACATAGAAGTATTAAGATACATGGATTTCCTAAGTTAGATGATGTGTTGTACGTGAAAGGTTTGAAAGAGAACTTGATTAGCATAAGCCAACTGTGTGATGCAAACTTTGTGGCACATTTTGACTGGTCCAAATTCAATGTTTATAATCAATCTGGTAAAGTTTTACTATAAGGTGTGAGGACGGAATATAATTGTTATGGGATTGTGCCCATGTTCTCTTTTATGTGCAACAGTGCCACAGTCTCCACTATGGACCTTTGGCATCAACGACTAGATCATGTGGACTTTAGAGTTATTTAGAGGTTAGTTAGGAAAGAACTAGTCCATGGCTTACCATCACATGGGAAACTAACTTCCTCGATTTGTGGACCTTTCCAACAAGGTAAACAAATTCGAAGTCCCCATCAAAAGTTGAATACCATTACTACCACCTGTGTTTTGGAGTTGATTCACATGGATCTTATGGGTCTTAATCATACGAAGAGCTTAAGTGGTAAGAGATACATTCTCATGATGGTCAATGAGTTTTATTACTTACTCGATTGTAAGATTCCTCTGAGAAAACTTCGATGTGGTTGAGTTCCTTATAATCAAGTGACGTGTATTATAAAACCAACAAGGTGTCATTATTAATCGGATGTGTAGTGACAATGGCACTGAAGTTAAAAAAGCAAAAGTTGATAGCTATTGAGATGAAGTGGGCATAAAGCATGAGTTTTTGGCCATTCGTACTCCTTAGAAAAATGGGATTGTTGAGAGGAAGAACCGGACGATATAAAAGATGGCTAGATCCATACTTCTTGGGAGAAATGTTCCTAGACATTTTTGGGCAGAGGCGATGAATAACATATGCCATACGATGAATAGGATCTTCGTCCGCACACTCTTCACACACCTTATAACTTGTATATAAGGAAAAATCACAACCCATCATATTTTCGTGTCTTTGGGAGTACATGCTACATCTTATGAGATAGAGATCCCTTCGCAAAGTTTGAATCTTGGAGTACAAAGGGATATTTTTAGGATATTCATTGACGAGTAAGGCTTACTGGGTTTATAATGTGGCTAGCTCTAAGGTTATGGAGTCAATAAATGTCATGATTAGAGATGACGAGGTACCGGCGTTAGTTGCTCCTATATCGCAATATGAGGATGATGCACCCCTAGTGAAGATCCCATCCTTCCTCATGCTACCACGATTGACCCCATTCCGAAATTATAGGATGAACCTCATGAGTTTGAAAGAGTCATGGTCGTTCCGTTATACTTGTTGATCCTACACTAGGTGTCAAGAGTTGTGCTCAACTCGCAAATGTTGTTAGATTTATGTGATACACATCCCTAGTCGAGCCTAAGAACGTGAAAGACGCACTCAAGGATGAGAATTAGATATTGTCCATGTAGGAAGAGTTTCTTCAGTCTAGAAAGAACGATGTCTAGGAGTTGGTACCCCAACCTAGCGATATTAATATGAGAGGTACCGAGAGGATTTTCAAGAATAAGGTGGATGAAAATAGTACCACAGTTCACAATAAGGATAGTTTGGTCGTTCAAGGATACACATAGATCTAGGGTGTAGAATTTGAGGAGACATTCTTTCTTATTGCTAAGAGTATTTTCGTTCGTTAACTACTCGCCATAGCATGTCATCTGCACTTCAAGTTATATTAAAAGGATGGTAATAGTTCCTTTCTGAATGGCATTTTACAGGAGGAGGTTTACGTGGAACAACGAAAAGAGTTTAAAAACCCTAAGCACTGAGGACATATTTACTATCTTAGTAAAGCCTTATATGGTTTGAATCAAGCACCCCGTGCTTAGTACAAGAGGCTTACTTCCAATCTCTTAGCTCGTGGCTTTAAGAGATGGGAGTAGATAAGATGATGTTTATGAGGAGAGAGAAAGGTGTTATTTTGGTTTCCTAGGTCTATGTGGATAACATAATCTTTGGATCAATGTGCTCCCGTCATTCTCACACTTTTGAGGAGGATATGAAGAGTGAGTTTGAGATGAGCATGGTAGGTGAGCTTACATTCTTCCTGGGTTCGTCAGTTTGAGGATGGGATATTCATATCTCAATTCAAATATATAAGAGACCTTGTGAAGATATTCATATTAGACTCCGCTAAGAACGAACGCACCCTTATTAGTTCATCAACAAATCTTAGCAAATACACTTTAGGCAATGACGTAGAGAAAACTTTATACTGTAGCATGATATGTGGTCTTCTTTTCCTTACCATTAGTCGACCCGATATTTCCTTTAATGTTGGAGTTTTTGCATGATACCAAGCATCCCCGAAAGAGTCACACTTTCACGCTCTTAAATGTATTATCAAATACTTAAGTGGGAGTATATCATATAGTATTTGGTATTTCTTTGATACCAATGACCGTTTGTCCACGTATTCGGATGTCGGTTGGGACGGGGATATTAATGGGTGTATGAGCACTTCAGGTGGGTGTTTTTACTTTGGGAATTCTCTTATCTCGTGGGTGAAAAAGAACCAAAATTCCATATCTTTGTCCACGACGGAGGTTGAGTGTATAGCCAACGGGAGCTATTGCTCGCAACTCTTATGGATGAAGAAAATGTTGGAGGATTATATAATTTCACAGGGCCTGATGACTATTTCCTCTGATAATATGAGTGTCATTCACATTTCACGTAATCTAGTCGAGTATTCACACACAAATCACATTAGGATATGCGATCACTTTATTAGAGACCTAATTGCGGAGAAGGTCATGTCCTTGAGCTTTGTGAGCATCGATGGTCCGTGAGTCGATATTTTCGCGAAACCATTAGATGCGCTTCGATTCGAGGACCTTAGGAAGTCTTTTGGTATTAACATTGTTGACTGAGATTGGATATGTTATCTAGTATATGATGATTTTCATTTTTATTCATATTTGTTCCTATTGCTAGATTGTACTACCATCGTATTTATCTTTTTCCATTTTGATATATTTTTTTATAAATCCAAAAAGATTTTTTTTCTTGAAAAATGTTAGAAAAGTACAAAAGGATTTTCATCTTCTTTTTAGAAAAAATGAAAAAGCCAAAAATATTATATTTTTGATAAATTTTTTTAAAATCCAAAAAGATTATTGTATTTTCTTTACACCATATGTAAATGAACATTAAAAATGTTCGAGTCACCCATTCATTCTGTGGCCATCCAGATCAAAGTTCGCGTCGCTTCCTCTTCTCCCTCTTCTACCTCTCGAATGGTGCATGGGAAAGGAAGGGGGATTGAAAGGTATCACTCCCTACTTAGGAATGCTTCGGTCATCGTCAGATTGTGGGTGAATGTAAAGAGATGGAGTCACCAACCTATTTTTCACAAAACAGGAAAAAAAGAACATGTCGCCGCCTCGAGAGAATGGAATCAAAGACAAACTGATGCATACGAAACCAATAGTTTGTAGGGTTCGGGGGCTAAGTTACGGAATGGGAAGGTGTTGGGCACCCATCTCGCCCTTTTGGTCTCTAATGGGCTAGTATTATTGTTTTCCCTTATTTCTTCGTGTAGTGTGTGTGCATGTATATGTAATTGAGTTTGGAATCATTCATCTCATACCACGAAAAATATAGAGCGACGTCAAACAAAGGAATGTTCATAAAATAATATAAATAAAATATGATTTATGTGTTTATCGTGATATTGATTGTTATGTTGGAATGATAATGTGTGTCAGATGAAAAGCTAATAATAATCACAACAACAACAAAAAAAAAAATATATATATATATATATATATATAATAATGCAAGAATTATAAATATGAAAATGGGGAATTTGGTAAATTTGGGCAATTCAAAAATTGGAAAGTTGGACTCGTGTATCGGATTTTGATTTGAAATGCCTACGTAGCCTATAAAGGCATCAAACTCCATGTAGTTCGAATGCGGCACAAGGGTGGGGTTTATCCCATAGATTCGAATGGGATTTTATTCTGGGTGTGTGTAGAAAAAAATATTTTAGTTTTAAAAAAGTATGATGGATAATTCGGTTCGTAATTTATGGGTGTAACCCTGTTTTTTGTTTGTTTTGGGTTTTTTGTAGAAAATAAAGTATGTGCAATATACTAATAATAATGTAAGATGTTAATGTGTATGAGCTAAAGTAAGGACTAGATTACGAATCTAATGTAATTTATGAAAAAATAAGAAATTTAAAGAGAGAGGGAAGGATTTGGACCTTCTTTAAAGCTTGATCTTTGATCTTGAATGAACTCCATTGAATGTGAGATGAGTGTTGGATGAGAGAGAATGAGATTTTTCTAAATTGGGTATGAAAAGGATGGGAATATAAGCTTGAATGGAACTTCACATGGAGGAACTTCGCTGATTTTGAGAGAATGTTGTTTAGATTACTGATGCTGATGAATATCTAGTGTGTCTTGGGATTTAGGTCATATCCTCTATTTACACGGTCAGGGGTCGTATCGATCGGCATTGCCCTAGTCCTGCCTATCAGTAGGTTGATACGTCACGGATATTGTATTTTCCACCCATTAATTTATGCATTTTTGGGCCCCTCGGGTATCATAATTGCGATAATTATGATCTTTAATCATACAACCTCCATTTTTTATCCTAACATGTTATTTGAGGTATTATTGAGTGTTTATAGGTGTCACGATGCTTAGTGTGAAGTTTCGTCGCGTCTCGGTAAAGTTTCGTTGAAGTTCACACATTTATGGGAAATTCAGTAATTTCACACGTTGGTATTTTTTACCAAAGTCTACAAGGAAGTTGTAGCTCCCGGGTCAAGCTTCCCGTGTCCATGAACGGTGCTCGAATCAGATTCCGAACGAATAAAACATGGACCTTTAATCTGGGAAGAATTATAAGTTAATTAATTTAATATTTTAATTATTAATATTTTGTTTAATTCCCTCCTTATCCTTTTATCTCTTTTGCAACAAACTCTTGCCAAAACAGCAATGGAGATTTTGGGCTTTGCTGGGGTTTGTGTTCGGTTCCTGATTTCCTCGAAATTGGATCCTTGGGTCCGATATTAGAGCATGGGTCTTGTGTGGATATAGTTTCGGGTCAGTTGGCTCAGGTTCTCGGGATCTTGGAGTACCCATTTTGGTATTTCCATGGATTTGGACATTAATGGTGGAGGTTCTTGGTCTCGGGTTCTTGGCTACACTTGGAAACGATTGCAGCGGGTCTTAAGTTCATTCTTGTCTCGACATGATGATGTTTGCAATGGCAGGTCTCAGTTTTGGGTCTCATCTTATACACGATGGTGAAACAACATTAATGTTCTCAGGTTTCACATACACGCTCCATGGAAGCCCTTATTTTTTGTTAGATGAAGATGGGTAGGGGAAGAACAAAAACCTACAGGTGCGAATCGATTAGCTCCTTGGCGAATCGATTCTCTATGAGACGGTGAACGAATTTTCCAGCACCGAATTGATTCGGACTTAGCCTAATTGATTCGATCCTTAGTAGTGCTCAGGTCTCCCATTTCTGAATCGATTCGGACACAGCCGAATCGATTCAGCCCTGCAAATATTTAATTTCTTTTATTTACAAGTGTCCTATTTGGAGTTTTGTATATATAACCTTTTCTCTCATTTTGAGAAATATCGTTCATTTCAATTACTTCTTAGGGTTTGTTTTGGGAGCTTTTGCCCTCGCCCCACTTTGGGTGTTTACTCCTTTGTTTGTAAGTATTGTTTATTACTATTCATTGTCTTATTTAACTTGTTTTAGCTAATTTCCTTTTTGTTCTTCCATTTCCATGCCTAGATAACTTGTTTTAGTTGATTGATTTGTTGTTTCATTTAGTTCATTATTGTTTTAATTAGTTTATTTCTTGCATAGTCGGTAGATAATGGGTTGGGGTTGCATTTCCACAAATAATGGGTATTGAGCTCCGAAAGTTAGATTTTGTGGAAAATTGAAACCTCATTTATTAAAGTCTGATTATTATGCGTTTATATTTCTTTTTCAAGCAATGTTGGTGTTTATGACGATAATCCGAATTTAATCCGCGTGTGACCATTTTTTATTAATTTTTTTATCTCACAACTTCAGGTTAAATTCCTTCTTGCGTGATGTTTATCCTTAATTGAAATGCTCGGTTAAATAGTTTTCAAACCAAAATTCTAACTATGCGTTGTTTATCCTGGGGAAGGAATGCAATCCCGACTCTCATTTTAACTAATTGTAGTATAGTGTTAACTTATTTTCTTTTTCCTTTTTCACCATTTCCACCCTATCACCTTTTGCACTTTTATTTCAGAAGTAGTAAATTAATTACGATCTATCAACGTTCCTTGTTGATTTCTTACAATACCTGACTTACCGTTATACTTGTATCGCAAGTGTAGTTGTAGTTTGGGTTTTTTATATTGAGGCGGTGAACTGAAAACAACGATAGTGCTTCTACACGAGCACGAACTAAAATTCTAATTATGCGTTATTTATCCCGTGGCGGGGATGCAATCCCGACTCTCATTTAAATTAGTTTTAATTTGGTTTTAACTTCTCATTTTTCCCTTTTCTTTAAAACCACCATATCACCTTTTACACTTTTATTCTTGAAGTAATAAATTGATTAAAATCTATACAATATTCGCTGTGGATTTCTTACGATTCCCGACTTACCACTATACTTGTATCGCAAGTGTAGTTATATTTTAGGTTTTTGTATTGAGGTGATAAACCAAAAACAACGGAAGTTCCCTCACACAAGTACACAGTTTGCGCTCAATTACAGGTAACCCTTAACACACTTCCGATAGGCAAGGAACTGGTCCTGCCAATTGGCAGTCTCATGCAGATTATTTTGGGGAAAATGGTCGTAGAATGTAATCCGTCGATCCGAATCGTACATGGGGCATATCATTAGAAAGGTAATTCAGAGACCTTGAAGATTCATTTGGACCGCTCCTAGGTCTAGGAGTTGACTTTGGGTCAAATGTGGCTCAAAAGCGCATGTCGGTCCTTTGGACGGGATATCGTCGAACGAAAACGAATCGTTCATCCGAATGGTCAGTCAGAATCATGCACGGGGTGGACTATTGGAAAATTTAAGAGATGTACTTCAAAATTTCAAAGAGTTTTTCTTAGTTCAGAAAGTTCACCTTTGTCAACTGGAGCTCGGAAGTGCCCGGTGACCTCTCGGAGTGAAACGGATTGTCCGTCCATACCGTAAGTCAGAATCGCGCACAGGGCAGACCATTGGAAAGGGTATTCAGTAACCTTCAGAGATTCATTTAGTCTCACTCAATCTTAAGAGTATACCTTCATCAAATGGAGCCTGGGAGCGCAAAGTGGGATCCAGATCAATTTTATAGGGAAAATGGATCGTTTATCCGAACAGTTATGCCATTTTGTGCATAGGGTGGGTCGTTTAAAATGGGTTTCAATTCCCTTAGAAGATTCAAAGATCTTTCACACTGACTATGAAGTTGATTTGGGTCAAATTGGGGCCCGGGAGTGCCCGGTGTCCTCCAAATCAATTTTCTGTAGTAAATGGTTCGTTCATATGAACTGTTATGCCAATTCGCACACGGCGGGGACCATTGGAAAGGGGATTCAGATCCCTTCAAATATTAAATGAGTTTTTTCTCTGACGATAAAGTTGAGTTAAGTTAAACGGGGCCCGGGAGATCCTGATGGCTTCCAGATGAATACTTGAAGCATGACCTAAGGTTTGTAGTGAAATAGGGAGATACTAGACACCTAAGAAGAGACTTAGTGGGTCCTAGAATATGGTGTCTACAGATCCCCTCGACAGGAGATCTTGGAACACATGAAAAGCGTCGAATACACACCACATGATATTTTTATGAAAAGGTCGATTTGAGGACCTAAAAGATAAAGATGACCAATTCAAAGGGTCGAGGCCATGGACCTAAGATAATGTTGAGGATGGCCGATTCTGTGGGCTCATGTTAATTTTGACCTAAAAGGAGTTGAAGACCGAGGATCGAGGTCAATTCTAACCTAAAAGAGGTGACGACCGAGGGCCGAGGTCAATTCTGACCTAAAAGAGGTGACAACTTGGAGCGGAGGTCAATTATAACCTAAAAGAGGTGACAACCCGGGGCCGAGGTCAATTCTAACCTAAAAGAGGTGACGACTGAGGGTGGAGGTCAATTATCACCTAAAAGAGATGACGACCGAGGGCAGAGGTCAATTTTGACCTAAAAGAGGTGACTACCGAGGGTCGAGGTCAATTCTGACCTAAAAGAGGTGACTACTAAGGGTCGAGGTCAATTTTGACCTAAAAAGGTGACAACCTAGGGTCGAGGTCAATTTTAACCTAAAAAGAGGCGATGACTGAGGGCCGAGGTCAATTCTGACCTAAAAGAGGTGATGACTGAGGGTCAAGGTCAATTATAACCTATGAGAGGTGACAACCGAGGGACGAGGTCAATTTTGACCTAAAAGAGGAGACGACCAAGGGCCGAGGTTAATTATGACCTAAAAGAGGTAATGACCAAGGGTCGAGGTCAATTTTGACCTTAAAAAGAGGTGAAGACCGAGGGAAGAGGTCAATTCTGACCTAAAAAGGTGACGATCCAGGGCCGAGGTCAATTTTTACCTAAAAGAGGTGACGATCAAGGGCTGAGGTTAATTTTTACCTAAAAGAGGGTGACTAATATTGTGGGCCAAAATCAATTATAAGGGCTGAGGTTGCAAATTCATTTTGGGAAATTTGGAGACTCCACTATGGATATGTATCTTGCGATTTCGCTGAGGATTCGAGGTAGCATTTGATTTTAACTTTCGTCGGGGAAGAGGGTTGGATTTTTCTTAGTTAGGAAGTTTTTATTTTTACGGTGTCTTTCGAAGACAATGCAGGGAGGATATCCAATTGGTTTTGGGAATCCATTGAGGATAAGATTTTTTCTATGGAAATGATTATGGTAAAAAAAATCTTAGTGAAAAAAGTTCTAAAATTCATTTGGTAATTTTAGGAATTTTTCTGGGGATTTTTTGAATTTTTCTGGCATTTTTGTAAGAAATTTCAGAGAAGGTGCCGACTAACATGGTTGGAAGGGTGCCAAACAGTAGTGTCATTGTCTTTTGGGGTACCTCGAGCAAGTGGAGGGAAAATTCCGATCGGTTGGTGGTAAGGAGATGTCGATCAGTATGCCCCTTAGCCTCCTATAAAAAAGGGGGGGGGGGTTCTCCTCATTTTTCACAACTTTCTGACTTGCCTTCTTCTTCAATTCCCTTCTGAAAATTGTTCTAATGTTCCATAATCATGAGATGGTTAATTTCTCAAGCAGCACGACACATATGGCGTGGGTCATTGTTGACGATTGGGCCAACTTGGAATAGAGGGCTAGGGCGCCCCTTGCATTGGGCATCAAGAGCTCTTTTGACTCATTCGAGCCTGTGGCGGATGAGCAGACCCTCTTGTGCGAGGTGTCATGGCATCGTTCCTCTAGGGTGGTGAACCCTAGAAGCTATTTAAGTGTTGATGATCTTCGGTATTATTATCTTTTTATTAGCGATATTTCCTTATTTCTTAAATTTTGACGAGGGTTTTTTCCTTTTTATCTTCTGATAGTTCGATGTTTCTATGTTGACTCTGCGTGCTCGAGGGACAACGATGCTTAAGGATATTTGGGAGTACCTTCCGTTGGTGGTGCATTGGGTGGTGTTATCAGCCAGTTTTGGGAGACTGGCATTTTCTCTGGACAAGACACCTACGCTTGTTCTCTGTACTCTGGGGAGGGGTGGTGGGACACCACCCACACCTTTCCCTTTGGCTTTGGGGACATAACGGTGACTCCAATAGATTTGCAACAACTGTTGGGGATGGATTGTGATGGGGTACATATTGAGGTGGACAGGACTTTGAGGGTGACGTCAGCAGCAGTGACGGCGTCGTTGTGTGATGTGGAGAGGGTGGTCTCTGGGGAATCTATTTGTTTGTCTCTTTTGAAGGAGTTATTACTGAGTAAGAATATTGATGAGGGTGATGGGAGATAGGTGCGGAAGATGGTCCGTTTATTTATTTTGTTATTGTTAGGGGGGTTTCTTGGTGGCGACGTCATCCACTTGTGATTTTTGCCATTTCTAAAGGGGTTTTCGAGCATCCCTCTTTATGATTGGGGGAGGCCGACCTTGGTGACCCTTCATTCTTCTATGGATGCATTTAGCTAGTGCTATCGACAAACTTTTACTAGGACCACGTATCTTCTTGAGGTATTCTTTATTTTGCCCTTTTCCTTTATGCATTCGCATTTTCCTTCATGCGAATTATTTTTTATTTCTTAATTAATGACTTTTTTCCTTTGCAGACGTGGTTCTATGAGGTTATTGGGTTTAACATCCAATTGGTAGCTTTGAAGGATGAGTCAGTTGGGAAGTTCTGCAGGATGTACCGGTGGCGAAAGTCCAACCGACAGTCGATGAAGTCTCTCTCTTTGGAGACAGTGCGCCAGGTCTTGAATGGCCTGACAGCGAGCGGGTAAATCCTTCTTTTATCTTGAGATTGTCTTTCCTTGATTTTCATTTCGGATATTAATCTTTATCCTCTTTTACTGGTGAATTTTTAGGTGACCTTCTATCCCCGGTGGACGGCCATCCAGCACACAGGGTTGACTGGGGGGAATTCGTAGATGCGACATTTGCTTGATCATGAGTATGGCTACTCCTCGTATCTTGGGGAGAGAGTAGTCCAGCAGGTTATAGATGACGAGGTTTCGGTGCCACCGGAGAGGCCCCCGATATATATGAGGCAAGTGAGGGAGATGCCGGATGATGCGCGGGTAGCAGTGATGATGGGCGAGCTTTTCTCGTCATATACCGACATAATGGCATCATATGATTATTTGGACTTTATATTGAGATGGTTGATGTATCCCAACATATATTACGTGATGCCTCTCCCTTAGGCGGTTTCAAGTCCGTCAATGGGGTCCTCCCACGGCGCGGGTGGTGCATCGGCATCGGCGGCATTGACAACCTCAGAGGTTTCTTTTGTACGGTTGGCTCCTCTTACTTATAATATTCGGTGGGCTGATAGAAGGTCGATGCATTTATTACATCGTCCTAATGCGATGGGTCTAAAGGAAATGGGTTTGACTGAGGAGGTTCTTGATCCACCGGTATACTTTTCATCTCTTCTTTTTTATTTCTTAATTTCATTCTTTTCCTCAGACTCACTGATTTGCTCATTTCTATTTCTTCTTTGTAGCACATCCGGGTCTCAACCACCTGGCTGACGAATATTAGGGATTGGATACTTCAATGATCACCCTTATCCGGGATGAAATTCTGGTTTCATATTTCTTGGTGCCATCTGCCTCATCTAAGGAAGGGTTTGGCTCAGGGAGTGGTGGTGCATCGTCTCGTCGTCGTGGGAAGAGAGCGTGTCGCAAGGAAGGAGGCTCTTGGAAAAAGAGAATGAGAAGAGAGAGAAAGGGGAGAGAGAGAGAGATTGTAGGTGAAGGTAGGTGGACAAAGATGAAAAAATTTGGTGGTTTCGGGCTGAGTCCCGTTGCATTTTCTTTATTTCCTGTAAAACCGATGTAACACAACAAATATCTAAGCAAATAAAATGAAGTTTTTTGTTAATTTTTGTTTTTAGTGACTTGATGCGTATGCTATTTTTACTTTGTTGTTGATAACATAAAAAGAATTAAAAATGATTTGAGAAAGACTATTATTTTCAAACAAGATAAGTAACAACATAGGAAGAGGAAATTCAGAATTCTTTTAAGAATAAAGATTATTTTTATTGAGTTTTAAAAGGGAATTTTCCCAAAATAGGTGGTTGTCGATCGGCATGCCCCTTGCTCTGTCTATCAGCATGTCAGTCTATTCCAATCAATCCAAGGCTTTGATTTCACTTTCTTTGCTTAGTACGTGGTGGGCTAAATTTTTTTCCGATTTCTGTTGGCTTCCTTTTCTTTATTTGATCAAGCATAAATAGGGGTGTGGGTGGAGTATTTTCTTCACACCTCCACATTCTTTCTCTTTTGCATTCTTCTTTCTAATTTTGAGATATGGCTCTCTGTGGCAGTGTTCAGTTTGCAAACTACCTCGAAACCTTGGAAGCGATGTGCTCCTAAAATGTTGACTACGATGCTTTCAACATGCGTCGAGTTTCCTTGTGGAATAATCGAACCTTAGAGTGGAATATGGTGATGGCAGCGGTAGAGTTCTAATACTCCAAAGACCATATTTTTTGCTTCGGGTTGGACGAGGTTTGTCCAACCTATGAAGAGTTCTCTTCCATTTTGGGGATAAATCCCAGTATTTCAGCAGTTATGCCTGAGTTTTCCAGCTGTTAGTGGGACTTCTCCATATCTCGCCTTCGGTGGCCTGGTCATTGGTTAAGGGAGGAATGATTTCTCTTCCGGGAGTGCTGCAATCTGTACATTTGCAGGATGTTTGGGGATGATTGCTATGCTGGAGCCATCATATTGGGCTTAGTTTTAACACTATATTTGGTGACTGGGGAACTATTGGTGGACCCACAACTCGTAGCTATTAATTCTTAGATGTCCTACCATTGCAATCCTGCGATAGTGATACTGGCAGAGACTTTGAATGGTCTGGATGCTTGGCGAGAAGGCCATTCTAACTTTCTGAGGGGCAGCCCCGTAACACTGTTCATGTGGTTGTCGAAGAGATTTTGTATGTGTGTCCCACCTGAGTATCCTTTGTTGGTAGCGCAAAACTTCTTTTTGCACTACTTTATCAGTGTAGGCCTTGACATCGAGAGCTAGGAGAATTGGTTTGTGGAGCATGGGGATCGAGGCTTGCGCTTGTCAGTTCCCTTGGTAGGGGGAGATGCTTCCCATTTTGGAACTCGGAGAATAACAGTACATTTAGTTGGTTCACCTCAGACAGACCACTTTTTATTTCCCTTGGAAGCTTTTGCGCAAATTTGGATGGGAGTAGATTGTGCCACCGCAGACACTAAACTTCTTTCTTACAAAAAATTTGACAGAGCGTATGAACATGCGGCTTGGCTCTTTGTGAGAGAATCGTCGACCATCGACCTGTCCATCCCTGTCTATTGGTAGAGTCTGGCATATCTCAGGAGACTACATTAAGTGGTTATAGAGAAGAGTTGTTGCCAAGATATTGGTTGTGGAGACTGGGCAAAGGTGGTTTTCTATATCTGACATCATGGAGGGAGGTGTTGTGGTTTTCCCCAGGCTGGTCCGGGCATATAGTTCAATGGAGCATTAGTGGAACTCTCTTGAGTCAGGGGAAGTTTGGGGACCCCAAGATGTGGGTGATAATGGGTCTATTTCCTATGGTAGCTGCTAATAGGACCCCTTTTATTTATGAAGCTTTTGTAGTAGGTGTTTGGTTATGTAGGTTATTCTGGTTTTGGTAATAAATTTGAAAGGGTTATTTTAGGTGTAGTGAGGGCTTGTTTTTATTTAGTTTTAGGAATGTAGGAGTAGACTGTCAAGGGAAGTTGTTTGACTCCTTACCCTGATGTAATCATAAAGGACTTTAATGAAATAAAGAAAATTTTAATTATATCAATGTGCATTTTGATGAGTGTTGCATTTAAATTATCCATACCAATTGCTAAGGCATGCATAATCCTTTTGTTCATATTAAAGTGAATTTTCGTTCTCAGGGATAACAAAAGATAGCATTTTTTGTGAAAAGAGGGGGTCGTGCCCATGTTAAATGTATGAGCTACCTATGTACTTTCGAGGGTTTTGAAAATTTGCTACAATTCATTTTTGAAAGTGAAAAATATTTTTAAAGGATCAGGCCCCACATAGTTCTGAGTCGAAGTAAATGAACATTTTTTTCCTAAGAATAGAAGGGAGATGAGAAGAGTCGTAGCGCGTAGAGATTTCGGACTAGAGGTAGAATTTCTTGAGACAAACCAGATTGACTGGGTGGGCCATCTCTTCTCCGTCAAGGTCGGTGAGCATAATGATACTACCTGATAAGATCTTCTTCACAATGTATGTGCCCCTTGAATTTCACTTTGGGGTTCCAAATGGGCTCTACTATTTCCTTAAGGGCTAAGTCCCTTTCTCGGACACCACACTCCTTGCTATTCTTCTTGAATGATTTCTCTATTCGAGAATGGTACCCTTGTATGTGATATATATCTTTCAGTCTCCTTTCATACAAGAGTGATAACTCATCAAGATGGCTTTGATGTCAGTCTTCCTCGCTGACTTTTCTTTTAGGCGTGACGCTCAGCGAAGGGATTTCCAACTCCATAAGTAGGACTGCTTCCATGTCGTAGACTAGAGAGTAAGGGGTATCTCCAGTAGAGGTTCTAACTAAAGTACGATAGCCCAAGATGGTGTAGGGGATCCGGTCGACCCAATCTTGATAACTCTCGGTCATCTTATTGATGATAGCTTTGAGGTTGTTATTGGCGGATTTGACTGCTCTATTGGTTTGAGGTCGGTAGGGAAAAGTTGTGCCTCTGAATCCCATACTCGTCGGTCACTTCTGTGATTTTTGCCTCAAAATGAAAGCCATTGTTTGATACTAGCTCATGCGGAACCCCATATCAGTAGATGATTTTTTCTTGATTAATTTTTCTACCTTCTTGGCATTCAAAACTATGTATGACTCGACTTCAACCCATTCAGTGCAGTATTCAGTGGAAACTATAATGAACTCATGTTCGTTGGATGCTTTGGGTGTAACCTTCCCTATGATGTCGATACCCCATGTGGAAAATGGCTTGGAAGAAGTCATGTTGTGTAATTCCCGTGGAGGCTAGTATTGTAGGTTGAAAAGTTGTTGGCATTTAAGGCATATTTGAACGTAGGCGATCCAATCCTGAACAATGGTAGTCCAGTAATAGCCCTGTGGGATGATTTTATTGGCGAGCATATGGCCATTCATGTGGGTTTTGCACTCCCCGCCCTGGATTTTTTGCATCATTTCTTCAATGTCAGTCCCTATGATGCAGTGCAAATGGGTTCCATCGAAGTTCTTCTTGAATAGTGCTTTATCGCAGACAATATATAAGGAAATTAACCTGTGGAGGGTTTCTCGATCTTTCTTGTCAGAACCTTGGGGATACCTACAATGCTTGAGGAGGCGCAAAATATCATAGTACCAGCAGTCGGCTATATCGAGATCTTCTTCAATGATGAGCTCAATGTGATAGCAGTGGGTTGGTTTAGCTTGCTTTTGGACAAGTAAAGGGGCTTTTGTTATTCCTTTGGGAATGTCAATCATGGAGCCTAAGGTATCAAGGGCATCGGCTACGTTATTCTTTGCTCAAGGCAGGTAGTGGAAGGTGATTTCTTGGAATTGGGAGGCCATCTTTTCTAGGTGGGCATGGAAAGGTAAAAGTTTTTCATTTTGACTTTCCATATTTTATTAACCTCATTGATGATGAGGACAGAGTCCCAACCTTTCTTAAGAGCAACTTTGAGGCCTACCATGCACGCCTCGTATTCAATCATATTGTTAGTGCAGGGAAAATCTAGCATGATGGCCATGGGAGATTACGAGTATCTCAATGCCATATCCTTTCTTGTTGGCACCGCTATTGAAGAACATTTTCCATCGAAGATCTTCTTGGGAGGTACAGAGAATATTCTCATTAGGGAACTTAGAAATCCAGACACCGATTTCTTCCATAGGGTAGTTAGCGAGGTAGTCAAAGATGGCACTTGCTTTTATGGCTTTCTGCGTGACATAGACAAAATCCAATTCGACTAGAAGCATCAACCAATGATCCATTTGGCTGGACATGGTAGGCTTCTCAAGAAGGTACTTGATGGGATCCATTCGGGACACAAGTTTGATGGGAAAGGTGAGCATGTAGTGCCCTAACTTTTAGGTGACCTAGACAAGAGCGACACATGCTTTCTCAAGAGCTATGCAGTTAACTTCGTACCCGGACAACTTATGATTGGCGTAGTAGATGGATCTTTCTTTGCGGGATTCTTCAAGGTATTGGGCTAGCAATGTCCCAGCTTAGGCCTATGTTTCGACCGAATCGGATCGAAAAAAAATTATTCTGATTTTTTATCCGATGTTTTCGAAAAATTAAAAAAATTTACTAAATCGAAAAATCAAAAAATCGACAAAAATTGAAAAAAATGAAAATTCACTAAATATATTAAAAATCCAGAAATTTTGAAATTTCCAAAATTTTAAAAAAAATTAATTTTTGATTACTCGAAATTCGCATTTTAAATAAACAAAACCCAACATGTAAATTCATGAGGATTTGGCCCATTTTTTCTTTTGTGTAGAAGTTAGGAGGATATTCGCCTTTTATAGATCACACTCTGGAGCCCTCTCCCTCTCCCAACCGATGTGGGATATGGAAAACTTTCAAAATATTAGAAAAAAATCAAAAAAATTAGAAATCAAAATATAATGCCAAAAAAATCGGAAGTAATTCGAAAAAAAGCAGAAAAATTGGATCGACGTAATTTCAAAAAAATCGGATCGAAAAAATCAAAAATTTAGAATTATTTTCGATTTTTGAACTGATTTTTTTAGGAAAAATCAGAAATTGACAAACAAAAGTTTCATTCCAAATTTGGAAAAAATCATATCGAAAATCGGAAAATTTGGAAGTTTGAAAAAAAAAACACGACCCTACCCAGTGGAGTACATGTTGCGGTTAGGTATAGGAGTAGGGGAAGACCATGCTACGGTGGCATGAGTATCGGAGGTCAGGTTAGGCATTGATTTATTCAGTCAAAGGCTTATTGGCAGGCTTCGTTCTAGATTTTGGTAGAATCCTTTCGAAGGAGTTTGAAGATAGTCTCACAAATAGAAGTCAACTGGTTGATGAACCGATTTATATATTGCAATTTTCCAAGAAATCTTTGGACTTCGTTCTCCATTCGGGGTGGTGGCATTTCGAGTATGGCTTTCAGCTTGGCTGGATCTGCGTTTATCCCCTTCTCACTAACCATGAATCGCAAGAGTTTTCCTTCGGTAACGCTGAAGACATATTTATGTCAGTTGAGTCGCATCTGATACTGTTGTAGTCTCTTGAAGCACTTCCAAAGAGCGGGAACATTACATTCCTTAGTCTTGGATTTGATAATCATATCATCCACATGGACCTCGACTTCTTTGTGTATCACACCATGCAATATGGTTGTGGCAGCCCTTTGGTAGGTAGCCCCTGCATTTTTTAGACCAAATGGCATAACGGTGTAGTAAAAGGTTCCCCAAGGGGTGATGAATGTTGTTTTTTATTGATGATTATGGTGCATCTTGATCTGGTTATATTCAGAAAAATCATTAACGAATGACTTGAGAGCATGACTGGTTGTGTTGTCTACAATCATATCGATATTGGGTAGTGGGTAAAAATCCTTCGGAAAGGCCTTGTTCAAGTCTCGATAGTCGACGCACAAGCTAGCTTTCCCTCCTAATTTCGGCACGAGTACGATATTAGCTGGCAATATGGGATATTCGATCACACGAATGAAACCCACATTCAACTCTTTGAACACTTCTTCCTTAACTTTGAGCGACCATTCGGTGTGGAGATTTTGTAGTTTCTATTTGATTAGTTTGCATTCTGGGAGAGTTAGAATCTCGTGTTGAGCAATCTCGGGATCAATGCCAGTCATGTTATCATAGGACCATGTGAAGACGTCCATAAATTCCTTCAGTAATTCCTCGAATTACGCGCACTCATGCTAATCTAAGGAGGCCCCTGTCCTAATCTGATGCAATTGGATACTAAACTGAGATTAATAACAACTGTTTCATATTCATTAACTTGAACATAGTTATGTTATTTGTTATTAACCTTATTTAGACCAGTTAAGAATTGTTCACTTACAAAATCATCATCATCAAGAGTTTGATTAGAATCAAGACAATTAATCTAAGGCACAATAAGATACTCAAAATCTTCATTTATTTCATCGATAGGAAAAACATCATTGAGAACCTCATCAAATGAGGTCTCGATGACACCAGAGTAAGGAGGAACAACAGAAGAAGAAATGGGATAAACATCGAGGTTGGGTTGAATCTCAGCAAGTGGAACTGGTGTAACATTCCAATTAAGGAGAGGTGTGTGAGCAGCTTTGATCATGCGGTATGGATCTGACGATGTATCCCCTGAGTGAATCATGCAAAGTGACAGCCCCAGTGTCTGCAAATTGAAAGAATACTCATAGTCACTTTCCTCTGAATCTCCAGTATCATCTATGGTCTCTTAAATGAGTTATTTCACATGATGCTGGGAACTTTCGCCCATGAGTAGCTGTCTTGGAAAGAGATATCCATTCCTAGTTTCATCTTCTTATCCACGTGAACACACCATGGTTCAGGAAAGCCACAAAAGGGGAAATCTTCACCCTCTCTGATGAATTTTCCATTCAAGTAACCTCTTGAGACGGTCTTGGGACTTTCCAACCTTTTCTTCAGTCGAGGTTGGCAGAGAATTTTGATTCCCTCTAATGATAGTTGATAGCCCTACCCAGAAGGAGGAAAAGTTTTCTTCAACACAATGGGTTCAAGTATCCCTTATTATTTTTGTTCCAGCCCCAGTCCGGACATGAAGTGCATGTTCTTGAACATCTGGATTACATCGATGTTTCTATGAAGGTTATACTCTGAACAAACCTTATCTTTGAAATTGTCCCCTACTGGGAGTAGAAGTGGTTTAACTCGGAAGACTGACATAAGAATATTCCCCGTGTCGTATCTCAAGTACTGTATTGGTGGTGCTTGCATTCTCGGTATTATTGTCATTGCCCAAAATAGTGATGACCTGCCCATTGACTAAGAACTTCAATTTTTGATGAAGGGAATAGGACACACCCTTGATGTTGTGGAGCCACGGTTATCCAAGTAATAAATTGAAATAAGCTTGGATGTCAGTGACTTAGAATTCAACAACAAGATTTATAGGGCTAGCCCCCATTACAAGCTTTATGGATCCCATAACTTCTCGATGAGTATTATGATAGACGCATACAGTGGCAGAGGTTGGAGCGAGGTCGCCCAATTTTAGTCCCAAATAATTGAGGGTCCTCAATGGGAAGACATTCAGAGTTGATCCATTATCAACAAGAGAGAGCAGGATAGTCTTTACCATGACTTCAACAGAGATATTGAGAGCATAATTTTGGTTTGGGTTAATCATGGGGATTTCTTCTTCAGAGAAGGAGAGAATTCTAGTAGAGGTTAGAGATTCAACTAGAACACTGCTTCTTCTGGCGTGATGAAAGAAGGAACTATGGGTCCTATGAGTAGCTTGATCAAGGAACACCGGTGTACCTGGGAAGACATAAAGATCCCCCATAAAGTGATGTTAGCTTGGATCTTCTTTAACTGATCGAGGACCTTGCTCTCTTCGAGGGTCATTTTGGGCATAGGAAGATTCTCAACACCTTTTCCTTTGTCACTCGCAGAGGGTTGCAGTCTTGGGATTTGGTAATGCCTCCCTAACTTGGTTATGTGGTTCATAGAAAAAGAGAAAAACAGAAACCCTATTTCTTCATCGATCTCGGGTTATTCTTTCACCTTGTTAGTTTCTCCTAGCAACTCCTTAAATAATATCATCTTGTATATATTGATTGCCAAACTAGCCTTTTTTGTACCTTGCTCTTCATCGAAATCATTGGATTCATCCCCCCATCCAGCGATAACTCCATCATCCTTCTATGAAAAGTCAATACACTCCAAAACTTCAATGGCTTCTTTATATAAATGCTCCCATTTGGCGGGGAGATGTAGATGTGAAGGGACGAGGCACCCTTGTATTTTCAAAGCATCGAGCAGCTCGAACATACTACAAATATCATCGGTTTGTAAGAACAAGTCTAAAATGATCTAGACCACATCATCTAGATTGACTTCCTTAGTCGGTACCACCCAATTTTATGACTCTCGAGACCATGTCCGAGATTCTAACAATAGCAGTTGAATCTCTGTCACTCAATAGTCATCTGGGAGGGAAATTTCAGCCCAAACTCTAGGAGTTGGTTTAACACTTTTGATAATTCCATATCTTTACCTCCAGAATGGGTACGGACAACGAAGCATGCTTTAGTAAGGAGTGATAGGTCCTGATCGACAAAGCTGGTAAGGTGTAAAAGAAATTACGGGCAAGTTTGGAGGAGTTTAGAAGAGCATATGGGTATGATGGGTGATTTTCTTGGTATGATCTAGGTAGATGGGTCAAATTCAGGGTATTTTTCTTGGAATATGGCATTTGTATGACTTGGGAGTGGATTGTGGGTAGTGTTTATCTTAGGATTGGTTAGTGGGGTGATGGGACCCCAGATAATAAGACCTTGGATCATATTTTGGAGATGGAAACACTGGTCGATGGTACGACCGATAGTTTGGTGAAAGTCATAATGGGCATCTGGTTTGAAATTTTTACGAATTGAATTTGGTAATGGATAAGGGTCTAATGGTTTGATAACATTTCGGCTTAAAAGGTCATGGTAAACTTTAGAGAGGGAAGTGTAGAGATCAGTGTATTCCTTTCGAACTGGGTTAAGGCGGCTTTCTGGTGCCCATGAAATGGCAGGATGGGAAATGTTGTTGATAGTTGATAGTTGATACTGCGGTGTTGGTTAGCTTTTCAAATTTTCTAGGAGTTAATTTCCCAGATGATTTCTTCAGTTCCACTTCTGTCTTAACAATACCTTCAATCTCCACTCCTACTTCTCAGAGGGGGTAAAAATGAGGGTAGTATTGTCCTCCCTTCATTGCTTGGACATGGGGTAAGAAGTTCTTCTTCACGATACTTACTTGCTCATCTTCAGAAGGTCGGTTGGTCATAGTGGCTGCATTCTCTCTCCACCTTGCTATGAAGTTACTGACTGATTCCCCAGGATTCTGCTTGAATAGATCTAAATCATGATGGGTAACCTCTAATTCGTCATTGTACTTGTACGGTGATATGAAATCGTGAGAAATATCCTCCTAACTACGGATTCTGGACTCTTCGAAGGATAAGAACCAGCAAAGAGCGTTGTCCTTCAAGGTCTACTGGAACATTTAGGCCATTATTTCCTCGAAGGAGCGTAGGAGAGTCGTGGCTAGGTGGTAACTACTGAGATGAACAATTGGTGGTCCACTTGTGACAACCCGCCTACTAAAATAATAGGTGGCCAGCCCAATTCTCTAATAATCACAGGAATCATAGATGGTCCATTCTCATCATCACTGTCGATTAAAATAATAGTACGAGATAACCACCAATCATTTTAGAAAATGGACTGTCAAATTTAAAATTTTGTAAGTAAAAGAAAAATACTTAGACAATTTAATTTGCAAAAATGGTGGATATCAAAAATCAAAGGATAAATTAAAGACAATATAATAAATAATAACCAAATAAGTTGTGGATTAACAGACCAATACAATAGTTACACCGAGTATTACAATATGAATATCACATTATAATAAATGAACACAAAGCAAGGGCAACACGCCCGAATAAATATTGAATATAACTAGAGTACAAAGAATAGAAGCGTCTACAACAAATACCCTACAACATCCGCGATATGCTATAGCTCCATGACAACTGAAATGGAATGTCAATACGGGTGTCCTCATGGTAGAGCACCTGAACGGACAAAGAATTGCATGCAAAACAAAGGAATATATACGGTTCAGGGCCCGGTTTGATATGATTACCATGTGACTAAAATGCATGACAGTTATGTGAATCTAAATAACATCATGAACTTAGCCTCTCTCTCAATTAAACATAAAGGTTCTCACCTCTCAATCTAAAAGCACCCTATCGTATTCTACCAAATACTCTAGTTAACCCAAGTACTATGGTCTAACTTCTCCCCAGTCTCAACACTATGCCCTATTCGTGCGTGGGGTGTCTCGCGAAGTGAAATCCAAACAAGGAACCCCCCCGATACACTACTACTAGGCAAGGTTGATCGTCGTGATCCATTAGATCCTCAGTACGTATTCAATATATACATATTCATCTAATTAAGTACACATCACAAATTCATCTTTATCTTTCCTACTCACTTTCATATAAGTGTCATTTTACGCTTCCGGATATATCTCCCGGAATGAGAATTCACTTTATGGAATGTTTACCAATCAATTTCATTTCAAAACTTTCTTTACCAATTTTATTTCCTTTCTTCCATCCAGGAAAAATACATATTTAAAGAAAGTTTTATTAACATAAAAATGCTTTTCCCTTTCATTTCATATCTTCCATTTTCCTTCTTCCATCCGAAAAATGTATTTAAAAGCCATTTTTATTATCATAAAAATGCTTTTCTATAACATATGCTTCCATTTCCCTTCTTCCATCCGAGAAATGTATCCGAAGCCAATTCGTTTATCCATTTCCCTTCTTCCATCCGGGAAATGTATTTAAATCCAATTCATTCTCATGAATTACTTTAACATATCTAAGACCGTCCCTCCGGGTTTCCCCACTGGACGTGCCCCTAAATGGCTATCATCTTCCAGGGCCTATCAACCAAGACAACCTGGGAACCTACCAAACGTCGGGAAGCAGCCGTATGCCTGCGGGAGAGTCATAACCACACCCATAATTACCTCACCATCACAGGAAACATATAATAATCGCTCATATGGCCTAGGGATATATCCACCCTGCATTCACTAACCAGTGGGCTTCACCACACGCGCGCAACTTCCCTTATAATAGCGATTTAGAGAGGTGTGTACACATAAATTAACATTTATGAAAATTATTTTTCCATTTTGAAATCATCCACTTTTACATTCTCAAAAATCATTTATTTGTACTATTCATTTAGTACCACATTTTATAACATGTAATTCTTATTCTTAGAGTCATATTTTATTAATGACCTAAGACCCAAAGTGTCAATTGACTCACATTAGTCTCCAAGAGTCCAACACAAGACCATAAATCATCAAAATAAGTCTCCCTCAATAATAGACTCCCAGAAGTTCTAACATTTATCATTTTATCTTCTATTGGTTTTAGGTTAAGTTCCTATATCCTTCGGAACAGTAACCTTGATAATTCGACTATTAGGATAATTCCCAATAACCCCATACTAGCCTAGGGTATGCCTAATTAACCATATTCTATCCTAGGACAGTAAACTCCCTAACTGAACCCATGATACCCTTTATTACTTCCCAAAGGAAGGTCCTTAAACCTTGGACCTAAAAGAAAAGGAGCCAAAAACAAAACTAGGAAAAATCTCACAAAAACAGGGCAACCAATTCGATTCGCCCCTGGTTGCAAATCGATTCGCCTAAAAAGCGAATCGATTAGATGAGTAAAACCAACTTTCTACCTCAGCCGAATTGATTCGTCCTTATCCCGAATCGATTCGGTTTACCCAGACCTATAACCTTCCCGTTATCTAAATCGATTCGCCTGGGAGCCAAATCGATTCGGCCCTGCGAATTTGCCTAATTTGGGCTACGGGTTGGAGAACCCTAGAATCCCAAAACTCTTAAATCATTGATATCTTCCAACACCAACAATATTTATTCATACCAAATGATTCCTACATAATCACTAACTAGTTTATCTTCCTCAAATCAATTTAAACTACAAGATTAAGGGTTGAAACACCAAAATCATCAAAAACCTATTTATGGTTTAAATCTCCAAAAACTAACTATACATGCAATTTATCACATTAAATCAATATCTAGCAAGTAAGAAACTTACCTCGAGTTTGTAGTCTCGGATTCTTTTCTGATAGCAACGGATTCCGACTCCAAATCTTCATTTCTCTCTTTTTCCTCCATTTTCTCCCAACTCTCTCCTCTCTCTCTCTCTCTCTCTTGGCTTCTAACATAAGATTGAGAAAATAAAAGGGGTGGTAGACTTATACGGGTCTTAAAACATTAATCCCCTTATTTTAATTGTTAATACACCATTAAAATGACTCGTAACTACTTAATTGAGTCATAACGCGTCAAAAGTGCCCGAAACTCAAAAATACAACCTGACACTTATTTCGACTATCTCGATTATTATAAAAACAATCGCACCCCCTATTTTAGCATTTGGAATAACGTGAACTATTTTGTGTTCCAAATTCGTTTTTATTCATTAATTGTACTCCAATTTATATATGAGTCATAACCGTTGTTTTACATATAACGACGCAATAAACCACAATATAATGCTATTTACCTTCTCATAACGGTAAATAGACAAAACATAGTAAATATTATCCATTAATATCACGGGAAATAATATTTACTCCAACTTCCCCTATTTTATAAAATTATCCCATCAGGCAAAATAATATAAAATAGTCGCTCATAAGCCTGGGTTGTTACACCACTACCCCCAAACTTCTCGATATTGGGAATCTTGAACTTTTTCGGTAACTTGGCTTTGGGATATGGAGACACGTTGGTGTAATACATGTAGTTTGCAGAGAATTCGACTTGGTTGAATTTCTTGGTCAGCATCTTGAGGTCTTCCATTACCTTATTTAATTCTTCCTCCTTCAGATCAATGACCATGGGTAAGTTAGCCCCTGGTTGGGTAAGATTCATTATAAGGAGTTGAGCTGACGGGGGGCCATTAGCAGGAGGAGCACGTGGAGCGTTCTTGTATTCCTCGGGAACCCAAATAGGCTTGGGTGAGGGCGAACCCATAGAGCGAGGGAATAAGACCTCGGTCTCTTCGAGAATAGGGACCCAATTTTGTTGCATATCATGAACCTCAGTTTGAAGGTTGTCAATCTTGGCAGTGAGATGAGCTAGAATCGTCATCAAATTCGTCTACACATTCAGTACTGGGTTTGTGTTCTCCATGGAAAGCGAATGAATTACGGACTCAGAGGAAGTGAGGGGACTAATGAAGCTTCGGGGAAGTTTGACTGAAGATCGAAGCCAATAAGGAGACAGGCCAAGGGTATGCGATCGACCTGAGAAGGAGAAAAATTTTGGATTTATTTTTGGAAAGGAGAAAGAGGGAAAATTGTTATTTTAGAAACGGAAGAAAAATGTTTTTTGACATTTTTAAAAAGGGGAGGAAAAAATATTTTTAGGTAAAAAGAAGGAAAAAAATTGGTGTAAGGAAGGAAAAATATTTTTGGTATTCTGATAAAAGAGGGAAAATGCTTTTGACACTTTTGGTAATAAAAGATGTTTTTCACATTTTTTTCTCAGCATGATTATTATTATGTTTATTAGGTTCTCAGTTGTATTAGGTTTTCCTAAATACAAAAAGAAATGTCAGACGGTACCCGAGCATGAAAAAAATGGGTTTGAAAAATATGTAAAAAAATATGGTTGGACTTGTTACTAGGCTCATGGGTAGGGTCCCATTTTAATAATTGCACGAAAATTTGGGCGGCATGTCAACCCATCATTTCGACAGAGTTTTGGGTAAAAACTGGCAAGCTAAATATGAGTGCCCTAGGTTTGATGCCTATATGTTGGTTTGCAGTTGTTGGGTTAATTGGAAGGGTTCCCCCTTTGGCATGACTTCCACGATATACATTTTACTTTTAAGGGCAGTCGATACGTGTGGACAAGCCATTTGATATACCTGAGTGTACATTAATTGCCTCACTATATACCTCGTGGGGATAGTATGTGTGAGAGAAAATTTGATATACTCAATGTACGTGAACGAGTTCCCTACGATATACCTCCTGTCATGATTTCGGTCAAGAAGTACAATACGGGAGGAACCGTTCGATATACATCGAAGTTACTTGGTTATTGGAAGGTGAGAGTCATATTGTTTAGGTTAACTGCGACCTACAGGACCAGCTCCCATCACGAAGTGACCCCCAGTTACGGGACTAAAATTTGGTCAATAGCCATGCTCTTTGGTGATGTAGTGTCCAAAATGCATGATTCTTGATTAGTATCTTATGGAGATAGTATCTTTATTTAGCATGATGAGCATTATACTAAGCAGGGGATAATGTACAAGTATAAAAATAAATCTATACTAAGCACGGATACGTGAGAGTGAGCGATGTATGGCTATCTACAAGTGAGTGTGTGGTGGTGAACCTAAGTATTGATCAACTACAAGTGGTATGTGATAAGTGAGAGTGAGCATGGATATTTACAAGTGTGATAACTGGAGGTGTGTGTGTTAGTGAAAACTAAGCATGTATATTCTAAGTGGTGTGTGCAACATGTGGATATAAGTGATCCTAAGTGCACATGGTCTGAAGTGTACATTTAGAATTTTTACAAGTGTGTGAGTGACTAGTGATGTAAGCATGAGGTAAAAATGTCCACGAAATAATAGAGGAAAAAATGGGTACATACAGATAGGTGCATACGCACATAAGCAGAACAAAAGAGCTATGCACACAGAGTCTATCCCTCTTATGAAGAAAGTCCCGAGCAAAATCGGCACTATGGTCATCCCGATCAAGGTGCGCGCCACTTCCTCTTCTCCCCCTTCTACCTCCCGAAGGGGGATGGGAAAGGAAGGGGGATTAAAAGGTCTCACACCCTACATAGGAAAGCTTCATCCATCGTCGGTGCGGGGGTGAATGTAAAGAGATGGAGTCGCCAACCTATTTTGCAAAAAATAGGCAAAAGAGCATGTTGTCGCCTCGAAAGAACGGCATTAAAGACAAACTGATGCATACAAAACCAATAGTTAGAAGGATTCGAGGGATAAGTTACAAAATGGTAAGGTGTTGGGCACTCGTTCCGCCCTTTCGGTATCTCATGGGCTAGTGTTATTTTTTTCCTTTATTTCTTCGTGAAGTGTGTGTGCGTGTATAGATAATGGAGATTAGAATCATTCAACTCTAACCATGGAAAAGATAGAGTGAGGTCATCCCTAGGAATGTTCCCAAAATAATATATAGAAAATATTATTTATGCGTTTATCGCGATATTTATCGTTATGATGGAACCATAATATTTGTCGAATGAAACGCTAATAAGAATCACAAACACAATATATATAATAATGCAAGAATATGATAAATATTAAAATGGGGAATTTAGGAAATTAAAAAATTTGAAAATTGGACTCGAGTCTCGGGTTTTAATCCGAAATGCCTACGTAGCTTATAAAGGCATCAAATTCCATGTAGTTAGAATGCGGCACAAGGGTGGGGTTTATCCCATAGATTCTAACATGATTTTATTATGGGTGTGTGTGTAGAAAAAATGTATTTTAGTTTTGAAAAAGTGTGATGGATAATCCCATTCGAAATTTATGGGTGTAACCCTCTTTTTTGTTTGTTTTTGATTTTTTGTAGAAAATAAAGTATGTGCAATATACTAATAAAAATGTAAGATGTTAATGTGTATGAACTAAAGTAAGGACTAGATTATTAATTTAATGTAATTTATGTAAAAACAAGAAATTTAAAGAGAGAGGGAAGGATTTGGACCTTCTTTGAATCTTGATTTTTGATCTTGGATGAACTCCCTTAAATGTGATATGAATGTTGGATGAGATAGAATGAGATTTTGCTAAATTGGGTATGAAAATGATGGGAATATAAGCTTGAATGGAACTTCACATGGAGAAACTTCACTGATTTTGAGAGAATGTTGTTGAGATCACTGATGCTGATGGATCTTTGGTGTGACTTGGGAGTGAGGTCATGCCCTCTATTTATAGCGTCAGAGGTGGTGTCAATTGGCATTGCCCTATTCCTATATATCGGCAGGTAACCCAAGACACACTATCGATAGGCAGGGAACCGGTCCAGCCAATTTGTAGTTTCGTGCAGATTTTTTTGGAAAAATGGTTGTAGAACATATTCCGTCGATTAGAATCGCGAACGGGGCATACCTTTAGAAATTTAATTCAGAGACCGTCAAGAGTCCTTTGGACCGCTCCCGAGTACGAGAGTTGACTTTAGGTCAAATGTGGCTCGGAAGCGCACATCGGTCCTTTGGATAGGAGATCGTCGGATGGAAATGGATCATTCGTCCGCATGGTAAGTCAGAATCATGCATGGGGCGTACCGTTGTAAAGTTTAGGAGTTCATCCTAGTTTCCATTGATTACTTCAACAAATGGTTAAAATCTGAGTCATACACAGTGCTGAGTGCCAAAAAGGTAGCCAAGTTCATCTGGAAGAAGATCATTTGCTCATATGGGGTTGCCTATGAGTTAGTGTCAGATAATGGGTTATATTTCGAGGCAAATGTCAAGAAATTGGTCGACGAGTATGGGATTCAAAGACACAAATCTTTTCCCTGGCGACCACAAACCAACGGTGCAGTTGAGCCCGCCAATAAGAACCTCAAAAAAATCGTCAACAAGATGACCGGAAGCTGATGAGATTGGGTCGATCGGTTACCTTACGCCCTCTGGGGATACATCACTTCAGTATGCTCATATACTGGGGCTACTCTTACTCTCTGGTATACGACATGGAAACAGTTCTACTGGTTGAGCTAGAGATACATTCATTACGCATTATGCTTGGGAACAAAGTTAGCGAGGAAGATTGGCATCAGATCCATTTTTACGAGTTGTCCCTCTTAGGTGAAAGAAGGCTAAAGGCTCTATATTATATAAAAGGGTACCATCGCCGAATTGTGCGATCTTTTAGCCAAAGAATCAGAGACCGTGGTGTCCAAAAAGGAGACTTGGCCCTCAAAGAAATCATAGAACTCGTCTGGAACCCTAGAGTTATATTCAAGCCAAACTGGAGTGGACCCTACATCATAAAGAATATACTGTCCAGTGGCTCCACTATGCTCACTGGCCTTAATGGAGAAGAGATGGCACGTCTAGTTAACTTGGACCGACTTAAGAAGTTCTGCTCTTAGTCTAAAATCTCAATGATCTACGATCCCTCTCATTTGCCTTCTATTGTAAAAAAAATATTCATTTCTCTCTAATCTGAACTACGTGAGCCCTGATCCTCTAAAAAACTTTTTTCTCTCAAACTAAAACTCAAAAAAATTTCAAAACCCCTAGAGGTACGTAAGAAGCTCATACACTTTACATGGGCACGGTCCCCTTCTTTTTTACAAAATGTTATTCTTTTCTTACCTCTGAGAACGACATTTTGTTTTATCATTTGCATGAATAAAAGGATTATGTATGCCTTAGCGATTGGTATAGATAATTCAAATGTAAAACTCATCAAGAGGCACAACAATATGATCGAAATTCTTTCTTATTCCATAAATACGAGAATTCAGTATTATTACATAAAGTATCAACATAGGAAGTCAAAACAACTACCCCCCCCCCCCCCCCCCCGCGCACCAACCAAATTGTCCTTAGAATAAACTTAATCAAACCTTCCCAAAATTATTCCCATAAACCAGAAAAAATGAAAAACAACCAAACACATCCCAGTCACAAAAGCTTCATAAAAAGATAAGCACCAGCTTCACAAAGACCCTATCTGAAACTGCTGAAAGACCCAACCCCATCATCATCCACTCCTTGAGTCCCCTAAACCTTCCTTGCCTGATTGGTATTCCGAAGGCGCTCCATAGAACGATCTTCCCTGGCCAATTAGGAGAAAACCACTACTCGCCCCCTCCATAGTGTCAAACAAGAAAAAACATCTATGTCTGGCCTCCTCTGCCAAGATCTTTGCCATCACCCTCTTCCACAACCATTTCAAATAATCTCTAGAAACATGACAAACCCTACCTCCAGATTAAGAAGGACGAGTTAGCTGCCGACGATTCTCCCATAGAGAAACCAAACGCTTGAGTGGATTTCAATCAAATCCTCTACTAGAATAAAATCTTGGGTACGAGGAGGAACAATTTATTCCCATCCGACTTGGCGCAGAAGCCACCAGGGGAAATAAAATGAGGTCTGTCGAAGGCCAACTAAACGAACATACTGGTATTCCACCAGCTCCAGAATGGGCTAAAACTCCCCCCACCATGGCACCGACAAGCGCACACATCGAGCTCCGTGGTCCACGAACCAGTTTACCCAATTCTCCATGGATGGGCCAAAGATGATGAAATAACGAGTGAAGAAATTCGGCACAGCTTCCAAGGTATATTCATGTGGGACCTCCAAACGGAATCTCTCAGCCAACCACATCAATAGCATAATAGGGCTTCCTCTCAGAAAATTAGAATGGCCTTCGCGCCAAGTATCTAGACCGTTCAAGGTCTTCATCAGTTTCACTATCGCAGGATTTCAATGATATGACATCCATGTTGTAATGGCACCCAGTTGAGGGTCCACCATCAGGTCAACGATCACCAGTATTAGCTTCAAAGTTAAGCCCTTAGTAACAGCTCCAGGAAAACCATCATCATTACTGTATGTTCAACACACCAGATTCGGCACAATCTAATGAAGGCGATAAGCCCCACTTTACAATCAATATTCTTTTCTCCTCATCCATATAAGAACCAAGCCTCCAAGCCCTACCTCTATTCCCAAAATTACAAAAAAAAAAAAAATCATTTTTCAAACTTTTTCTCAAAATAAATCCTTTCAAAAGGAAGATATTTTTTGTAAGGACACAAGTCTCCGATTGAGTTTTAATGTTGTGTTGGCTCAATTTCGGGGAAAAACATTTGAGTCATAGGATAGTGTTCAAGTTTATCCATTCAAGCCTATGACGTGTTTATTGACGGCGTAGCGGCCAAGATTAAAGTTTCGTCAAATGCCGAGTTTGTTGTGCCTCGTTTCTACGTCAACAACATGTGTTCCATTTACTCCTAAGGTATGAATGCATTACATATTTATATAGGATCTTGGAACAATTTTAATTAGGTGATTTTTTATTTTAAACTAATGGTTTTTTTTAGAAGGTTTCTTTAAAACTTTAAAATAAAGTTTCTGGGCTAAAAATCGAATTTCGAACATTCTGGAACTTCGTTCAATATTTTTGTTCGAACGAGTTTTTCGTTCAAACGAGAATGTCATTCGAATGAGTTTGCCAATGAAATTTCCCCATATGCCTCTAGAACTTCGTCAGAAGTGTCATTCGAATGAGACTTCGTTCGAACGAGATTTCCGGCAGGAATTTTAATTGGCAGTTTTTCACCTCTATCCCACTACTATTTCCCCATTAACTTTTGACAGACTTAATTAGTGAGGGAACCAAGCTTTTCAATCTAACGTTTTCATATTCCTTTATCTCCTAGAGAGATTTTTAGACAGTTCATTTTCAAAGGAAAAGGTTCATGTATTTTGTGTTTATTCTTCAAGAAAAAATTCTTAAACAATTTTGTGTTCACCCATAGTTTGTTTATTTCGAGTTTCCATATAAATATCTTACTTGGAGTGTTTGGCACCGAGTTGAAGAGTTCATTTGGGTTTACTTCCACATCCCTCAAAGAAGAAGTCTCGTTGTTTTGCTGCAGCATTCTCACAGGGTGAAAGGCACCATGTGTGGTTGACGGTTGTTCCTAAAGCCTCATTGGTGAATTCCAATGTTCCGGTGGAGTCCGAGATTGTCAACTAAGCGGAGTTTGGTATAAGAAGACACATCAGGGGATTGAAGGGAGTTGATTCGAGTTGAATAAGTCTTTTGTCTTATACTTGTAAAATACCATACTTAGTGGACTTAAGGCTAGGGTCGTCCCAGGTTTTTTCCCATTGTAGGTTTTTCCTCATACATCGCGGCGTAGTGGTTATTTGTTTATTTTATCTTGCTATATCACCTAGATGCATGCTTAGGTAAAAAGATAAAATTTTGTTTATATCACCACTTGTTTAATTTGGTGCTAATTAATGTTTTTGGGTAATGTTTAATTTAATTTAATTTAATTTAATTCAAGTCATTAATTTAATTTGATAAAATTTGGTTTGGGCTAATTTTGCAGAAAATGGATTAATTAGTTTGTTAGGCAAATTTCCAGGACTTGGATTAAATTGAATTTCTGGGCTTATAGTGAAAAATTCACAAATTTGATTTTGAGTAAAATTTTAATTTTAAGAAAATTAAATTTGGTTTACTTTACTTTTAATTTAAAAAGAAATTAAAATTTGTTGTCTATGTATTTGTTTATTTGAACCATCTCGCTTCCGCATCTTTTTAAAAGGAAATTGAATTACTTTTTGGTAATGTCTTAAAATTGGGGGCCTTCGTGTTTCAACTTTTTTCAATTGAGCTTCCGAGGCCATCTTCTACTCAAACATTCAAAAATTCCCAAATAAAAACATTTCCTACTATTTCTCAAAGAAAAAACTCAACAGCAAAATAAAGCGCATGTAGTGTAAGCGACTAAATCAAGATAATCAAATAATATATGCATCTTTTTTTCCTTTTTGAGTCTCTTTTCAAGTGCAATGTTGCTACGTCAAGCATGCAAAAGCTCCCACAGTCAATGATGAACCTGCAATAAAATCTTTAAGGGAAAGAAATAAAATTGGATGTCACCTCATCTGACCCACAACCCTCTCTCCCAGGTGCCAGACGTACCCAAACTCATGCGCCATAAATTTTTGTATCTAAACATGCTAACCTGTCACACCCATATCCCGAGGATCTATCTTCTAAGGATAGAAGGTAACCTATATCCCCAATAGAGACTCAGCAATCCTACCCAACACCGCTTGCCCTACATCCGGCGTCACCCTCAAAGACCAGTCTACCTCAATCTGCATGCCCTCGTAGTCAATCCTCATTAGCTGCTGGACATTGATGGGAGTCACTGTCGTCTCCCCGAATCCCAAATAAATGGTGTGGGTAATGTCCCACCACCACTCCCCAGCACGCATAGAACTTTCATAGAGTGCTATGTCGCATTAAAAGTAGATGCCAAGCGACCGAAACCCACAGGGAAACTACCCAGTGCACCACCATCGAAAGTTGCTTCCATAATCCCTTAAACCCCGTCATTCCCAAGGAACGAAAGCTCATAGAAGCTATATTAGTTTGCCGAAACAAAATAATCAATAAAGAAACCTTTTGTCAACACAAGGAAATAAAAAATAGAAAAAAAAGAATGCCACAAGTCATTGATACTTACATAGCCACTAGGGTTCCTCGCCCTAAATGGCTGCTGATGTGAGAGCTCGCACAATAGAAAGTGATCCTCAGCAACTGGCTCAAACAATATCTCAAAGGGATTTTTGCTACCCAACGCCAAGGGCACCCTAGCTCAAAACTCTAGGTTCGCCCAATCATCGACACCTAACACCCCTGTGTGGATCGCGCTACTAAAAAAATCAACCATTTTTAAGACTCAAAGAAGGAAAAATCTTGGAAATGGATCTTAGCAAGAAAAGGAAGATGATCTGAATTCTAGGAGCTGTGAAAAATGAGGAGAACTCACACATTTTTATAGGAGGCTAAGTGGCATGATGATCGGTGCTTGCCTCTTCCTCTTCCCAAGACAGCCCAGAAGACCGTACCATTGCCGAACGGTAACCCTTACAATATGTCAATCGGCAGGCCCCTAAAATTTCGTACAAAAAATCCCAGAAAATGCTTGAAAATTCCAAAAATTCTGTATAAAATTCATTAATTGCCAAATAAATATTGGAACATTTCTTCACCTAGAAAACCATTTTTTAAGCTCTCAAAATCCCCGAATGGAATAAAACAACATTATTATCCCCAATTTGAACCCTAAAACGGTGTTCCCGCGCACCAGAGTCCACTACAATTCCCTGGCGGAATCCCAAAGCCTCAAGTCATCCCCAGCGAAACTCAAAAGCTTAAAATTCAAATGTTTTCCCCAGTAGGATTATATAATATCCTACCCATTTCCCTAGAAGAATTTTTTAATTAAACTTTCTCCTAGAAAAATTCCAACTTACCTAGTGGAGCTAAAACCCCTAGTATGATATCTCTCCCCAATAGCGTCGCAAAGAAACATTCCCCGGCAGGACCACAAGTTCATCCAAACTTCTAAAGATAAGACTCCCCAGAGACAAAATCCCCACATTACAACTTTAGGTTCTACGAATTGACCTCAACCCTCATAATTAGTTTCCCCAACTAGTAGTCCAAAGAATTGGCCTCGACCCGCATAATTACTCATCCAAACTTCAGGTTTGCCGAATTGGCCTTGACCCCCAGAATTGGTCGCCATAATTATAGGTCCTCAAAATTTACCTCGACCTGCAGAATTGGTCGCCCCTACTTTAGGTCCTCAGAATTGACCTTGACCCACGTAATTGGTTGCCATAACTTTAGGTCCTAAGAATTGACTTGGACCAGTAAAATTGGTCGCGATGACTTTAGGTCCGCAAAATGGACCTCGACCTGCAAAACTGGTCGCCACAACTATAGGTCCTCAAAATTGACTTCGACCCACAGAATTGGTCCCCACAACTTTAGGTCCTCATAATTAACTTTGACCAGCAGATTTGGTCGCCACAACTTTAGGTCCTTAGAATTGACCTCAACCCGCATAATATGTTGCCCCAATTATAGGTCATCAGAATTAACCTCAACCCGCAGAATTAGTCGCCACAACTTTAGGACCTCAGAATTGACCTCGACCTGCAGAATTGGTCGCCACAACTATAGGTCCTTAGAATTGACCTCTACTCGTAGAATTAGTTGCCATAACTTTCGATTTGCAAAACTGACCTCGACCTGCAGAATTGGTTGTCAGAACTATAGGTCCTCAAAATTAACCTCGACCCGCACAATTGGTTGCCTCTACTTTAGGTCCTCAATGTAAAGGAAAATTTCCAATTGAGTCAATTTGTAGTGTTGGCTTAATTCTGGGCAAAACTCATTGAGTCATAGAATAGATGTTTGGCTTATCCTTTTAAGCCTATGACAAGTCAGTTGAAGACGCAGCGATCCAGACATTAAAGTTGACATCATTGCCAATTTCTAGTGTCATGTTTTGCGTCATCAACATTTCATCAAATCCAAAGTCTCTAAAGGTATGAATGCATTTAATATATAGAGAGTCTTTGATATTTTTTATGGGTGTTCTTTTTATAAATATTTTGTCAAAATGACTTTTATTTTTCTCATAATATCATTGTAGGACTTTAGATAAAAGTTTTTGGGCTTAAAAAGTATTTTAGGATTTTCTGATAAGTCGTTCAAACAAAAGTGGGATATCGTTCAAACGAGATTCCCAGGTCGTTCGAACGAACATCAAACGAGGTTCAAACGACATTTTACAAAAATACTCTATTTTCTCGTTCGATGTTCGTTCAAACGTCTTCATTTGAACGAGGTCTATCTAACGAGATTTTGGCCAATTTTCCTTCAGAAATCTCATTCAAATAGTGTCATTCGAATGACTTCAAAATGTCATTCAAACAATCTGGGAAGGAAATTTTGTTTTTCCAGTTTTCATCTTAACCACCCACTTTGTCAAGCAGTTTTTAACCATTTCGGGGATGATTTTTCTAAGTGACTTTGGAGAGATTTTCCCACACTTTTGAGAGCAAAACTTTGTCTTCCAAATGTCCATATTTTTGTGTGTTTTAGTTTTCACGAATTAATTTCTCAAAAACACAAAAGTACACCAATGTTAGTTTAAATCCAAGTTCATATATATATATATATATATATATATATATATATATATATATATATATATATATATATATATATATATATATACACACACACACACACACACACACTAGGGGTACCCGTGTCGATGGCATGAAAATAAATTTTATTCCCGTGATATTTTGTACTCGCGTCGATGGCATGGGGCTAAATTTGTTCCCGTAATAAATTTGTTCCCGTGTCGCCAATAGTGCAAATATAAATAATGTTGGTCATATGGCACGACAACAAATCTCTCTCCCGTTACGATTAGTGAAACACAAACCACCAACTAAAATAATTAAATTTTGTGTGCCCATGATGATGGCATAGTTGCACATTAGTTCCATTCCCTCTATTTTTTATTGCCCAAGCTTATGTAATTGCACACAAATTTTTTCATAACATAAACACCAAAAAAAAAATGTCATGTGATATGAAAAAATCTCTTGGAATATAAACCAATATCTGTTTCCCCGAAAACTTGCAGTATAATGTTCATCCTTCAACTAACACCAGTATATCAGGAACTTAATTATAAGTACAAATATTTAATGAAATTAAAACACAAACTTGATTATAAGTACAAATATTTAATACACTTCAAACAAAATACATATATCACGAACTCAAGTAAAAATTATTTTACTTGTATAACTGTAAGAATTAGTTTTTGTTGTTCGCAGTGAGCCTTGTTCTTTATATTTAAGTAATATAAAAAAGAAATTACATTCACTTTTAACTCATGCAACTTATATTTTGATTTTTTAAAATATTGATTGAATGAAGTTGTGCATTACTTTTCTTACATAATTATTATCAAAGAACATTGAGCCATCCTTTGGGACTCTCCATCACAATGCATCAAGCTTTGTGTTGTCCTTTGACAACTTGATTGTAAATTTGCTTGTGCTTCAACAATCACAGTACTACTTTAACTGTTAGGTTAGGCTCAGTTTAATTGATCAATTAGACTTCCTAGCTATAATATATGTACCTATTTTATCTGTGTAAGACTTGGAAGTCTTTACCTTTTAGGTTAGCACCTTAGGTCTGACTTGTACGTCACTGATTATAAAAAACTATTTAGGTAAAAAAAATATATCAAACACAAATAGTTAATCTATAACAATAATTTAAATTATTTTATTTTCCTCGCCAACACATTTTATCTAAAGAAAAAAACTAGAGAAATGGTTTTAACAAAAGGCCCAATTATTAGAAATAACAGGACTGTGGGTGTAATTTTTCTAATTACACCTATATATTATTCTGATTATATAATTTTTTTTTCTTCTAAATCAGAGGTCTCGGAGTGTAGAAAAAAATGGGAAAATGTGGCTACAAACAATGAAAAATATAACATCTCATCCTAAATAAACAGAAACAGAAACTAATGAAATAGGTGTATATACCAATTATTTCCAAATTTTATCGTTGACCCATTACCCATGATGTATGTAAGTGTGTTGGTTGATTATGTCATGTTACCAAATATTCCAGCATTGAAAAACCTCGCATATTAATATCTCTAGTAAGGTAAAGAAAAAACTCGGATCACAAAAATTATCCGTCATTATCCATAGTTTAATAACAAATAAGGTTCGTTTTCATTGTATAGCCTTTGTAGATTGATTCGGGTTTATTTATTTATTTACTACTAAACAAAAAAGTTTCAGTACTGAACACTACAATATAAACTTGAACTTCACATTTGAGAGAAAAAAAACTTGATTTGCCAAAAAAAATGTGCACCAAATATCTCAAATAATTTAATAACTCTCTTATATGAGATCTTTTATGGAGATGATGTTGGCATCTGCAAAAGACCACATAAAACAATTACTAGATAAGTCTCAAATCTAAAAAATGGTATAACTCAAATGATAATCTGAAACCGTTCTAATCCACTCTAGCTTAAAGCCAAACAATAAATAAAAACTTAATCTTTGAAAAGTAGCTGAGTTGCATGAAACTGCAACTTGAAAGGGCATCTTGAAAACAACTTTGATCTTCATCACTTGAAAATAACTCCTCCACCCATACCATCCACATCCCCGTAAGTTCTTCTATATAAGTCTATAGTTCAAATATAAACTTGTTGCATTTAATGCTTTGACCGAATGTTAGCATAGGATTCCATTTATCATTGGTTATTTACGTACATGTATATTTTTTAAAATATCAATTAAAATATTTTGTTGTAATTAATAAGTTTCATTTTATTACATTTATTCATTAGCTGGTTTTCTAAGTTTAGACTGATTACATCATTTATTGAGAATCGATGAAAGGATTTCCTTAGATTTAAGCTATTTTTTTATCCTTGAATATAGGATGTTACCATTAAACAATCTAAGTTACTGGAATGAAAAGGCGTGTTTTCGGAGATGTAGAAATCCTCGAGAACTACCACTCCACCTTCCCTTGAAATTTTAAAAAAAAGTAACATTTATATTGAATAAGAAATACTAAATTTCTGTAAAAGAAATACTATATTATTTAAGAGGTGACATAAAAAAATAGGGCACTGAGGGTAAGTGGGGGTTGACGAAAGGCGTAGACCTTAGTTGGCGGTTTGAATGTACTCAATGCAGCCATTGATAGCAACTGTAAAAAAAAGATTTGGAAACTGAAAAATTTCATGAAAACCCTAATCTTCAACAAATCAAAACCACATATCTAACACATTCAAGTATTCAACTATATTGAGAAGTACAAGGAGTGAGGAATGAAATCTCTTGATATTTGACGAAGTCTTAGCGGAAAACATGAAATCACCATTTTGAGTAGGTCGGTGACGATGGGTTTTCGCTATATCAGGTGACTTCACTCCCGCACGCAACTTCGGAGATCTCAAACTTAAACGTAAAAAAATCAAAAGCGTATAGGAAACCATACGAATCAAGGATGACTAAAACCCCACAAAAAAAAATCGGCTGCAACCTTATACAAACAAAACCAAACAGTGCTCAGTGCATTTGTCTCTTTACCTATTAAACCAAACAAAACCTGCAACCTTTTACAAAAAAATTACATATGAAAAAAAACTAAGCTTAATCGAGAAAAAAGTGAGAGACTTACCCAAATCAAACAGAGGCCCGGAGATGTTAAAAAATCTGCAAACATTAAAAATGATACATATGCTTTTTGGATACCAAATACAACGTCAAATAATCAACAAAACAACGAAACTCAGATGAAGTCATGTGATTTCTTGCTTTTGGTTTCAAAGGAATGTGAAGAGAGGAGATATAAAATGCGTGATGGAGAGAGAGATTGTCGAGCCTTGTGCTCTCTTAACATGTAAAATGACCTCGAGTCATGTGCTCATCATAGCTGTAAATGATTTCTTTGTCCCCATAATCTTCTCAAATTTACATCACTTACAACCGTTAAATCCAAATTCCTTAGAGTTAATCTCAGCCCTCAGTTGGCAAAGATAAGAGACAAACGTTGGAAGTCCCTCCTCCTTTATTTTTATATATATATATATATATATATATATATATATATATATATATATATATATATATATATGTGTGTGTGTGTGTGTGTGTGTGTGTATGTGTTTGGAGATTTTTTTGGCACGGAATTTCTTCTCTATCCATTAAGGAGATAGTTTGGGTTCCTTCTCTACCCTAAAAAGGAGATTATTTGTGCTGCGGCGTACTCATACGGTGAAAGGCATCGTGTGTGGATTGACGGTAGATGTGCCCCATTAGTGGATTCCTAGACTTCGGTGGACTCCGAAGTTATATACTAATCAGACGTTGAAGAACGAAGGAGCGTCAAGGCTTGAAGGGAGTAGAGTCGAGGAAATAAGTCTTTTCTCGTTCTTTTGTAAAATTACCATACTTAGTGGATTTGTAACCAAGGTCGTCCGAGGTTTTTTCCGCTATAGTTTTTCCTCGTACATCGCGGCGTAGTGTGTTTATGATTTATTTTTATATTGCAAAATATCACTTAAATACATTCTAGGTTAATCAAGATAAAAATTGGCTTAAATCACAACTTCATTTAAATTGGTGCAAGTTTAATATTGGGTAATTTAAATTAATTTAATTCAAGTTAGCAATAATTTAATTTGATAATATTCATGCTAGGTTTGTTTAACTTGAATTGAATTAGAATTTTGTTTTAAGTGAAAATTAAAATGTTGGCGTAGTTTAATTTCACATGTAGTTTAATTTAATTTTTATTTGGTTGATTGTGCTTTTAAAGAAAAGAAAAATTAAAATATTCTTGAAAAATTAAAATTTGTGTATTTCGGAACCATCATCCCATATTCACACATTCTCAGATTGGTATCAGAGCTTGTAGTCTAAGAGAAAACACCTTATATATTTGTATCAGAGCAGGAACGCTAAATTATTGCCTCAAGATCATTTTTTGGGGCTTTAATATGGAAAATATGGGTTTTACAAAATTTCCTATTTTTTATGGTTCAAATTACGCGTAATGGAAAGCGCAAATGAAATCGATACTTAAATTGATAGATGAGAGGATTTGGCAATCAGTAGTTAGTGGATGGTCTCCACCTACATGTCTAGTTGAAAATGAGCGTGTACCTATGCCCGTAGAACGATGGAGTGAGAATGAACTTAAGTTAGATAATTTTAATTCCCGTGGTTTGAATGCCCTCTTTAGTGCGGTTACACCCAATGAGGTTCGACGGATTATAATGTGTGAAACGTCTAAGGAAAATTGGGAAATAATCCATCTCACCCATGAGGGAACAAGTGTCGTTAAATCTTCGAAACTCCAAAACCTCACCATTCAATTTTATACCATTAAAATGTTAGAAAGTGATACTTTTGATGAATTTTATTCTAGACTTTTTGACATTATTAATTCATCGTTTAACTTGGGAGAAACGATGCTCGACAACCATGTAGTAAAGAAAATTTTGAGGTCCTTACCAGATAGGTCTATTCCAAAAGTGAATTTTTTACCCACTTTAGCCTCTACTAAACTTGAAGAGCTCGTAGGTGACTTACAAACCTATGAACTTAACATATTTACCTCCAAGGATAAGAATAAGAAAGATAAGGGCATCGCTTTGAAATACCAAAAGGAGAAAAAACAAGTTTTGGATGATGAGATTGATATCGACACCGAGGATAGGGCTTTGTTTTCTAGGAAGTTTAGAAAATTTCTTAAGTTTAATAAAGACAATCTTAAAAAGGATTTTAAGAAATATGATAAGTCTAAGCATTACAAAGCTGAGAAAATCCCTAGAAATCATAATGAAGACCTTAATAGGAATGAGTCGAATAAGTGTTTTAGTTGTGAGGGTTATGGTCATAGGGCATTCAAATGTCCCACTAAACTAAGGTAGGAGGGAAATCAACCAATTTCATATAATTCCACCCTTACTGATAGTGAAAAGGAAGAGGGACGCGATTCCCCCATTGAGCGTAACTTTACCGCGTTCATGGAAAGTTATGTGAGCACTGATAGTGAATCTTCCCATGAAGATATTCATTTACACGAAAATTTTGAGGCCATTTTTTGTGAATCCCCAAAGTTTAATGGTATAGTGAGTGGAGTTGAAAGTCAGAGTGAGAATTAAGAAGAGGAGGAGGAGAGTGAACTACAAGTCGCTTTTAGAATGTTGTATGCGGAATCGATGAAATTAAAAAGGGCAAACTTTCAGTTAGAAGCTAGTTTGAGATATCGTGCCAAGGGAAATAATGAGAGTGTTTTAGTAGAAGATCTTAGGGCATGTGAGAGATCTCTTCGTGAGAAGCTTGAGTATGTAGAAGGTAAGAGAAATAGCCTTAGAGGTTTAATGGAGGCTATAAATAAAGAGATTCTTGGATTTAAAGAGAGTAAGTGTTTACTTGAGTTTAGAATTTTAGGGTTAGAAGAGGATTTGAGAGACTCAAGCCAGGTCAAATTTTATTTGGAGTGTAGGTCAGAAAAATTAGATAAAATTCTAGGAACCATCCAAATAAAAAATGACACGTGTGGTATTGGCTTCGATACTCAAAATGCTTTCGCCAATAAAGCCAAAACCATAATTTCGAGAGAATCACCTAGGAACACTTCCATAGGTCAATCCTTAGGTACTACTTTTCGTCAGGTTTTTACTTGCACACATTGTGGTTGAAAAGGAAACCTTAAAAAGTTTTGTTTTGATCTTAAGCATGGTCCTAGGAAGTCCAAGGTTAGAGTCATCAAGGTTACTAAATCCCGAGAGCCTCACGCTTCACTAGTTTCGATTAGGAGATCTGATTTAGCGTCTTTACATGATAGGATTGTTTATTCTCATTTACTTGCACGTGATACCTCCCTTGTTAAATCTAAAGGTTGAATGCGTTACCTTTGTTTACATACACTAGCTTTTGTGCTACATGATAGATTCTTAATAGTTGTATGTTTTTTGTCATTTTCTAGTCTTTGCTTAATTATATATGTGTTGCTAGAATTATGACTTGTGTATCTTTTGTATTTTATTTTTTATTATGTCTCATTGAAAAATACAAAAATATTTTTGCTTTCTTTTGAGTTGAATTTTTTTTTTGGGTAAAAATTTGTAAAACTCAAAAAGATTTTTTATGTGTATTTTAGTTTGACACACTTTATGTGGCATAAACTTGCATTTGAATCCAATTTCACCCCCGCTTCCATGGGGCTAGAACTTTCGTTAAGATTTTCAATCCTTAAAGTGTACTTATCATTCTTGCATGGAGTAGTTCAACTTTGACTTTCTTAATGGATTCTCTTTTTATATGCCTCGATTCACACATGCACGAGCTCTTTGAAAATTTAACTTCACATGTATATTTGAGCTAAGTGAGATGTTCTCCTATCAATTTAGTCATATACCTTTTTCTATGACTATGGAAGATTTGTGCATGTAAGAATCGTTTCCCAAATTTTTAAAAAAAAATAGAAAAATATTTATCCGTTGTTGTTGTTATTTATCAATGGAATCGGGCTGTGAAAGACAAAATTACTTTGAGTGAAAAGCCACCATTGAAATTTGGCCTAAAAATGTAGCATTGAAAAAAATTAGCCAAGGCCTTCATTGATTAGTTGGTATGTTCATAAAGAAAAGAAAACAAAAAGAATATTTATGAGGAAGTTTGGTTGGATATGTCAATGGGTTTGCACAATGACAATGTATCCTAGTTATGCTATTTTTGTCACGACTCTATTTGTTTGTAGAATCATCGATATTCTAGGCTTGTGTGCATTGTGTTTATTTGTTCATTGAGTTCACTTTATATTGTGACATGAGGACATATTTAAGTGTGATAATGTTTTGCAATCAAATGAGAACTCTGTGAATATATTTAGGTGGTTGGTTCTATATTCCTTAAGTCTCTAGTTCACACCCATTCACTTTCATTTACCACGTGTATTTAGATACATTTTTTCCATATGAGTGTGGAAAGCTTAATGTATTTTGTATCTTATGTGGCGTTTATACCTATGTAGATGTGCGCGTTCGTTATTCGTATATTTGTGTGTGTGTGTGTGTGTCTATATATATAAATATATATATATATATGGTATTTCTTTTTTTTGAGTCTTTACCTTAATATCGAATCCATGTATGCATCTTGTTCAAATTGGTATCCATCTTGTTGCGACTTTTATTTGATATCACATGCTTATGTTTAGTACTTTTTAATGGTATCTTTTGACATCGCATCGTAGTTGATATTTATTAATATTTGGGTGGATTGGTTGAATTTAATTGTTGTCATTATGCGTTATAGTTCTTGTCACCATTTTCACCATCGCAGGCTACATTTGTATTTCCATTCTTCTTATCCCTTGTTTCATTTAAGGGGAGTTTTCTGAGAGCGCTACAACAGAATAACTGTGATTTCTCAAATAAATCAATTTTAATCGTGTGTCAACCAAACCAGTTTTAATGAAACCCGAGTTTTAATTCAGTCTACCACATGCATTTAAGTGATATGAAATCATAAAGAAATAAGCATGCAAATGACACCAAATTTCAAGAAAAATCCCTGAAGGGGAAAACCTTTTTATTTACACTATAATTTGTACAAGAATAGTTTCCATGGATTATAGTGAAAATAAAAGTGACATACGAATACCCGCAGGTGTCGGTCAATGTCATCAGCAGTAAGTACACACGCAGCGAACCCATAAGAATCACAGTCCTATCTTCAGCCAAGGAACACTGCAACACTCCCTAATTGACCTCAATCTGGTGGAGGTTTATCCTCACTACAAAGAGTTGAAAAATAGTAAAACTATGTTCTTAGGTTCCAAAACAATTCATATAAGATTGAGGTCAATGAGGGAGTGTTGCAGTGTTCCTTGGCTGAAGATAGGACTGCGATATTCATATAAGATTGGGACATTTTTGTGAATTGAAAAAAAGGTGTTTAAACCATAAAGGAAGAAGGTAAAAGCTTTCTGCCAATTTTCTGTGTTTACAGATTGGAAAAACGAAAAGACTTCTTGTGAAAAATTGAGTTAAAAAGTCCAATTTATAGATGACTTAAGGCGGTGGTGTCGTTCGAATGAGTCACGATGCCGTTTCAAGTGTCGCACAACATCGGGTCTCGTTCGAATGACAAATGGTGTCATTCGAAGGACATCTGCTTTTAAATTATTTCCTTATTTTTTTCTCGATAAATGCATCGCCTCAAAAACCTCGAAAAATTATATTTTTTAATAAAAAAATAAAACCTTCACTCCAACACTTAGAAAATATTTTATGAAAAATATCTCAATATTAAAGTGAATAACTAAAAAATAAAAACATAATCTTTACCATATTCATCTTGCAGAGTCTAGATTGTTGAAGAACTTGATATTCGGATCTGTCTCGATGCATATTTGATCTTTAACGATCGGTATACGACATACTAAATTGATAACATACATTTATAAAATCATGTTCTTGCATTTTTGCTTTAATTGGGCAGAAATAAGTTAATTTAAGTTATTTATCCTTTGTCTATTCCTGAACAGATAGGGGGAGAAATGGCATCTAATCCTTTTATTTTGGGAGATTTAACTTAGGGGGAGTCGCGGTCTTCTTAGGTAGATCATGTTAGATAAAAGGGGAGAATTAATTAAGGGGGAGAATTCATTTTACTCACTTATATCTTGATATTCCCTATGTGTTTAATGGTGTGTTTAAGTGTGCAGGATATCATCTTTAGTGGCAAACTTTTAAAGCGGCAAAGCTTTAAAAGTGACTTCAAAAGTGATTTCATCTTTTGTGTTTTTTTTGGCAGTTTTCATCTTAACGACCCACTGCTCGCACTTTGTCCAGCAGTTTTTTACCATTTAGGGGATGCTTTTTTTAAGTGACTTTGGAGAGATAACACTTTTGAGAGCAACACTTTGTCTCCCAAATGTCCATATTTTTTGTGTGTTTTAATTTTCATGAATTAATTTCTCAAAAACACAAAAGTACACCCATTTTAGATTAAATCCAAGTTCATATATATATATATTGTGTAAGGACACAAATTTTCAATTGAGTCCTTTGTAGTTTTGGCTCAATTTCGGCTAAAAAATATTTGAGTCATAGGATAGTGTTCTTATGTATCCTTTGAGCCTATGACATGTTAAAGTTGAAGACATTGCGGCCTTGCTTTTCAAGAGAACATCATTGCCGAGTTTTCGTGCTACATCACGTTTCACGTCATCAACATCACATTTCAAGTCTCCAAAGGTATGAATGCTTTTATATATTTGTAGGAGATTTGGAATAATTTATAATGGGTGTATGTTTATTTATAATAAAGTTTTTGGGCTTAAATCGAAAAAATTTACAGTATGTCACTTCGTTCGAAATTATCGTTCGAACGAGTTTGTCATTCGAATGAGGATGTCGTTTGAACGAGTTTGCCAATGAATTTTCCCAATTGTCCTCTGGAACATCTTTAGATAGGTCGTTCGAACGAGACTTCGTTCGAACAAAAATCTCGTTCGAACGAGATTTTCGGTGGAAAAATATTTTGGCAGTTTTTCTCCACTATCCCACTCTTTTGTTCCCTCAAATTTTTCCAGAATTAATAAGTGCGGGAACCAACCTTTTAAAAGTAACTTTTTCTTCTTCTACAATCTCTAAGAGAGAGTTTTGAGAGCTTAATTCATCCATGAAAAGGTTCAAGTTTTGAGTGTTTATTTTTCAAGAAAATCATTCTTAAACACTTTTATTTACACCCATATTATTTTATTTTCAGTACCACATATATATATTTACTTGGAGTTTATTTGGCACCGGGTTTTACTTTACTTAATTGAAGAGTTCGTTTGGGTTTACTTCTACATCCCTCAAAGAAGAAGAAGTTTGGTTTTGGCTACGACGTTCTCATACGGTGAAAGGCACCGTGTGTATTTAATGGGTTCCTAAAGCTTCATTCGTGGATTCCAAGGTTCCGGTGGATTTCGGAATTGTCTACTAAGAAGAGGCTGGTACAAGAAGACGTGGCAGGGGATTGAAAGGAGTCGAGTCGGGTTGAGTAAGTCATTTGTCTTGTACTTGTAAAATTTTGTACTTAGTGGACTTAAGGCTACGGCGTCCGAGGTTTTTTCCCGTTGTGGGTTTTTCCTCGTACATCGTGGCATAGTGGTTGTGAATTTATTTTATCTTGCGAATCACCTAGAACGCATGCGTAGGATTAAAGGATAAAATATGGTTTAATTCACTTCTCTTGTTTAAATTGGTACTAAAATAATTTGGGTGAAATTTAAGTTGATTTAATTCAATTCGGTAATTTACATTTGATAAATTTTGGCTTGGACTAATTTGGTAATATTGAAAATATTGTGTAGGCAAATTTTAGGACTTGTGTTAAATTAATTTTGGGCTAAAAATAAATTTCTCATAATTAACTTCATGTGTTAGTTTTGTTTGTGAGAAAATCCTAATATTGGTTTGTGTGAATTTTGTGTGTGTGTGTGTGTTCATCATAATTCCCTCACTCATGTTTAATTTTAATTTTGTTTTTAGAAATTGAAATTTGTGTTTAATTTAATTTTTTAGCTTTTTAAGAAATGAAAATCAAATAAAATTTGGAAAATTAAATTGTTGTGTTCAGCCATCTTTATTCCTCATTTAAAAGGAAATTGATGTTAAAATTAGGGGTCTACATTCCCATTAAGTGGTATCAGAGCCGGAGCGCCAATTTATTGCGTTAAGGTCTTTTTAATTATTTCTAGTTAGAAATGGATTTTTCCCCATTTTCAAAATTTCCTATTTTCGATGGTTTTGATTATGCATATTGGAAAGCACGTATGCATTAGGCACTTAGGTCTCTAGATGTGAGGGTTTGGTTGTCAGTCGTTAATGGGTGGTCCCCACCCACACATTTGGTAGACAATGAGCGTGTTCCCAAACCCGCCGAAAGATGGAGTGAGAATCTATTTAAACTTGATAACTTTAATTCCCCAGGCTTAAATGCTTTTTTTAGCGCTGTCACACAAGATGAATTCTGACGTATCATGACGTGTGAAACTGCTAAGGAAGCTTGGGATATTCTACAACTCACTCACGAGGGAATAAGTGTCGTAAAAGCTTATAAACTCCAAAACCTCACTAGACAATTTGAAACCATCAAAATGAATGAAAAAGAAACTTTTGATGAATTTTATGCTAGACTTTTTGATATAGTTAATTCATCATTTAATTTGGGAGAGAAAATACCTGACAACCGAGTTGTAAAGAAAATTCGTAGGTCCCTGCCCGATAGGTTCATTCCTAAAGTGACCGTTTTAAATTCTTTATCCACTTTAGCATCTAGGAAATTAGAAGTGCTTGTAGGTGATTTACAAATCTATGAACTAGACGTGTTTCCCTCCAAAACTAAAAATAAAATAGATAAGAGCGTTGCTTTGAAAGCTCGAAAGGAGGAAAAAGAAGTAGTAGAGAGTGAAAGTGATAGTGACTCCGAAGATATGGCTATGTTTTCTAGGAAGTTTCATAAATTTATTAAATTTAATAAAGATAAATTTAAAAATGATTTTAAGAAATTTGAAAATTCTAAGCATGACACACCCGAAAAGATCCCTAAAACTTTCAATGAAGATTTAAATAGGGACGAGTCAGATAGTTGTTATGGTTGTGAAGGGTATAATCATAGGTCTTATGAATGCCCCACTAAACTAAGGAAAGAGGGTAAGCAACCGATTTCATATAATGCTACATTTAGTGATAGTGATAAGGAAGAGAAACCCACTTCCCCCATTAAGTGCAACTTTGTCGCTTTCATGGCAAGTCATGTGAGCACCGATAATGAATCTTCCCATGAAGATATACAAATACATGACACTTCTGAGGTTAAAGTTTATGATTCCCTTATTTTTTATAGTTGTGAGAGTTAAGAAGAGAGAGAGAGAGAGTGAAAATGAAGAAGAGGTTAATGTGAGTGAACTTTAAATTGCTTTTCAAGAATTATATGAAGAATCTATTAAATTAAAATGAGAAAATTTGAAGTTAGAAGCTAGTTTAAGGGAGCATGTCAAGGTCATTGATGATAGTGTGTTGGTTGACGACCTTAGTATACGTGAGAGAGATCTTCGAGACAAGCTTGAATATGTAGAAGGCGAGAGAGATAGCCTTAGAGGTTTAATGGAGTCAATGAAAAAGGAGCTTCTCGAGTTTTAAGAGAGAATTTTTTCGTTAGAGTCTAGAATTTTAGAATTACAAGAACAATTGAAAGACTTTAGTAAGGTGAAATTTGATTTGGACTGCAGGTCCGAAAAACTAGATAAAATCTTAGGCATGGTCCAAATAAAAAATGACACATGTGGTTTAGGATTCGATTCTTGTAAAGATTTCACTAATAAAGTCAAAACCAATATTTTAGGAGAATCCTCTAGGAACAATGTTATAGATCATTCCTTAGGTAAGTCTTTTTTTCGAGTCTTTAGGTGCTCACATTATGGTCGAAAAGGTCATCTTAGGAAGTTTTGCTTTGATCTTAAACGAGATCCTAGAAAATCCCAAGGTAAGGAAACCGAGGTAGCCAAGATTCCTACACCCCGTGATCGTCATTCTTCATTAGTTTGGGTTAGGAGATCTGACTTGGTATCTTTACAAAATAGGATTTTTTATTCTCATTTACTTTCACATGCTTCCTCACTTGCTAAATCTAAAGGTTGAATGTGTTGGTTTTGTTTTTGCATACTTTAGCTTTTGTGCTTCATGCTATATTATCATGTTAATTGTATGCTTGTTTATCATTTTCTAGTCGTTGCTTTATCTCATATCTCATGCTAGACATATGATTTTTATTTATCTTTTTTATTATATTTCTTTCATTTTAGTTTGGATTAAATAAAAAAATACAAAAAGATTTTGTTTGTCTTTTGAGTAAATATTTTTGTTTGTTTGGTTAAACATTTCAAAAACTCAAAAAGATTTTTTTTTATGTGTGTATTTTAGTTTGACACACTTTATGCGGCATATACTTGTGTTTGAATCTCTTCTTTTTTGCTACCATGTGGCTAGACCTTTTGGTTAAGATTGTCAATCATTAATATATTATTTATCGCGCTTACATGGAGTAGTTGGATTTTGTGTTTCTATAATGGATTCTATTTTTATATGCCTCAATTCACACATGCACGAGCTCACTTGAAATTTTAGCTTCACATGTATATTTGAGCTTTGTGAGGTGTTCTCCTACCAATATAGTCATCTATATATTTTATGACTTAGGAGGACTTATGCATGTTTAATCCATTGCACGTGAGATTTGTGTGATATAAAAATTATTTTATGTGTGTACACGGGGAAGGGCTCCGAAAGAAAATTTATCATTTGCGAGTAAGACACCGTATTTGAATGGACCTAAAAGAAATATGTGGTCCAAAGGCCTAAAACAAAATGGAATTAAAAGAAAAAATACTTGCCAAGGCTTATATTGTTTAATTGATATAGTCATTCCATAACTATATGCATATTTTGAGGGAGTTTGGATGGTATATCAACAGTTTGCACAATGTCCGTTTATCCTAGTTGCGCTTTCGTAGTCATGACTCTATTGGTTTGTAGAATCATCAAAATTCTAGGCTTGTATGCATTGTGTATGTTTGTTCATTGAGTTCAATTTATATTGTCACAAGAGGTTATATTCAAATGTGATAAGGTTTGCAATCAAATGAGAACTCTGTGAACATGTTTTTAAGTGATTGGGTCTAAATTTAATTATTACTAGTTCACACCCCTACACTTCCGTTTACCACATGTATTTGGACACATTTTTGCCATACGAGTGTGAAAAACTTAATGAATTTTGTGTCATGTGTGGTGTTTATACCTAGTATATGTGCGTGTGCGTTAATGATGTTTATTATGTACTCATATACGTGATATTCTATTTTTCTTTTCCTTGATTTCTAGTTCATCCATGCGTCTAATTCATAATTGATATCTATCTTGGTGCATATTTTAGTTGATATCACATACTTAGTATCTTTTGTATCAAATTGGTATCATTTTTTTTTGCATCTTAGTTGGTATTCTTTACTATTTTTATGGATTAGTTATCCTTTTGTTGCCCATGTGCTTTCATGATCTTATCACCTTATGCATCATTTTGTTTAATTAGTTCTTTTATCCTTTGTCTATTCCTGAAAAAAAAAGGGGGAGAATGATAGGGGGAGAAATGGTATATAATCCTATTGTAATTGTATCTTAGTTTGGGAGATTTAACTTAGGGGGAGATGTCTTTCTTAGTAGGTCATTTATTTGATAAAAGGGAGAATTAATTTAGGGGGAGTATTTATTTTATATGCATTTAATATTCTTGATATTCCCTATGCGTTTGATAGTTTGCTTAAGTGTGCTGGAATTCTTCTAAGTGGCATCTTTCATCGGCAAAGATATTGATCCTTGGGTTTTGAGTCAATCTATGTATTTTTATTTTGGGTGGGTTGTTTTTTAGTCTAGTAGTGATTGACGGCCCTTTAGGATCTTGTTTTGGTTTTTGTCCCGGAATAGCCAAAGAGGGAGATTTGTAAGGACACAAATTTCCAATTGAATCATTTGTAGTTTTGGCTCAATTCCTGCCAAAAAACATTTGAGTCATAGGATAGTGTTCTTGTGTATCCTTCAAGCCTATGACATGTTAAAGTTGCAGACGTTGCGGCCTTGCTTTTCAAGAGAACACCATTGCCTTGTTTCCTTGCTACGTTACGTTTCACGTCATCAACATCGTATTTCAAGTCTCCCAAGGTATGAATGTTTTTTTATATTTGTAGGAGACTTGGAATAATTTATAATGGGTGTATGTTTATTTAAAATAAAGTTTTTGGTCTTAAATCGAAAAAATGTACAGTTTGTCACTTCGTTCGAAATTGTCGTTCGAACGAGAATGTCGTTCGAACGAGTTTGCCAACGACTTTTCCCAATTGGCCTCTGGAACATCGTTAGATAGGTCCTTCGATCGAGACTTCATTCGAAGGAAAATCTCGTTCGAAAGAGATTTTCGGCGGGAAAATATTTTGGCAGTTTTTCTCCACTATCCCACTCTTTTGTTCCTTCTAATTTTTCTAGAATTAATAAGTGCGGGAACCAAACTTTTAAAAGTAACTTTTTCATCTTCTATAATCTCTAAGAGAGAGTTTTGAGAGCTTAATTCCTTCATGAAAAGGTTCAAGTTTTGAGTGTTTGTTTTTTAAGAAAATCATTCTTAAACACTTTTGTTTACACCCATATTAGTTTATTCCGAGTACCACATATATATATTTGCTTGGAGTTTTTTTGGCACTGGGTTTTACTCTACCGAATTGAAGAGTTCGTTTGGGTTTACTTCTACATCCCTCAAAGAAGAGGAAGTTTGGTTTTGGCTACGACGTTCTCATACGGTGAAAGGAACCGTGTGTGTTTGATGGGTTCCTAAAGCTTCATTAGTGGATTCCAAGGTTCTGGTGGATTTCGGGATTGTCTACTAAGCAGATGTTGGTACGAGAAGACATGTCAGGGGCCTGAAAGGATTTGAGTCCAGTTGAGTAAGTCATTTGTCTTGTACTTGTAAAATTTCGTACTTAGTGGACTTAAGGTTAGGGCCGCCTGAGGTTTTTACCCATTGTGGATTTTTCCTCGTACATCTCGGCATAGTGGTTGTGAATTTATTTTATCTTGCAAATCACCTAGAACGCATGCGTAGGATTAAAGGATAAAATGTGGTTTAATTCACTTCTCTTGTTTAAATTGGGGCTAAAATAATTTGGGTGAAATTTAAGTTGATTTAATTCAAGTCGGTAATTTATATTTGCTAAAATTTTGTTTGGCCCAATTTGGTAATATTGAAAATATTGTGTAGGAAAATTTTAGGACTTGTGTTAAATTAATTTTGGGCTAAAAATAAATTTCTCATAGTTAACTTCATGTGTTCGTTTTCTTTGTGAAAAAAATTCTAATATTGGTTTGTGTGAATTTTGTGTGTGTGTGTGTTCACCATAATTCACTCACTTAGTTTTAATTTTAATTTTGTTTTTAGAAATTAAAATTTTTGTTTAATTTAATTTTTCAACTTTTAAGAAAAGAAAATCAAATAAAATTTGGAAAATTAAATTGTTGTGTTGAGCCATCTTTATTCCACATTTTAAAGGAAATTGATTTTAAAATTGGGGGTCTACATTCCCATATATATATATATATAGCTTTGCTTGGAGATAGTTTGGCATTGGGGTTCTTCTCTACCCATTAAGGAGTTAGTTTGGGTTCCTTATCTATCCCAAAAAGGAGGTTGTTTGTGTTGCGGAGTACTTCTCTACCCCAACAGTAAATAATATGATTTCAATCTGTAACCTAATTCTACTCACGCCCGAGGTTTCTTCTATATTCCATCATTACAACCGTCTTCTTCTACTCAGGTAACCTTTTGTCAAAATCATATAACGAAAAAACAAACTCACGAATTAATTAAACCGTAATGAGAAAGATTTAAGCAATACTCTTAACTGAAACTTGTATATGTGTATGTATTGCTTGGATTTGATTACGTGTATGTATGGCTTGGATTTAGGGTTTGGTTGATTTGGGTTGAATGATTTAGGTTTTGGTTGATTTGAATATCTGTATGTATGTTTTGTCTACTGTTAATTATGTATTTAATAATGTATTTGAGTTAGGTTTGGGGGATATAAGTTTTCAGTCATTTTATTATTCACTGTCTGCATGATTTCATCTGTTAACAAATAATTTTCTGCTCAATTTGTTTCAACCATATAATATTTTTGTACTTGAAAAGATCCTTGATGTAAATATTTTAAATGAATTTTTTAGATAATCCACATGAAAAAATGTGTGTTTTGATGTTGTACAGCTGAACTCCGGGAAAGTGGGCATAAATTGAACCATTAACCAAAGGTATTTGTTAAACACAATTGCAGGAAACACCATTGGGAGAACCAAGTTCATAATCAAATTCTACTTTGGACAAAAGTATGGCTCATGCTTTTTTACTGTTAAACATTGTTATAACATTCAGCAGCTTCATCTTATCTTAGAAATTTCAAGACTCTTTTCTTACCATACTGAAAGAAAAAATGGTCTAAGATCTTTAACTACTGTTAAAAAAAAAATTATCAACTATTGGTCATTTTTTTTATTGAGTTTGCTTATTCATTTTGACACTTTTTATTCAATTTTTATATATTACAAATTCAAATTGGCGTGCCATGTTTATATTCTGATGTTTCTTTTTTCATAAAAGAGGTGAAGTCTCTTTTGTATATTGATTCCCATCCCACCAATTAAACCTGCAACAAGAAGCTTACTGCGATTAATGTGCTTATGTGGCGGCTTACGAAACAAGAAAAAATGGGGTGTATAAAATATAAAATTTTGTTTATATATGTATTTATATGGATATAATATGAAGAATACATTATAAGGTAGTGTAAAGTATGATTAATTCGAGATGTGTGATATGAAATAATATGGACTATTTTTTTTCCACGATACAATTAATTGAATTAAGAATTACTGAGATTTGCTTAAGATGGAACTTAGAATTAACCCATAAGGTTCTCATGGAATATCTTGGGAGTCTGTCACAAAACCTCTCCAGATAACAATGGCATCCCCTCTACTACTGGATCATGGAAGGACTGATCCCCAAGTCTAATTGTCTTACTTATCATATTTGGATCTTTCAATTTTCCATTTGGATCTTGATATCCCCAGGTCTAATAGCTTACTTGTCCCATTTCAAGGTCAAATAAAGAACTACATAGTGTTCTAATTCAAAAATATTGTACAAGTTTTTCCTTATGTAGTGAACTGTTGCCCCACGTTTCTTTATAATCTTTGTGGTCAGATGTACACACGCATTGATAGACACCTACTTGAGGAAAATCTTCAGACCAAATAGTGGTGTTTATATATATTATTCTTTGTAATCAAATGTATATTTCCTTGATATGTATTTTAACTAAACAAGAGTAGATAGCTAACATAAACTTTAAAGTTTCTACACATACCTTCAGATATAGTCTTCTTTGTAATCAAATGTATTATGCCTTGATATGTATTTTGAACTAACCAATAAGTGTTTGTGAGACAGCTTCAGTTGGGACTCAATTGTGGACTTGCCACATCAGATTCGTGCCTTGAAATTAGTCAAGAAGCTTGAGATAAGGGTTAAACAAATAATCTCATAAGTAGCAGCAGTTCAAACTACCCAAACTAGTTTGGAAACTAAAAAATAATATCACACATATGCTTGATGTGTTCTTCATTTTAGAGTTCATATAGAATTTCATAAACTAATTATTTGATGACCATTGCCTCTTTTTGATTGGTAGTTCATAGGGAACCTCGTCTTCTAGGCGGCGAGGTAGAGGAAGTGAAAAAACATGTAAGGGAGGTGGCAAAGACAAAAAGATAATTGATTGGAATGAAAAGTGTCAACTAATTGGTGATGATGCTTTAAAGTTGGCAACTCAATTGGGTTATTTTGCATGACAAGGGAACCTATTCCTGTTGGATGAGACATCTTAGGATAAAATGGATTCACACCGTCACATAATAATTTGGGAAATCGTGCAGGTAAAAGAGTTGATTTTTTTTTAACTACATTGTTTATTATAACATATCTTCTTAGAAACATACAAATGCTCCTGATAGTTACAAGGATCTCTGTATGAAGAAAATCATGTTGTAATGGAAGCGGTTCAAGAACCACTTAAAGGATGATTATTACAATAAATTTGAGACATATGAGGAGCGAATTGATAATAGACCCTCCCATGTTGGCAGTGATCAGTGGGAAAGTTGGTGGAAGGTTGGAGCACAAAACAATTCAAGGTTTTAATATAATATTGTCATTCAATTGTATATTTCATCCAAAGGTCTATTTGTTCAAATACATCTTTTCAGTGTGTAAGTTTAATTTAGTTTCATTCTCTTGTAGAAAGCGGCGGATCAGAATTCTCAAAATCGAACAAATCTTTGTTTTCATCCTAAGACAAGAAAAAAAATCACTCCCATGAGTAATAAAAGAGGTTAGCCATGACATTTGAATTTGTTTTGTATTTTTGTCTTTATTTTAAATCCAAACAATTCTTAGTGTACTTATTTTTACCAATACATTAGATAAAGACAAAAGGTATGCAAATCGATAAACTTGGGGTTTGGAGATATGCACGAAAGAGAAATGAGTCTTATAGTGATACTGATGGATCGGCCTATAAAGAGGTATATACATTTCAACTATTTTTCTCACCGTCTAACATGGAATAGTAATAAATAGTTCCATTTGCATACGAGCCATTTTATATATCATGTGCATTTGATACTTTATTTGAATTTTGTTCTTTATTTGTAGGAAAGTATAAAGATATTATTAGAAGTGTTACTGTAGGATCAACAAAATGATGTCGAAGTGCGAAATAAGATATCCGATGAGTTGATAGGGTCTGATGGGCATGATCGTGTCTTGTGCATGGGAGTAGATCTTCGACCAGCACCAAAAAGGTCGAGCACAACATCATCATCTCAACATTACGAGCAAGGGATAGCCGAATTATGAAAAAAGGCTGAGGAACGTGAAATTCTCCATCAAGAAGAGCTTGATCATGTTCGGGATGAGGTTCGTGTCGAGATAGATGACAAAAATGAACAAGACTAAAGAGTTTTTTATCAATTTAATGCAGCAAGCTGACTTTTTCGTACCAAATGATGCACTTGCTTAGGTATTTTTTAAAAACTTAGAATTCTTTTACTAATAATTTGAGATTAAACTAGGTCGTGCGGCCAGTGAATATTTATGATGATGAAATTAATTTATGTGCTCATTTGGGTTTTGTTGTTGTTGGGTTTAGTTTTAATGTTAAAACATGTTGGTTTTCATTAATAAATAAAGAAAACTCTCTCAAATTTTTTTAAAAATAATAAGTGATTTAAAAATAGGTAACACATAACATACAGATTACCATAGTTGAATATTGTACTAAATTATGTTTATTTTCTCTTTCACAGGTCCGGACATCAATTGGGTGGATATATAATTTGGAATAGGTATTGGCCATCTCTATGAACCACTTGTATTTTGCACTTTTATAAGTTAGGTGGTTATTTTTGGGTTTTCTATGTCTTCGAACTAGTTATTTGATATTTTTAGGGATGATTGTAGTATTAATCATATAGCTTATGCTTTAAGTTGGTTGTTTTACTTTTTGGAGATATTATGTTAGAAACATTGAATATGGATGAATGAATTTTTGGATCTTCGTTGATCTTTTGTTTTCGATATTTATTTATCATAACTTGTACATTTGTTGATATTATGACTAATATTGAATGAGGCTAGAACCTTACCTAAAATGTCGCGTCACAATAAAAATTTTGGTGGCAATTATGGTGGTAACTTTTTAAGGGACGATTCATACTGTCCCAAATAATATTATTAGGGACGGCCAAACGCCTGTCCCAAATAATATTATTAGGGACAGCTAGTTCCGTCCCTAAAATGCAATGTCACAATAGTATTTTTGGCAGAAACTTTTAAGGGACGGTTTATACTATCCCAAATAATATTATTTGGGACGGCTAAATATCCGTCCTTATAAATTGAACCTTTGGTAGTACATATGGGTCGGTTAAAAAAACGTCCCATAAGATTATTAAGGACGACAAAAACCGTCCCTAATATATTTGGGACGCCTATCAAATGTGACCATGGCTTGCCGTCCCTATATCCGTCCCTAAAGATCTTTAGGGACGGATATAGTCTTTATGAATGGATTTTACCCGTCCCTAAAAGTGAGTTTTCTTGTAGTGAAGGTCACTTACTTTTAAACTCAGGTTATTGAAGGTTCTTAATGGGCAAACATTAAGTTCTGATCCATTGTCGACGAGTGAGAGCGGGGATGTCTTCCCCACTACCTCAACGGAGATGTTGAGGGCATAGTTATGATTAGGACCAAACTGTGGGATTTCTTCTTCAGAGAAGAAAATCAATCTAGTATAGGTTAAGGACCCGACCAGGTTTACGGCTTCATTTGGAGTGGTGAAAGGAGGGACAGTGAGGCCGATAAGCAATTTTATTAAAGCTTTTCAGTGTAGCTGGAAAGACACGAAGAGTCCCCACAAGGTGATGTTGGCCTGAGTTTTCTTGAGTTAGCTGAGGAGATTACTTTCCTTAATGGTCATTTCTGGAATAGGGAGTTTCTCGGCAACTACGTTTCCTTTATCTATCCCTTTTGACTTAGGATTTGAATTATGGTAGTATCTCTCAGACCTTGGCATTTGGTTCAAGAACGAGGTCAAGAAGAGACACCCTATTTCTTCATCAATTTCAGGTTATACGACCACTTCATTGATTTCCCCTAGAAGATCTTCGAAAGAGATCATCCCATACATACAAATCACCAGACTAATATTTTTCTTGGCTTGGTTCTTCGCCTGAGCTATCAAACTCGTCCCTCCATCCGGTGGAAGTGATGTCGTATTTTCAATTCATTCCATAACCTCAATGACTTCTTCATATAGATCCTCCCACTCAACGGGGAGGTGCGAAAATGAAACAATGACCGCCATTATAGCCTTAAGGCATCGAGTAGCTAGAATATACTACAAATCTCATTGGCCTATCAGAAGCTGTCTGCCAGAATCTTTATTGAATCATTTAAACTGACTTCGTCAATAGGTACCAACTCCCGATCCCACTCCCAAGATTCTATTAACAGGATGCTGAGCTTCTGACAGTCAATGGTCATTTCAGAGGGCAATTTCAGCCCAAACTCTAGAAGTTGGTTCAATACTACTGATAATTCCATATGTTTCCGTTTGGACTGGGTACAATCCGGGTAGATGGACCGAATTTTCTCTAGGAAGATGGCATTTGTATGGTTTGGAAATGGATTATTAGTGGTGGTGGTTTTGGGATTGGGCAGTGAGGCGATGACACCCTGATCAATTAAACCCTAGATTACATTTCGAAGATGGAAACACTGATTTATGGAATGGCCGACAGTTTGATGAAAATCATAATGGGCGTCGGGATTGAATTTTTTTTTAAATGGGTTTAGTAGTGGATGAGGGTCCAAAGTCTTGATGAGATTTGGGCGTAACAAGGCTTGGTAGACATTAGAGAGGGGAGAATGGAGCTCAATGTATTCTTTTCTAACGAACAAGCACGGATTTCTGGCACCAAATAGGTAGCGGGATGCAAGATGTTGTTGATGGTTGAGACTGTAGCGAGCTTCTCATATTTTCTTGCAGTGAACTGTCTAGGTACTTTTTTTGGCTCAGCTTCTATCTTGGAAATATTTTCTTCAATCTCTACACCGACTTCCTGGAGAGCTAAAAATTTTATGTAATGCCATCCTCCCATCGTCGCTCAAACAAGGGGTAAGAAGTTTGTCTTCAAAATACTAACTTGCTCCTCTTAGGAAGGTTGGTTAGTCATAGTGGTCACTTTCTCCCTCCACCTTGCTATGAAATTGCTAACAGTTTCTCCAGGGTTCTGCATGAGAAATTATAGATCACGATGTATAACCCCATCTCCTCGTTGTATTTGTACTGCGAGATAAATTCACGAGCAACATCCTCCCAACTATGAATTCTGGATTCCTCGAGGGATAAAAACCAACGATGAGCGTTGTTCTTCAAAGTCTGTTAAAACATTTGGGCCATTATTTCCTCGGAGGCACCTAAGAGAGTGATGGCCTGGTGATAGATTAGAAGATGAACAATTAGGGGTTAACTTCCCCCGAACATCACAATGTTAGGCATCTTGAACTTTTTCGACAGCCTTGCTTTAGGTTAGGGAGACATATGGGTGTAATCCATGTAGTTCCCAGAGATTCGTACCTGGTCAAACTTCTTAGTTTGCAGCTTAAGGTCCTCCTTAACCTTATTTAACTTTTCTTCATTCAGTTCGACAAGTACTAGCAGGTTAGCCCCTAGCTAAGCAGGGATCGGTACAGGGAGTTAAGATGGTGGTGGCCCATTGGCAGGAGGGGCACGTGGATCATGCTGATATTCTTCCAGGACGCAAATAGGCTCAGGTATGAGTGGACCCATAGTACAAAGGAAGACGATCTTGGGCTCCTCGGGAATTGGGATTCGATTTTGCTGCATCTCATGAACCTCAGACTGAAGGTTGTTAATCTTGGAGGTAAGTTGAAATAGAACAGTCATCAAATCAGGTTGCACATTCTCTTTGAAGGTTGCACATTTGGTGAAGGTAGATTCCAAACTTGGAGGAAGTAACAAGAGAACTGACGGAGCTTCGAGGCGGTTCGATTGAAGATCGAAGCTAAAAGGGAGTCAGGCCATGGGTCAGGTATACGATCAACCTGAGAAGAAAAATGATTCGAATTTTTTTTGAAAGAGAAAAGGAAGAATTATTTTTATTAAAAAAGGGGAAAATATTTTTGACATTTTTTTGCAAAGGGGGGTACAAAATGTTTTTCGTATTTTTTTTTATAAAATAAGGGGCAAATGTTTTTGAAATTTATAATAAAAGGAAGAAAAATGTTTTTGGTATTGTGATTTTTTGAGAAACGAGGACAGAAAGGAGTGAGGGAAGAATCTCAGCATGATTATTATTATTATGTTCTCAATTGTATTATGTTTACGTAAATGTAAAAATAAATGCAAGACGGGACCCAAGCGTGGAAAAAATGGATTTGAAAAATATGTAAAGCATGATTTGACTTGATTCCTGACTCATGGACAGGGTCCCATCTTTAAAAAAGACAAAATCCCATGAAAATTTGGGTTGCGTGCCGACTTGACATTTCGGTAGAGTTTCATGTAGTAACCGACAAATTAAATGTGAATGGCCTAGTTTTGCCGCCTATATGAGGGTATGTAGTCGTTGGGTTAGTGGAATGGTTCCCCCCTTTGGCACGACTTTCACGATATACTTCTTTCCTTTAAGCGCAATTGGTACGTGTGGACAAGCCAATTGATATACCTAAGTGTAAGTGAATTGTCTCACTATATACCTTGTGGGGACAGTACGTGTGAGAGCGAATTCGATATGCTCGAGGTATGTAAACGAATTCACTGTTATACACCTCCCGTTGTGAGTTTGATCAAGCGGTACGATACGGAGGGAACTGTCCGATATACATTGAAGGTACTAGACCAATGAAAGGTGAGAGTCATATTTCTTAGTCTAACTACGTCGTGCTAGACCAGCGCCCATCACAAAGTGACCCCCCAGTACGGGACAAAATTTTGATAAATATAGCCATGCTCTTGGTGATGTAGTGTGAAAAATGCATGATTCTTGAGTAATATCTTATGGAGAGAGTAATTTATTTGGCATGATGAGCACTATACTAATAAGGAAGAATGTACAAGTATCATGAAAAGTAAATCTAGCATGGAGCATGACGATTACACTAAGCATGGATACGTGCGAGTGACATGTGAATATCTATAAGTGAGTGTGTGCTAAGGAATCTAAGCTTGGATCCAAAGAAATCTAAGCGTGGTAGTGAATCTAACATAGAGCATGACAATTACACTAAGCATGATTTTATAGTTGAATTTACATATGAGATTAATTATTTCTCTCCCTGAAACATCCAATGACTAACATGGAAGAACCATCCTAAAAAATCCAAAGAAAGAGATAATTGGCCTAGCACTAACCTCGTCTTCAGACAAGTTATTATAGTTGAAGGATATTTTGAGGATCGTATTCTATTTTAGTTGTTTCATGCTAATGGGACGTCGCTTAACAGCATTCGGGAATTTGATATTATTCTAACTCCTTTACACTTTTTTTATATAAAATATGCATTAAGGTATAATTTTGAGGCATTGAACTAGGAGGATATATATGAGTCTTTCATTATTATCAAAGACCCCGCATTATCAGTTTGGTCATACTATATGTGAAATCATAATGACTCACAACTCATTGTGAATCGATTCATTAACCATTATGAGGGCAAAGATGAGAAAATGGTGAAGTATTTGGCCAAAATTATGAGAATGATTCAAATGTTTAGAAAGATCAAGATACAAGTAATTTCGAGAGAAAAAAGTTCTAGAGTTCATGCCTTGTTTAGTTTATCTTCAACCAGAAGAATTGATCTTAGAAGAATGATACATATAGATATCCTTATGTATCCCTATATCCAAATTGAAGAAGTAGAATACATGGACCTACCCCTAGACGTCTTGTATGTACCCTTTTACCTCATACCCGGAGACGAATGAGGTACCCACATAGCCCAAGGAATCCCAGCGGTTGCACTTTAAGGAATCCCAGTACGTCTGAAGTAAATATTTTTTCATTGAAAATATGTTTTTAATTTCGATTATGTGTCTTGTGCACCATCTTACCTATCATATTTTCTTTCTGAATTCCATGAGGGATCTTATGGAGAATGTATAATTTATCTCTCCTTAATAAAAGGAGTAGATACTCAATTACATTATTGGATGATAATGTTCAGTGATGCTAAAGACCCAGAATTTTTTTTTATTACCGTAGAAACTTACAAAAGATAAAAATCCTATGACAGCCCTTGTCCATTTTCATTGTGGGGTATTGATGTCGTATGACCTCTTCCTTTTTACGGGGGAGATTTGGGTTTCTTGTTGTACGTGTAGTACTCTAGAAAGTGAGTTAAGTCTTTAAAACAATATAATATGTATATCTGACATACAGAGGGCATTAATCTGGAATCAATAAAAGCAATGTGAAAATGTGGCCTTCCAGATCTATTATTCCTAATAAGACATAATGAAAATGTTTAAAATTGCAAGTTGTCGGTGGGTTAAATTACTAATATAAATGTCATAATGAAAATGTTTGAAATTGCAAGTTGTCGGTGGGGTAAGGGGTTAGATCACTCATTATACGGAATAAGAGATCGTAACAAAATTACCGACTAGAAAAATCTAACAATAGAAAAATCAGGAGGCTCGGTCGCGAATTAGATTGCTCATATTAAAGTGTTTTGCAGTGTTGCTCAAAATTGTGATGCAGTCCAATTTATGCCCCCTCACTCTGAGAATAAATCATCCCAGAGTTGAAAGTAATTTAAGTTTTAGAAAACCATGCATATAATAATCTGGTATACTATAACCATTTCACTATTAATTGCTCAATATCACATCAGTTTGGTGGAGCAAACTGATCAAGTATGGAAAAGAGAAAAATTGCTCAGAAAGAGGGCTAAGAGAGAGAAATAGTCTTTATCTTGTGTGTGTATTTCGCGTCTATTTTATAAAATCCGTTTGGATTTTTATTTTTTTTAAATCAATTATTGTGATCCCAAAAAATTATTACACACTCAGCCTAAGACCCAAGACCCGCTTATGGGCCGGGTTGATCGGACAATAGCGGCACACGCGTGTTTTTCTTTGGCCCAATAAGTTCTTTAGCGCAACACCTAAGTATTATTTGGGATAGTTGGGGATGAAATCACAGTAATTTCATTAGGATCAAGGGAGTAACTCTTCTGATGATTTTGATTTTGAGCGAGGAGACAAGTAGGCAAAGAGCCCATAAATATAATATGTTCTTTTATCGACTAAAGTTGATATTGAAGATGCTGCTAACCCTGCAAAGAAATTGAAGTCTTAACTTTGTAGCCAAGTTGAGTGAAGAAAATATTTGAGGAGTTCGATGGATATGATGTATGTAGGCTAACTCTTTTGTTTGTTCTCTTTTATATTGTCTATTATTGTTTGGTTATGGAGTATTAGAGGTACATATGGTGATATAGATAACATTCTAATATATTTAGTTCTTTTAATCAGGTACATACCCAAGAGTTCATTTTACAAGACATGCAAATGATTCATAGAATATAAATCTTCATGATATTAGTATAATAATAATAATTATTATTATAATTGGCATTACATAAATTTTATTATTCATCCTGTTGAAAGATAGTTCCTATCTGATTCCACATCTATAAAAAAATATTCCAAACTTCAATTATGAAATATCTATTTAATTTTTCCATCTTTCAACAATGTTTTCGAAGATGCGTATAAAATAAAGACATACTATATAATGCAACATGAGTTCGGTTGTGAATCTTTTTTTCATGTATTCATGTGCAACTTTTTTTACAAAGTGTTAAGATTAATTTTTTTATATTTATTTATAATTTAAATTGTACTATTTTAATGGTTACGATTGTTCACCACAATTTTAAATTCGTAATTCACCCACAATTCACCCTATGTCAACAAATAGTCTTATGCAAGTTTCTTTTATAGTTGGTTCTTTAGTTAATCAATCCAAACGTTGTTATACTTTTAATAAATTGTACATAGCGTTGATTGTATTCTAGTGATTTCAAAAAAAAATTCCTACCTAAAATCAAAATTTCCAACAGATACCCCCATTTTTTATGCCAATGGTTAGAGGTTGTAGGTATGTTCAGAGTACCTAGTCAAAAAAGTTAAATAACTTTTATGGAGAGATGAACATTCAAATAAGAACTATTAATATTAGCCTGGTCAAGGAATAATCAAAGCCGCTGCCAACGATTAGAGGGCAACCCGTTCCAAAATAAATTCTCAATTAATTTCTTAAACACTAATAAGTGTTGAATTTTTCAAGTTACAATGCTTTTTACATATTACTATGTAAAGATAATTTCAAGAATTTGTTTTATTGTAATGCTAGGGAGATCCACTTCGTGGACACATTTCGTAAACACACGCATAAAACAAAAATTGGTACAAATTTTTACGAAATGTGTCCACGAAGTGAATCTCCCTATTATTTTCCTTTGTTTTATACTCATAATACAATTCTATTAAAATAAGGGGATGGTTATTCCCACTCCACTAAATTCTTTCCACATTCCATTTAAATATGAAATGACATTTATACCCTTCTCTTACCCACTTTTTTACCTCCAACTAAAACAATTGATAAAAATAAAAAATAAAAATTGTTTTGAATAAAAAAATCTTTAGTAAAAAGCTGCTTTTAATAAGAAACTGTTTGAAAAATAAAAACAAAATTATTTTTAAATTTTATAACTATTTTAAAAAAATATTTCATCTGTTTTAAAAAAATAAACATTTAATATATTTTATCTAACAAGAACACAACGCAAATAAAAGTGACACGACACAAAAAATTATTTTTTTAACTAACACGAACACGAAATATTTTTTTAACCTAATACGAACGCAATCCAACACGAGATGACACAAACAATTATTTTAATTTATTTACAATAGAAACATGACCGACATATCACGATACATAATCTTTTTTTTAACAAGACACGACCTAAATAAAAGCGACACGATATACCTCGACACAAAATTTTATTTTATTTATCTAGCAGGATCTAAATAAAACATAACACGACACGAACGAAATAAATTCTTTTAAACTAGTGTTGAAATAAAGTCTTGTGAAGTTTTGTTTGCTAAGTCATGACATGTTACTTTTTTTTAAGTCATGTTTATGTTACGTAAAAAAATGCGATTTCGTATCGTGTCGTGTCATTTTTACTTGAGTCGTGTTCGTGTTAGGTAAAAATAAAATTTCATATCATGTCGTGTTACGTTTTAATTAGATCGTATTTGTTAAAAAAAATGATATCGTGTCACTTTTGGAAGTTCTTTTTTTTTAAAATAAAATTTTGTATTAGAACGTATTGTGTCGCTTTTATTTGGCCGTGTCTTGTTAAACAAAAAAAAATTGAAACTTTGTGACATATATTTTTTGTTTTTAGATAGTAAACCGTTAAAAACAATAACTTACAACTTATATATAAAAAAATTTACATTTTATAGCAAGAATAATTTTACCATTATATTATAATGTAAAGTGCCAATAATTTTTTAGAAGCGAGAATAACCCCGCCCCAAAATAATTGAGTAACAGTATATTTGAAGGGTAACAAAAGTATGTCAGAAATAAAGTTTTTAAGCGAAGCATCAACCTAGCACTAGAGGACAAACCATTGTCATAATTGAAAGAGGCTACTGAAAGAAAGAAAAATCAAAGATGCTTATCACAAGTAGGGTGACTGATGGTACATCATGGGGTGATATAAGAAAAAAATGGGAGGCGCCTCGACATGTTATTTGATTCGTCCTATCAGTACCAATTTGATAAGACATAATAATTAACGGATTATATTAAAATTAATCTCCTTTACTCGTTAATACCTAATAAATTCGTTATGATCAATTAATTTAAATAAATAAGATATATTTTTGAAATTTATAAATATTTTATGTGACATGATGTTAATTTAATCATAATGAATTTTACTAAATGAAAGATTTAGTAATGTCAATGAATTAATGGATCTATTTAGGAAAAAATGATATAATATGTCAACTTGTATACCATTTAAAATAATTCGTTATCTAAATGAGTATTAACGAGTGAACATGATAACATAACGAGTCGAGTTTGAATATGATTTTTTCACACGATAAAAAAATTATCCATTTAAACACAAATTCAATAAAATTCGAAAACAATAAAAAAACTACACGAATACAGAGCAGACAAATCCCACACGAAAACGGGGAGTCAAGTCTGCATCAAATTTGGGAGGACCCTACATAATTACCGGACGCTGTCACATTCTCTCACTTCTTTAACCATTCTTTATTTATAAAATATAAATATATTAAATCAAAAGGGGAATCACTACATATATATACAATAAGTCCGAGGCTGAAAAACAAGAGCACAAATATTCAAACGATGTACATCCAAAATAAACAGGACAAAAACCTACAACAACTCAAAAAATCTGGCAAAACAATCGCAACTGCATGTTGAAAAATCAATATAAAACCTACAACTAGGGTATCGATGGCTGTCATGAATCAGGAAACCTGCTGAATAGAGTTAAGAAACAAGTTCAAGTTGAGAAATGAAAACTATATTTTTCATCTGCGTCAAATTGTCTTACTTGTATTAATAATTGTTTTTCATTCAGGTTCATCAGTTAAAATGTTTAAATGATAAGGACAATATGTATTTATAGTGATGATAAAAGTGATAACATGCAACAAAATGGCCAGTTTTAGGCTCTTTCTTAGCTAATACATTAAATCCAACTGTGTAAAAATATTATAATTATAAAGATAATATTTTAACATATGCAAGCATGTTATGTTTTATTATTGTTGAATACCGACACCACACGTGATGCCCTAGTTTGTAGGCATTCAGGCAAACAAATTAATGATCAAAACATATATAAATGTCATTTTTACTCTAGAAGAAAGAGAAACTTATATAGAAACTAGATATTATATGAAATTATTATGTGTGAGGAATATAATTAAGGGACATATATCAAATAGTCCTTCAAATATTTTTTAATACTCATTTAGTCCAAACCTTTTTATTTTGCCTCAAAAAGTCCTTTGCCACATATTTTGGAAAGGGAGTGCCGCTGGCGCGGCCCTCTAAAAATAAGAGAATATTGAGTGTTTGAGGGACTAAATGGGTTAAACTAAAAATATGTGTCCTTTTTAAAAAATATATATTTATAGTAGGGACTATTAAATAATTGACTCTATAATCAATGTTTTTATTACCGATAAACTTCCTGTACGAGGTGTAATGATTGCTTTCCAGCTTAGTGATTTCAGTCGAGATAATTCGCGATTTACTATTCTTGATTTTCTCCTGGAAAATACCCTTTAGCGTTGACTATTTTGGTCATTATTTCATCTGCAATTTATCAACATTATGTTATTATGCAAAATTGAATACATTAAACATTAAATCATTCTGGGTTTACCTTAAATGTATTATAGTGTTTGCAGTGTGCTAAAGAGGAAATGGGGATGGGTTTAGCTGTAGATAATTATGCAAATGGATAACAATCAATTTTCTTGGGAAAAATATAAAAAAAAAAATTACAAAATAAACTATTTCCATATCATGATAGTGTACAACATCTTATTAACCTTCAACATCATTAGGTGTAATTTTTTTTTGAGTAATTTTTTTACATCCATAGCATTTTCCATGCGATTAACCACATGTCCTATTTTCCATTTTTAAAGGGCTCGTTTGGTTCAAGGTTTGAAAGAAATTAGGAATCCTTGATTCTAGGAATTTAGAATTGCTGGATTTTTTGAATTACTTTAAAGATGAATTCTCTTTTCCCCGACATCTAGGAATCCTTTTCCATTCCATATTTGGTTTCACAAGAATCAGAAAGGAATCAATATCATTTAAGTAAAATACCCTTCTACTTGATTTGAGTGTGCGTGCTTGCACGAGTGCATGATGAGTGTGTGTGTGGGTGTGATAGGGAGTGTGTGTACGCATGTGAGTGACTGTGTGCATGTGAGAGAGAGCGTTTTTTTTTTTTTATTAAATGTGTTTTGTGATAGTGAGAGTGTGTGTTGAGTGGTGGGTGGGTGAGAGAAGCGGTGAATGTGTGTGAGTTTATGTTAGAGAGAGTATTTTTGTCTCATCTTGAAAGAAAATTAAAATTCTCGAAAATATAACATTCTCTGGTTTTAAAGGCAAAAAGAAAATTTCAATTTTGTTGGAATTCTGAGCTTTCACCAAAATTTCCTGGATGAGGGGAACTTGAACTGGTAGACACCACACATTACAACGTGTACACGGATAAATAGAATAAGTATGCTAGGAGCCCATTATCAAGAACACAATTGTGAGAGAGATAGATAGAGAAAGAGAGAGACAAAATGGTTTCAATGGGAGAAAAGCGTCATGCAGTATGCATTCCAGGCCCAGCTCAAAGCCACATAAAGGCCATGCTAAAATTAGCAAAGCTCCTCCACAGCAAAGGCATCCACATAACCTTCGTTAACACAGAGTTTAACCACAAACGCTTCCTCAAATCGGGTGGACCCAATTCCCTCGACGGTTTGCCCGATTTTCGATTCGAAACTATTCCCGACAGTCTCCCACCCTCGGATATCGACGCCACACAGGACCTAAGTGCTCTTAACTCTTCCATCATGAACAATTTTCTGGCTCCATTTTTGAACCTCCTGGAAAAGTTAGAAACTGGTGCCTCTTCAAACATTAATCCTCCAGTGACTGCTATTATCTCAGATGGTTTTTTGACTTTCGCTATTGATGCTGCTGAAAAACATGGTATTCCTGTGGTACTATTTTGGACATTAGCCGCCTGTGGTTTCATGGGACTTTATCAGCTTCACGTTCTCTTGGAAAAGGGTCTTATTCCACTTAAAGGTATGTATGTGGGTGTTTATGTACAAGATTACTTTCCTAATGCACTGTTAAGTGTGCTGCTGTTAGTTTGAGCAAGCTGCTAACGAACCAAAGAGTTGGAGTTCAGTTACTTTAAAGGTCGAGTTCGTTGGTTAAGCAAACTAAGTGCTCAACTCATTTTGTGTATTAAGCCGAAAATGAGTTCCAATTATATCCTTTGTTACCAAAATACTCGAGTTCAGCTCGAGCTCGTCACGATTGTTAAGTAAATAAACCAAGTTTGACATGATCTCTATAATCAATCCCAAATTCGTTTAGGTCGCACGGCCCTCAAGGGCAATGTTATATTGCTTCGAGGCCTGGAATGAGGAGGTGCGTGATTGAGCGTGAACCTTAAAACTCTCTGCTCGTAATAAATCATGGGCGAAAAATAATGGAAAGGTCTCCAAAATCTCAAGAAAAGTAGAGGATCCCGAACATCCATTCAACTAAATGTCTATTTAAATCCTTTGGAAGTAATACCAATGCTGCTAAACTTTGCATGGTTTAATATAAATTTTAGGCCTATTTGACTATATCATATGCAGGATCTTTTTTGGGGGGTTAATTTGTAATGTATATTTTGATTTATTTTCAGAGGAAAACCTCGCGGATGGCTTGGACACCATAATAGACTGGATTCCTGGTATGAAAGGAATCCGTTTCAAGGATCTTCCTAGGATTGCTCAAACAACAGATCCAACTGATGTTAATTTCAGAATCTGCATGGAAGCTTCTCAAAGGTGTACCAAAGCTTCAGGAATTATTCTCCACACTTTTCAGGAGTTAGAGCCGGATCTTGTGGACGCACTCTGCACAATGTTTCCCCAAGTATACACCATTGGCCCTCTTCAGTTCCTTGTAGATCAAATATCAGACCAAAACCACAAATCCATCGGGTACAGTCTATGGAAAGAAGAACCTTCGTGTCTCCAATGGTTGGATTCAAAAAAACAGAACTCTGTTGTTTACGTGAATTTCGGTAGCATAGCTGTCATGTCGAATGAACAACTAGTGGAATTTGGGTGGGGACTTGCTAATAGCTACCAATACTTCTTATGGATAATTAGGCCTGATATGTTACTAGGCGAATCAGAAATTCTACCTCAAGAATTATTGGAGGTAATAAAAAAGAGGGGGCTTATAGCGAGCTGGTGCAACCAAGAACAAGTTCTTAACCACCCGTCGGTGGGTGGGTTCTTAATGCACGGCGGGTGGAACTCGACCATCGAGAGTTTGTCGGCTGGGGTGCCTATGATTTGTCTGCCGTTTTTCGGAGATCAATCGACAAATTGTAGATACATTATTGTTGATTGGGCAGCTGGGATGGAGTTGGAGGGTAAATTCAAGAGAGGGGACGTGGAGAAGCTTGTTAGAGAGTTGATGGAGGGAGAGAAGGGTGCGAAAATGAAGAGCAAAGCGTTAGAGTGGAAGAAAACCGCGGAAAAGGCTACCGAGGCAAATGGATCCTCTTCCATGAGCTTTGATAGATTGGTGAAAAAATTCTTTTTCAAGTAGGAAATTAAATTGTTTTTACGCAATTCGATGTTTCTGATGTTTTGTTTCGCAGCTGCAAAATTCAAAGATTTAAGTTGATGTAATTTAAATAATGAAATTGAGTGGAGAAGATGATCTTTCATTTCATGAATGTCTATCTATCAAAAGTATTTTATTTGGTGCAAAGTCAGTTTGAGTAGTGACTGAGATAAAATCAAATTCCATTATCTAGTGATGTAACATATGTTTGGCCAACAAATATTTGAACAACAGTCATCAAATTGCAATGTGTAATATATTTTCATTTATTCAGAGTTAAGGTCTTATTTATATTGAATTATAAATTCTTGTACATGCAGTCACTATATAATGTTAAAATAATAAAATATTTAATTTCAAACAGACTTCTTCTGGGTGCAAAATATTTTACCCAGGTCGCAATGGGACATAGATCCAAAAATCCAATTATACATAATACAAATGCTTCTTGGTTTTTGAAAGTCGAGTGTAATGCAAAGACCTGGCAAAATATTCGTTTTTGAAAGTGGTCCCAAACGTAGCCTTCACTCCCTCAATCATTTTCTTCACTCGACCATCTATATAACCACAAAAGTCTAAAGTATGGACCTCTCTTTAGTGTACACCTTGGAGAGGGTTCAAAATCTGAATTTCAGTAATCATTGCAGCTACAACAACTTTTTTTTTTTTGTAAGGTATTTTTTATATCACGAGGTGTCCGGGCAGTTTATGCGCACTTTGACTAATCTCCGCTCGCGATTCGTGGCTTCCGCTGGCCAAGCATTATTTTAACACTGTCAAAAATCGAACTGGGGATCAAACTCAATCGACCTCCTAACAGCTACAACAACTACGTTGACAATAACAACCTCCTAAAGTGTTGTTGATATGATCACTGTTAACTCTCCTTTTGTGTATGTGATAAATAAGAAGTATCAATTCAACTTTTTCCTAATATAATTTTCAAAACAAATTACAAGGGATATTTATTTTAAATAACAATATGCTAAATTTTAAATTATACTAATAGATAAATAAAATGATAAAGTTAGCTAAATATGAGAAGTAAAGAATAATGAAATAATTCATGGGATTTAAATTCACCACTTAACCAATTTATTTTATTGATAAATTTTATTGATTAGTTTATCTATTTGAAAAAACCGAGACATATTTAAATTCACATATTAACTATCTTTTTAGAAGATTAATGTTATAATAAATCACTCAGTATGAAAACTTACTAAAATTATTTTAAACAATTAAAAATTAAACTTTAGAGTTGAGAAATTCAAAATACAATATTATTTAAAATTACCAATCAGAGAAATTCAAACTACAATATTATATAAGATTCTCTATCTCTAGTTTAATTTATAAATAAATATTATAATATAAATTTATGATTTTTTTGTCGAAAATAATTCGCCCTCTCTCATGCCATAAATATAAATTGTTAGATTTTAATACTAATATTCAAAGGGCATAAAAATAAATAAACGAAAAATTAAAGCAATTAATCTAAGAGTTATATCTCACCAGTTAAATGGGGTATTAAGCATCTCATTGTGATATTGCTAAATATAAAATGTAATGATAATACAATTAAATGCATAAAAAATAATAATATAGAATGAGAACAAATATTTAAACCAAACCCCTTTCATTTGATATTAACTCCGAAACTTGAAAAATAATCACGCTTACAAATCTTTGTTTTATAACACTGAAAAATATCACTCAACTCACAATTTGTCTCTTACAAAATGTATCTCCTTTACTCAACTCACTTAAAAATTGTAAATGAACTATCCAAAAAATTTACACTACATTACTCCTAAAAATGACACTACAAACTATGAGTGGTTCTGTCCATTTTTGTTTTTGAAAGGTGTTGCTCCTCCAATATATAAGATATGAGATTATGGGATTCTTTGGGTATGAGGTAGTGTGAGTGTGGGGGATAAAATAAAGAATTAGGTTCATATAAAAAGGATGGGGTCAAGATTCACTACACCAAAACGGGTGGATGGTTATGGATTCGGGTCGTGACCAGGCTTCCGGGTCACGTATTCCATCTGTGACCAAAAGCGGCATCACCAAAACCACTGATCACGGAACTTGACCCTGACCAAAATATGCAATCACGGATCAGAGTATGTGGCAGTATGACGCAGGCTGGTTACGAACAAGGGTCGTGACCAGACAGTCACGGACCAAATACGTGACCAGCTTTGAAACCATAGTCACGGATTGAAGTCGTGACCCATAGTCCTCACATACTTCAAAGCGGCCACGGGCAAAAGCTGTGACCAACTATTTAATATAGTCATGGACGATAGTGTGACCCACTTTTACACATGCTTCAATTTGGTCATTGACTAAATCCACGACTATAGATTTATCACGAAAAAAAATATAAAACATCGTCACGGTTCATGTTCGTAACCATATTTAAATGAAAAAATATGGGTTATTTTTTATCCTATTCTCAAGCTAGGAGTCCCCGTGACTATGCGATCGATTGCTATAAGTTACGTTGGTCATGTGCAAGGTGTTTGTACCTCTTGTAGGGTCGTTTGGGGGTTGTTTGGGGGTTTTGACCCACTAGCGACACGTTTTCAAACCTAAGTGTGCCATTTTTAAATTTTGGTCCTACTATTAAATTGGAAGTCCTGCGAATATACGTTCGATTACTCGGAGTTACGTTGGTCACGTGCGAGGTGTTCGTGTCCTTTACGGGACATTTGGGGGTTGTTCGAGATTTTGGCCAACTAGCGGCATGTTTTCAAGTCTAAATGTGCCTATTTTAGAATTTCGGTCTTAAGCGTGCCTTTGATTTCGGGAAATTTTGTTCTAGTACTTCTTACTGGCTAATTGTAGAGTTTAGATCATAATATATGAAATATATATAATAATTAATGAAGAATAATTCAGTAAATACTCACTCTCTCCAGTTTTTAACTTCATCTTGTAATTCGAAGACATAATGAGTTGCTTACTCATATTGTAAATTCTCGAATTTCACCTATTTAGGTTTTCCAAAAGGTAATTCATCCTCAAACTCGTCAGGTTCCTCGATCACTCGTTCTCCGTGAGGATTGAACCTCCATGCCTTTTGTTATTAAATATGTTCCCGATCGTATAGCGATGATTCCACAGTAACGTATTCTGCAGCAATATACCCTCTAATATATCGTTTACTTTACGTAATCATTGAAGATTTTTACCAAGCACTCAAAAGTATACATTCAGCGACACCTAACGGGACCATATAACAAAGCCTCGTCGCATAAATGCACAAACAAATTGATGCTAATATCGAAGAACGATAGAGGAAAGTATTTCTCTAATACCTAAAATGCCTCGACTAAAGTTGATTTCGCATCTTTAATGTGCCTTCTGTTTACCACTTTTGCACAAAGTAGGCTAAAACAGCATAATTTCTCGACAGAGATCTTTGTGTTCAGGGAAGTAATGCTTAAATAGCATAGGATCAATTAGATGATTATTTGCCAGTGATGAGAGTTGCATTGTTTTATGTCATTTATTTGGTAGCTTACTATCATGCATAAATTAATAGAATAACCAATTGGAGTCTTCAAGTTAAACAACGTGTCTAAGAGGATATTCTTCTCAATAGTAGTCAAAGTGAAAGTAGCTGAGGGGATAGATAGTCTTCCAATTGTGGGATAATTTAACCATAATTTTTTCTTTATTTTCATATCCTTTCGATCACGATGGGCAAGCTCTCCATCTTTTAAATGAGATCCAACGAGACATGTTCCTATCAAATGTTCCGTAATATTCTTCTCTGTGTGCATCAAATCAGTTACATGACTTGCACGATGATCCTTCGAATATTGCAAGTCAAAAAATATTGATCGTCTGGATCTTTACTACGATTTTTCGGATTTTCCCTGGCTTTACGCTTCAGTTTTAAAAATTGAGGGTGTTTGCCTACATACATATTCCCAGCAGTCATAGTCGTCACCTTCTCCTCAATCTAATGACTAGAAAGTCGAGCAAGTTACGTCCCACGCTCGTGACCGATCGGCAAAAAGCTAGACTTATCGTTCTTGAAAGGGTAACCGATCGACAAAAATCTACGATGACCCGTATAACTCATCTTAGCACTAAAATATAGCCATCTGGCTTTAGTTTCCTCCCCATATATGGAACATCCATAATAACCATGAGCATTACAACCGGGAAAAGTCCCATAAACAGCAAGGTTGTTGATCGCTCACATCACCATTGCATTAAGTGTGAACTCTTCACCCATATGAGAGTCAAATGCCATCAGACCTTTATTCCACAACTCTTTAAATTTTTTTATTATTGGGGCTAAGAATATATCAATATAATCATTAACAGTCTTTTGCATGGGTATCAATAAAGATAATAAAGTGAACTCCTTTCTCATCCACAGTGTCGGAGGGAGACTTAAAGGTACCATGAGAACTCACCAATAACTACGATTAATACTTAAATTAATTAAAAGGGTTAAACCCATAGGTTGAGATTGCAAGATGGACATTGCGTGGTTCCTTTGCAAATTCAAGGTGTCGTACATTTGAAATTTTCCAAATGAGTGAATCAACCGGATGACGCATCATATTCCCACCCACCTCACATCGAACGTGCCATGTCATGGCCTTCGATATCCACGATACAACACGGTACAGTGAAGAGCCATTTTAACTGTGGCCCAAGTGAAAAATACTTCAAAACATTTTATGTCACTTGCGAGCATTTGCGATATTTGGCATCTTTGTAATTTGCATTCTCACTAGACACATATCTAGACTCACTATATACAGGACATTCATCCTTCTCTTCATGCTGATTGTGGTAAAATATGCAATCATACTTGCATGCATGAATATATTTATACTTCAAACCCAAACCCTTGAAACTCTTCTTCATGATAAGATAATTGTCTGGTAATATGTTCTCTTCTGGGAGAATTTTTTTGACCCACTTAAGAATTTCAGTTACGTTATTGCCAGACAAGCCAAATTGACTCTTAAAATTATGCAAACCAATTATTACATATAATACCGAGTGATCTTCATCGCAATCTTTATACAACGGTCTAAACACATCGACTTTCAACCATATGTATTCCCAAACTCTTGATAATTCGACATCAGATTGTTCATTTACTTGGTCATAATGTGCATTATCTTAATCCATAGGCTCATGGTTTTTATGGTTGCGGACTCCGTAAGAATCATCAATTAGGCTGGTGAATGGACAATGTGTTGGCAAACCATGTACCACTTCCACTCGTTAGGGTTCCTTTGTGTTGTTGGGTACCGACAATTCTTCCATAACATAATGTATATTTTTTTCACAATCGTATGTCCATATTTTATAGTCTTGAAAAATTCCTCATTTTATTTTATTTTTTTACATTTTCTAACAGTGTAAGAAACATTAGGAATACCTCAGGATTATGTACGCGGAACATATTCTCTATAGTGTCATTTAAAAATTTTAATAGTGAAAATAGAATACGATCGAACAGGTACTCTTATTGGAGATCAACTCCACGATTTGAAAGGTAGATAAATTATTCAATATTCTTATTCACATGCCTATAAATAGGAATACCCTCTAAATGTCACACACTAATAAAAGAGGAATAAGTGCAATAAAATTTCAACCTCTTGTACTCTTATTTCTAGTGATTATCATTGTACCTCATTTTTCCTGAGAAAAATATACGATGGCGTGAATATGAGTCCTACGAATAATGCCTCTAATTAATCAATAACTAGTTATTCTTTTTCAACTTCTCCAATTTAAGTTTATCTTATTTTAACATACAAGACATAGGGGTATATTAGTTTGATTAGGATTTTAATTCATCACCACCCTTCTCTTAACCTCGTGCATACTGGATCTCACCGAGGTAAAATCTAAACAAGAACCCACCATAAGTGTTAAAATAAATTTTGTTGGGGGATTATTATTAGAGAGTTTGAAAGTATACGTGTCTTATAATTCCAATCAATCCAACATCATTATCCAATAACCAAACCAACAACCAATAATTATTACATCCTCCTTCAATCCTAGACATGATGAAACAAAATACCAATAGTACCAATATTTTTACTAAAGTAAGGTAGTTTCTCATTAAATTAAGGTTTAGGGTAGTTTTTCACTAAATTAGGTTTTGGTAAATAGGGTTTAGTGTATTTTTGCATTAAATTAGCATTAAATTAGAATTTAATAAATAGGGAATTTTTTCACTAACTTAGTTTATTTTAAATGGGCAAATTTTTGACTAATTAGGGTTTGAGAAGTGAAAGTTTTAAATAAAGTTTAAGAATTTAAAATTAGGGTTTCTAACTAAATTAGAGTTTATGGAAAATTTTAATTAGGGTTAATATAAACACACATACACACACACACACACACACACACACACACACACACACACACTACATATATACCCACACACTGCATAGATACACACATATATACATGTATACACACGCACACACACATATATACATGTTATATATACATATACACAACTACACATACACATACACAAATACAAACATACACTAAACCCTAATTTAGTGAGAAACCGTAATCAAACTAATATATATATATATACACACACACACACACAGAGAGAGAGAGAGAGAGAGAGAGAGAAAGTGAAGAAGTCGGAGAGAGAAAGATAGCTGAAGATAGAGGGTTTGGGGATTTGAGAGAGAGAGAGAGAGTATGTGAAATGGATAAAAGGTTCAGGAGTTTATAAATAAAAAGGTTGGACATGGCTTGAGTCCGCGACCAACTACCATGACCCTTTTTTTCCATGACAACATCCGTGACCATCCCATTGTAATACGAGTGATCATAGCCCTAAACCATGACCAAGTTTCATTACCAATTCAAAATAATCAGGCCCAAAGTTGTGACCCCATTAGAGGGGATTTGGTTAATGGTAATGGATGTGGTCACAGCCATAATCCGTGACCATAGTTCGACGGAAATTTGGCATAATTTTTCTTCCATGATGGTCACGCATTTGTTAAGAATGAGGGTCGTTGTAACACCCCACTCTTTTACCACCAATATTGTCCCCACTTTTAACCACTGCACCCAGCGGTATGGGGGTTTTATTATCTCTATATCCATAAACTGGTGTCCGTGGGGTTCGAACCCCTGACATGTGCATCATCAATGACATACCTTACCAATGGAGCTAAAAGGCCTCGGTGTTCAAAGAGTGTAAATCTACATATATGAACCATTACTTTCCCTCACCCAGGTGATGTGGACTATAACTCTCTGTCTACCAAATCGCCTATGACCCAGTTTGTTACAATCCAGCCCCTTAGGGATCCTAACTGTAAACGCTGTGAGTTTATGGATCCCCGGATTTTGATTATCTCAATTAAAATATAATTTCCTTGTTATGTAAAATCGATGCGTAAGCGTAAGATAGTTCACAAAATAAACAAAGCCAAATTTTAATTTCTTAAAACACGAAATTAAAATAAACCAAGTGAAGTAAAATTAAACAATTAATATATTCACTTAAACCAATTAATTAATCCAAGTCCTAGAATTTGCCTAAGTCATATTTATCAATATTAGCAAATTAGGCGAAACCAAATTTTAGCAAATGACTTGAATTAAATAAACATTACCCAATATTTAATATAAGTCCAAATTAAATTGAGTGTGATGATTTAAACCGAATTTTATCTTGAATTATACTATGCATGCGTTCTACGTTATTTATGTAAGATAAAATAAACCAATCACACTACGCCGCGATGTACGAGGAAAAACCCAAGACGGGAAACAACCTCGGACGGCCCTAGCCTCAAATCCACTAGATACGGAATTACAATTACAAGACAGATAGACTTACAACGCACGACTCGATCCCTCTCAAGCCTCGACGCTTCTTCTTGTAGACACCTCTTCCTAACGGATAACCTCGGAACACCACCGCGATCTCGAAATCCACCGATAGGACTTTATATGGTCACCGTCACCCGAACATGGAGCCTTTCTCCGTGTGGGTAAATCATCATGAGAAACACTTCTTCTTTCTTCGTGGGAGGTAGAAGCAAAACCCGAAACTTCTCTTCTTGAATTCGGTAGAGAAAACAGGTGCCAAACTCCAAGCAATTGATATGTATATGAGAACTTGGAATAAACTTATTTGGGTGTGAACACTAGAGTGATGGATATTTTTCTCTAAAAATTTCACTCAAAACATGAACATTTTCCTTAAAACAATTTGCTCTGAAACTCTCTCAAAAAGATGAAAATAGTTAAGAAAAGTTCGATTGGAAAATGTTCTTCCCGCACATATTAAAGTCTGAAAAAGTTGGTTAAAAACCAAGTGGGGAAGTGGGTGCAAAACTGCCAAAAAACTGCCAATAACTGTTCCCGCCTGGCATCTCGTTCGAACGAGACTTCTAACGACGTTCCAGATTGAACTTATTAGAACCTCGTTGGATATCTCGTTCGAACAGAAGGTTCGTTCGAACGACATATCGAACGACATTTCATAGGCCTATACTGGAACCTCGTTGGCAAACTCGTTCGAACGACATCTGGTTCGAACGAAAAACTCGTTCGAACGACATATCTAACGAACCACCAGAAAGTTTGAAAAATTCATTTTTAGCCCAGAAAACTTTATAAACATTTATTTAAAGTTTTAATTAATTCTTTCTTAAAACAAAACGCAGTTTTTATAAAACCTAACACCCAATAAACTTGTTCCAAGCTCCTATATATATATATAAATGCATTCATACCTTGGGAGCATGGAACTATGATTGATGACATAGAAACGAGGCACTCAAACCGGCATATTTGATGAAGCTTTATACTCTTTGCCGCTACGTCTTCAACAAACACTTCATAGGCTTGAGAGTATTACAATTACATACTATCCTATGAATAAATGTTTTTGTCCGGAATTGAGCCAAAACAATATATGGACTCAATTGGAAATTTGTGTCCTTACAAATCTCCCCCTTTGGCTATTCCGGGACAAAAACCAAACAAAAATCCTAAAGGGCCGTCAAGCTCACTAGACTCAAAACATAACCCACCCAAACTTGACTCAACCCAAGGATCAAACGCTTTGCCATTGAAAGATGTCGCTTTAGAAGAATTCCTGCACACTTAAGCAAACTATCAAACGAATAGGGAATATCAAAGTAGTAAATGCAATTAATTAAATTACTCCCCCTAAATTAATTCTCCCCTTTATCAAACACATGACCTACTTAGAAAGACGTCTCCCCCTAAGATAAATCTCCCCCAAACTAAGATACGATAATAATAGGATTAGATATATCATTTCTCCCCCTATCATTTCTCCCCCTTTTTGTTCAGGAATAGGCAAAGGATAAAGAACTAATAAACAGCATGTTGAAGCTTAAAGTGATACGACGTGAAAACATATAGGCAATAAAAGCAAGGCAAAGACAAACAAATATCATATATATATATATATATATATATATATATATATATATATATGAGAAATATACCAATAGAGTACTTGCATATATATATAGATATAAACACACATATAACACAAAATACAATAAGTTTGCACACTCGTAAGGCAAAAATGTGTCATATGGAAACGTAAGTGTAGGGGTGTGAACTAGCAACAATTAAATTTAGACCCAAACACTTACTAAACATTCACGGAGTTCTCATTTGATTGCAAACTTTATCACATTTAAATATAACCTCATGTGACAATATGAAGATTGAACTCAATGAACAAACATACACAATGCATACAAGCCTAGCATGATGATGATGCTTCAAACCAAATAGAGTCATGACATTAAAGACAACTAGGATAAACGGACATTGTGCAAACCGTTGATATACCATCCAATTCTCCCTCAATAAGCATATATATTCTTTTATTTTTGAATGAATATATCAAACAAACATAGGCCTTGGCAATTGTTTTCTTTTTAATGCCAAATATTCTGTTTTTAGGCCTTTGGATCACATATTTCTTTTAGATCCAGTAAACGGTGGCTTACTATCGCAGAGGATTTAACTCATCCTTTCGGATCCCTTCCCCGTGCACATTATTATATATCATGTTTACATTTTTCACACAAATCTCACATGCAACGGATTTTGACATGCACTAGTCCTCCTAGGTCATAGATATGTAGATGACTAGATTGGTAGGAGAACACCTCAAAAATCTCAAATATAACATGTGACAGTAAGATTTCAAAAGAGCTCGTGCATGAGTGAAAAGAGGCATATAAAAATAGAATCCATTTAAACAATACAAAATCCAACTACTCCATATAAAACATGGTAAAGAACATTTTAAGGATTGAAAATCTAAACCAAAAGTTCTAGTCACGTGGGAGCGTAAAAGATGGGATTCAAACACAAATATATGCCACATAAAGTGTGTCAAACTAAAATACACACAAAACAAAAATCATTTGTATTTTTCATTAAGTTTAAATGAAATAAATAAAACACAAATGATAAACAAAATCTTTTTATATTTTTTCAATTAATTCAAACACAAAATATAATACAAAAAGATAAACAAGTCATAATTTCTAGCATATGATATGAAATGAAGCAATGACTAGAAAATGACTAAACAAGCATACATTTAGCATGTGAATATAGCATGAAGTACAAAAGCTAAAGTATGCAAATACTAACACATTCATCCTTTAGATTTACCAAGGGAGGAAGCATGTGAAAGTAAATGAGAATCAAAAACCCTATTTTGCAAGGCAACCAAGTCGGATTTCCTAACCCAAATTAATGAAGAATGACTATCTTGGGGTGTTGGAACGTTAAATACCGTGGTTACTTTACTATGGGATTTTCTAGGAATTCGTTTAAGATCAAAACAAAATTTCCTAAGATGACCTTTTCGACCACAATGTGTACAAGCAAAAACATGTCGAAAAGATTTACCTAAGGAGTGATCTTTAAAAGCATTCCTAGTAGATTCTCCTAAAACATTGGTCTTGGCTTTATGAGTAGATTCATTACAAGTATTGAAGCCTAAACCACAAGTGTCATTTTTAATTTGGACCGTTCCTAACATTTTATCTAGTTTTTCCGAACGACACTCCAAATAAAATTTGACATTACTAGAGTCTTTTAATTTATTTTACAATTCTAAAATGTTAGACTCTAATAAAACATTTCGCTCTTCAAAAGCAAGAAGCTCCTTTTTCAAGGATTCTATTAAACCCCTAAGGCTATCTCATTCGCCTTCTACATTTTCAAGCTTCTCTTGAAGAGTCCTCTCACGTGTCCTAAGGTCTTCTATTAAAGCATTTTCATCAATGACCATGACACGCTCTGTTAAACTAGCTTCTAACTTCAAATTAGCTCTTTGCAATTTAATAGATTCTTTATAAAGTTCTTGAAAAGCATTTTAAAGTTCACTCATATTAACCTCTTCTTCATTTTCACTCTCTCTTTCTTCTCCACTCCTACTATCATCAAAAATAAGAGAATCATATACAATGACCTTGGAAGTGGCATGTGCTATCGTTTCATCAATCGATGAGTTCTCACTATCACTCACATGACTAGCCATAAAAGCCACAAAATTTTTCTTAGTGGGGGAATCGGGTTCCTCTTCCTTATCACTATCACTAAGGGTCACTTTATATGCATTGGGTCGTTTACCCTCTTTCCTTAGTTTAGTGGGGCACTCATAAGCCCTATGGCCATAACCTTCACAACCAAAACATTTATTAGACTCGTCCCTATCTACATTTTCATTACTAGGTTTAGGGATCTTTTCGGCTTTATGGATCTTCTCGCCTTTGTCATGCTTAGAAGTTTCAAATTTCTTAAAATCATTTTTAAATTTATCTTTGTTAATTTTAAGAAATTTTCTAAATTTGCGAGCAAACAAAGCCATGTCTTCCGAGTCACTATCACTCTCGCTCTCTACTACTTGTTTGACCTCTTTTCGGGCTCTTAAAGCAACACCCTTTTCGATTTTCTTTTCAGTTTTAGAGGGAAACATATCTAGTTCATAGGTTTGTAAATCACCTACAAGCTCTTCTAATTTTGTAGAGGCTAAAGTGGGTAAAGAATTTAAAACGGTCACTTTTGGAATAAATCTATCGGGTAGGGACCTTAAAATTTTCTTTACTACACGGTCGTCAGGTATTTTCTCTCCCAAGTTAAAAGATGAATTGACAATATCAGAAAGTCTAGCATAAAATTCATCAAAAGTTTATTTTTCATTCATTTTGATAGTTTAAAATTGAGTGGTGAGGTTTTGGAGTTTTGAAGCTTTAACGACACTAGTTCCTTCATGAGTTAATTGTAAAATATCCCAAGCTTCTTTAGCGGTTTCACACGTCATAATACGTCGGAATTCATCCGGTGTGACAGCGCTAAACAAGGCATTTAAACCTCGGGAATTAAAATTAGCAAGTTTAAACTCATTTTCAGTCCATCTATCGGCGATTTTGATAACACGTTCATTTTCAACTAAATAAGTTGGTGGGGACCACCCGTTAACAACAGACATCCAAACTCTCTCGTCGATAGATTTTAGTGCCGATTTCATGCGCGCTTTCCAATACGCGTAGTTTGAACCATCGAAAATAGGAAATTTTGAAAATGGGGAAAATTCCATTTTATCCAAAAATTATTTAAAGGATCGTTAACGAAATAATTTTTCGCTTTGGCTCTGATACCAATTTGTAAACGTTGCGAGTTTATGGATCCCCGAATTTTGATTATCTCAATTAAAATATAATTTCCTTGTTATGTGAAATCGATGCGGAAGCGTAAGCGTACGATGGTTCACAAAATAAACAAAGCCAAATTTTAATTTCTTAAAACATGAAATTAAAATAAACCAAGTGAAGTAAAATTAAACAATTAATATATTCACTTAAACCAAGTAATTAATCCAAGTCCTAGAATTTGCCTAAGTCATATTTATCAATATTAGCAAATTAGGCGAAACCAAATTTTAGCAAATGACTTGAATTAAATAACCATTACCCAATATTTAATATAAGTCCAAATTAAATTGAGTGTGATGATTTAAACCAAATTTTATCTTGAATTATCCTATGCATGCGTTCTACGTTATTTATGCAAGATAAAATAAACCAATCACACTACGCCGCGATGTACGAGGAAAAACTCAAGACGGGAAACAACCTCGGACTGCCCTAGCCACAAATCCACTAGATACGGAATTACAATTACAAGACAGATAGACTTACAATGCACGACTCGATCCCTCTCAAGCCTCGACGCTTCTTCTTGTAGACACCTCTTCCTAGCGGATAACCTTGGAACACCACCGCGATCTCGGAATCCACCGATAGGACTTTATATGGTCACCGTCACCCGAACATGGAGCCTTTCTCCGTGTGGGTAAATCATCATGAGAAACACTTCTTCTTTCTTCGTGGGAGGTAGAAGCAAAACCCGAAACCTCTCTTCTTGAATTCAGTAGAGAAAATCGGTGCGAAACTCCAAGCAATTGATATGTATATGAGAACTTGGAATAAACTTATTTGGGTGTGAACACTAGAGTGATGGATATTTTTCTCTAAAAATTTCACTCAAAACATGAACATTTTCCTTAAAACAATTTGCTCTGAAACTCTCTCAAAGAGATGAAAATAGTTAAGAAAAGTTCGATTGGAAAATGTTCTTCCCGCACATATTAAAGTCTGAAAAAGTTGGTTAAAAACCAAGTGGGGAAGTGGGTGCAAAACTGCCAAAAAACTGCCAATAACTGTTCCCGCCTGGCATCTCGTTCGAACGACATTTCATTCGAACAAAATCTCGTTCGAACGAGACTTCTAACGACGTTCCAGATTGAACTCGTTAGAATCTCGTTGGATATCTCGTTCGAACAGAAGGTTCGTTCGAACGACATATCGAACGACATTTCATAGGCCTATACTGGAACCTCGTTGGCAAACTCGTTCGAACGACATCTGGTTCGAACGAAAAAACTCGTTTGAACGACATATCTAACGAACCACCAGAAAGTTTGAAAAATTCATTTTTAGCCCAGAAAACTTTATAAACGTTTATTTAAAGTTTTAATTAATTCTTTCTTAAAACAAAACGCAGTTTTTATAAAACCTAACACCCAATAAACTTGTTCCAAGCTCCTATATATATATATATAAATGCATTCATACCTTGGGAGCATGGAACTATGATTGATGACGTAGAAACGAGGCACGCAAACCAACATATTTGATGAAGCTTTATACTCTTTGCCGCTACGTCTTCAACAAACACTTCATAGGCTTGAGAGTATTACAATTACATACTATCCTATGAATAAATGTTTTTGTCCAGAATTGAGCCAAAACAATATATGGAGTCAATTGGAAATTTGTGTCCTTACAAATCTCCCCCTTTGGCTATTCCGGGACAAAAACCAAACAAAAATCCTAAAGGGCCGTCAAGCTCACTAGACTGAAAACATAACCCACCCAAACTTGACTCAACCCAAGGATCAAACGCTTTGCCATTGAAAGATGCCGCTTTAGAAGAATTCCTGCACACTTAAGCAAACTATCAAACGCATAGGGAATATCAAAGTAGTAAATGCAATTAATTAAATTACTCCCCCTAAATTAATTCTCCCCTTTATCAAACACATGACATACTTAGAAAGACGTCTCCCCCTAAGATAAATCTCCCCCAAACTAAGATACGATAATAATAAGATTAGATATATCATTTCTCCCCCTATAAGTAACGTCCTCGTTGGGATGAAATAAACCATCACCCAACATGTTGTCACACTTATTCCAGCTGGGTACTGGATCTGATACCATTTTGTGACACCCCACTCTTCCACCACCAATATTGCCCCCACTTTTAACGACCGTACCCAGCGGTATGGGGTTTTTATTATCTCTATATCAACAAACTGGTGTCGGTGGATTTCGAACCCCTGATATGTGCATCATCAATTACATGCCTTATCATTGCAGCTAAAAGGCCTCGGTGTTAGAAGAGTGTAAATCTACATATATGAACCATTACTTTCCCTCACCCAGGCGATGTGGGATGTAACTCTCTGGCTATCAAATCAACCATGGCCCAGTCTGTTACAATCCACCCCCTTAGGGAGACTAACTTTCTCATTGAAATGAAATCAACCATCACCCAATAGGTTGTCACACTTATTCTAGTTGGGTACTGGCTCTGATACCATTCTGTAACTCCCCACTCTTCCACGACCAATATTGTCCTCACTTTTAACCACCGCACCCAGTTATATGGGGTTTTTATTATCTCTATATCCACAAACTAGTGTTGGTGGGGTTCGAACCCCTGACACATGCATCATAAATCACATGCCTTACCAATTAAGCTGAAAGGCCTCGGTGTTAGAAGAGTGTGAATCTACATATATTGACCATTATTTTCCCTCACCCAGGCGATGTGGGATGTAACTCTCTGGATACCAAATCAACCATGACCAGTCTGTTATAGTCGTTACACACCATGGTCACGGTCCATAGTCGAGGTCAGCTCCAATTAAGGTCACGACACTCTTATGGTCATGGAACTGGTCACCTATTTTTTCATTGTTATCACGACTTTGGGCCATAACTAGTTGGTATAGACCAAGACCGTGACTAGTCTACCATATTTATCCTCCTATTTTGGTGCATTGAATAAACAAAAAAAATAAGGGTTACATAAATGAGTGAAATGGAGAGAGAATACGTGGGATGCTGGGGAACGAACTGGGTTTTTGATTGGTACGCATCACACTCCTATATATATATATATATATATATATATATATATATATATATATATAATTAGGATCCAGAACGAACTCATTTAACGGATCTCTCAACGGACTTTTGTACTTTTCCCAAAAAGTGGTCCCGGTATGGTCCCAAAGTCAACAATATCATACTCTCTTATGGTCCCCTCTTATATTATAGAAAACCCTTTAAAGACCATACCTTTAAAAGATTTATAATTTAGACCCAAAATTGGTATTAGATGTTTAAGAGTGTTTAGAATCTCACCTAATTCCGACCCAATCCTAATTGTGGTATTAGAGCCATAAGACGCTCCTTTTAGACCTTTAGTAAAAAGATTTTAGTGCCCTTGGAATTTATCCCTCGCATTTACAAAGATATTTTTGGAACCAACCCAGACTACCTACCTATGCCCATAACTGATTTAGATCAAGAAGGTTGTTTAACCACACACATAAACTGTTGTTCACACATTGAACATATACCAGCTAAACACGCGAACAGTAGACAAGTCACTGCTAGTGCTATTAATAGCATATTAGATCAAAATCAGTGTATACTCCTTATATTAAGACAATTAATAAAAGAGACTCAAACCCTAGAATCAGAGATAAAAAATACCTCTAAAACACTACTAGAAATAGATAACCAAATCCCAATAGACCTAATACAAGTTCTACAAGAATAAATATTAAAACTAATCATATAGAAGTCCTTAACAAAGACATTTTAGAAATTAAAACTTTAATAAAAAATCAAGACAGTTAGTTAATTAAACTTACCAAAGAACAAGCTAAGGAAATCCTGAGGTTAGATAGTTATCTTTCTAATGGAGATAGTTAGATCAGACTGGAATGAGGTACCTAGAGACCTCTCCATTCAAACCTTAGCATATTTTTACCAAAGAATTTTAGAAAAAATAAATGATGATAGATTTTATTATAAGATAAATGAAAATGAGATTGCCAATGCTGCTAAAGCAACTAGACTTATATTAGAAAGATTAAATTTAATTTCTACATTCATAACAGCCACCCAAGAGTATAATAGTAGCTTTGTTAAAGACTTACATTTAGATTTAAAAGCTAAGACATAAGGATTAACCACCTTCTACACAGACTTTGTTAAATTCCAACAAAATTTAGCAGATTATCTTAATAATATGGAAAGCCATAACCTATCCAAATGGATAGTATTATTAATGAACTTAGACTAGACATGGCCCAAGTAGAAGAAAAATATGAATAAATTATAAAGGTAATTAAGACTATATATAATAAGCCTTCCCAAGCAGAAATAGACTATCCTTTTATTCTAACTCGTTTAGATAAAATAGAAAAAACTGTAGAATCTATAGAAATTAGATCTATGAAACAATAAGAAAAAGATAATGAAGTAAAAGACTATATTACAAATGTTGCAAAATCCCTTGGTAATTCTCTAGCTAGACATAGTGAAGAAATTTCTGAGCAGACAAGAAAAGAGAATAGGAATTTTAAAGAAGAAATCCTTAGTCAGATAAAAAGACAAAAAGATTATTCAGACTTCTTAGAAAGAATCGAAAAAAAGACTTGAACAAAAACAGGTAACCACCTGTAAATTTAGAGAACCCCCTCCTATAGAAACTAGAGAAATGAAGACCATAGGTAGAAGAATCATAAATAATGGATTAGACAAGACTAATAAGATAGCTAGCTCTATCCCAAATATTGGATAGAGTAATTGTATACTCCAAAGACTTAAGGATTCATCCTCCAATGTCAGGACATGGTGGAAGGAGAGAAATTTCACCAATCCTCTCCAATGGAAAGAATGGGGTGAAGTTGACTGGAAAATTATTGAAGATTCCATTCATAATGGACAACTTCCAGTCGTTAGATATATAGACTTGTTTAAAGAAGGTGCCACTCCTACACTACACCAAAAATAGGAAACTGGCACGGTTTAAAACAGTGCCAGACACAATCTGGCACGGTTCAAAACCGTGCCAGAATCAGGCGTGCCAGATTTTCTGGCGCGGTTTAAAACCGTTCCAGATTTTCCAAACAGGCACGTTTTTAAACTGTGCCAGTTTTTTAATCTGGCACGCTTTTGGTACGCTTTTAAACCGTGCCAGATGTTAAATCTGGCACGCTTTTGGCACATGCCAAAATCGTGCCAAATTATCTATTTTCTGGCACGCTTTTGGCACGGTTATAAAGCGTGCCAGATTGTTTTATAAGCGTTCTCATTTTTATGCATTGGCACGATTTTGGCACGGTTTAAAACCGTGCCAGATTTTTCAGTTGATTAAAAAAAATAATATTAGGAACCAAATCTGGAAAATCTGCAAATTCCAAATTCGGTAGGAAAAATATTTATTATTTGCAAAAACAAAATCAAGAAAATTCACAAATTATGAATATCGCAGGTTGTTGATAAACTAATGTGCATACAAACTTCAAAAAATTACAATAGATAATACCAATATAAAGCAACACATGACCATAAAAGTCGACAATAACTTCAAAAAATTACAAGAGTTAATAATTCCCATATCAAAAAAAAATTGGGCAGAGTTTCCTCTATTTTTTGAGCATTCCAAAACCTGCTAACATAAAATCTGCCCATATAAAGCCCGCACGGCCATAAAGGTCAACAATAAAACTACTATAGCCAGTACGACCATAAAAATAAACCATAAAACTACTGAAGACTGCTCGGACATAACACAAAAAATAGAATCCTGAATATTAGCGACACTAAATACACAATCCCCCTATTATAAAGCACAGACTTCTTCGTGCGTTCCAAGTGGATAAAAGCTAACGATTGAATGTCATCCTACAAAAAAAATAAGACACAAAAAAGATACAATATTAGTAACCAAGTCATTTTTTAAAAAATCATATTCAAGCAAAAAAAATTGAATATAAAAGAAGAAAAAATTGCATATACGACTACGCGGTCAGTTCCTACAAGTTACATTGGTCCAGTGCAAGGTGTTCGTGCCTCCTACGGGATCGTTTAGGGGCTGGTTTGGGTTTTCACCCTTTAACGGCCTGTTTTAAAGTCTAAGTGTGATTTTTGCAAATTATCGTCAAACTCTCTAACCGGGAGACCCGGGACTACGCGGTCAGTTCCTACAAGTTACATTGGTCCCGTGCAAGGTGTTCGTGCCTCCTACGGGGTCGTTTGGGGGCTGGTTTGGGTTTTTACCCTTTAACGGCCTGTTTTCAAGTCTAAGTGTTTTTTTTACAAATTATCGTCATACTCTCTAACCGGGAGACACGGGACTACGCGGTCAGTTCCTACAAGTTACAATGGTCCCGTGCGAGGTGTTCGTGCTTCCTACGGGGTCGTTTGGGGGCTGGCCTGAGTTTTCACCCTTTAACGGCCTGTTATCAAGTCTAAGTATTATTTTTACAAATTATCGTCATAATCTCAAACCGGGAGACCCGGGACTACGCGGTTAGTTCCTACAAGTTACATTGGTCCCGTGCGAGGTATTCGTGCCTCCTACGGGGTCGTTTGGGGGCTGGCTTGGATTTTCATCCTTTAAAGGATTGTTTTCAAGAAAGTGTGATTTTCGCAAATTATAGTCATACTCTCAAACCGGGAGACCCGGGACTACGCAGTCAGTTCCTACATGTTACATTGGTCCCGTGCGAGCTGTTCGTGCCTCCTACGGGGTCATTTGGGGTTGGTTTGAGTTTTCACCCTTTAACGGCCTGTTTTCAAGTCTAAGTGTGATTTTTGTAAATTATCGTCATACTCTCAAACTGAGAGATACGGGACTACGCGGTTAGTTCCTACAAGTTACATTGCTCCCGTGCGAGGTGTTCGTGCCTCCTACGGGATCGTTTGGGGACTGGATTGGGTTTTCACCCATTAACGGCCTGTTTTCGAGTCTAAGTGTGATTTTTGCAAATTATAGTCATACTCTCTAATCGGGAGACCCGGGACTACGAGGTCAGTTCCTACAAGTTACAATGGTCCCGTGCGAGGTGTTCGTGCCTCCTACGGGGTCGTTTGACGGCTGGTTTGGGTTTTCACCCTTTAACGGCCTGTTTTCGAGTCTAAGTGTGATTTTTGCAAATTATTGTCATAATCTCAAACCGGGAGACCCGGGACTACGCGGTAAGTTCCTATAAGTTACATTGGTCCCGTGCGAGGTGTTCGTGCGTCCTACGGGGTCGTTTGGGGCTGGTTTGAGTTTTCACCCTTTAACGGCCTGTTTTCAAGTCTAAGTGTTATTTTTGCAAATTATCGTCATACTCTCAAACCGGGAGACTCGGGACTACGCGGTCAGTTCCTACAAGTAACATTGGTCCCGTGCGAGGTGTTCGTTCCTCCTACAGGGTCGTTTGGGGGCTGATTTGGGTTTTCACCCTTTAACGACCTGTTTTCAAGTCTAAGTGTGATTTTTTCAAATTATCGTTATACTCTCTAACCGGGAGACCCGGGACTACGCGGTCAATTCCAACAAGTTACATTGGCCCCGTGCGAGGTGTTCGTGCCTCCTACGGGGTCGTTTGGGGTTGGTTTGAGATTTCACCCTTTAACGGCCTCTTTTCAAGTCTAAGTGTGATTTTTGCAAATTACCGTCATACTCTCTAACCGAGAGACCCGGGACAACGCGGCCAGTTCCTACAAGTTACAATAATCCCGTGCGAGGTGTTCGTGCCTCCTACGGGGTCGTTTGGGAGCTGGTTTGGGTTTTCACCCTTTAACGGCCTGTTTTCAAGTCTAAGTGTTATTTTTGCAAATTATTGTCATAATCTCAAACCGGGAGACCCGGGACTACGCGGTCAGTTCCTACAAGTTACAATGGTCCCGTACGAGGTGTCCGTGACTCCTACGGGGTCGTTTGGGAGCTGGTTTGGGTTTTCACCCTTTAACGGCCTGTTTTCAAGTCTAAGTGTTATTTTTGCAAATTATCGTCATACTCTCAAACCGGGAGATCCGGGACTACGCGGTCAGTTCCTACAAGTTACATTGGTCCCGTGCGAGGTGTGCGTGCCTCCTACGGGGTCGTTTGGGGGATGGTTTCGGTTTTCACCCTTTAACGGCCTGTTTTCAAGTCTAAGTGTGATTTTTGCAAATTACAGTCATACTCTCAAACCGGGAGACCCGGGACTACGCGGTCAGTTCCTACAAGTTACATTGGTCCCGTGCGAGGTGTTCTTGCCTCCTACGGGGTCGTTTGGGGGCTGGTTTGGGTTTTCACCCTTTAACAGCCTGTGTTCAAGTCTAAGTGTGATTTTCGAAAATTAGCGTCATACTCTCAAACCGGGAGACCCGGGACTACGCGGTCAGTTCCTACAAGTTACGTTGGTGCCGTGCGAGGTGTTCGTGCCTCCTACGGGGTCGTTTGGGGGCTGGTTTGGGTTTTCACCCTTTAACGGCCTGTTTTCAACTCTAAGTGTGATTTTTGCAAATTATCGTCATTCTCTCTAACCGAGAGACCCGGGACAACGCGATCAGTTCCTACAAGTTATAATAATCCCGTGCGAGGTGTCCGTGCCTCCTACGGGGTCGTTTGGGAGCTGGTTTGGGTTTTCACCCTTTAACGGCCTGTTTTCAAGTCTAAGTGTTATTTTTGCAAATTATCGTCATACTCTCAAACCGGTAGACCCGGGACTACGTGGTCAGTTCCTACAAGTTACATTGGTCCCGTGCGAGGTGTTCGTGCCTCCTACGGGGTCGATTGGGAGCTGGTTTGGGTTTTCACCCTTTAACGGCCTGTTTTCAATTCTAAATGTGATTTTTGCAAATTATCGTTATACTCTCTAACCGGGAGACCCGGGAGTACGCGGTCAGTTCCTAGAAGTTACAATGGTCTCATGCGAGGTGTTCGTGCCTCCTACGGGGTCGTTTGGGGGCTGGTTTGGGTTTTCACCCTTTAACGGCCTGTTTTCAAGTCTAAGTGTGATTTTTACAAATTATCGTTATACTCTCAAACCGGGAGACCCGGGACTACGCGGTCAGTTCCTACAAGTTACATTGGTTCCGTGCGAGGTGTTCGTGCCTCCTACGGGGTCGTTTGGGGGCTGGTTTGGGTTTTCACCCTTTAACGGCCTGTTTTCAAGTCTAAGTGCGATTTTCACAAATTATCATCATACTCTCAAAGCGGGAGACCCGGGACTACGCGATCAGTTCCTACAAGTTACATTGGTCCCGTTCGAGGTGTTCGTGCCTCCTACGGGATCGTTTGGGGGCTGGTTTGGGTTTTCACCCTTTAACGGCCTGTTTTCAAGTCTAAGTGTGATTTTGGCAAATTATCGTCATACTCTCTAACCGGGAGACCCGGGACAACGGGGTCAGTTCCTACAAGTTACAATGGTCCCGTGCGAGGTGTCCGTGCCTCCTACAGGGTCGTTTGACGGCTGGGTTGGGTTTTCACCCTTTAACGGCCTGTTTTCGAGTCTAAGTGTGATTTTTGCAAATTATTGTCATAATCGCAAACCGGGACACCCGGGGCTACGCGGTAAGTTCCTATAAGTTACATTGATCCCGTGCGAGGTGTTCGTGCCTCCTACGGGGTCGTTTGGGAGCTGGTTTCGGTTTTCACCCTTTAACGGCCTGTTTTCAAGTCGAAGTGTTATTTTTCTAAATTATCGTCATACTCTCAAACCGGGAGACCCGGGACTACGCGGTCAGTTCCTACAAGTTACATTGGTCCCGTGCGAGGTGTGCGTGCCTCCTACGGGGTCGTTTGGGGGTTGGTTTGAGTTTTCACCCTTTAACGGCCTATTTTCAAGTCTAAGTGTGATTTTTGCAAGTTAGCGTCATACTCTCAAACCGGGAGACCCGGGACTACGCGGTCAGTTCCTACAAGTTACATTGGTCCCGTGCGAGCTGTTCGTGCCGCCTACGGGGTCGTTTGGGGGCTGGTTTGGGTTTTCACCCTTTAACGGCCTGTTTTCAAGTCTAAGTGTGATTTTTGCAAATTATCGTCATACTCTCTAACCGGGAGACCCGGGACAACGCGGTGAGTTCCTATAAGTTACAATAATCCCGTGCGAGGTGTTCGTGCGTCCTACGGGGTCGTTTGGTAGCTGGTTTGGGTTTTCACCCTTTAACGGCCTATTTTCAAGTATAAGTGTTATTTTTGCAAATTATCGTCATACTCTCAAACCGGGAGACCCGGGACTACGCGGTCAGTTCCTACAAATTACATTGGTCCCGTGTGAGGTGTTCGTGCCTCCCACGGGGTCGTTTGGGGGCTGGTTTGGGTTTTCACCCTTTAACGGCCTGTTTTCAAGTCTAAGTGTGATTTTTGCAAATTATCGTTATACTCTCTAACCGGGAGACCCGGGACTATGCGGTCAGTTCCTACAAGTTACAATGGTCTCGTGCGAGGTGTTCGTGCCTCCTACGGGATCGTTTGGGGGCTGGTTTGGGTTTTCACCCTTTAATGGCCTGTTTTCAAGTCTAAGTGTGATTTTCGCAAATTATCATCGTACTCTCAAACCGGGAGACCCGGACTACGCGGTCAGTTCCTACAAGTTTCATTGGTCCCGTGCGAGGTGATCCTGCCTCCTACGGGGACGTTTGGGGGTTGGTTTGGGTTTTCACCCTTTAACGGCATGTTTTCAACTCTAAGTGTGATTTTTGCAAATTATCGTTATACTCTCTAACCGGGAGACCGGGGACTACGCGGTCAGTTCCTACAAGTTACATTGGTCCCGTGCGAGGTGTTCGTGCCTCCTACGGGGTCGTTTGGGGGCTAGTTTGGGTTTTCACCCTTTAACGGCCCGTTTTCAAATCTAAGTGTGATTTTCGCAAATTATCGTCATACTCTCTAACCGGGAGACCCGGGACTACGCGGTCAATTCCTACAAGTTACATTGGTCCCGTGTGAGGTGTTCGTGCCTCCCACGGGGTCGTTTGGGGGCTGGTTTGGGTTTTCACCCTTTAACGGCCTGTTTTCAAGTCTAAGTGTGATTTTTGCAAATTATCGTTATACTCTCTAACCGGGAGACCCGGGACTATGCGGTCAGTTCCTACAAGTTACAATGGTCTCGTGCGAGGTGTTCGTGCTTCCTACGGGGTCGTTTAGGGGCTGGTTTGGGTTTTAACCCTTTAATGGCCTGTTTTCAAGTCTAAGTGTGAGTTTTGCAAATTATCGTCATACTCTCAAACCCGGAGACCCAGACTACGCGGTCAGTTCCTACAAGTTACATTGGTCCCGTGCGAGGTGATCGTGCCTCCTACGTGGACGTTTGGGGGTTGGTTTGGGTTTTAACCCTTTAACGACCTGTTTTCAACTCCAAGTGTTATTTTTGTAAAAATTTTCGTTATACTCTCTAACCGGGAGACCGGGGACTACGCGGTCATTTTCTAACAGTTACATTGGTCCCGTGCGAGGTGTTCGTGCCTCCTACGGGGTCGTTTGGGGGCTAGTTTGGGTTTTCACCCTTTAACGGCATGTTTTCAAGTCTAAGTGTGATTTTTACAAATTATCGTTATACTCTCAAACCGGGAGACCCTGGACTATACGGTCAGTTCCTACAAGTTACATTGGTCCCGTGCGAGGTGTTCGTGCCTCCTACGGGGTCGTTTGGGGGCTGGTTTGTATTTTCAACCTTTAACGGCCTGTTTTCAAGTCTAAGTGTGATTTTTGCAAATTATCGTTATACTCTCTAACCGGGAGACCCGGGACTACGCGGTCAGTTCCTACAAGTTACAATGGTCCCGTCCGAGGTGTTCGTGCCTCCTTCGGGGTCGTTTGGGGGCTGGTTTGGGTTTTCACCCTTTAACGGCCGGTTTTCAAGGCTAAGTGTGATTTTTACAAATTATCGTTATACTCGCAAGCCGGGAGACCCGGGACTACGCGGTCAGTTCCTACAAGTTACATTGGTCCCATGCGAGGTGTTCATGCCTCCTACGGGGTCGTTTGGGGGCTGGTTTGGGTTTTCACCCTTTAACGGCCTGTTTTCAAGTCTAAGTGTGATTTTCACAAATTATCATCATACTCTCAAACCAGGAGACCCGGGACTACGCGGTCAGTTTATACAAGTTACATTGGTCCCGTGCGAGGTGTTCGTGCCTCCTACGGGATCGTTTGGGGGTTGGTTTGGGTTTTCACCCTTTAACGGCCTGTTTTCGAGTCTAAGTGTGATTTTTGTAAATTATCGCCATACTCTCTAACCGGGAGACCCGAACTACGCGGTCAGTTCCTACAAGTTACATTGGTCTCGTGCGAGGTGATCGTGCCTCCTACGGGGTCGTTTGACGACTGGTTTGGGTTTTCACCCTTTAACGGCCTGTTTTCGAGTCTAAGTGTGATTTTTGCAAATTATTCTCATAATCTCAAACCGGGAGACCCGGGACTACGCGGTAAGTTCCTATAAGTTACATTGGTCCCGTGCGAGGTGTTCTTGCCTCCTACGGGGTCGTTTGGGAGCTGGTTTCGGTTTTCACCCTTTAACGGCATGTTTTCAAGTCTAAGTGTTATTTTTGCAAATTATCGTCATACTCTCAAACCGGGAGACCCGGGACTACGTGGTCAGTTCCTACAAGTTACATTGGTGCCGTGCGAGGTGTGCGTGCCTCCTACGGGGTCGTTTGGGGGTTGGTTTGAGTTTTCACCCTATAACGGCCTGTATTCAAGTCTAAGTGTGATTTTTGCAAGTTATCGTCATACTCTCAAACCGGGAGACCCGGGATTACGCGGTCAGTTCCTACAAGTTATATTGGTCCCGTGCGAGGTGTTCTTGCCTCCTACGGGGTCGTTTGGGATCTGGTTTGGGTTTTCACCCTTTAACGGCACGTTTTCAAGTCTAAGTGTGATTTTCGCAAATTAGCATCATACTCTCAAACCGGGAGACCCGGGACTACGCGGTCAGTTCCTATAAGTTACATTGGTCCCGTGCGAGGTGTTCGTGCCTCCTACGGGATCGTTTGGGGGCTGGTTTGGGCTTTCACCCTTTAATGGCCTGTTTTCAAGTTTAAGTGTGATTTTTGCAAATTATCATCATACTCTCTAACCGGGAGACCCGGGACTACGCGGTCAGTTCCTACAAGTTACATTGGTCCCGTGTGAGGTGTTCGTGCCTCCCACGGGGTCGTTTGGGGGCTGGTTTGGGTTTTCACCCTTTAACGGCCTGTTTTCAAGTCTAAGTGTGATTTTTGCAAATTATCGTCATACTCTCTAACCGGGAGACCCGGGACTATGCGGTCAGTTCCTACAAGTTACAATGGTCTCGTGCGAGGTGTTCGTGCCTCCTACGGGATCGTTTGGGGGCTGGTTTGGGTTTTCACCCTTTAATGGCCTGTTTTCAAGTCTAAGTGTGATTTTCGCAAACTATCATCGTACTCTCAAACCGGGAGACCCGGACTACGCGGTCAGTTCCTACAAGTTACATTGGTCCCGTGCGAGGTGATCCTGCCTCCTACGGGGACGTTTGGGGGTTGGTTTGGGTTTTCACCCTTTAACGGCATGTTTTCAACTCTAAGTGTGATTTTTGCAAATTATCGTTATACTCTCTAACCGGGAGACCGGGGACTACGCGGTCAGTTCCTACAAGTTACATTGGTCCCGTGCGAGGTGTTCGTGCCTCTTACAGGGTCGTTTGGGGGCTAGTTTGGGTTTTCACCCTTTAACGGCCCGTTTTCAAATCTAAGTGTGATTTTCTTAAATTATCGTCATACTCTCTAACCGGGAGACCCGGGACTACGCGGTCAGTTCCTACAAGTTACATTGGTCCCGTGTGAGGTGTTCGTGCCTCCCACGGGGTCGTTTGGGGGCTGGTTTGGGTTTTCACCCTCTAACGGCCTGTTTTCAAGTCTAAGTGTGATTTTTGCAAATTATCGTTATACTCTCTAACCGGGATACCCGGGACTATGCGGTCAGTTCCTACAAGTTACAATGGTCTCGTGCGAGGTGTTTGTGCCTCCTACGGGGTCGTTTAGGGGCTGGTTTGGGTTTTAACCCTTTAATGGCCTGTTTTCAAGTCTAAGTGTGATTTTTGCAAATTATCGTCATACTCTCAAACCCGGAGACCCGGACTACGCGGTCAGTTCCTACAAGTTACATTGGTCCCGTGCGAGGTGATCGTGCCTCCTACGTGGACGTTTGGGGGTTGGTTTGGGTTTTAACGCTTTAACGACCTGTTTTCAACTCCAAGTGTGATTTTTGTAAAAATTTTCGTTATACTCTCTAACCGGGAGACCGGGGACTACACGGTCATTTCCTAACAGTTACATTGGTCCCGTGCGAGGTGTTCGTGCCTCCTACGGGGTCGTTTGGGGGCTAGTTTGGGTTTTCACCCTTTAACGGCATGTTTTCAAGTCTAAGTGTGATTTTTGCAAATTATCGTTATACTCTCAAACCGGGAGACCCTGGACTATACGGTCAGTTCCTACAAGTTACATTGGTCCCGTGCGAGGTGTTCGTGCCTCCTACGGGGTCGTTTGGGGGCTGGTTTGGATTTTCACCCTTTAACGGCCTGTTTTCAAGTCTAAGTGTGATTTTCACAAATTATCATCATACTCTCAAACCAGGAGACCCGGGACTACGCAGTCAGTTTATACAAGTTACATTGGTCCCATGCGAGGTGTTCGTGCCTCCTACGGGATCGTTTGGGGGCTGGTTTGGGTTTTCACCCTTTAACGGCCTGTTTTCGAGTCTAAGTGTGATTTTTACAAATTATCGCCATACTCTCTAACCGGGAGACCCGAACTACGCGGTCAGTTCCTACAAGTTACATTGGTCCCGTGCGAGGTGATCGTGCCTCCTACGGGGTCGTTTGACGGCTGGTTTGGGTTTTCACCCTTTAACGGCCTGTTTTCGAGTCTAAGTGTGAGTTTTGCAAATTATTCTCATAATCTCAAACCGGGAGACCCGGGACTACGCGGTAAGTTCCTATAAGTTACATTGGTCCCGTGCGAGGTGTTCGTGCCTCCTACGGGGTCGTTTGGGAGCTGGTTTCGGTTTTCACCCTTTAACGGCCTGTTTTCAAGTCTAAGTGTTATTTTTGCAAATTATCGTCATACTCTCAAACCGGGAGACCCGGGAGTACGCGGTCAGTTCCTACAAGTTACATTGGTCCCGTGCGAGGTGTGCGTGCCTCCTACGGGGTCGTTTGGGGGTTGGTTTGAGTTTTCACCCTTTAACGGCATGTATTCAAGTCTAAGTGTGATTTTTGCAAGTTATCGTCATACTCTCAAACCGGGAGACCCGGGATTACGCGGTCAGTTCCTACAAGTTATATTGGTCCCGTGCGAGGTGTTCTTGCCTCCTACGGGGTCGTTTGGGATCTGGTTTGGGTTTTCATCCTTTAATGGGACGTTTTCAAGTCTAAGTGTGATTTTCGTAAATTAGCATCATACTCTCAAACCGGGAGACCCGGGACTACGCGGTCAGTTCCTATAAGTTACATTGGTCCCGTGCGAGGTGTTCGTGCCTCCTACGAGATCGTTTGGGGGCTGGTTTGGGCTCTCACCCTTTAATGGCCTGTTTTCAAGTTTAAGTGTGATTTTTGCAAATTATCATCATACTCTCTAACCGGGAGACCCGGGACTACGCGGTCAGTTCCTACAAGTTACATTGGTCCCGTGTGAGGTGTTCGTGCCTCCCACGGGGTCGTTTGGGGGCTGGTTTGGGTTTTCACCCTTTAACGGCCTGTTTTCAACTCTAAGTGTGATTTTTGCAAATTATCATTATACTCTCTAACCGGGAGACCCGGGACCATGCGGTCAGTTCCTACAAGTTACAATGGTCTCGTGCGAGGTGTTCATGCCTCCTACGGGGTCGTTTGGGGGCTGGTTTGGGTTTTCACCCTTTAACGGCCTGTTTTCAAGTCTAAGTGCAATTTTTGCAAATTATCATTATACTCTCTAACCGGGAGACCGGGGACTACGCGGTCAGTTCCTACAAGTTACATTGGTCGCGTGCGAGGTATTCGTGCCTCCTACGGGGTCGTTTGACGGCTGGTTTGGGTTTTCACCCTTTAACGGCCTGTTTTCGAGTCTAAGTGTGATTTTTGCAAATTATTCTCATAATCTCAAACCGGGAGACCCGGGACTACGCGGTAAGTTCCTATAAGTTACATTGGTCCCATGCGAGGTGTTCGTGCCTCCTACGGGGTCGTTTGGGAGCTGGTTTCGGTTTTCACCCTTTAACGGCCTGTTTTCAAGTCTAAGTGTGATTTTCACAAATTATCATCATACTCTCAAACCAGGAGACCCGGGACTACGCGGTCAGTTTATACAAGTTACATTGGTCCCGTGCGAGGTGTTCGTGCCTCCTACGGGATCGTTTGGGGGCTGGTTTGGGTTTTCACCCTTTAACGGCCTGTTTTCGAGTCTAAGTGTGATTTTTGCAAATTATCGCCATACTCTCAAACCGGGAGACCCGGGATTACGCGGTCAGTTCCTGCAAGTTATATTGGTCCCGTGCGAGGTGTTCGTGCCTCCTACGGGATCGTTTGGGGGCTGGTTTGGGCTCTCACCCTTTAATGGCCTGTTTTCAAGTTTAAGTGTGATTTTTGCAAATTATCATCATACTCTCTAACCGGGAGACCCGGGACTACGCGGTCCGTTCCTACAAGTTACATTGGTCCCGTGCGAGGTGTTCGTGCCTCCCACAGGGTCGTTTGGGGGCTGGTTTGGGTTTTCACCCTTTAACGGCCTGTTTTCAACTCTAAGTGTGATTTTTGCAAATTATCGTTATACTCTCTAACCGGGAGACCGGGGACTACGCGGACAGTTCCTACGAGTTACATTGGTCGCGTGCGAGGTGTTCGTGCCTCCTACGGGGTCGTTTGACGGCTGGTTTGGGTTTTCACCCTTTAACGGCCTGTTTTCGAGTCTAAGTGTGATTTTTGCAAATTATTCTCATAATCTCAAACCGGGAGACCCGGGACTACGCGGTCAATTCCTACAAGTTACATTGGTCCCGTGCGAGGTGTTCGTGCCTCCTACGGGGTTGTTTGGGGTTGGTTTGAGATTTCACCCTTTAACGGCCTGTTTTCAAGTCTAAGTGTGATTTTTGCAAATTACCGTCATTCTCTCTAACCGAGAGACCCGGGACAACGCGGTCAGTTCCTACAAGTTACAATAATCCCGTGCGAGGTGTTCGTGCCTCCTACGGGGTCGTTTGGGAGCTGGTTTGGGTTTTCACCCTTTAACGGCCTGTTTTCAAGTCTAAGTGTTATTTTTGCAAATTATTGTCATAATCTCAAATCGGGAGACCCGGGACTACGCGGTCAGTTCCTACAAGTTACAATGGTCCCGTGCGAGGTGTCCGTGACTCCTACGGGGTCGTTTGGGAGCTGGTTTGGGTTTTCACCCTTTAACGGCCTGTTTTCAAGTCTAAGTGTTATTTTTGCAAATTATCGTCATACTCTCAAACCGGGAGACCCGGGACTACGCGGTCAGTTCCTACAAGTTACATTGGTCCCGTGCGAGGTGTGCGTGCCTCCTACGGGGTCGTTTGGGGGATGGTTTCGGTTTTCACCCTTTAACGGCCTGTTTTCAAGTCTAAGTGTGATTTTTCCAAATTACAGTCATACTCTCAAACCGGGAGACCCGGGACTACGCGGTCAGTTCCTACAAGTTACATTGGTCCCGTGCGAGGTGTTCTTGCCTGCTACGGGGTCGTTTGGGGGCTGGTTTGGGTTTTCACCCTTTAACGGCCTGTGTTCAAGTCTAAGTGTGATTTTCGAAAATTAGCATCATACTCTCAAACTGGGAGACCCGGGACTACGCGGTCAGTTCCTACAAGTTACATTGGTGCCGTGCGAGGTGTTCGTGCCTCCTACGGGGTCGTTTGGGGGCTGGTTTGGGTTTTCACCCTTTAACGGCCTGTTTTCAACTCTAAGTGTGATTTTTGCAAATTATCATCATTCTCTCTAACCGAGAGACCCGGGACAACGCGGTCAGTTCCTACAAGTTACAATAATCCCGTGCGAGGTGTCCGTGCCTCCTACGGGGTCGTTTGGGAGCTGGTTTGGGTTTTCACCCTTTAACGGCCTATTTTCAAGTCTAAGTGTTATTTTTGCAAATTATCGTCATACTCTCAAACCGGTAGACCCGGGACTACGTGGTCAGTTCCTACAAGTTACATTGGTCCCGTGTGAGGTGTTCGTGCCTCCTACGGGGTCGATTGGGAGCTGGTTTGGGTTTTCACCCTTTAACGACCTGTTTTCAATTATAAATGTGATTTTTGCAAATTATCGTTATACTCTCTAACCGGGAGACTCGGGAGTACGCGGTCAGTTCCTAGAAGTTACAATGGTCCCGTGCGAGGTGTTCGTGCCTCCTACGGGGTCGTTTGGTGGCTGGTTTGGGTTTTCACCCTTTAACGGCCTGTTTTCAAGTCTAAGTGTGATTTTTACAAATTATCGTTATACTCTCAAACCGGGAGACCCGGGACTACGCGGTCAGTTCCTACAAGTTACATTGGTCCCGTGCGAGGTGTTCGTGCCTCCTACGGGGTCGTTTGGGGGCTGGTTTGGGTTTTCACCCTTTAACGGCCTGTTTTCAAGTCTAAGTGCGATTTTCACAAATTATCATCATACTCTCAAAGCGGGAGACCCGGGACTACGCGATCAGTTCCTGCTAGTTACATTGGTCCCGTTCGTGGTGTTCGTGCCTCCTACGGGATCGTTTGGGGGCTGGTTTGGGTTTTCACCCTTTAACGGCCTGTTTTCAAGTCTAAGTGTGATTTTTGCAAATTATCGTCATACTCTCTAACCGGGAGACCCGGGACAACGCGGTCAGTTCCTACAAGTTACAATGGTCCCGTGCGAGGTGTCCGTGCCTCCTACAGGGTCGTTTGGGACCTGGTTTCGGTTTTCACCCTTTAACGGCCTGTTTTCAAGTCTAAGTGTTATTTTTCTAAATTATCGTCATACTCTCAAACCGGGAGACCCGGGACTACGCGGTCAGTTCCTACAAGTTACATTGGTCCTGTGCGAGGTGTGCGTGCCTCCTACGGGGTCGTTTAAGGGTTGGTTTGAGTTTTCACCCTTTAACGGCCTGTTTTCAAGTCTAAGTGTGATTTTTGCAAGTTAGCATCATACTCTCAAACCGGGAGACCCGGGACTACGCGGTCAGTTCCTACAAGTTACATTGGTCCCGTGCGAGCTGTTCGTGCCTCCTACGGGGTCGTTTGGGGGCTGGTTTGGGTTTTCACCCTTTAACGGCCTGTTTTCAAGTCTAAGTGTGATTTTTGCAAATTATCGTCATACTCTCTAACCGGGAGACCCGGGACAACGCGGTGAGTTCCTACAAGTTACAATAATCCCGTGCGAGGTGTTCGTGCCTCCTACGGGGTCGTTTGGTAGCTGGTTTGGGTTTTCACCCTTTAACGGCCTGTTTTCAAGTATAAGTGTTATTTTTGCAAATTATCGTCATACTCTCAAACCGGGAGACCCGGGACTACACGGTCAGTTCCTACAAATTACATTGGTCCCGTGTGAGGTGTTCGTGCCTCCCACGGGGTCGTTTGGGGGCTGGTTTGGGTTTTCACCCTTTAACGGCCTATTTTCAAGTCTAAGTGTGATTTTTGCAAATTATTGTTATACTCTCTAACCGGGAGACCCGGGACTATGCAGTCAGTTCCTACAAGTTACAATGGTCTCGTGCGAGGTGTTCGTGCCTCCTACGGGATCGTTTGGGGCTGGTTTGGGTTTTCACCCTTTAATGGCCTGTTTTCAAGTCTAAGTGTGATTTTCGCAAATTATCATCGTACTCTCAAACCGAGAGACCCGGACTACGCTGTCAGTTCCTACAAGTTACATTGGTCCCGTGCGAGGTGATCCTGCCTCCTACGGGGACGTTTGGGGGTTGGTTTGGGTTTTCACCCTTTAACGGCCTGTTTTCAACTCTAAGTGTGATTTTTGCAAATTATCGTTATACTCTCTAACCGGGAGACCGGGGACTACGCGGTCAGTTCCTACAAGTTACATTGGTCCCGTGCGAGGTGTTCGTGCCTCCTACGGGGTCGTTTGGGGGCTAGTTTGGGTTTTCACCCTTTAACGGCCCGTTTTCATGTCTAAGTGTGATTTTCGCAAATTATCGTCATACTCTCTAACCGGGAGACCCGGGACTACGCGGTCAGTTCCTACAAGTTACATTGGTCCCGTGTGAGGTGTTCGTGCCTCCCACGGGGTCGTTTGGGGGCTGGTTTGGGTTTTCACCCTTTAACGGCCTGTTTTCAAGTCTAAGTGTGATTTTTGCAAATTATCGTTATACTCTATAACCGGGAGACCCGGGACTACGCGGTCAGTTCCTACAAGTTACAATGGTCTCGTGCGAGGTGTTGGTGCCTCCTACGGGGTCGTTTAGGGGCTGGTTTGTGTTTTAACCCTTTAATGGCCTGTTTTCAAGTCTAAGTGTGATTTTTGCAAATTATCGTCATACTCTCAAACCCGGAGACCCGGACTACGCGGTCAGTTCCTACAAGTTACATTGGTCCCGTGCGAGGTGATCGTGCCTCCTACGTGGACGTTTGGGGGTTGGTTTGGGTTTTCACCCTTTAACGACCTGTTTTGAACTCCAAGTGTGATTTTTGCAAAAATTTTCGTTATACTCTCTAACCGGGAGACCGGGGACTACGCGGTCATTTCCTAACAGTTACATTGGTCCCGTGCGAGGTGTTCGTGCCTCCTACGGGGTCGTTTGGGGGCTAGTTTGGGTTTTCACCCTTAAACGGCATGTTTTCAAGTCTATGTGTGATTTTCGCAAATTATCGTCATACTCTCTAACTGGGAGACCCGAGACTACGCGGTCAGTTCCTACAAGTTACAATGGTCTCGTGCGAGGTGTTCGTGCCTCCTACGGGGTCGTTTGGGAGCTGGTTTGGGTTTTCACCCTTTAACGGCCTGTTTTCAAGTCTAAGTGTGATTTTTGCAAATTATCGTTATACTCTCAAACCGGGAGACCCGGGACTATACGGTCAGTTCCTACAAGTTACAATGGTCCCGTCCGAGGTGTTCGTGCCTCCTTCGGGGTCGTTTGGGGGCTGGTTTGGGTTTTCACCCTTTAACGGCCGGTTTTCAAGGCTAAGTGTGATTTTTACAAATTATCGTTATACTCTCAAACCGGGAGACCCGGGACTACGCGGTCAGTTCCTACAAGTTACATTGGTCCCATGCGAGGTGTTCGTGCCTCCTACGGGGTCGTTTGGGGGCTGGTTTGGGTTTTCACCCTTTAACGGCCTGCTTTCAAGTCTAAGTGTGATTTTCACAAATTATCATCATACTCTCAAACCGGGAGACCCGGAACTACGCGGTCAGTTTATACAAGTTACATTGGTCCCGTGCCAGGTGTTCGTGCCTCCTACGGGATCGTTTGGGGGCTGGTTTGGGTTTTCACCCTTTAACGGCCTGTTTTCGAGTCTAAGTGTGATTTTAGCAAATTATCGCCATACTCTGTAACCGGGAGACCCGAACTACGCGGTCAGTTCCTACAAGTTACATTGGTCCCGTGCGAGGTGATCGTGCCTCCTACGGGGTCGTTTGACGGCTGGTTTGGGTTTTCACCCTTTAACGGCCTGTTTTCGAGTCTAAGTGTGATTTTTGCAAATTATTGTCATAATCTCAAACCGGGAGACCCGGGACTACGCGGTAAGTTCCTATAAGTTACATTGGTCCCGTGCGAGGTGTTCGTGCCTCCTACGGGGTCGTTTGGGAGCTGGTTTCGGTTTTCACCCTTTAACGGCCTGTTTTCAAGTCTAAGTGTTATTTTTGCAAATTATCATCATACTCTTAAATCGGGAGACCCGGGACTACGCGATCAGTTCCTACAAGTTACATTGGTACCGTGCGAGGTGTTCGTGCCTCCTACGGGGTCGTTTGGGGGTTGGTTTGAGTTTTCACCCTTTAACGGCCTGTATTCAAGTCTAAGTGTGATTTTTGCAAGTTATCGTCATACTCTCAAACCGGGAGACCCGGGATTATGCGGTCAGTTCCTACAAGTTATATTGGTCCCGTGCGAGGTGTTCTTGCCTCCTACGGGGTCGTTTGGGATCTGGTTTGGGTTTTCACCCTTTAACGGCATGTTTTCAAGTCTAAGTGTGATTTTCGCAAATTAGCGTCATACTCTCAAACCGGGAGACCCGGGACTACGCGATCAGTTCCTATAAGTTACATTGGTCCCGTGCGAGGTGTTCGTGCCTCCTACGGGATCGTTTGGGGGCTGGTTTGGGCTATCACCCTTTAATGGCCTGTTTTAAAGTTTAAGTGTGATTTTTGCAAATTATCATCATACTCTCTAACCGGGAGACCTGGGACTACGCGGTGAGTTCCTATAAGTTACATTGGTCCCGTGCGAGGTGTTCGTGCCTCCTACGGGGTCGTTTGGGGGCTGGTTTGTGCTTTCACCCTTTAATGGCCTGTTTTCAAGTTTAAGTGTGATTTTTGAAAATTATCATCATACTCTCTAACCGGGAGACCCGGGACTACGCGGTCAGTTCCGACAAGTTACATTGGTCCCGTGTGACGTGTTCGTGCCTCCCACGGGGTCGTTTGGGGGCTGGTTTGGGTTTTCACCCATTAACGGCCTGTTTTCAAGTCTAAGTGTGATTTTTGCAAATTATCATTATACTCTCTAACCGGGAGATCCGGGACTATGCGGTCAGTTCTTACAAGTTACAATGGTCTCGTGCGAGGTGTTCATGCCTCCTACGGGGTCGTTTGGGGGCTGGTTTGGGTTTTCACCCTTTAATGGGTTGTTTTCAAGTCTAAGTGTGATTTTCGCAAATTATCGTCATACTCTAAAACCGGGAGACCCGGACTACGCGGTCAGTTCCTACAAGTTACATTGGTCCCGTGCGAGGTGATCGTGCCTCCTACGGGGACGTTTGTGGGTTGGTTTGGGTTTTCACCCTTTAACGGACTGTTTTCAACTCTAAGTGTGATTTTTGCAAATTATCGTTATACTCTCTAACCGGGAGACCGGGGACTACGCGGTCAGTTCCTACAAGTTACATTGGTCGCGTGCGAGGTGTTCGTGCCTCCTACGGGGTCGTTTGGGGGCTAGTTTGGGTTTTCACCCTTTAACGGCCTGTTTTCAAGTCTAAGTGTGATTTTCGCAAATTATCGTCATACTCTCTAACCGGGAGACCCGGGACTACGCGGTTAGTTCCTACAAGTTACAATGGTCTCGTGCGAGGTGTTCGTGCCTCCTACGGGGTCGTTTGGGAGCTGGTTTGGGTTTTCACCCTTTAACGGCCTGTTTTCAAGTCTAAGTGTGATTTTTGCAAATTATCGTTATACTCTCAAACCGGGGGACCCGGGAATATACGGTCAGTTCCTACAAGTTACATTGGTCCCGTGCGAGGTGTTCGTGCCTCCTACGGGGTCGTTTGGGGGCTGGTTTGGATTTTCACCCTTTAACGGCCTATTTTCAAGTCTAAGTGTGATTTTTGCAAATTATCGTTATACTCTCTAACCGGGAGACCCAGGACTACGCGGTCAGTTGATACAAGTTACAATGGTCTCGTGCGAGGTGTTCGTGCCTCCTACGGGGTCGTTTGGGGGCTGGTTTGGGTTTTCACCCTTTAACGGCCTGTTTTCAAGTCTAAGCGTGATTTTCTCAGATTATCGTCATACTCTCAAACAGGGAGACCCGGGACTACGCGGTCAGTTCCTACAAGTTACATTGGTCCCGTGTGAGGTGTTCGTGCCTCCTACGGGGACGTTTGGGGGCTGGTTTGGGTTTTCACCCTTTAACGGCCTGTTTTCAAGTCTAAGTGTGATTTTTGCAAATTATCGTTATACTCTCTAAACGGTAGACCCGGGACTACGCGGTCAGTTCCAACAAGTTACATTGGTCCCTTGCGAGGTGTTCGTGCCTCCTACGAGGTCGTTTGGGGGCTGGTTTGGGTTTTCACCCTTTAACGGCCAGTTTTCAAGTCTAAGTGTGATTTTTGCAAATTATCGTAATTCTCTCTAATCGGGAGACCCGGGACTACGCGGTCAGTTCCTACAAGTTACAATGGTCTTGTGCAAGGTGTTCGTGCCTCCAACGGGGTCGTTTGGGAGCTGGTTTGGGTTTTCACCCTTTAACGGCCAGTTTTCAAGTCTAAGTGTGATTTATGCAAATTATCGTAATTCTGTCTAATCGGGAGACCCGGGACTACGCGGTCAGTTCCTACAAGTTACAATGGTCTCGTGCGAGGTGTTCGTGCCTCCTACGGGGTCGTTTGGGAGTTGGTTTGGGTTTTCACCCTTTAACGGCCTGTTTGAAGTCTAAGTGTGATTTGCGCAAATTATCGTTATACTCTCAAACCGGAAGACCCGGGACTACGCGATCAGTTCCTACAAGTTACATTGGTCCCGTGCGAGGTGTTCTTGCCTCTTAAGGGGTCGTTTGGGGACTGGTTTTGGTTTTCACCCTTTAATGAGCTATTTTCGAGAAAGTGTGATTTTCGCAAATTAGCGTCATACTCTCAAACCGGGAGACTCGAGACTACGCGATCCGTTCCTACAAGTTACATTGATCTCGTGCGAGGTGTTCGTGCCTCCTACGGGGTCGTTTGGGGGCTGGTTTGGGTTTTCAACCTTTAACGGCCTCTTTTCAAGTCTAAGTGTAATTTTTGCAAATTATCGTCATACTCTCTAACCGGGATACCCGGGACTATGCAGCCATTTCCTACAAGTTACAATGGTCCCGTGCGAGGTCTTCGTGCCTCCTACGGGGTCGTTTGGGGGCTGGTTTGGGTTTTCACCCATTAACGGCCTGTTTTCAAGTCTAAGTGATTTTCACAAATTATCGTCATACTCTCAAACCGGGAGACTCGAGACTACGCCGTCAGATCCTACAAGTTACATTGGTCCCGTGCGAGGTGTTCGTGCCACCTACGGGGTTGTTTGGGAGCTGGTTTGGGTTTTCACTTTTTAACGGCCAGTTTTCAAGTCTAAGTGTAATTTGCGCAAATTATCGTTATACTCTCAAACTGGGAGACCCGGGACTACGCGATCAGTTCCTACAAGTTTCATTGGTCCCGTACGAGGTGTTCTTGCCTCCTACGGGGTCGTTTGGGGCTTGGTTTGGGTTTTCACCCTTTAACGGCCAGTTTTCAAGTCTAAGTGTGATTTTTGCAAATCATCGTAATTCTGTCTAATCGGGAGACCCGGGACTACGCGGTCAGTTCCTACAAGTTACAATGGTCTCGTGCGAGGTGTTCGTGCCTCCTACGGGGTCGTTTGGGAGTTGGTTTGGGTTTTCACCCTTTAACGGCCTGTTTGAAGTCTAAGTGTGATTTGCGCAAATTATCGTTATACTCTCAAACCGGAAGACCCGGGACTACGCGGTCAGTTCCTACAAGTTACATTGGTCCCGTGCGAGGTGTTCTTGCCTCCTAAGGGGTCGTTTGGGGACTGGTTTTGGTTTTCACCCTTTAATGAGCTATTTTCAAGAAAGTGTGATTTTCGCAAATTAGCGTCATACTCTCAAACCGGGAGACTCGAGACTACGCGATCCGTTCCTACAAGTTACATTGGTCCCGTGCGAGGTGTTCGTGCCTCCTACGGGGTCGTTTGGGGGCTGGTTTGGGTTTTCAACCTTTAACGGCCTCTTTTCAAGTCTAAGTGTGATTTTTGCAAATTATCGTCATACTCTCTAACCGGGATACCCGGGACTATGCAGCCATTTCCTACAAGTTACAATGGTCCCGTGCGAGGTGTTCGTGCCTCCTACGGGGTCGTTTGGGGGCTGGTTTGGGTTTTCACCCTTTAACGGCCTGTTTTCAAGTCTAAGTAATTTTCACAAATTATCGTCATACTCTCAAACCGGGAGACTCGAGACTACGCCGTCAGATCCTACAAGGTACATTGGTCCCGTGCGAGGTGTTCGTGCCACCTACGGGGTTGTTTGGGAGCTGGTTTGGGTTTTCACTCTTTAACGGCCAGTTTTCAAGTCTAAGTGTAATTTGCGCAAATTATCGTTATACTCTCAAACCGGGAGACCCGGGACTACGCGGTCAGTTCCTACAAGTTACATTGGTCCCATGCGAGGTGTTCGTGCCTCCTACGGGGTCGTTTGACGGCTGGTTTGGGTTTTCACCCTTTAACGGCCTGTTTTCGAGTCTAAGTGTGATTTTTGCAAATTATTCTCATAATCTCAAACCGGGAGACCCGGGACTACGCGGTCAATTCCTACAAGTTACATTGGTCCCGTGCGAGGTGTTCGTGCCTCCTACGGGGTCGTTTGGGGTTGGTTTGAGATTTCACCCTTTAACGGCCTGTTTTCAAGTCTAAGTGTGATTTTTGCAAATTATCGTCATACTCTCTAATCGGGATACCCGGGACTACACAGTCAGTTCCTACATGTTACAATGGTCCCGTGCGAGGTCTTTGTGCCTCCTACGGGGTCGATTGGGGGCTGGTTTGGGTGTTCACCCTTTAACGGCCTGTTTTCAAGTCTAAGTGTGATTTTTACAAATTATCGTTATACTCTCAAACCGGGAGACCCGGGACTACGCGGTCAGTTCCTACAAGTTACATTGGTCCCCTGCGAGGTGTTCGTGCCTCCTACGGGGTCGTTTGGGGGCTGGTTTGGGTTTTCACCCTTTAACGGCCTGTTTTCAAGTCTAAGTGTGATTTTCACAAATTATCATCATACTCTCAAACCGGGAGACCCGGGACTACGCGGTCAGTTCCTACAAGTTACATTGGTCCCGTGCCAGGTGTTCGTGCCTCCTACGGGATCGTTTGGGGGCTGGTTTGGGTTTTCACCCTTTAACGGCCTGTTTTCGAGTCTAAGTGTGATTTTTGCAAATTATCGTCATACTCTCTAACCGGGAGACCCGAACTACGCGGTTAGTTCCTACAAGTTACATTGGTCCCGTGCGAGGTGATCGTGCCTCCTACGGGGTCGTTTGACGGCTGGTTTGGGTTTTCACCCTTTAACGGCCTGTTTTCGAGTCTAAGTGTGATTTTTGCAAATTATTGTCATAATCTCAAACCGGGAGACCCGGAACTACGCGATAAGTTCCTATAAGTTACATTGGTCCCGTGCGAGGTGTTCGTACCTCCTACGGGGTCGTTTGGGAGCTGGTTTCGGTTTTCATCCTTTAACGGCCTGTTTTCAAGTCTAAGTGTTATTTTTGCAAATTATCGTCATACTCTCAAACCGGGAGACCCGGGACTACGCGGTCAGTTCCTACAAGTTTCATTTGTCCCGTGCGAGGTGTGCGTGCCTCCTACGGGGTCGTTTGGGGGTTGGTTTGAGTTTTCACCCTTTAAAGGCCTGTATTCAAGTCTAAGTGTGATTTTTGCAAGTTATCGTCATTCTCTCCAACCGGGAGACCCGGGATTACGCGTTCAGTTCCTACAAGTTATATTGGTCCCGTGCGAGGTGTTCTTGCCTCCTACGGGGTCATTTGTGATCTGGTTTGGTTTTTCACCCTTTAACGGCATGTTTTCAAGTCTAAGTGTGATTTTCGCAAATTAGCGTCATACTCTCAAACCGGGAGACCCGAGACTACGCGGTCAATTCCTATAAGTTACATTGGTCCCGTGCGAGGTGTTCGAGCCTCCTACGGGATCGTTTGGGGGTTGGTTTGGGTTTTCACCCTTTAATGGCCTGTTTTCAAGTCTAAGTGTGATTTTTGCAAATTATCATCATACTCTCTAACCGAGAGACCCGGGACTACGCGGTCAGTTCCTACAAGTTACATTGGTCCCGTGTGAGGTGTTCGTGCCTCCCACGGGGTCGTTTGGGGGCTGGTTTGGGTTTTCACCCTTTAACGGCCTGTTTTCAAGTCTAAGTGTGATTTTTGCAAATATCGTTATACTCTCTAACCGGGAGACCGGGGACTACGCGATCAGTTCCTACAAGTTACATTGGTCCCGTGCGAGGTGTTCGTGCCTCCTACGGGATCTTTTGGGGGTTGGTTTGGGTTTTCACCCTTTAACGGCCTGTTTTCGAGTCTAAGTGTGATTTTTGCAAATTATCGCCATACTCTCAAACCGGGAGACCCGGACTACGCGGTCAGTTCCTATAAGTTACATTGGTCCCGTGCGAGCTGATCGTGCCTCCTACGGGGTCGTTTGACGGCTGGTTTGGGTTTTCACCCTTTAACGGCATGTTTTCGAGTCTAAGTGTGATTTTTGCAAATTATTGTCATAATCTCAAACCGGGAGACCCGGGACTACGCGGTAAGTTCCTATAAGTTACATTGGTCCCGTGCGAGGTGTCCGTGCCTCCTACGGGGTCGTTTGGGAGTTGGTTTGGGTTTTCACCCTTTAACGGCCTGTTTTCAAGTTTAAGTGTGATTTTTGCAAATTATCGTTATACTCTCTAACCGGGAGATCCGGGACTATGCGGTCAGTTCTTACAAGTTACAATGGTCTCGTGCGAGGTGTTCATGCCTCCTAGGGGGTCGTTTGGGGGCTGGTTTGGGTTTTCACCCTTTAATGGGTTGTTTTCAAGTCTAAGAGTGATTTTCGCAAATTATCGTCATACTCTCGAACCGGGAGACCCGGACTACGCGATCAGTTCCTACAAGTTACATTGGTCCCGTGCGAGGTGATCGTGCCTCCTACGGGGACGTTTGTGGGTTGGTTTGGGTTTTCACCCTTTAACGGCCTGTATTCAAGTCTAAGTGTGATTTTTGTAAATTATCGTAATTCTCTCTAATCGGGAGACCCGGGACTACGCGGTCAGTTCCTACAAGTTACAATGGTCTTGTGCGAGGTGTTCGTGCCTCCTACGGGGTTGTTTGGGAGCTGGTTTGGGTTTTCACCCTTTAACGGCCTGTTTTCAAGTCTAAGTGTGATTTTTGCAAATTATTGTCATACTCTCAAATCGGAAGACCCGGGACTACGCGGTCAGTTCCTACAAGTTACATTGGTCCCGTGCGAGGTGTTCTTGCCTCCTAAGGGGTCGTTTGGGGGCTGGTTTTGGTTTTCACCCTTTAATGAGCTGTTTTCAAGAAAGTGTGATTTTCGCAAATTAGCGTCATACTCTCAAACCGGGAGACTTGAGACTACGCGATCCGTTCCTACAAGTTACATTGGTCCCGTGCGAGGTGTTCGTGCCTCCTACGGGGTCGTTTGGGGGCTGGTTTGGGTTTTCAACCTTTAACGGCCTCTTTTCAAGTCTAAGTGTGATTTTTGCAAATTATCGTCATACTCTCTAACCGGGATACCCGGGACTATGCAGCCATTTTCTACAAGTTACAATGGTCCCGTGCGAGGTCTTCGTGCCTCCTATGGGGTCGTTTGGGGGCTGGTTTGGGTTTTCACCCTTTAACGGCCTATTTTCAAGTCTAAGTGATTTTTGCAAATTATCGTTATACTCTCAAACCGGGAGACTCGAGACTACGCCGTAAGATCCTACAAGTTACATTGGTCCCGTGCGAGGTGTTCGTGCCACCTACGCGGTTGTTTGGGAGCTGGTTTGGGTTTTCACTCTTTAACGGCCAGTTTTTAAGTCTAAGTGTAATTTGCGCAAATTATCGTTATACTCTCAAACCGGGAGACCCGGGACTACGCGATCAGTTCCTACAAGTTACATTGGTCCCGTGCGAGGTGTTCTTGCCTCCTACGGGGTCGTTTGGGCTTGGTTTGGGTTTTCACCCTTTAACGGGTTGTTTTCAAGAAAGTGTGATTTTCACAAATTAGCATCATACTCTCAAACCGGGAGACCCGAGACTACACGATCAGTTCCTACAAGTTACATTGGTCCCGTGCGAGGTGTTCGTGCCTCCTACGGGGTCGTTTGGGGGCTGGTTTTGGTTTTCATCCTTTAACGGCCTCTTTTCAAGTCTAAGTGTGATTTTTGCAAATTATCGTCATACTCTCTAATCGGGATACCCGGGACTACGCAGTCAGTTCTTACATGTTACAATGGTCCCGTGCGAGGTCTTCGTGCCTCCTACGGGGTCGTTTGGGGGCTGGTTTGGGTTTTCACCCTTTAACGGCCTGTTTTCAAGTCAAAGTGATTTTCACAAATTATCGTCATACTCTCAAACCGGGAGACTCGAGACTACGCCGTCAGGTCCTACAAGTTACATTGGTCCCGTGCGAGGTGTTCGTGCCATCTACGGGGTCGTTTAGGGGCTGGTTTGGGTTTTCACCCTTTAACGGGCTGTTTTCAAGAAAGTGTGATTTTTGCAAATTATCGTCATACTCTCTAACCGGGAGACCCGGGACAACAGGGTCAGTTCCTATAAGTTACAATAATCCCGTTCGAGGTGTTCGTGCCTCCTACGGGGTCGTTTGGGAGCTGGTTTGGGTTTTCACCCTTTAACGGCCTATTTTCAAGTCTAAGTGTTATTTTTGCAAATTATCGTCATACTCTCAAATCAGGAGACCCGGGACTACGCGGTCAGTTCCTACAAGTTACATTGGTCCCGTGCGAGGTGTTCGTGCCTCTAACGGGTTCGATTGGGAGCTGGTTTGGGTTTTCACCCTTTAACGGCCTGTTTTCAATTCTAAATGTGATTTTTGCAAATTATCGTTATACTCTCTAACCGGGAGACCCAGGACTACGCGGTCAGTTCCTACAAGTTACAACGGTCTCGTCCGAGGTGTTCGTGCCTCCTTCGGGGTCGTTTGGGGGCTGGTTTGGGTGTTCACCCTTTAACGGCCTGTTTTCAAGTCTAAGTGTGATTTTTACAAATTATCGTTATACTCTCAAACCGGGAGACCCGGGACTACACGGTCAGTTCCTACAAGTTACATTGGTCCCCTGCGAGGTGTTCGTGCCTCCTACGGGGTCGTTTGGGGGTTGGTTTGGGTTTTCACCCTTTAACAGCCTGTTTTCAAGTCTAAGTGTGATTTTCACAAATTATCATCATACTCTCAAACCGGGAGACCCGGGACTACGCGGTCAGTTCCTACAAGTTAAATTGGTCCCGTGCGAGGTGTTCGTGCCTCTTACGGGATCGTTTGGGGGCTGGTTTGGGTTTTCACCCTTTAACGGCCTGTTTTCGAGTCTAAGTGTGATTTTTGCAAATTATCGTCATACTCTCTAACCGGGAGACCCGAACTATGCGGTCAGTTCCTACAAGTTACATTGGTCCCGTGCGAGGTGATCGTGCCTCCTACGGGGTCGTTTGACGGCTGGTTTGGGTTTTCACCCTTTAACGGCCTGTTTTCGAGTCTAAGTGTGATTTTTGCAAATTATTATCAAAATCTCAAACCGGGAGACCCGGGACTACGCGGTAAGTTCCTATAAGTTACATTGGTCCCGTGCGAGGTGTTCGTGCCTCCTACGGGGTCGTTTGGGAGCTGGTTTCGGTTTTCACCCTTTAACGGCCAGTTTTCAAGTCTAAGTGTTATTTTTGCAAATTATCGTCATACTCTTAAACCGGGAGACCCGGGACTACGCGGTCAGTTCCTACAAGTTACAATGGTCTCGTGCGAGGTGTTCGTGCCTCCTACGGGGTCGTTTGGGAGCTGGTTTGGGTTTTCACCCTTTAACGGCCTGTTTTCAAGTCTAAGTGTGATTTTCACAAATTATCATCATACTCTCAAACCGGGAGACCCGGGACTATACGGTCAGTTCCTACAAGTTACATTGGTCCCGTACGAGGTGTTCGTGCCTCCTACGGGGTCGTTTGGGGGCTGGTTTGGGTTTTCACCCTTTAACGGCCTGTTTTCGAGTCTAAGTGTGATTTTTGCAAATTATCGTCATACTCTCTAACCGGGAGACCCGAACTACGCGGTCAGTTCCTACAAGTTACATTGGTCCCGTGCGAGGTGATCGTGCCTCCTACGGGGTCGTTTGACGGCTGGTTTGGGTTTTCACTCTTTAACGGCCTGTTTTCGAGTCTAAGTGTGATTTTTGCAAATTATTGTCAAAATCTCAAACCGGGAGACCCGGGACTACGCGATAAGTTCCTATAAGTTACATTGGTCCCGTGCGAGGTGTTCGTGCCTCCTACGGGGTCGTTTGGGAGCTGGTTTCGGTTTTCACCCTTTAACGGCCTGTTTTCAAGTCTAAGTGTTATTTTTGCAAATTATCGTCATACTCTCAAACCGGGAGACCCGGGACTACGCGGTCAGTTCCTACAAGTTACATTGGTCCCGTGCGAGGTGTGCGTGCCTCCTACGGGGTCGTTTGGGGGTTGGTTTGAGTTTTCACCCTTTAACGGCCTATATTCAAGTCTAAGTGTGATTTTTGCAAGTTATCGTCATTCTCTCAAACCGGGAGACCCGGGATTACGCGGTCAGTTCCTACAAGTTACATTGGTCCCGTGCGAGGTGTTCTTGCCTCCTACGGAGTCGTTTGTGATCTGGTTTGGGTTTTCACCCTTTAACGGCATGTTTTCAAGTCTAAGTGTGATTTTTGCAAATTAGCGTCATACTCTCAAACCGGGAGACCCGGGACTACGCGGTCATTTCCTATAAGTTACATTGGTCCCGTGCGAGGTGTTCGTGCCTCCTACGGGATCGTTTGGGGGTTGGTTTGGGTTTTCACCCTTTAATGGCCTGTTTTCAATTCTAAGTGTGATTTTTGTAAATTATCATCATACTCTCTAACCGAGAGACCCGGGACTACGCGGTCAGTTCCTACAAGTTACATTGGTCCCGTGTGAGGTGTTCGTGCCTCCCACGGGGTCGTTTGGGGGCTGGTTTGGGTTTTCACCCTTTAACGGCCTGTTTTCAAGTCTAAGTGTGATTTTTGCAAATTATCGTTATACTCTCTAACCGGGAGACCCGGGACTATGCGGTCAGTTCCTACAAGTTACAATGGTCTCGTGCGAGGTGTTCATGCCTCCTACGGGGTCGTTTGGGGGCTGGTTTGGGTTTTCACCCTTTAATGGCCTGTTTTCAAGTCTAAGTGTGATTTTCGCAAATTATCGTCATACTCTCAAACCGGGAGACCCGGACTACGCGGTCAGTTCCTACAAGTTACATTGGTCCCGTGCGAGGTGATCGTGCATCCTACGGGGACGTTTGGGGGTTGGTTTGGGTTTTCACCCTTTAACGGCCTGTTTTCAACTCTAAGTGTGATTTTTGCAAATTATCGTTATACTCTCTAACCGGGAGACCGGGGACTACGCGGTCAGTTCCTACAATTTACATTGGTCCCGTGCGAGGTGTTCGTGCCTCCTACGGGGTCGTTTGGGGGCTAGTTTTGGTTTTCACCCTTTAACGGCCTGTTTTCAAGTCTAAGTGTGATTTTCACAAATTATCGTCATACTCTCTAACCGGGAGACCCGGGACTACGCGGTCAGTTCCTACAAGTTACAATGGTCTCGTGCGAGGTGTTCGTGCCTCCTACGGGGTCGTTTGGGAGCTGGTTTGGGTTTTTCACCCTTTAACGGCCTGTTTTCAAGTCTAAGTGTGATTTTTGCAAATTATCGTTATACTCTCAAACCGGGAGACCCGGGACTATACGGTCAGTTCCTACAAGTTACATTGGTCCCGTACGAGGTGTTCGTGCCTCCTACGGGGTCGTTTGGGGGCTGGTTTGGATTTTCACCCTTTAACGGCCTGTTTTCAAGTCTAAGTGTGATTTTTACAAAATATCATACTCTCTAACCGGGAGACCCGGGACTACGCGGTCAGTTGCTACAAGTTACAATGGTCTCGTGCGAGGTGTTCGTGCCTCCTACGGGGTCGTTTGGGGGCTGGTTTGGGTTTTCACCCTTTAACGGCCTGTTTTCAAGTCTATGTGTGATTTTCGCAAATTATCGTCATACTCTCAAACAGGGAGACCCGGGACTACGTGGTCAGTTCCTACAAGTTACATTGGTCCCGTGTGAGGTGTTCGTGCCTCCTACGGGGACGTTTGGGGGCTGGTTTGGGTTTTCTCCCTTTAACGGCCTGTTTTCAAGTCTAAGTGTGATTTTTGCAAATTATCGTTATACTCTCTAAACGGCAGACCCGGGACTACACGGTCAGTTCCTACAAGTTACATTGGTCCCGTGCGAGGTGTTCGTGCCTCCTACGAGGTCGTTTGGTGGCTGGTTTGGGTTTTCACCCTTTAACGGCCAGTTTTCAATTCTAAGTGTGATTTTTGCAAATTATCGTAATTCTCTCTAATCGGGAGACCCGGGACTACGCGGTCAGTTCCTACAAGTTACAATGGTCTCTGCGAGGTGTTCGTGCCTCCTACGGGGTCGTTTGGGAGCTGGATTGGGTTTTCACCCTTTAACGGCCTGTTTTCAAGTCTAAGTGTGATTTGCGCAAATTATCGTTATACTCTCAAATCGGGAGACCCGGGACTACGCGGTCACTTCCTACAAGTTACATTGGTCCCGTGCGAGGTGTTCTTGCCTCCTAAGGGGTCGTTTGGGGGCTGGTTTGGGTTTTCACCCTTTAACGAGCTGTTTTCAAGAAAGTGTGATTTTCGCAAATTAGCGTCATACTCTCAAACCGGGAGACTCAAGACTACGCGATCAGTTCCTACAAGTTACATTGGTCCCGTGCGAGGTGTTCGTGCCTCCTACGGGGCCGTTTGGGGGCAGGTTTGGGTTTTCAACCTTTAACGTCCTCTTTTCAAGTCTAAGTGTGATTTTTGCAAATTATCGTCATACTCTCTAACCGGGCTACCCGGGACTATGCAGCCATTTCCTACAAGTTACAATGGTCCCGTGCGAGGTCTTCGTGCCTCCAACGGGGTCGTTTGGGGGCTGGTTTGGGTTTTCACCCTTTAACGGCCTGTTTTCAAGTCTAAGTGATTTTTGCAAATTATCGTCATACTCTCAAACCGGGAGACTCGAGACTACGCCGTCAGATCCTACAAGTTACATTGGTCCCGTGCGAGGTGTTCGTTCCACCTACGGGGTTGTTTGGGGGCTGGTTTGGGTTTTCACTCTTTAACGGCCAGTTTTCAAGTCTAAGTGTAATTTGCGCAAATTATCGTTATACTCTCAAACCGGGAGACCCGGGACTACGCGGTCAGTTCCTACAAGTTACATTGGTCCCATGCGAGGTGTTCGTGCCTCCTACGGGGTCGTTTGGGGGCTGGTTTGGGTTTTCACCCTTTAACGGCCTGTTTTCAAGTCTAAGTGTGATTTTCACAAATTATCATCATACTCTCAAACCGGGAGACCCGGGACTACGCGGTCAGTTTATACAAGTTACATTGGTCTCGTGCGAGGTGTTCGTGCCTCCTACGGGATCGTTTGGGGGCTGGTTTGGGTTTTCACCCTTTAACGGCCTGTTTTTGAGTCTAAGTGTGATTTTTGCAAATTATCGCCATACTCTCTAACCGGGAGACCCGAACTACGCGGTCAGTTCCTACAAGTTACATTGGTCCCGTGCGAGGTGATCGTGCCTCCTACGGGGTCGTTTGACGGCTGGTTTGGGTTTTCACCCTTTAACGGCCTGTTTTCGAGTCTAAGTGTGATTTTTGCAAATGATTGTCATAATCTCAAACCGGGAGACCCGGGACTACGCGGTAAGTTCCTATAAGTTACATTGGTCCCGTGCCAGGTGTTCGTGCCTCCTACGGGGTCGTTTGGGAGCTGGTTTCGGTTTTCACCCTTTAACGGCCTGTTTTCAAGTCTAAGTGTTATTTTTGCAAATTATTGTCATACTCTCAAACCGGGAGACCCGGGACTACGCGGTCAGTTCCTACAAGTTACATTTGTCCCGTGCGAGGTGTGCGTGCCTCCTACGGGGTCGTTTGGGGGTTGGTTTGAGTTTTCACCCTTTAATGGCCTGTATTCAAGTCTAAGTGTGATTTTTGCAAGTTATCGTCATACTCTCAAACCGGGAGACCCGGGATTACGCGGTCAGTTCCTACAAGTTATATTGGTCCCGTGCGAGGTGTTCTTGCCTCCTACGGGGTCGTTTGGGATCTGGTTTGGGTTTTCACCCTTTAACGGCATGTTTTCAAGTCTAAGTGTGATTTTCGCAAATTAGCGTCATACTCTCAAACCGGGAGACCCGGGACTACGCGGTCAGTTCCTATAAGTTACATTGGTCCCGTGCGAGGTGTTCGTGCCTCCTACGGGATCGTTTGGGGGCTGGTTTGGGCTTTCACCCTTTAATGGCCTGTTTTCAAGTTTAAGTGTGATTTTTGCAAATTATCATCATACTCTCTAACCGGGAGACCCGGGACTACGCGGTCAGTTCCTATAAGTTACATTGGTCCCGTGTGAGGTGTTCGTGCCTCCCACGGGGTCGTTTGGGGGCTGGTTTGGGTTTTCACCCTTTAACGGCCTGTTTTCAAGTCTAAGTGTGATTTTTGCAAATTATCGTTATACTCTCTAACCGGGAGACCCGGGACTATGCAGTCAGTTCCTACAAGTTACAATGGTCTCGTCCGAGGTGTTCATGCCTCCTACGGGGTCGTTTGGGGGCTGGTTTGGGTTTTCACCCTTTAATGGCCTGTTTTCAAGTCTAAGTGTGATTTTCGCAAATTATCGTCATACTCTCAAACCGGGAGACCCGGACTACGCGGTCAGTTCCTACAAGTTACATTGGTCCCGTGCGAGGTGATTGTGCCTCCTACGGGGACGTTTGGGGGTTGGTTTGGGTTTTCACCCTTTAACGGCCTGTTTTCAACTCTAAGTGTGATTTTTGCAAATTATCGTCATACTCTCAAACAGGGAGACCCGGGACTACGCGGTCAGTTCCTACAAGTTACATTGGTCCCGTGTGAGGTGTTCGTGCCTCCTACGGGGACGTTTGGGGGCTGGTTTGGGTTTTCACCCTTTAACGGCCTGTTTTCAAGTCTAAGTGTGATTTTTGCAAATTATCGTAATTCTCTCTAATCGGGAGACCCGGGACTACGCGGTCAGTTCCTACAAGTTACATTGGTCCCGTGTGAGGTGTTCGTGCCTCCTACGAGGTCGTTTGGGGGCTGGTTTGGGTTTTCACCCTTTAACGGCCAGTTTTCAATTCTAAGTGTGATTTTTGCAAATTATCGTAATTCTCTCTAATCGGGAGACCCGGGACTACGCGGTCAGTTCCTACAAGTTACAATGGTCTCTGCGAGGTGTTCGTGCCTCCTACGGGGTCGTTTGGGAGTTGGATTGGGTTTTCACCCATTAACGGCCTGTTTTCAAGTCTAAGTGTGATTTGCGCAAATTATCGTTATACTCTCAAACCGGGAGACCCGGGACTACGCGGTCACTTCCTACAAGTTACATTGGTCCCGTGCGAGGTGTTCTTGCCTCCTAAGGGGTCGTTTGGGGGCTGGTTTGGGTTTTCACCCTTTAACGAGCTGTTTTCAAGAAAGTGTGATTTTCGCAAATTAGCGTCATACTCTCAAATCGGGAGACTCAAGACTACGCGATCAGTTCCTACAAGTTACATTGGTCCCGTGCGAGGTGTTCGTGCCTCCTACGGGGTCGTTTGGGGGCTGGTTTGGGTTTTCAACCTTTAACGTCCTCTTTTCAAGTCTAAGTGTGATTTTTGCAAATTATCGTCATACTCTCTAACCGGGGTACCCGGGACTATGCAGCCATTTCCTACAAGTTACAATGGTCCCGTGCGAGGTCTTCGTGCCTCCTACGGGGTCGTTTGGGTTTTCACCCTTTAACGGCCTGTTTTCAAGTCTAAGTGATTTTTGCAAATTATCGTCATACTCTCAAACCGGGAGACTCGAGACTACGCCGTCAGATCCTACAAGTTACATTGGTCCCGTGCGAGGTGTTCGTGCCACCTACGGGGTTGTTTGGGGGCTGGTTTGGGTTTTCACTCTTTAACGGCCAGTTTTCAAGTCTAAGTGTAATTTGCGCAAATTATCGTTATACTCTCAAACCGGGAGACCCGGGACTACGCGGTCAGTTCCTACAAGTTACATTGGTCCCATGCGAGGTGTTCGTGCCTCCTACGGGGTCGTTTGGGGGCTGGTTTGGGTTTTCACCCTTTAACGGCCTGTTTTCAAGTCTAAGTGTGATTTTCACAAATTATCATCATACTCTCAAACCGGGAGACCCGGGACTACGCGGTCAGTTTATACAAGTTACATTGGTCTCGTGCGAGGTGTTCGTGCCTCCTACGGGATCGTTTGGGGGCTGGTTTGGGTTTTCACCCTTTAACGGCCTGTTTTTGAGTCTAAGTGTGATTTTTGCAAATTATCGCCGTACTCTCTAACCGGGAGACCCGAACTACGCGGTCAGTTCCTACAAGTTACATTGGTCCCGTACGAGGTGATCGTGCCTCCTACGGGGTCGTTTGACGGCTGGTTTGGGTTTTCACCCTTTAACGGCCTGTTTTCGAGTCTAAGTGTGATTTTTGCAAATGATTGTCATAATCTCAAACCGGGAGACCCGGGACTACGCGGTAAGTTCCTATAAGTTACATTGGTCCCGTGCGAGGTGTTCGTGCCTCCTACGGGGTCATTTGGGAGCTGGTTTCGATTTTCACCCTTTAACGGCCTGTTTTCAAGTCTAAGTGTTATTTTTGCAAATTATCGTCATACTCTCAAACCGGGAGACCCGGGACTACGCGGTCAGTTCCTACAAGTTACATTTGTCCCGTGCGAGGTGTGCGTGCCCCCTACGGGGTCGTTTGGGGGTTGGTTTGAGTTTTCACCCTTTAATGGCCTGTATTCAAGTCTAAGTGTGATTTTTGCAAGTTATCGTCATACTCTCAAACCGGGAGACCCGGGATTACGCGGTCAGTTCCTACAAGTTATATTGGTCACGTGCGAGGTGTTCTTGCCTCCTACGGGGTCGTTTGGGATCTGGTTTGGGTTTTCACCCTTTAACGGCATGTTTTCAAGTCTAAGTGTGATTTTCGCAAATTAGCGTCATACTCTCAAACCGGGAGACCCGGGACTACGCGGTCAGTTCCTATAAGTTACATTGGTCCCGTGCGAGGTGTTCGTGCCTCCTACGGGATCGTTTGGGGGCTGGTTTGGGCTTTCACCCTTTAATGGCCTGTTTTCAAGTTTAAGTGTGATTTTTGCAAATTATCATCATACTCTCTAACCGGGAGACCCGGGACTACGCGGTCAGTTCCTATAAGTTACATTGGTCCCGTGTGAGGTGTTCGTGCCTCCCACGGGGTCGTTTGGGGGCTGGTTTGGGTTTTCACCCTTTAACGGCCTGTTTTCAAGTCTAAGTGTGATTTTTGCAAATTATCGTGATACTCTCTAACCGGGAGACCCGGGACCATGCGGTCAGTTCCTACAAGTTACAATGGTCTCGTGCGAGGTGTTCATGCCTCCTACGGGGTCGTTTGGGGGCTGGTTTGGGTTTTCACCCTTTAACGGCCTGTTTTCAAGTCTAAGTGTGATTTTTGCAAATTATCGTCATACTCTCAAACCGGGAGACCCGGACTACGCGGTCAGTTCCTACAAGTTACATTGGTCCCGTGCGATGTGATCGTGCCTCCTACGGGGACGTTTGGGGGTTGGTTTGGGTTTTCACCCTTTAACGGCCTGTTTTCAACTCTAAGTGTGATTTTTGCAAATTATCATTATACTCTCTAACCGGGAGATCGGGGACTACGCGGTCAGTTCCTACAAGTTACATTGGTCCCGTGCGAGGTGTTCGTGCCTCCTACGGGGTCGTTTGGGGGCTAGTTTGGGTTTTCACCCTTTAACGGCCTGTTTTCAAGTCTAAGTGTGATTTTCGCAAATTATCGTAATACTCTCTAACCGGGAGACCCGGGACTACGCGGTCAGTTCCTACAAGTTACAATGGTCTCGTGCGAGGTGTTCGTGCCTCCTACGGGGTCGTTTGGGAGCTGGTTTGGGTTTTCACCCTTTAACGGCCTGTTTTCAAGTCTAAGTGTGATTTTTGCAAATTATCGTTATACTCTCAAACCGGGAGACCCGGGACTATACGGTCAGTTCCTACAAGTTACATTGGTCCCGTACGAGGTGTTCGTGCCTCCTACGGGGTCGTTTGGGGGCTGGTTTGGATTTTCACCCTTTAACGGCCTGTTTTCAAGTCTAAGTGTGATTTTTGCAAATTATCATACTCTCTAACCGGGAGACCCGGGACTACGCGGTCAGTTGCTACAAGTTACAATGGTCTCGTGCGAGGTGTTCGTGCCTCCTACGGGGTCGTTTGGGGGCTGGTTTGGGTTTTCACCCTTTAACGGCCTGTTTTCAAGTCTAAGCGTGATTTTCTCAGATTATCGTCATACTCTCAAACAGGGAGACCCGGGACTACGCGGTCAGTTCCTACAAGTTACATTGGTCCCGTGTGAGGTGTTCGTGCCTCCTACGGGGACGTTTGGGGGCTGGTTTGGGTTTTCACCCTTTAACGGCCTGTTTTCAAGTCTAAGTGTGATTTTTACAAATTATCGTTATACTCTCTAAACGGCAGACCCGGGACTACGCGGTCAGTTCCTACAAGTTACATTGGTCCCGTGTGAGGTGTTCGTGCCTCCTACGAGGTCGTTTGGGGGCTGGTTTGGGTTTTCACCCTTTAACGGCCAGTTTTCAATTCTACGTGTGATTTTTGCAAATTATCGTAATTCTCTCTAATCGGGAGACCCGGGACTACGCGGTCAGTTCCTACAAGTTACAATGGTCACTGCGAGGTGTTCGTGCCTCCTACGGGGTCGTTTGGGAGCTGGATTTGGTTTTCACCCTTTAACGGCCTGTTTTCAAGTCTAAGTGTGATTTGTGCAAATTATCGTTATACTCTCAAACCGGGAGACCCGGGACTACGCGGTCACTTCCTACAAGTTACATTGGTCCCGTGCGAGGTGTTCTTGCCTCCTAAGGGGTCGTTTGGGGGCTGGTTTGGGTTTTCACCCTTTAACGAGCTGTTTTCAAGAAAGTGTGATTTTCGCAAATTAGTGTCATACTCTCAAACCGGGAGACTCAAGACTACGCGATCAGTTCCTACAAGTTACATTGGTCCCGTGCGAGGTGTTCGTGCCTCCTACGGGGTCGTTTGGGGGCTGGTTTGGGTTTTCAACCTTTAACGTCCTCTTTTCAAGTCTAAGTGTGATTTTTGCAAATTATCGTCATACTCTCTAACCGGGGTACCCGGGACTATGCAGCCATTTCCTACAAGTTACAATGGTCCCGTGCGAGGTCTTCGTGCCTCCTACGGGGTCGTTTGGGGGCTGGTTTGGATTTTCACCCTTTAACGGCCTGTTTTCAAGTCTAAGTGATTTTTGCAAATTATCGTCATACTCTCAAACCGGGAGACTCGAGACTACGCCGTCAGATCCTACAAGTTACATTGGTCCCGTGCGAGGTGTTCGTGCCACCTACGGGGTTGTTTGGGGGCTGGTTTGGGTTTTCACTCTTTAACGGCCAGTTTTCAAGTCTAAGTGTAATTTGCGCAAATTATCGTTATACTCTCAAACCGGGAGACCCGGGACTACGCGGTCAGTTTATATAAGTTACATTGGTCTCGTGCGAGGTGTTCGTGCCTCCTACGGGGTCGTTTGGGGCCTGGTTTGGGTTTTCACCCTTTAACGGGCTGTTTTCAAGAAAGTGTGATTTTCGCAAATTATAGTCATACTCTCTAACCGGGAGACCCGGGACTACGCGGTCAGTTCCTACAAGTTACATTGGTCCCGTGCGAGGTGTTCGTGCCTCCTACGAGGTCGTTTGGGGGCTGGTTTGGGTTTTCACCCTTTAACGTCCAGTTTTCAATTCTAAGTGTGATTTTTGCAAATTATCGTAATTCTCTCTAATCGGGAGACCCGGGACTACGCGGTCAGTTCCTACAAGTTACAATGGTCTCTGCGAGGTGTTCGTGCCTCCTACGGGGTCGTTTGGGAGCTGGATTGGGTTTTCACCCTTTAACGGCCTGTTTTCAAGTCTAAGTGTGATTTGCGCAAATTATCGTTATACTCTCAAACCGGGAGACCCGGGACTACGCGGTCACTTCCTACAAGTTACATTGGTCCCGTGCGAGGTGTTCTTGCCTCCTAAGGGGTCGTTTGGGGGCTGGTTTGGGTTTTCACCCTTTAACGAGCTGTTTTCAAGAAAGTGTGATTTTCGCAAATTAGCGTCATACTCTCAAAACGGGAGACTCAAGACTACGCGATCAGTTCCTACAAGTTACATTGGTCCCGTGCGAGGTGTTCGTGCCTCCTACGGGGTCGTTTGGGGGCTGGTTTGGGTTTTCAACCTTTAACGTCCTCTTTTCAAGTCTAAGTGTGATTTTTGCAAATTGTCGTCATACTCTCTAACCGGGGTACCCGGGACTATCCAGCCATTTCCTACAAGTTACAATGGTCCCGTGCGAGGTCTTCGTGCCTCCTACGGGGTCGTTTGGGGGCTGGTTTGGGTTTTCACCCTTTAACGGCCTGTTTTCAAGTCTAAGTGATTTTTGCAAATTATCATCATACTCTCAAACCGGGAGACTCGAGACTACGCCGTCAGATACTACAAGTTACATTGGTCCCGTGCGAGGTGTTCGTGCCACCTACGGGGTTGTTTGGAGGCTGGTTTGGGTTTTCACTCTTTAACGGCCAGTTTTCAAGTCTAAGTGTAATTTGCGCAAATTATCGTTATACTCTCAAACCGGGAGACCCGGGACTACGCGGTCAGTTCCTACAAGTTACATTGGTCCCATGCGAGGTGTTCGTGCCTCCTACGGGGTCGTTTGGGGGCTGGTTTGGGTTTTCACCCTTTAACGGCCTGTTTTCAAGTCTAAGTGTGATTTTCACAAATTATCATCATACTCTCAAACCGGAAGACCCGGGACTACGCGGTCAGTTTATACAAGTTACATTGGTCTCGTGCGAGGTGTTCGTGCCTCCTACGGGATCGTTTGGGGGCTGGTTTGGGTTTTCACCCTTTAACGGCCTGTTTTTGAGTCTAAGTGTGATTTTTGCAAATTATCGCCATACTCTCTAACCGGGAGACCCGAACTACGCGGTCAGTTCCTACAAGTTACATTGGTCCCGTGCGAGGTGACCGTGCCTCCTACGGGGTCGTTTGACGGCTGGTTTTGGTTTTCACCCTTTAACGGCCTGTTTTCGAGTCTAAGTGTGATTTTTGCAAATGATTGTCATAATCTCAAACCGGGAGACCCGGGACTACGCGGTAAGTTCCTATAAGTTACATTGGTCCCGTGCGAGGTGTTCGTGCCTCCTACGGGGTCGTTTGGGAGCTGGTTTGGGATTTCACCCTTTAACGGACTGTTTTCAAGTCTAAGTGTTATTTTTGCAAATTATCGTCATACTCTCAAACCGGGAGACCCGGGACTACGCGGTCAGTTCCTACAAGTTACATTTGTCCCGTGCGAGGTGTGCGTGCCTCCTACGGGGTCGTTTGGGGGTTGGTTTGAGTTTTTACCCTTTAATGGCCTGTATTCAAGTCTAAGTGTGATTTTTGCAAGTTATCGTCATACTCTCAAACGGGGAGACCCGGGATTACGCGGTCAGTTCCTACAAGTTATATTGGTCCCGTGCGAGGTGTTCTTGCCTCCTACGGGGTCGTTTGGGATCTGGTTTGGGTTTTCACCCTTTAACGGCATGTTTTCAAGTCTAAGTGTGATTTTCGCAAATTAGCGTCATACTCTCAAACCGGGAGACCCGGGACTACGCGGTCAGTTCCTATAAGTTACATTGGTCCCGTGCGAGGTGTTCGTGCCTCCTACGGGATCGTTTGGGGGTGGTTTGGGCTTTCACCCTTTAATGGCCTGTTTTCAAGTTTAAGTGTGATTTTTGCAAATTATCATCATACTCTCTAACCGGGAGACCCGGGACTACGCGGTCAGTTCCTATAAGTTACATTGGTCCCGTGTGAGGTGTTCGTGCCTCCCACGGGGTCGTTTGGGGGCTGGTTTGCGTTTTCACCCTTTAACGGCCTGTTTTCAAGTCTAAGTTTGATTTTTGCAAATTATCGTTATACTCTCTAACCGGGAGACCCGGGACTATGCGGTCAGTTCCTACAAGTTACAATGGTCTCGTGCGAGGTGTTCATGCCTCCTACGGGGTCGTTTGGGGGCTGGTTTGGGTTTTCACCCTTTAATGGCCTGTTTTCAAGTCTAAGTGTGATTTTCGCAAATTATCGTCATACTCTCAAACCGGGAGACCCGGACTACGCGGTCAGTTCCTACAAGTTACATTGGTCCCGTGCGAGGTGATCGTGCCTCCTACGGGGACGTTTGGGGTTTGGTTTGGGTTTTCACCCTTTAACGGCCTGTTTTCAACTCTAAGTGTGATTTTTGCAAATTATCGTTATACTCTCTAACCGGGAGACCGGGGACTACGCGGTCAGTTCCTACAAGTTACATTGGTCCCGTGCGAGGTGTTCGTGCCTCCAACGGGGTCGTTTGGGGGCTAGTTTGGGTTTTCACCCTTTAACGGCCTGTTTTCAAGTCTAAGTGTGATTTTCACAAATTATCGTCATACTCTCTAACCGGGAGACCCGGGACTACGCGGTCAGTTCCTACAAGTTACAATGGTCTCGTGCGAGGTGTTCGTGCCTCCTACGGGGTCGTTTGGGAGCTGGTTTGGGTTTTCACCCTTTAACGGCCTGTTTTCAAGTCTAAGTGTGATTTTTGCAAATTATCGTTATACTCTCAAACCGGGAGACCCGGGACTATACGGTCAGTTCCTACAAGTTACATTGGTCCCGTACGAGGTGTTCGTGCCTCCTACGGGGTCGTTTGGGGGCTGGTTTGGATTTTCACCCTTTAACGGCCTGTTTTCAAGTCTATGTGTGATTTTTGCAAATTATCATACTCTCTAACCAGGAGACCCGGGACTACGCAGTCAGTTGCTACAAGTTACAATGGTCTCGTGCGAGGTGTTCGTGCCTCCTACGGGGTCGTTTGGGGGCTGGTTTGGGTTTTCACCCTTTAACGGCCTGTTTTCAAGTCTATGTGTGATTTTCGCAAATTATCGTCATACTCTCAAACAGGGAGACCCGGGACTACGCGGTCAGTTCCTACATGTTACATTGGTCCCGTGTGAGGTGTTCGTGCCTCCTACGGGGACGTTTGGGGGCTGGTTTGGGTTTTCACCCTTTAACGGCCTGTTTTCAAGTCTAAGTGTGATTTTTGGAAATTATCGTTATACTCTCTAAACGGCAGACCCGGGACTACGCGGTCAGTTCCTACAAGTTACATTGGTCCCGTGCGAGGTGTTCGTGCCTCCTACGAGGTCGTTTGGGGGCTGGTTTGGGTGTTCACCCTTTAACGGCCAGTTTTCAATTCTAAGTGTGATTTTTGCAAATTATCGTAATTCTCTCTAATCGGGAGACCCGGGACTCCGCGGTCAGTTCCTACAAGTTACAATGGTCTCTGCGAGGTGTTTGTGCCTCCTACGGGGTCGTTTGGGAGCTGGTTTGGGTTTTCACCCTTTAACGGCCTGTTTTCAAGTCTAAGTGTGATTTGCGCAAATTATCGTTATACTCTCAAACCGGGAGACCCGGGACTACGCGGTCACTTCCTACAAGTTACATTGGTCCCGTGCGAGGTGTTCTTGCCTCTTAAGGGGTCGTTTGGGGGCTGGTTTGGGTTTTCACCCTTTAACGAGCTGTTTTCAAGAAAGTGTGATTTTCGGAAATTAGCGTCATACTCTCAAACCGGGAGACTCAAGACTACGCGATTAGTTCCTACAAGTTACATTGGTCCCGTGCGAGGTGTTCGTGCCTCCTACGGGGTCGTTTGGGGGCTGGTTTGGGTTTTTAACCTTTAACGTCCTCTTTTCAAGTCTAAGTGTGATTTTTGCAAATTATCGTCATACTCTCTAACCGGGGTACCCGGGACTATGCAGCCATTTCCTACAAGTTACAATGGTCCCGTGCGAGGTCTTCGTGCCTCCTACGGGGTCGTTTGGGGGCTGGTTTGGGTTTTCACCCTTTAACGGCCTGTTTTCAAGTCTAAGTGATTTTTGCAAATTATCGTCATACTCTCAAACCGGGAGACTCGAGACTACGCCGTCAGATCCTACAAGTTACATTGGTCCCGTGCGAGGTCTTCGTGCCACCTACGGGGTTGTTTGGGGGCTGGTTTGGGTTTTCACTCTTTAACGGCCAGTTTTCAAGTCTAAGTGTAATTTGCGCAAATTATCGTTATACTCTCAAACCGGGAGACCCGGGACTACGCGGTCAGTTCCTACAAGTTACATTGGTCCCATGCGAGGTGTTCGTGCCTCCTACGGGGTCGTTTGGGGGCTGGTTTGGGTTTTCACCCTTTAACGGCCTGTTTTCAAGTCTAAGTGTGATTTTCACAAATTATCATCATACTCTCAAACCGGGAGACCCGGGACTACGCGGTCAGTTTATACAAGTTACATTGGTCTCGTACGAGGTGTTCGTGCCTGCTACGGGATCGTTTGGGGGCTGGTTTGGGTTTTCACCCTTTAACGGCCTGTTTTCGAGTCTAAGTGTGATTTTTGCAAATTATCGCCATACTCTCTAACCGGGAGACCCGAACTACGCGGTCAGTTCCTACAAGTTACATTGGTCCCGTGCGAGGTGATCGTGCCTCCTACGGGGTCGTTTGACGGCTGGTTTGGGTTTTCACCCTTTAACGGCCTATTTTCGAGTCTAAGTGTGATTTTTGCAAATGATTGTCATAATCTCAAACCGGGAGACCCGGGACTACGCGGTAAGTTCCTATAAGTTACATTGGTCCCGTGCCAGGTGTTCGTGCCTCCTACGGGGTCGTTTGGGAGCTGGTTTCGGTTTTCACCCTTTAACGGCCTGTTTTCAAGTCTAAGTGTTATTTTTGCAAATTATCGTCATACTCTCAAACCGGGAGACCCGGGACTACGCGGTCAGTTCCTACAAGTTACATTTGTCCCGTGCGAGGTGTGCGTGCCTCCTACGGGGTCGTTTGGGGGTTGGTTTGAGTTTTCACCCTTTAATGGCCTGTATTCAAGTCTAAGTGTGATTTTTGCAAGTTATCGTCATACTCTCAAATCGGGAGACCCGGGATTACGCGGTCAGTTCCTACAAGTTATATTGGTCCCGTGCGAGGTGTTCTTGCCTCCTACGGGGTCGTTTGGGATCTGGTTTGGGTTTTCACCCTTTAACGGCATGTTTTTAAGTCTAAGTGTGATTTTCGCAAATTAGCGCCATACTCTCAAACCGGGAGACCCGGGACTACGCGGTCAGTTCCTATAAGTTACATTGGTCCCGTGCGAGGTGTTCGTGCCTCCTACGGGATCGTTTGGGGGCTGGTTTGGGCTTTCACCCTTTAATGGCCTGTTTTCCAGTTTAAGTGTGATTTTTGCAAATTATCATCATACTCTCTAACCGGGAGACCCGAGACTACGCGGTCAGTTCCTATAAGTTACATTGGTCCCGTGCGAGGTGTTCGTGCCTCCCACGGGGTCGTTTGAGGGCTGGTTTGGGTTTTCACCCTTTAACGGCCTGTTTTCAACTCTAAGTGTGATTTTTGCAAATTATCGTTATAATCTCTAACCGGGAGACCGGGGACTACGCGGTCAGTTCCTACAAGTTACATTGGTCCCGTGCGAGGTGTTCGTGCCTCCTACGGGGTCGTTTGGGGGCTAGTTTGGGTTTTCACCCTTTAACGGCCTGTTTTCAAGTCTAAGTGTGATTTTCGCAAATTATCGTCATACTCTCTAACCGGGAGACCCGGGACTGCGGGGTCAGTTCCTACAAGTTACAATGGTCTCGTGCGAGGTGTTCGTGCCTCCTACGGGGTCGTTTGGGAGCTGGTTTGGGTTTTCACCCTTTAACGGCCTGTTTTCAAGTCTAAGTGTGATTTTTGCAAATTATCGTTATACTCTCAAACCGGGAGACCCGGGACTATACGGTCAGTTCCTACAAGTTACATTGGTCCCGTGCGAGGTGTTCGTGCCTCCTACGGGGTCGTTTGGGGGCTGGTTTGGATTTTCACCCTTTAACGGCCTGTTTTCAAGTCTAAGTGTGATTTTTGCAAATTATCGTTATACTCTCTAACCGGGAGACCCGGGACTACGCGGTCAGTTGCTAAAAGTTACAATGGTCTCGTGCGAGATGTTCGTGCCTCCTTCGGGGTCGTTTGGGTGCTGGTTTGGGTTTTCACCCTTTAATGGCCTGTTTTCAAGTTTAAGTGTGATTTTTGCAAATTATCATCATACTCTCTAACCGGGAGACCCGGGACTACGCGATCAGTTCCTATAAGTTACATTGGTCCCGTGCGAGGTGTTCGTGCCTCCTACGGGATCGTTTGGGGGCTGGTTTGGGCTTTCACCCTTTAATGTCCTGTTTTCAAGTTTAAGTGTGATTTTTGCAAATTATCATCATACTCTCTAACCGGGAGACCCGGGACTACGCGGTCAGTTCCTATAAGTTACATTGGTCCCGTGTGAGGTGTTCGTGCCTCCCACGGGGTCGTTTGGGGGCTGGTTTGGGTTTTCACCCTTTAACGGCCTGTTTTCAAGTCTAAGTTTGATTTTTGCAAATTATCGTTATACTCTCTAACCGGGAGACCCGGGACTATGCGGTCAGTTCCAACAAGTTACAATGGACTCGTGCGAGGTGTTCATGCCTCCTACGGGGTCGTTTGGGGGCTGGTTTGGGTTTTCACCCTTTAATGGCCTGTTTTCAAGTCTAAGTGTGATTTTCGCAAATTATCGTCATACTCTCAAACCGTGAGACCCGGACTACGCGGTCAGTTCCTACAAGTTACCTTGGTCCCGTGCGAGGTGATCGTGCCTCCTACGGGGACGTTTGGGGGTTGGTTTGGGTTTTCACCCTTTAACGGCCTGTTTTCAACTCTAAGTGTGATTTTTGCAAATTATCTTTATACTCTCTAACCGGGAGACCGGGGACTACGCGGTCAGTTCCTACAAGTTACATTGGTCCCGTGCGAGGTGTTCGTGCCTCCTACGGGGTCGTTTGGGGGCTAGTTTGGGTTTTCACCCTTTAACGGCCTGTTTTCAAGTCTAAGTGTGATTTTCGCAAATTATCGTCATACTCTCTAACCGGGAGACCCGGGACTACGGGGTCAGTTCCTACAAGTTACAATGGTCTCGTGCGAGGTGTTCGTGCCTCCTACGGGGTCGTTTGGGAGCTGGTTTGGGTTTTCACCCTTTAACGGCCTGTTTTCAAGTCTAAGTGTGATTTTTGCAAATTATCGTTATACTCTCAAACCGGGAGACCCGGGACTATACGGTCAGTTCCTACAAGTTACATTGGTCCCGTGCGAGGTGTTCGTGCCTCCTACGGGGTCGTTTGGGGGCTGGTTTGGATTTTCACCCTTTAACGGCCTGTTTTCAAGTCTAAGTGTGATTTTTGCAAATTATCGTTATACTCTCTAACCGGGAGACCCGGGACTACGCGGTCAGTTGCTAAAAGTTACAATGGTCTCTTGCGAGGTGTTCGTGCCTCCTTCGGGTTCGTTTGGGTGCTGGTTTGGGTTTTCACCCTTTAACGGCCTGTTTTCAAGTCTAAGCGTGATTTTCGCAAATTATCGTCATACTCTCAAACAGGGAGACCCGGGACTACGCGGTCTGTTCCTACAAGTTACATTGGTCCCGTGTGAGGTGTTCGTGCCTCCTACGGGGACGTTTGGGGGCTGGTTTGGGCTTTCACCCTTTAATGGCCTGTTTTCAAGTCTAAGTGTGATTTTTGCAAATTATCGTTATACTCTCTAAACGGCAGACCCGGGACTACGCGGTCAGTTCCAACAAGTTACATTGGTCCCGTGCAAGGTGTTCGTGCCTCCTATGAGGTCGTTTGGGGGCTGGTTTGGGTTTTCACCCTTTAACGACCAGTTTTCAAGTCTAAGTGTGATTTTTGCAAATTATCGTAATTCTCTCTAATCGGAAGACCCGGGACTACGCGGTCAGTTCCTACAAGTTACATTGGTCCCGTGCGAGGTGTTCTTGCCTCCTAAGGGGTCGTTTGGGGGCTGGTTTTGGTTTTCACCCTTTAACGAGCTATTTTCAAGAAAGTGTGATTTTCGCAAATTAGCGTCATACTCTCAAACCGGGAGACTCGAGACTACGCGATCCGTTCCTACAAATTACATTGGTCCCGTGCGAGGTGTTCGTGCCTCCTACGGGGTCGTTTGGGGGCTGGTTTGGGTTTTCAACCTTTAACGGCCTCTTTTCAAGTCTAAGTGTGATTTTTGCAAATTATCGTCATACTCTCTAACCGGGATACCCGGGACTATGCAGCCATTTCCTACAAGTTACAATGGTCCCGTGCGAGGTCTTCGTGCCTCCTACGGGGTCGTTTGGGGGCTGGTTTGGGTTTTCACCCTTTAACGGCCTGTTTTCAAGTCTAAGTGATTTATGCAAATTATCGTCATACTCTCAAACCGGGAGACTCGAGACTACGCCGTCATATCCTACAAGTTACATTGGTCCCGTGCGAGGTGTTCGTGCCACCTACGGGCTTGTTTAGGAGCTGGTTTGGGTTTTCACTCTTTAACGGCCAGTTTTCAAGTCTAAGTGTAATTTGCGCAAATTATCGTTATACTCTCAAACTGGGAGACCCGGGACTACGCGGTCAGTTCCTACAAGTTACATTGGTCCCGTGCGAGGTGTTCTTGCCTCCTACGGGGTCGTTTGGGGCTTGGTTTGGGTTTTCGCCCTTTAACGGGCTGTTTTCAAGAAAGTGTGATTTTCACAAAATAGCATCATACTCTCAAACCGGGAGACCCGGGACTACACGATCAGTTCCTACAAGTTACATTGGTCCCGTGCAAGGTGTTCGTGCCTCCTACGGGGTCGTTTGGGGGCTGGTTTTGGTTTTCATCCTTTAACGGCCTCTTTTCAAGTCTAAGTGTGATTTTTGCAAATTATCGTCATACTCTCTAATCGGGATACCCGGGACTACGCAGTCAGTTCCTACATGTTACAATGGTCCCGTGTGAGGTCTTTGTGCCTCCTACGGGGTCGTTTGGGGGCTGGTTTGGGTTTTCACCCTTTAACGGCCTGTTTTCAAGTCTAAGTGATTTTCACAAATTATCGTCATACTCTCAAACCGGGAGACTCGAGACTACGTCGTCAGATCCTACAAGTTACATTGGTCCCGTGCGAGGTGTGCGTGCCATCTACGGGGTCGTTTGGGGGCTGGTTTTGGTTTTCACCCTTTAACGGGCTGTTTTCAAGAAAGTGTGATTTTTGCAAATTATCGTCATACTCTCTAACCGGGAGACCCGGGACAACGCGGTCAGTTCCTATAAGTTATAATAATCCCGTGCGAGGTGTTCGTGCCTCCTACGGGGTCGCTTGGGAGCTGGTTTGGGTTTTCACCCTTTAACGGCCTATTTTGAAGTCTAAGTGTTATTTTTGCAAATTATCGTCATACTCTCAAACCGGGAGACCCGGGACTACGCGGTCAGTTCCTACAAGTTACATTGGTCCCGTGCGAGGTGTTCGTGCCTCCTACGGGTTCGATTGGGAGCTGGTTTGGGTTTTCACCCTTTAACGGCCTGTTTTCAATTCTAAATGTGATTTTTGCAAATTATCGTTACACTCTCTAACCGGGAGACCCAGGACTACGCGGTCCGTTCCTACAAGTTACAATGGTCCCGTCCGAGGTGTTCGTGCCTCCTTCGGGGTCGTTTGGGGGCTGGTTTGGGTGTTCACCCTTTAACGGCCTGTTTTCAAGTCTAAGTGTGATTTTTACAAATTATCGTTATACTCTCAAACCGGGAGACCCGGGACTACGCGGTCAGTTCCTACAAGTTACATTGGTCCCCGGCGAGGTGTCCGTGCCTCCTACGGGGTCGTTTGGGGGCTAGTTTGGGTTTTCACCCTTTAACGGCCTGTTTTCAAGTCTAAGTGTGATTTTCGCAAATTATCGTCATACTCTCTAACCGGGAGACCCGGGACTACGCGGTCAGTTCCTACAAGTTACAATGGTCCCGTGCGAGGTGTTCGTGCCTCCTACGGGATCGTGTGGGGGCTGGTTTGGGTTCTCACCCTTTAACGGCCTGTTTTCGAGTCTAAGTGTGATTTTTGCAAATTATCGTCATACTCTCTAACCGGGAGACCCGAACTACGCGGTCAGATCCTACAAGTTATATTGGTCCCGTGCGAGGTGATCGTGCCTCCTACGGGGTCGTTTGACGGCTGGTTTGGGTTTTCACCCTTTAACGGCCTGTTTTCGAGTCTAAGTGTGATTTTTGCAAATTATTGTCATAATCTCAAACCGGGAGACCCGGGACTACGCGGTAAGTTCCTATAAGTTACTTTGGTCCCGTGCGAGGTGTTCGTGCCTCCTACGGGGTCGTTTGGGAGCTGGTTTCGGTTTTCACCCTTTAACGGCCTGTTTTCAAGTCTAAGTGTGATTTTCGCAAATTAGCGTCATACTCTCAAACCGGGAGACCCGGGACTACGCGGTCAGTTCCTATAAGTTACATTGGTCCCGTGCGAGGTGTTCGTGCCTCCTATGGGATCGTTTGGGGGCTGGTTTGGGCTTTCACCCTTTAATGGCCTGTTTTCAAGTCTAAGTGTGATTTTTGGAAATTATCATCATACTCTCTAACCGAGAGAACCGGGACTACGCGGTCAGTTCCTACAAGTTACATTGGTCCCGTGTGAGGTGTTCGTGCCTCCCACGGGGTCATTTGGGGGCTGGTTTGGGTTTTCACCCTTTAACGGCCTGTTTTCAAGTCTAAGTGTGATTTTTGCAAATTATCGTTATACTCTCTAACCGGGAGACCCGGGACTATGCGGTCAGTTCCTACAAGTTACAATGGTCTCGTGCGAGGTGTTCATGCCTCCTACGGGGTCGTTTGGAGGCTGGTTTGGGTTTTCACCCTTTAATGGCCTGTTTTCAAGTCTAAGTGTGATTTTCGCAAATTATCGTCATACTCTCAAACCGGGAGACCCGGACTACGCGGTCAGTTCCTACAAGTTACAATGGTCCCGTGCGAGGTGATCGTGCCTCCTACGGGGACGTTTGGGGGTTGGTTTGGGTTTTCACCCTTTAACGGCCTGTTTTCAACTCTAAGTGTGATTTTTGCAAATTATCGTTATACTCTCTAACCGGGAGACCGGGGACTACGCGGTCAGTTCCTACAAGTTACATTGGTCCCGTGCGAGGTTTTCGTGCCTCCTACGGGGTCGTTTGGGGGCTAGTTTGGGTTTTCACCCTTTAACGGCCTGTTTTCAAGTCTAAGTGTGATTTTCGCAAATTATCGTCATACTCTCTAACCGGGAGACCCGGGACTACGCGGTCAGTTCCCACAAGTTACAATGGTCTCGTGCGAGGTGTTCGTGCCTCCTACGGGGTCGTTTGGGAGCTGGTTTGGGTTTTCACCCTTTAACGGCCTGTTTTCAAGTCTAAGTGTGATTTTTGCAAATTATCATTATACTCTCAAACCGGGAGACCCGGGACTATACGGTCAGTTCCTACAAGTTACATTGGTCCCGTGCGAGGTGTTCGTGCCTCCTACGGGATCGTTTGGGGGCTGGTTTGGGTTTTCACCCTATAACGGCCTGTTTTCAAGTCTAAGTGTGATTTGCGTAAATTATCGTTATACTCTCAAACCGGGAGACCCGGGACTACGCGGTCACTTCCTACAAGTTACATTGGTCCCGTGCGAGGTGTTCTTGTCTCCTAAGGGGTCGTTTGGGGGCTGGTTTGGGTTTTCACCCTTTAACGAGCTGTTTTCAAGAAAGTGTGATTTTCGCAAATTAGCGTCATACTCTCAAACCGGGAGACTCAAGACTACGCGATCAGTTCCTACAAGTTACATTGGTCCCGTGCGAGGTGTTCGTGCCTCCTACGGGGTCTTTTGGGGGCTGGTTTGGGTTTTCAACCTTTAACGGCCTCTTTTCAAGTCTTAGTGTGATTTTTGCAAATTATCGTCATACTCTCTAACCGGGATACCCGGGACTATGCAGCCATTTCCTACAAGTTCCAATGGTCCCGTGCGAGGTCTTCGTGCCTCCTACGGGGTCGTTTGGGGGCTGGTTTGGGTTTTCACCCATTAACGGCCTGTTTTCAAGTCTAAGTGATTTTTGCAAATTATCGTCACACTCTCAAACCGGGAGACTCGAGACTACGCCGTCAGATCCAACAAGTTACATTGGTCCCGTGCGAGGTGTTCGTGCTACCTACGGGGTTGTTTGGGGGCTGGTTTGGGTTTTCACTCTTTCACGGCCAGTTTTCAAGTCTAAGTCTAATTTGCGCAAATTATCGTTATACTCTCAAACCGGGAGACCCGGGACTACGCGGTCAGTTCCTACAAGTTACATTGGTCCCGTGCGAGGTGTTCTTGCCTCCTACGGGGTCGTTTGGGGCTTGGTTTGGGTTTTCACCCTTTAACGGACTGTTTTCAAGAAAGTGTGATTTTCACAAATTAGCATCATACTCTCAAACGGGGAGACCCGGGACTACACGATCAGTTCCAACAAGTTACATTGGTCCCGTGCGAGGTGTTCGTGCCTCCTACGGGGTCGTTTGGGGGCTGGTTTGGGTTTTCAACCTTTAACGGCCTCTTTTCAAGTCTAAGTATGATTTTTGCAAATTATCGTCATACTCTCTAATCGGGATACCCGGGACTACGCAGTCAGTTCCTACAAGTTACAATGGTCCCGTGCGAGGTCTTTGTGCCTCCTACGGGGTCGTTTGGGGGCTGGTTTGGGTTTTCACCCTTTAACGGCCTGTTTTCAAGTCTAAGTGATTTTCACAAATTATCGTCATACTCTCAAACCGGGAGACTCGGGACTACGCCGTCAGATCCTACAAGTTACATTGGACCCGTGCGAGGTGTTCGTGCCTTCTACGGGGTCGTTTGGGGGCTGGTTTGGGTTTTCACCCTTTAACGGGTTGTTTTCAAGAAAGTGTGATTTTTGCAAATTATCGTCGTACTCTCTAACCGGGAGACCCGGGACAACGCGGTCAGTTCCTATAAGTTACAATAATCCCGTGCGAGGTGTTCGTGCCTCCTACGGGGTCGTTTGGGAGCTGGTTTGGGTTTTCACCCTTTAACGGCCTGTTTTAAAGTCTAAGTTTGATTTTCGCAAATTATCGTCACTCTCAAATCGGGAGACCCGGGACTACGCGTTCAGTTCCTACAAGTTACATTGGTCCCGTGCGAGGTGTTCGTGCCTTCTACGGGGACGTTTGGGGGCTGGTTTGGGTTTTCACCCATTAACGGCCTCTTTTCAAGTCTAACTGTGATTTCGCAAATTATCGTCATACTCTCTAACCGGGAGACCAGGGACTACGCGGTCAGTTCCTACAAGTTACGTTGGTCCCGTGCGAGTTGTTCGTGCCTCCTACGGGGTCGTTTGGGGGCTGGTTTGGGTTTTCACTCTTTAACGGCCAGTTTTCAAGTCTAAGTGTGATTTTTGCAAATTATCGTAATACTCTCTAACCGGGAGACCCGGGACTACGCGGTCAGTTCCTACAAGTTACATTGGTCCCGTACGAGGTGTTCGTGCCTCCTACGAGTCCATTTGGGGGCTGGTTTAGGTTTTCACCCTTTAACATCTTGTTATTAAGTCTAAGTGTTGATTTTTACAAATTATCGTCGTATTCTCAAATCGGGAGACCCGGGACTATGAGGTCAGTTCCTACAAGTTACGTTGGTCCCGTGCGAGGTGTCCGTGCCTCCTACGGGGTCGTTTGGGGGCTGGGTTGGATTTTCACCCTTTAACGGGCTGTTTTCAAGAACGTGTGATTTTCGCAAATTATCGTCATACTCTCTAACCGGGAGACCCGGACTACGCGGTCAGTTCCTACAAGGTACAATGGTCCCGTGCGAGGTGTCCGTGCCTCCTACAGGGTCGTTTGACGGCTGGTTTGGGTTTTCACCCTTTAACGGCCTGTTTTCGAGTCTAAGTGTGATTTTTGCAAATTATTGTCATAATCTCAAATCGGGAGACCCGAGACTACGCGGTAAGTTCCTATAAGTTACATTGGTCCCGTGCGAGGTGTTCGTGCCTCCTACGGGGTCGTTTGGGAGCTGGTTTCGGTTTTCACCCTTTAACGGCCTGTTTTCAAGTCTAAGTGTTATTTTTGCAAATTATCGTCATACTCTCAAACCGGTAGACCCGGGACTACGCGGTCAGTTCCTACAAGTTACATTGGTCCCGTGCGAGGTGTGCGTGCCTCCTACGGGGTCGTTTGGGGGTTGGTTTGAGTTTTCACCCTTTAACGGCCTGTTTTCAAGTCTAAGTGTGATTTTTGCAAGTTATCATCATACTCTCAAACAGGGAGACCCGGGATTACGCGGTCAGTTCCTACATGTTACATTGGTCCCGTGCGAGGTGTTCTTGCCTCCTACGAGGTCGTTTGGGATCTGGTTTGGGTTTTCACCCTTTAACGGCGTGTTTTCAAGTCTAAGTGTGATTTTCGCAAATTAGCGTCATACTCTCAAACCGGGAGACCCGGGACTACGCGGTCAGTTCCTATAAGTTACATTGGTCCCGTGCGAGGTGTTCGTGCCTCCTACGGTGTCGTTTGGGGGCTGGTTTGGGCTTTCACCCTTTAATGGCCTGTTTTTAAGTCTAAGTGTGATTTTTGCAAATTATCATCATACTCTCTAACCGGGAGACCCGGGACAACGCGGTCAGTTCCTAAAACTTACCATAATCCCGTGCGAGGTGTTCGTGCCTCCTACGGGATCGTTTGGGAGCTGGTTTGGGTTTTCACCCTTTAACGGCCTGTTTTCAAGTTTAAGTGTGATTTTCGCAAATTAGCGTCATACTCTCAAACCGGGAGACCCGGAACTACGCGGTCAGTTCCTACAAGATACATTGGTCCCGTGCGAGGTGTTCGTGCCTCCTACGGGGTCGTTTGGGGGCTGGTTTGGGTTTTCACCCTTTAACGGTCTGTTTTCAAGTCTAAGTGTGATATTTGCAAATTATCGTTATACTCTCTAACCGGGAGACCCGGGACTACGCGGTCAGTTCCTACAAGTTACAATGGTCTCGTGCGAGGTGTTCGTGCCTCCTACGGGGTCGTTTGGGAGCTGGTTTGGGTTTTCACCCTTTAACGGCCTGTTTTCAAGTCTAAGTGTGATTTGCGCAAATTATCGTTATACTCTCAAACGGGGAGACCCGGGACTACTTGGTCAGTTCCTACAAGTTACATTGGTCCCGTGCGAGGTGTTCTTGCCTCCTAAGGGGTCGTTTGGGGGCTGGTTTGGGTTTTCACCCTTTTACGAGCTGTTTTCAAGAAAGTGTGATTTTCGCAAATTGGCGTCATACTCTCAAACCGGGAGACTCGAGACTACGCGATCAGTTCCTATAAGTTACATTGGTCCCGTGCGAGGTGTTCGTGCCTCCTACGGGGTCGTTTGGGGGCTGGTTTGGGTTTTCAACCTTTAACGGCCTCTTTTCAAGTCTAAGTGTGATTTTTGCAAATTATCGTCATACTCTCTAACCGGGATACCCGGGACTATGCAGCCATTTCCTACAAGTTACAATGGACCCGTGCGAGGTCTTCGTGCCTCCTACGGGGTCGTTTGGGGGCTGGTTTGGGTTTTCACCCTTTAACGGCCTGTTTTCAAGTCTAAGTGATTTTTGCAAATTATCGTCATACTCTCAAACCGGGAGACTCAAGACTACGCCGTCAGATCCTACAAGTTACATTGGTCCCGTGCGAGGTGTTCGTGCCACCTACGGGGTCGTTTGGGGGCTGGTTTGGATTTTCACCCTTTAACGGGCTGTTTTCGAGAAAGTGTGATTTTCTCAAATTATAGTCATACTCTCTAACCGGGAGACCCGGGACTACGCGGTCAGTCCCTACAAGTTACAATGGTCCCGTGCGAGGTGTTCGTGCCTCCTACGGGGTCGTTTGGGGGCTGGTTTGGGTTTTCACCCTTTAACGGCCTGTTTTCAGGTCTAGTTGTGATTTTTGCAAATTATCGTTATACTCTCTAACCGGGAGACCCGGGACTACGCGGTCAGTTCCTACAAGTTACAATGGTCTCGTGCGAGGTGTTCGATCCTCCTACGGGGTCGTTTGGGGGCTGGTTTGGGTTTTCACCCTTTAACGGCCTGTTTTAAAGTCTAAGTGTGATTTTCGCAAATTATCGTCACTCTCAAATCGGGAGACCCGGGACTACGCGGTCTGTTCCTACAAGTTACATTGGTCCCGTGCGAGGTGTTCGTGCCTTCTACGGGGACGTTTGGGGGCTGGTTTGGGTTTTCACCCATTAACGGCCTCTTTTCAAGTCTAAGTGTGATTTTTGCAAATTATCGTCATACTCTCTAACCGGGAGACCAGGGACTACGCGGTCAGTTCCTACAAGTTACGTTGTTCCCGTGCGAGGTGTTCGTGCCTCCTACGGGGTCGTTTGGGGGCTGGTTTGGGTTTTCACTCTTTAACGGCCAGTTTTCAAGTCTAGTTGTGATTTTTGCAAATTATCGTAATACTCTCTAACCGGGAGACCCGAGACTACGCGGTGAGTTCCTACAAGTTACATTGGTCCCGTACGAGGTGTTCGTGCCTCCTACGGGTCCATTTGGGGGCTGGTTTAGGTTTTCACCCTTTAACATCTTGTTATTAAGTCTAAGTGTTGATTTTTACAAATTATCGTCGTATTCTCAAATCGGGAGACCCGAGACTATGAGGTCAGTTCCTACAAGTTACGTTGGTCCCGTGCGAGGTGTCCGTACCTCCTACGGGGTCGTTTGGGGGCTGGGTTGGATTTTCACCCTTTAACGGGCTGTTTTCAAGAACGTGTGATTTTCGCAAATTATCGTCATACTCTCTAACCGGGAGACCCGGACTACGCGGTCAGTTCCTACAAGGTACAATGGTCCCGTGCGAGGTGTCCGTGCCTCCTACAGGGTCGTTTGACGGCTGGTTTGGGTTTTCACCCTTTAACGGCCTGTTTTCGAGTCTAAGTGTGATTTTTGCAAATTATGGTCATAATCGCAAACCGGGACACCCGGGACTACGCGGTAAGGTCCTATAAGTTACATTGGTCCCGTGCGTGGTGTTCGTGCCTCCTACGGGGTCGTTTGGGAGCTGGTTTCGGTTTTCACCCTTTAACGGCCTGTTTTTAAGTCTAAGTGTTATTTTTGCAAATTTTCGTCATACTCTCAAACCGGGAGACCCGGGACTACGCGATCAGTTCCTATAAGTTACATTGGACCCGTGCGAGGTGTTCGTGCCTCCTACAGGGTCGTTTGGGGGTTGGTTTGAGTTTTCACCCTTCAACGGCCTGTTTTCAAGTCTAAGTATGATTTTCGCAAATTAGCGTCATACTCTCAAACCGGGAGACCCGGGACTACGCGGTCAGTTCCTACAAGTTACATTGGTCCCGTGCGAGGTGTTCGTGCCTCCTATGGGGTCGTTTGGGGGCTGGTTTGGGTTTTCACCCCTTAACGGCCTGTTTTCAAGTTTAAGTGTGATTTTTGCAAATTATCGTCATACTCTCTAACCGGGAGACCCGGGACAACGCGATCAGTTCCTACAACTTACAATAATCCCGTGAGAAGTGTTCGTGCCTCCTACGGGGTCGTTTGGGAGCTGGTTTGGGTTTTCACCCTTTAACGGCCTGTTTTCAAGTATAAGTGTGATTTTTGCAAATTATTGTCATACTCTCAAATCGGGAGACCCGGGACTACGCGGTCAGTTCCTACAAGTTACATTGGTCCCGTGCGAGGTGTTCGTGCCTCCCACGGGGTCGTTTGGGGGCTGGTTTGGGTTTTCACCCTTTAACGGCCTGTTTTCAGGTCCAGTTGTGATTTTTTCAAATTATCGTTATACTCTCAAACCGGGAGACCCGGGACTACGCGGTCAGTTCCTACAAGTTACAATGGTCTCGTGCGAGGTGTTCGTGCCTCCTACGGGGTCGTTTAGGGGCTGGTTTGGGTTTTCACCCTTTAACGGGCTGTTTTCAAGAAAGTGTGATTTTTGCAAATTATAGTCATACTCTCTAACCGGGAGACCCGGGACTACGCGGTCAGTTCCTACAAGTTACATTGTTCCCGTGCGAGGTGTTCGTGCCTCCTACGGGGTCGTTTCGGGCCTGGTTTGGGTTTTCACCCTTTAACGGGTTATTTTCAAGAAAGTAGGATCTTCACAAATTAGCGTCATACTCTCAAACCGGTAGACCCGGGACTATGCGGTCAGTTCCTACAAGTTACATTGGTCCCGTGAGAGGTGTTCGTGCCTCCTACGGGGCCGTTTGGTGGCTGGTTCGGGTTTTTACCCTTTAAAGCCCTGTTTTTAAGTCTAAGTATTTTTTTGCAAATTATCGTCACACTCTCAAACCGGGAGACCCTGGACTGCGCGATCAGTTCTTACAAGTTACATTGGTCCCGTGCAAGGTGTCCGTGCCTCCTATGAGGTCGTTTGGTGGTTGGTTTGGGTTTTCACCCTTTAACGGCAAGTTTTCAAGTCTAACTGTGATTTTTGCAAATTATTGTAATACTCTCTAACCAGGAGACCCGGGACTACGCGGTCAGTTCCTACAAGTTACAATGGTCTCGTGCGAGGTGTTCGTGCCTCCTACGGGGTCGTTTGGGAGCTGGTTTGGGTTTTCACCCTTTAACGGCCTATTTTCAAGTCTAAGTGTGATTTGCGCAAATTATCGTTATACTCTCAAACCGGGAGACCCTGGACTACGCGGTCAGTTCCAACAAGTTACATTGGTCCCGTGCGAGGTGTTCTTGCCTCCTACGGGGTCGTTTGGGGCCTGGTTTGGGTTTTCACCCTTTAACGGGCTGTTTTCAAGAAAGTGTGATTTTCGCAAATTAGCGTCATACTCTCAAACCGGGAGACCCGGGACTACGCGATCAGTTCCCACAAGTTACATTGGTCCCGTGCGAGGTGTTCGTGCCTCCTACGGGATCGTTTGGGGGCTGGTTTGGGTTTCCAAACTTTAACGGCCTCTTTTTAAGTCTAAGTGTGATTTTTGCAAATTATCGTCATACTCTCTAACCGGGATACCCAGGACTACGCAGTCAGTTCCTACAAGTTACAATGGTCCCGTGCAAGGTCTTCGTGCCTCCTACGGGGTCATTTGGGGGCTGGTTTGGGTTTTCACCCTTTAACGGCCTGTTTTCAAGTCTAAGTGATTTTCGCAAATTATCGTCATACTCTCAAACCGGGAGACTCGGGACTACGCCGTCAGATCCTACAAGTTACATTGTCCCGTGTGAGGTGTTCGCGCCACCTACGAGGTCGTTTGGGGGTTGGTTTGGATTTTCACCCTTTAACGGGCTGTTTTCAAGAAAGTGTGATTTTCGCAAATTATCGTCATACTCTTTAACCGGGAGACCCGGGACTACGCGGTCAGTTCCTACAAGTTACAATGGTCCCGTTCGAGGTGTTCGTGCCTCCCACGGGGTCGTTTGGGGGTTGGTTTGGATTTTCACCCTTTAACGGCCTGTTTTCAAGTCTAAGTGTGATTTTTGCAAATTATTGTTATACTCTCTAACCGGGAGACCCGGGACTATGCGGTCAGTTCCTACAAGTTACAATGGTCTCGTGCGAGGTGTTCGTGCCTCCTACGGGGTCGTTTGGGGGCTGGTTTGGGTTTTCACCCTTTAACGGCCTGTTTTCAAGTCTAAGTGTGATTTTCACAAATTATCGTCACTCTCAAACCGGGAGACCCGGGACTACACGGTCAGTTCCTACAAGTTACATTGGTCCCGTGCGAGGTGTTCGTGCCTTCTACGGGGACGTTTGGGGGCTGGTTTGGGTTTTCACCCTTTAACGGCCTGTTTTCAAGTCTAAGTGTGATTTTCACAAATTATCGTCATACTCTCTAACCGGGAGACCAGGGACTATGCGGTCAGTTCCTACAAGTTACATTGGTCCCGTGCGAGGTGTTCGTGCCTCCTACGGGGTCGTTTGGGGGCTGGTTTGGGTTTTCACCCTTTAACGGCCAGTTTTCAAGTCTAAGTGTGATTTTTGCAAATTATCGTAATACTCTCTAACCGAGAAACCCGGGACTACGCGGTCAGTTCCTACAAGTTACAATGGTCTCGAGCGAGGTGTTTGTGCCTCCTACGGGGTCGTTTGGGAGTTGGTTTGGGTTTTCACCCTTTAACGGCATGTTTTCAAGTCTAAGTGTGATTTTCATAAATTATCGTTATACTCTCAAACCGGGAGACTCGGGACTACGCGGTCAGTTCCTAGAAGTTACATTGGTCCCATGCGAGGTGTTCGTGCCTCCTACGGGGTCGTTTGGTCCTGGTTTGGATTTTTACCCTTTAACGGGTTGTTTTCAAGAAAGTGTGATTTTCGCAAATTAGCGTCATACTCTCAAACCGGGAGACCCAGGACTACGCGGTCAGTTCCTACAAGTTACATTGGTCCCGTGCGAGGTGTTCGTGCCTCCTACGGGGTCGTTTGGGGGCTGGTTTGGGTTTTCACCCTTTAACGGCCTCTTTTCAAGTCTAAGTGTGATTTTTGCAAATTATCATCATACTCTCAAACCGGGATACCCGGGACTACGCGGTCAGTTCCTACAAGTTACAATGGTCCCATGCGAGGTCTTCGTGGCTCCTATGGAGTCGTTTGGGGGCTAGTTTGGGTTTTCACCCCTTAACGGCCTGTTTTCAAGTCTAAGTGATTTTCGCAAATTATCGTCATACTCTCAAACCGGGAGACTCAGGACTACGCCGTCTGATCCTACAAGTTACATTGGTCCCGTGCGAGGTGTTCTTGCCTCCTACGGGGTCGTTTGGGGGCTGGTTTGGGTTTTCACCCTTTAACGGGCTGTTTTCAAGAAAGTGTGATTTTCGCAAATTATAGTCATACTCTCTAACCGGGAGACCCGGGACTACGCGGTCAGTTCCTACAAGTTACATTGGTCTCGTGCGAGGTGTTCGTGCCTCCTACGGGGTCATTTGGGGCCTGGTTTGGGTTTTCACCCTTTAACGGGTTGTTTTCAAGAAAGTGTGATTTTCGCAAATTAGCGTCATACTCTCAAACCGGGAGACCCGGGACTACGCGATCATTTCCAACAAGTTACATTGGTCCCGTGCGAGGTGTTCGTGCCTCCTACGGGGTCGTTTGGTGGCTGGTTCGGGTTTTCACCCTTTAAAGGCCTGTTTTTAATTATAAGTATTTTTTTGCAAATTATCGTCACACTCTCAAACCGGGAGACCCTGGACTACGCGGTCAGTTCTTACAAGTTACATTGGTCCCGTGCGAGGTGTCCGTGCCTCCTATGAGGTCGTTTGGTGGCTGGTTTGGGTTTTCACCATTTAACGGCTTGTTTTTAAGTCTAAGTGTGATTTTTTCAAATTATCGTCATACTCTCAAATCGGGAGACCCGGGACTACGCGGTCAGTTCCGACAAGTTACATTGGTCCCGTGCGAGGTGTTCGTGCCTCCTACGGGGTCGTTTGGTGGTTGGTTCGGGTTTTCACCCTTTAACGGTCTGTTTTTAAGTCTAAGTGTATTTTTTGCAAATTATCGTCATACTCTCAAACCGGGATACCCGGGACTACGCGGTCAGTTCCTACAAGTTAATTGGTCCCGTGCAAGGTGTTCGTGCCTCCTACGGGGACGTTTTGTGGTTGGTTCGGGTTTTCACCCTTTAATGGCCTATTTTTAAGTCTAAGTGTGATTTTTGCAAATTATTGTCAGACTCTCAAACCGGGAGACTCGGGACTATACGATCAGTTCCTACAAGTTACATTGGTCCCATGCGAGGTGTTAGTGCCTCTTACGGGATCGTTTGGGGGCTGGTTCTGGTTTTCACCCTTTAACGGCCTGTTTTTAAGTCTAAGTGTTGATTTTTGCAAATTATCGCCATACTCTCAAATCGGGAGACCCGGGACTACGCGATCAGTTCCTACAAGTTACATTGGTCCCGTACGAGGTGTTCGTGCCTCCTACGGGTCCGTTTGGGGGTTGGTTTAGGTTTTCACCCTTTAACATCTTGTTATTAAGTCTAAGTGCTGATTTTTACAAATTATCGTCGTATTCTCAAATCGGGAGACCCGGGACTATGCGGTCAGTTCCTACAAGTTACGTTGGTCCCGTGCGAGGTGCCCGTGCCTCTTACTGGGCCTACTATGATAACTAGGTCCCCAAGTGCAAAACCATTATTTAACTAAATAAAAAGTACTATTTATATGCATAGGACATGAAAATTAATATTTCATAATTATGTTATACGTTACCTTGATGAAGTCTTGATTAAATATAACCTCTGCCTCAAAATGTGGGACTGAATTTCCAACTAGTTATAGTTCCCCCTCTGTAGAATGATTAAAAAATTCAAAATGAGCACCAAAATAACATACCAATAGTATCTACTAAATCAATCAAATGTAACTATACTATCCAAGGAGAAAAGCACAACCGATAGATATTGTTTGTCACAAGTGGAATTACTCACCTACCACACTTTTTCATACTCGATAAATATTCCTTGTGGTTGAACACTATTTTTGTGTTTTCAATGAGAGAAAGATGTTTGGGTGCATGAACTATCGGTCAAAACATTGGAGTCCATTCCACATTGTACACTCGGTTGAACAAATGCATTAAAATATTTCCGTTACAATCGATCTTTATCTGGTTCCCTTGGCAAGTGTCCCGTAGGACTTGTGCATCCTTGAAGATCACTTCCCTACATCAACACAGGGAAGTGATTACAATTTAAACTATATAAGTTATTTAATTTCAACATAAATATAAAAAAAATCAAAGCAAAAACAATCAAAGCATAAACATACATAATAACAAGATAATCTGATAAACGATTCTTAATACTCACATTACATAAGTAGACAGTCCTTGAAAACGAAATGACTTTTGTATCCAGATTTCCAGTAGATGTTTTCACTTGAGAGGAATGAACCTCGACGAGTGGGTGGTACCAATACCAGGGCGTCCATGCTTGACTGGCTTATACGATATCGAAAACTCAGCTAAATAGTGCCCAATCATTGCAGGCTTGATTTCAATCTGATTGAAAGTCTTGCCATTGTAAACACCAACCATGCTTCCAATCATCTTGGGTACAATAATCATATTACGCAGGTGAGTTTTCATAAGTTATGTCTTCTCACCAGGTGGGGCCTCCCATTTCTGATTCAAAAAGACCAGTATAACAAAACATTTTCACAGTATTGTCAGAGCATGAGGAACTGAAAAGGATATTAAGGAACTATAAACTATTACAGAATAAAAGCCAGTTCAAGTGGGAAGTAGTCAATGAAAAGAACCCAAGCACCCTGAGTTTCGCATGAAGACACGTGGTATAGCCTCTCCACCGACCACTATATTTAAAAACCCAAGCACCCTGCTCATTTCGAACTAGACCCCCAAAGTTACTAGTCCCAAGTTTCCATTTGAGCTCCCATATGTAATGGTCTTTAATTGACATGCGCAAGGGGATTTCCAATTAATAAGTTTATTTCAGCAACTAATTTTAGCATACTCAAAAAAATAACTTATAATTTTATTTCAGCAACAATTTGAGCAACATTTAACAACTAATTTCAGCAACAATGGCAATTACAACAACTAATTTCAGCAATAATTACTAAAAATTTCAGCAATAATTACAGCAAAAATAACAAATAAAAACTATTAAACTTTAAAATTATGAACTAAAAATAATTTCAGATTTAATGAAACAATAACAACAAATGAAATTTATTGGGGAAAATTTCACTCACCGACGTCCCAGTGACAGCACCATCAGGTATACCTATTTTGTGCGATTTTTTCGCTCGTACAGATGGTGGATGATAGCCGTTCGTGGATAGATGGTGGATGATAGCCACTCATGCAGATGGTCTGTGGATGATGACAGTTCGTGGATGATGAAGGCGCCGGAGAATGATTTGGTCTGATCGCGGATGATGACAGTTCGTGGATGATGAAGGCGCCGGAGAGTGATGATGACAGTTCGTGGATGATGACAGTCGATAGGCAGCGATGATGAATCGCGGGTAGTGTGGATCGTGGAGGAGGTAGGGTAGCTTGGGGTAAGAGAGAGAGAGAGAGAAAGAGACTTAGGTTAGAATGATTTGGTCCCTCTTGAAATTTCAGTCCCCGCTTGAAATTTTGGTTTTTTTTTTAATGAAACGTACCCATATTTGGCACGGTTTTAACCCGTGCAAAATTTTGGCACAGTTTTAACCTGTGCCAGATTATGCTTAAACCGTGCCAGATTTTGGCACGGTTTTAAACTGTGCCAGAACCTCCTTCCTTCAGCGTGCCAGATTAGCATTTTTGGTGTAGTGCTAAGACTCTTAATTATAACATGACTTACCATTGTATAAATCGTGTGTAGACAAATCCTACACTGAGCTTCAAGTTTTTTACTCAGAATGACTTAGATCTAGAGGAACTGATAGAAAGTTCCAATTCCTAACCTTTGGACTCTTTCAAGCAAGAATATAAGGATTACATAGACCTCGAAATAATATCAATATATTGTGTTGTTTAGTAGATAAAAGATAGAAAGATTTTGAGAAAAGCCTTATAGGGATAGCCCAACTAGAAATGTCAGACAACATAGGATACTTTAATGTCATTCTGGCATTTACAGTAACCGTGGACACAGTCAAACATTTTAAGTTAATCTTATATGCTAGTGGCTACGAAGACTATATTATCCCAGACGCTAATATAAATATAGAATTCCAAAGCTATGTGAAGTTCTCCCAATTTCCTTATGAAGGAATGCAATCGAGAATTCCTAGCGATAGACTAAATAAAGAAATTTTAGTTAGAACCAATGTTTTAGACTACAATCATACTTATAGTATTAGGAATACTGGATCTATGAAAGAAAAAGCTAAGACCCTTTGGCAATTGCCAGAATTTTAAGAAACTAAGACTATACAAAACCTTCGTTTATTAATCAAGACGATGTCACTGGAAATGTTACCATCCAGTTTGGTCCTCCTAAGATTGTCAATAAGAATATCCAGACCGGAGAAATTAGATTCAAGAATATGGGAGAAGCCATAATCAATGATCCTTCAGAAGAAGAATGTAGTAGTAAGACTAATGCTAGTTTACTAAGACAAGCTCTGATAATTAGACCTTGAATATCATTTAAAAACAAAGACTTAATTAGAGAAAAAGCTAGGATCCAAAACTTTGGACATGAACCCTCAGAATTGGACATAAAGATATTTAAAGATCAGCTTAAGAAAAGTCATTATGTTAGATTTCAAGAAAGAGAAAGATTAAATATGATAGCTCAAGACCGCATATTAATGTTAAAAGAATCTAAGAATACTAAGGAACTTCTTAGAAACTTAAGACTAACAGAAGAAGGAGAAGAAAGATTAATACCAACTACATAAGTAGAACCTAATAAACAAGAGATAGGAAGGAGTAGTAGGCTAGAAGATGCTCCTAGACTTTTCAGTAAACAATAGGAATAAATATTCCTATATACTATATCACTGTAGTTAAGACTAAACCTGATTATATTAAAGACTTTCTAACTGGTGATAAGAGTTTTACTCCCGTTAAGACTGTGGCAAGCCAAGCCATAAATCTAGTTGGGATATACCTTAACTTAGACAATGTCCAAGATAGGAAGAAGGCCTTAGATGAATGGCATAATCAGATGAACATGTGTTTTGCATCTAATGAACAATGGGATGCATGTTCATATAAACAATACGCTCAGCAATCCATTAGAGGTATTGCAAAAGACTATTTAGATAGTTTAAGAAAGGCCACAGATGAAGACTCCTTAGTTAAGATTGAAAAAATGAAAGAAAACCTAAAAGAAAGATTAATTGAAGAATATATTCAACTGTTCACATCAGAATTCATTAGAGCTGGACATTTGGCTCAAATCAATGAACAAGACCTATCAAAAACTAAGTTAGCCCTCCTTAGCATTTGCAAACTAGATAAGATAAATGAATATAGAAATAATTATGAGCAGTTATATTACCAAATTAAAGAATTTGGAGAGACCTTAAAAGATGAATACTTTAGAAAAATACCAGCCATAAAGCAAATCCTAATTAATGAATTTAGGAATTGGCCAGGAGTAGCAGGAGTTAAGAATAACTCCCTTGGTGAAAGAATCAATTTTGCCAAAGACTATCTCATATATAATAGACGTGATATAACTCATGGAAAGTTGATAGAAGAGACCTTCAAACTGATCCCTCCAATCAAAGACGAAAGAGACATCGCTCCAATCCAATGGGGATGTGGTAGTGAATCTAAGAAATTTAAAAAGAAATTAGAATGGAAACATAGGAAGTTTAAGACTAGACCTTCAGGATTTCCAAAGAAATATAAATTCAGACCATCTACTACTTTTAGAGAAAAGAACTCCGAGACTAAGAAAAATAAATTTAACCAAAGAAGATATTTTAAGAAGAACACTAGTAAATATAAGAAGGTTCCTAATTATAGGAAAGAAAAAGATGTAGCTCAATCTAAGACTACTCTCAAAGAATGTTGGACTTGTAGAAAAGAAGGACACTTTGCTAAAGACTTCCCTAATAAGAAAGATAAAGAAGGTATTAAGATTATTAATACAATATTAGACTATGCATCAAGAAGAATTATATATCCTATACGCTATAGAAATATCATATATTGAAGATGATGATAATACTAATATCTATAGTGCATACACAGATAGTGATTCAGAAGACTATAGTGATAGTGATGAGTATGAAGACTCTCAGGATACTCTAGACTTATATATGATGCAAACTAATCAAGACGATTTGGATAATGAATATATAGACTTTGAAGAAGCTTGGTATAAGTGTATATTAAGCCCCTTTTAAAAAAAAAGATTGACAGTTAGTAATCCTGAGTTACTAACATATATACCTAGATGTTACTTTGACGAAAGACATTATTGCACATTTGAAATGAAATGTAGCAAGAAAGACTTTATATGTGTAGAATGCTTTGAGACTATACAAACATAATTATTTATAGTTTGTGTTATTTGTCAATTACACTACCATGAAGACTGTTGGAGAACTAGATTTAGAGCAATTTATACTAGCCAGTATGACGCTCAAATAGACTTAGATATTAAAACATATTATCAAGACATTGATAGAAATATAGCCAACAGGTTACAAGGAAATGAAGACTTCAAAGGAAAGGGAATTTCCTATGATTTAGAAGAATACCATTCTGATAATAGTTCAGAAGACCAAATACCCTTAGATTTTATAGATAAACCTTAGAAAGGAATATATATTTTAGAAAAAAATAATTTAGGGATTTTTACTAAACCACATGCTTGTTTTGTAGAATTATTTGTTCAACACAAAGACTATCCTAAAAGACTTTCAGCTTTTATAGATACGGGATGCTTTCAGAGTATTTGCAAGGATAATGCCTTCCTTGAAGACTATTTTTTAGAAAGTACTCAAGAAATCTATGGTAAAGTGACTAATGGAGATCCATTTACCTTATATTTCCATACTATTCCTATTTATTTTAAATTAGGAAATCATACCAATAAAACCGTTAACCATCGATTTTGGATAATGGATCATCGTCCTAGTTTCACAGGAAATATTATTTTAGGATAAGACTTTATTAGTAAATATCATCCTTATACCCAGTATAACGATAAGATATTAATTAGTGATATAGAGGAATTTAATATTAAAGCCCCTCTAATAGATCACAAGACTGCCTTTGACTTTATGCAGGTCAAACTCAATTATAGACCCATAAAACATCAGAGTTATTCAGCTGAGCATGATGGACCTAGACCTACAACCCAACAAGAAGCCCTAGAAATCACTAAACCCTTACAAAAAGAATGTAAGTGTCCAGAACAAAAGTTTTATAAGAAAATAGCGCTTATACAACAAGACATTTTAGATCAAGCCCAGCACACCTTATTACAGGTTCAAGCCATATCCAAACAGAAGAAAATGGATATAAATGTAGAAAAATAAAAGATTAGGCAATTATCAGAGCCTACTTTAGGATAAAATCCCATCTCTAAATGGGATAAAGATCAAAGTTACTGTGAAATTATCCCTATTAACCCAGACGCCACTATTAATGGTGGAACCTATAAGAAAGGATATTCACAAGAAGAAAAGGAAGAATTCAAGAAATACATAGATGAAATGCTTAAGTTAGGCATTATTATGGAAAGTAAAAGTAGACATAATAGCCTTGCCTTCTATGTTCAAAATGAATCTGAACGTAAAAGAGGAAAAAGACGCATAGTTATATACTATAGACAAATAAATAAGAATTGTGAATTTGATTCTTATAAGATACCACACAAGAAAAATTTAATCAATCTGATTGAAGATAGAATAATATTCAGTAAGTTGATTACAAATCAGGCTTCTGGCAAATTAAGGTGCATCGAGACAGTATTACTTGGACAGCCTTTAGTGTGCCCCAAGGAAAATACAAATGGCTAGTAATGACATTTGGATACTTGAATGTTCCACAAGTATTCCAAAGAAGAATGGATAATATATTTAGACCTTATTCATAATTTTTCCTTGTTTACATAGATGACATTCTTGTAGTCAATAAGACTGAGATAGAGTATGTGGGCCATCTTAAAAAGATTATTTTAGAATTAGACAAACATGGTATTGTTATTTTTGAAAGAAAAATGCAATTATTTCAGACTGAAATAGACTTTGTGGGAATGCATATAAATGAAGGAAAAATATCCTTAACAGAACATATAACTAAAAAAATTCTTGAAATCCCAGACCAACTTAAAGATAGAAAACAATTACAATCATTTTTAGGGTTTCTTAATTGTGCTGCAAACTTTATTAATGACCTTGCTTCAAAAAGACAAAGCTTAACTGCCAAATTAAAAGGAATAGACAAGCCTAATCCTTTTTATTGGACTAAAGATGATTTTGAAGTCATAAAACAGATTAAAGATGCAGTCAAGAACATTCCTTTACTTGAACTGCCTAATGCAGAAGACCGATTTATAGTAGAAACAAATGCCTCTGATAAATAATGGGGAGCAGTATTCTTTACCATTGATCATCAGACAAAAAAGAAGAATCTTGTAGATATAGTTTTGGAACCTTTATAGATCGAGAAACAAGATACACTGCCCATGAAAAAGAAGTTTTATCCATAGTAAGGGCAATAGATAAATATATGTTTTTTCTTATACCTAAACATTTTAATGTGTATGCTGACTCTTCTTATGCAGTAAAATTCAGAGATTTAGATTTGTCCAAATCAAGGACTAATAGACTTATTAGATGGCAATAATTGCTTAATGGTTATGACTTCTCTCTTATACATATTAAGGGAAGTAAAAATACCATTCCAGACATTATATCAAGAAAACCAATGTTTGCTAACACTAATATGATTTCATGTTTTATGTTGCAAACAGAAGACCTAGACAACATGAGTTCCTCTGGAACAAATAGACTGAACAGAGAAGATGTTGCAGACTATCTTAGACGCGTAAGACCAAATGCTGGTATAACGCAAAGACAAACTCATATTCAAGATTCTCAAGAAAGACTAATCTTAGAGAACTTTGATGATATCTTAGTCCCTCCTGGAAAATCTAGACATGAGATTATTTCTTAAAATAGACTCATCCAAAAAATGTATTGCCCCCTATATAGACCTGATCAAAGATATCCAGACTTGATCAAATTTAGACGAGTATTTTCAGAAGATGAAAATACTCTCATAGAAGATCTTTGGTGGAATGTCAGAAATAGACTTTGGATAGAATTTAAGCAGAATCTGGTAGCTGGTGTTAGATTCATGAGACTCCAAAGACTTGCAGTAACCCAACTTAGTAGGACTGCTACTCCTAGACCACAAACGCAGACTTTTGCTCAGACCCTCGGAGAATCTTCCAAAATTAGATCGACTGATAATTTTTGTTATCAGAAAAAGACGTTTAAGACTAAGATTATTATACCATCTGGACATAATAATCTCCCATTAGTAGAAGACTTTCAAAAAGAAACTAATAACATTATTTATCATTTTTAATATGTTATTATAAGAAATAAATGGAGATGCTTTAATGATTAAATTTTTCTTCAAAGACGTTCCAAAGATATATCTTTTTGGAAAATCAGATATGGCTCATATAACTCTTGCAGACCACAGGTTCATTGGACTCGTTCAGATAAAGGATATTAAAGACTCTATTGCTCTTGGAAAAATAGTCCACGAGTATGTTAAGAAGGTACAAGACTTCCTTCCTCTATTTACTAGAGTTTATCAGATTGCTCCAAGTTCCTATAGAGGAATGAGAGCTGAAGGATTGAGACTTTTTAGATTTTCCAATTATATATTTGAAGACGTTGAGATTCTATCGGAAGACGAAACAAAAGATTTAGTTATTGATAAGTCCAAGCTCCAGATTGCTCAAGCCATGGAGACAATAGAAATTATGGAATTATTGACAGGCGAAGACAGATAGCACACTGCCTACCAAAAGAAGACCTAGCAATCCAAGCTGATGAGCTATTCAATGGAAGGCTCAAGAAAGAAGCCAGGGAATTGGTAGAGATAGCTTTACCACCTAGCCTTATAATTGTGGGACTCATTGATGAATTTTTCAATAATGCCCTCCCAGACCAAGACGAGGTAGAAGAAGACATGGACGAGATAAAGACGGGGCCCTCGTTAGCAGAAGAATTATTAAGGACAGAAGATGCCCTGCCTAGACCTATGCATTATTACAAGATAACAAGAAGAACCTAGATTTGAAAAGGCCCTTTAGTGTGTACTTTAGGTAAAACAAACTTTGTCCCAATTTTTAGTTAAACCGAATTTTAACTTCTTAAACCCTAAGCACGCATCTAAGTGATCAAATCCATTCGAAGAATATAGCATGCGGTAAAAGAAACAATTTCAGAAAAAAAATCTCCGAAGGGCAAAACCTTTTTATTTCACTATAATTTGTAAGACACAACTTACACGGATTACAATGAAATAGGGTGACATACGAAATACCCGTAGGTGTCGGTTCCGATGTCGTTGGTTGGAATATCCCGCAAGAACTCCAGATGTTCAACAATGGAAAAGAAATGGCTTCTCCATAAGTTACTTCATAAGGACTCCCTCCACAATAGCACGCAACTCTCCAGTTGTATAGTTCTCCCCACAAAGGTAAAGTTTCAACAAACTTGAATCTGGGGTTCGAAAAATAATTCACTAAAGGATTGGGATGTTTTCTGAATTGAAAATCAAAGGTTAAAGAACCTAAAAGAAGAAGAAAAAAGAATTCTGCAGAAGCAGTTTCATAACAGTTCAAAAATACAGATCTTCATATAAAAATGAAGTTAAAGACTCCTATTTATAAAAAAACTTAAGGCGTCGCGTCGCTCGAATGAGATAGCTAAGTCGTTCGAACGAGAAACATGACACGTGGCAAATGTCGCTTGAACGACTTCTCGCGAGATATCTATGTCGTTTGAATTACAAAAGTAGGTCGTTCAAACGACCTATCAAACGAGATTCCACACGGACTTATAGATAATTTCGATAAGAACGTGTGGCCGCTAGTGTCGTATTTTTTTGATTTTTTATGAATTGGTTATGATTTTTCTACGAAAAGGTGTCCGAGAACAAAATCTTTAAAAAAATATTTGATAAAAATATCCCAACACTTTAAGTGAAATGCTAAGGAATTAAAACTCAACCTTACCAAACTTAACCTTGCGGAGGCTTGAATGTTGAAGATCTTGATATTCGGATCCGTCTTTGATGCTTGAATGTTCTTGAATGCTCTTCGACGGTATAGCGGTATATGACATACTGAATTGATAACGGACTTATAAAATAATGTCCTTACAAATCTCCCCCTATGTCTATGCCGGTACAAAATAAAAACTCTGAATTATCAAATCAAAGTGCCTATACAAATCTAATATCCCCCATGAACCAAAAAATGGAAAATACTAAAATTTGCAAGTCTTCAAATTTTCTTCAAAAATCTTCAAACCTTTAAGCTTTTCTCATCAGGGTGTACAACATATGATCATCACTTTTGTACCTACACACATGAGATAAAGCAAATACTTTCGTGACGCATCGAGTTTGAAATGATATAAGAATAAATCAATCAATATAATCAAATCTCCCCCATAATGCAAACTCCCCCATAAAATCATAATTCGTTCTCCCCCTTTTTATTATGTCTCCAAATAGACAGATAAGAAGAAACAAACTAAACATGGAGTGTCACTATAAAAGTGTATAGCAAATATGAATCAAACTACGCGCATACAAAGGAGTATCTCAAAAGATTCCACAAGTTATTTTTGATTTTTTAATTTTTTCAAAGAAAAAATAATGTTACAACAATCATACACCATGGATTTATACTAAAACAACCAAGTCGTGGAAATGAAATTTATGAGTGTGAACACATTCGATAGGTAAATCAACTCATCAATCATATGTGCATGATGAATACATGTACCCATAACGAATGAACATAAAAAATATCCTTAGGTGTAAATTTTTTGAATTTAGATGACATCGTCTTAATCAAATCAACAAGTCAAAGCCTAAGTGATTTTCACACCAATAACGTCCAAACTATTTAGTGCCGTTTCGAGAACTTTTCAAAGGACGTGCAAACCCATTGATATATCCATCCAAAACTCCCTCATATATAATAATGCAATTTTATTTTTCTAATGAGGTTCTAAATTCTCAACTTAGAGAAAACCTATTGGCCCAAATTTTTGGCATATTTCATCTTTTTATTGCCTTAATTTTTTGTGTGGGCTCTTTTCAAACGGTGGCTTTCACGACGTGATTATTATTCACTCCCAGCCCTTTTCCGTGTTCACTCATCATTTTTTTTCTCTTAAACAAATTCCTCACGGGCAATGGATCTTGCATGCACTACTTTTATTACCCTCATATTATTACACTTAGTTCGTTTTAAGGACGGGATTGTGAAGAAAACACCCAACCAACTTGTGATAAGTCAAGAACAATAATCAAACAAATTCGTGCATGTGTGCAATAAAGGATATCATAAGTCAAATATGTAGGAAGTAAAAACTAATTACATCTCAATGACTCCAAACATTATAAAGAACATGGATTAATTGACATATTGTCTCAAAACACTATCAAATAGTCACATAAAAAATGGAATCAAATTATGACTTGGTCATTCTAAGTGTTTATCCATTAAAAGGTGTAAACAAAATACAAAACTCTTTTTGAATTTTCTACAAATTTTATCAAAATAAAATCTTTTTGACTTTTTCAAATTCTTCTAAAAAAAATAGAAAATCTTTTTGCATTTTTCAAAAATTAATTAACAGAAAAATATAACTACAAAATGTTACAACCAATAATAGGGATATAATATCGATATGAGCAACATCCTATGCTAGCAAGTAGTAATCACACAAGAGAATCCAAAATGAAAGAGGATGTGATAAACGAGTAATGCAATATTTTCAATTAAGCATGGATACCAAGAATAATTGCATATAAATTGTCCAGAAGCAACCCATCAGTACCAAAACATAAGCATATGAACACAGGGTACTGAAACAGAAGGGAAGCAAAAAATTCCAGACATGTCGCTTAAACGACTCATCTCTATCGATCGAACGACAAGGGCATGTCGCGAGAAGCAACTTCGCGCAAGACAGAGTTGTCGCTCAAACGACCTATAGATCTCGCTCGAACGAGAAAACCAAAATTTCACAATTTGTCCAAAATGTCATACAGTTTTGCCCAGTGCAAAAATTTCGTGAAAACAGTACATGTAAGGGGCAAACAGCTCAAAAACAATGCTAAAACAGTAGCGAAACACACAAATGCAACAAATAAATCAATGTGCGCTACGTCAAAGTGAGTCATAACACTAGAAAGAATATAACACGATGCATATCTAGTGCATGACAAAACATCCAACATAATCAACCAAACGATCTCACATGGGGTGAATCACGTGCTATCAAACGAGAATCATGAACAAATAGACCATAATCCTCTAAATCCGATTTCCTAACCCAAATCGATGTGTAATGAGGTGTGGGGTTTTGGGAACCGGTGTGACTCTCTCTTTATGTTTCCTAGGTCCATTCAAAAGCTTATAGCAGAAACGCCTAAGATGGCCTTCTCCTCAAATTCCTAAGTGGTTCTTGTAATACCCCGAGATTTTTAGGACAATAATTTAATTATTTTTGGGAGAAATAAATATTATTTCAATTGGAGAATAATTAAATTTCCATTTAAGGCAAAAATTTAAAGATGTTAGAAAGTAATTTGAATGACGATTCTGAGCTTGTGGTTGATTCCGAAAGGGTCGAGATAGTAAAAATGACTGTACTTAGGTCTTATTTGGATTCCGATATTTTAAGTTCGTTTGGCTCAAATTAAAGTAAATGAGTCATTTAAAGTGTGTATTATCATTTAAAGTTGTGTATTTCGGGAGATGAGGCTTAAAAAGCATATGGGAGAATTCAATCTCATTTGAGAAAAGAAAAAAAAATCCCTAGAAAGAGAGAGAGAGAGAGAGAGAGAGAGAGAGAGAGAGAGAAGAAAGAAGAAGATAAAGAGAAGGAAAAGTTTGGGAAGTCCGGTCAATCCGTGATTTCGAGGGAGATTCCGACTCTACAATTTTGAGGCAAGTGATTAAACTTGATAAATAATTCATGTGCATCTTTTATTTCATGATTTGTGGATAAATTTATGGATTTTGGGTTAATAATGTTTAAACCTAAATTTTGGGTTAAATCTTACATTTGATGTGTATATGATGGATTTGAGGTTGTAAATTAGTTGGGTATATATATTTGATGAGTGTTAATGTTATGAATATGTTTGGGTTGAAGATTTGTGGTTTGAAGTAGGTATTTAGAGGTTTTTGGAAAGTTGGAGTTCTTTGAAAATGGAGTTTGGTCGAGGTTACTAGTGAGGCCGGTCGACTGCGGCAAGGGAGCCGGTCGATCGCGCCTCAAAGGAAAAGTATATTGTCTTTGTTTCTAGGAAAAATTGAAAACCGCAGTCGATCGGGATTATGTTTTTGGTTCAAGAATGGGATTTCAAGTTTATCCCCTTTCTTTTGGGTTTATGTTTATGGACCTTCCTAATTATTGTATCATAGAGGATTAAGTGATCATATAATGGGACTAATGATTTTAGAAAGGTGAGAAGATGTTTGGGGCTATTTTATAAATGAAATTAATTGTGTAGTGTCCCTTGCATTTAGGGAATGAGAGAAAAAATTTGTGGGTGATTGGATGTAAATGTTGAGGTCTTATTGATTGATTTCGAGAGACTGCGAATTTAAGTTATCATATCGATTTAGTGGGAAATCCTCTTAGCGACAAGGTAAATATTTGAGTAAAAATAAATGTTGATTGATGTGCATCCGGATATAGAGAGTATCCTTAATGTTTGTTGAATTGGGAGATTAGTCATAATCATAGAAGTGATGGGTGAACTTCAAGTGAGAGATCGTATTATGTATATAAAGTGAGGAAGTTATACGAGTTGCAACGATTAGTATATCGAGAGTAATATACTTATAAATGAAATTATTTCATTTATACATACGAGCGTAAATGAGTATGTATACTTATATGGTGTGATATAAATATCTTGTGTGATGGTATGCATTAATATGGTGTGACTGTATATGTATATATAGTGTGAATAATATATGTATATTTATGTGAAGCATACCCCCTCTATGCTATCATGGGAAGTTGCGCGATGTGGGTAAGGCCCCTGTCTTGAGGAGCAGGGAGCGTATAGTCACCAGTTCATAGCCTCCATTATTATCGTGTGATTTTTATTAGGGATGAGACGTGGTGGGTATGTTTCATCTCTTTTCCGAGGAGGAACTATGACCGCTTTCCATATGTTGTGATTTGGTTTATACCAAGGCAGTGTGAGATTCCGACCGTTGGTACCCAGGATGATATATGAGTGATTCCCTGGTAGATGATAGCATTGAGAAACTGCATCCTCGAGTTATAGCTCGCTGGGATGGTTATTATACTTGTGTATCTAGTATATTACATGTATATGATTATGTGATATCATATATCTTTATCTAGAGTAAAGAGATACAAGAATAAAGATTGAATCTCAATCCAAGAGATTTTATCCGGACTTAAATTGTGATTGGTATATTAAGGTGAAAATTCTAGGTATATAATTATATCAGTATATATATATATATATATATATATATATATATATATATATATATATATATATATATATATATATATATATATATATATATATATATTTCGTAGGGTACCGAGGGCATAATGGACCTCAACGACAAACATTATCAAGGAGTAGTGTATCGGGGGGTTTCTTGTTTGGATTTCACTTCCGAGACGTCCCACGCACGAAATGCAGTGCAATGTTGGGAGTGGGGAGAATTTTAGTCCTTAGTACTCATAATTACATATTATTACGTCTCAACAATCAATCAAGGAGTAGTGTATCGGGGGGGTTCTTTATTTGGATTTCGCTTGCGAGACGTCCCACGGACGAAATGCAGTGCACTGTTGAGAGTTGTGAATAGTTTAATCCTATATATGTTAATTAAGTAATTTGGTGTTATATGCGTCATGCATTGAGGGCATAATGAATCTCGATAATCAATACTATCAAGGAGTAGTGTATCGGGGGGGTTCCTTATTTGGATTTCGCTTACGAGACGTCCCACGCAAAAAACGCAGTGCAGTATTGAGAATGGGGAGAAGTTTAGTCCTTAGCATTTAGATGCTAATAAATCATTTATGTCAATAACTAGAATCCGAGAGATACTAGTAAGAGATTATGTATATGTATATTTATATGTTAAGTAAGTGACGTACATTTTGGACTATGATAGAGTAGGTAGATGAGGGTTATGTTATGATGGAAGTTTTTATGAGTATAAATTTGGGTGTAGGTTAGACAAGTTTCCCATAGATAGGGTCGGGCAGTTATTTGAGGATCATGTGCATACGTTTAGGTGAGCGCTATAGTTGAGAGGTGAGTTGGATTTTCTGGAAAGTGCGACTCCACTTTAATCTATCATATTGCATTTGAAATTATTATGCATTTTAATGAACTTGCTAAAAATGTTTTTACACCTCGGGCTCTGACCCGTTTATATTTTCTTCTTTCTATATATATTATATTATTTTAGGTGTTCCTCCGCAAGGACGCCATTGGTGTTATCCATCCAGTGTATTCGTGGAGCCGTAGGTGATGTGGACTATTGCGGGATTTCGTTATAGCCGTTTCTTATCTTTTGTAAATCTAGATTAGGATTCAGTTTTTACATCGGGTTTATACCCAAGAGTTTTAGTTGTAGCATTTTGTTTATACTTCTTTTCTTATACTATTGTATTGCCTGTGACCCAACAGCATATTCGGGTATCTTTCTTTTGTGATCTTAGTATGTAATTTAGAATTACTTCTTTGTATCATAGTCATGTGCTTATGGTATCATTTTCATTAGTTGTTATGTTGTTGGTTGGTTATTGCATTGTATGTTTTAATTTTTTTGGCACCCTCTTTTTGTAGTAATGGGTTGTTAGCTGTGCTTTTTTTAGTATCGTCTGTAGATGCTGAGAATTATCCACTTGAGATTTCTGATTATTTTAGTATAGGGTTGGCCACCCATTATTATTTTAAGCAGGTTATCACATGTGGTATCAGAGCATCAGGTTCTAGTGTCTTTAGAATCTATGTGGGTTTTCTGCGTTCTTTCGTAAACGTTCTTGATATAGAGCCCTATTATTAGGACTGTTGTGTTCACGCGTCTGTATTTTCTTCTGTGGTGAGAAAACACTTGAAAGGAATTATGATCCTCTTGTTCTTGTTTCAGATGCTACCTAAGAGAGGTCATCCAGTCAGGGCAAATAAATGGGCTGAGAGTATGGAACCCCAAATGCCTCAAGGGACTATAACCACAGCTAAAGTTGCCAATATTGTGACACAAGCAATAACTGCTGCCATTTGTACGATGGCACATCATCCTACAGTTCATGCAATCCAAGCCCACCCAGGGTTGTCTACATGGGAAAGAGTACGGGACGATTTTAGGAAGGGGCATCCTCTAGAATTTTCAGGGGGAGACGATGCGATGGCTGCAAGTTGATGGAAGAATAGTATGCAAAGGCACCTTCGAATTGTTGAATGTAGTGAGGTGCAGAATCAATTTCTTGCCACCTTTAATTTAACTGGAGCAGCTCTCTGTTGGTGGGAGTCAGTCACCACATCGAAACAGATATACATTGCCCATAGAAGATTTTTGGGAACTCTTTGACCGAAAGTATTTTCCTGCGGCGATCCAGAAGGAAATGAGGAGGAAGTTGTTGGATATATTTCAAGGTGATCGAACGGTGGCCGAGTATGAGGAAGAATTTACTTGATTGGATAATTTAGTGCCCGGTGAGGTAAATACAGAGGGTAAACATATAGAGAAGTTCATGGGACGTTTAGATTAGCGAATTCGGCAGCATTTGTTAGGAAATCCAGCATTAGTGACTTTCACTGAGGTATTGAATGCGACACTGTTACAGTGTCATTAATATCGTCTTCGTTCACAAGGGGATAGGAACTTTAGAGACTCGGGTTCATCTAGTAGGTCTAGAGAAGAGAATGGCAGTGCAGCAAGAGGGTATGAGCAAAATTATAGAGGGACGCAACAACATTTTATTCCTCAAGATGGACAGAGAGGATTTGCTGGCAGATGTTTCTTTTATAAAGAATTAGGCCATAGGAAGAGAGATTGTCCTGAAAGGGGTAGAGGACCACAGTTTGAGGAAGTTTTGGATATAACACCCTTGCAGCAAATTCGAGGCCATTTTAGGCCGGGAGCCTTTGAGTGGGAACCTATTGATGAAGATATACAGTCGGACTAGATATGTATGATATAAATTACTATCCTTTGTGATTAGGATTATGCTTTGATGGGTATTGGGAGTATCGCTTGTGAGACTTAGATGCATGGTTAGTGGTAACCCTATTATGATCCAAAAGGGAGGAGTGAGCAAGTGAGGCTCTTATATGATTATCTTTGGGAAAATAGATTGTTTTGTGTTAGGCTAGCAGAGAGATATGATTTTGTTTTGAACGTAGGAATTGTTAAAATGTGTTGGATAATGTTGGTAAAGCTATTTATTTTATAGTCGTGATAGACTTATATATTTGTTATATTCCAGTTATGGAAGAGCCTAGTGTATGGCAATGTTTTGTTATGTGGTAAAAGATTATTATTGCTTATAAGATTAAGAGTTTAGTGGATTATTCTTGAGCGAGGGACTTAGCTCATAGTTATGCTAGTTTTGAGAACAATATGTTAGTAATAGTATGATAATTGTTAGCACCTTGTGTCTTAGGCATAAGGTATTTTAATTTGAATGTCGAAAGACATAAACTATTTTTAAATTAAACTGTTTTCAAAATAAATTTTTTATTGGCCTTCTGGCAATATCAAAAATGATTTACACAAAAATATTTTTAAACTCTAGTCCCGATCTAACTAATCTCAATCCCCGACATAGCTACATAGTAGTGTATTGGGAGGGTTCCTTGTTTGGATTTCGCATGCGAGACTTCCCCTGCATGAAAGTAACAAATGTCAGGAATTGAGAGAAGTTAAATCTTTGGACCTTTTAATTTTTTTTTTCTTTTTATATAATTAGTATGATAATATGATTTATTTTATTTCGAGTTATTGTACAATTTGAGGCTAAGTGAAGCCTAATTATGTTTATACGAGAAGAGTTTGGGTACATGGTGTATGGGAGCCCTAGTTAGAAGATTTGGTTTTTAATTAATATGATTCGCGGTGAGAAGTGGGAGGAATAGGTATAGTGATTGTGAGGATAGGTACCGTAGGAACTAGTTAAGATTTGGAGTACTAGGCTTAGCTTAATTTTGAGGGAGAAATTCTTGTAAGTGGGGAAGTCTGTAATACCCCGACATTTTTGGGACAATAATTTAATTATTTTTGGGAGAAATAAATATTATTTCAATTGAAGAATAATTAAATCGGCATTTGAGGTCAAAATTTGAAGATCTTAAAAAGTAATTCCAATGACGATTCTGAGTGTGTGGTTGATTTCGGAAGGGTCGAGATAGTTGAAATGACTGTACTTGGGTCTTATTTGGGTTCCAAAATATTTTAAGTTCGTTTGGCTCGAATTACAGTAACCGGGTCATTTAAAGTGTGTATTATCATTTAAAGTTGTCTATATGGGGAGATAAGGTTTAAAAAGCCTACGAGAGATTTCAATCTCATTTGAGAGAAAAGAAAAAAAAAACCTAGAAAGAGAGAGAGAGAGAGAGAGAGAGAGAGAGAGAGAAGAAAGAAGAAAGAAGAAGAGAAAGAGTAGGAAAAGGTTGGGAAGTCCGACTAATCCGTGATTTCGAGGGAGATTCATACTCTACAACTTTGAGGCAAGTGATTAAACTTGCTAAATAATTCTTGTGCATCTTTTATTTCATGATTTGTGGATAAATTTATGGATTTTGGGTTAATAATGTTTAAACCTAGATTTTGGGTTAAATCTTACATTTGATGTGTATATGATGGATTTGAGGTTGTAAATTAGTTGGGTTTATATATTTGATGAGTGTTAATGTTATGAATATGTTTGGGTTGAAGATTTGTGGTTTGAAGTAAGTAGTTAGAGGTTTTTGGAAAGTTGGAGTTCTTTGAAAATGGAGTTTGGCCGAGGTTATTGGTAAGGTCGGTCGACCGCGGCCAAGGAGTCAGTCGACTGCGCCTCAAAGGAAAAGTATACTGTCTTAATTTGTAGGAAAAATTAAAATTCGTGGTTAAGGGACTGGTCGAACGGGCCTCTATTTTTTTATCAAGAATGGGATTTCAAGTTTATCCCCTTTCTTTTGGGTTTATATTTATGGACCTTCCTAATTATTATATCATAGTGGATTAAGTGATCATATAAGGGGACTAATGATTTTCGAAAGGTGAGAAGATGTTTGGGGCTATTTTATAAATGAAATTAATTGTGTAGTGTCTCTCGCATTTAGGGAATGAGAGCAAAAATTAATGGGTGATTGGATGTAGATGTTGAGGTCCTATTGATTGATTTCGAGAGAGTGCGAAATTAAGTTATCGTATCGATTTAGTGGGAAATCCTCTTAGCGACTAGGTAAATATTTGAGGAAAAAAAAATTTTAATTGATGTTCATACAGATATAGAGAGTATCCTTAATGTTTGTTGAATTGGGAGATTAATTATAATAATAGAAGTGATGAGTGAACTTCAAGTGAGATATCTTATTGTGTATATAAAGTGGGGAAGTTATGCGATTGCAACGGTTAGTATATCAAGAGTAATATACTTATAAATGAAATTATTTCATTCGTACATACGAGCGTAAATGAGTATGTATACTTATATGGTGTGATATAAATATCTTGTGTGATGGTATGCATTAATATGGTGTGACTGTATATGTATATCTAGTGTGAATGATATATGTATATTTATGTGAAGCATACTCCCTCTATGCTATCATGGGAAGTTATGCGATGTGGGTGAGGCCCCTGGCTTGAGGAGCAGGAGGCGTATAGTCACCAGGTCGTAGCGTCCATTATTATTATATGATTTTTATTAGGGATGAGACGTGGTGGGTATGTTTTGTCTCATTTTCGGGGAGGAACTATGACCGCTTCCCATACGTTGTGAGTTGGTTTATACCAAGGCGGTGTGAGATTCCGACCGTTGGTACCCATGATGATATGTGAGCGATCCCCTGTTAGATGATAGCATTGAGAAACTGCATCCTCGAGTTATAGCTTGCTGTGATGGTTATTATACTTGTGTATATAGTATATTACCTGTATGTGATTATGTGATATCATATATCTTTATCTATAGTAAAGAGATATAAGAATAAAGATTGAATTTCATTCCGAAAGATTTTATCCGGACTTAAATTGTGATTGGTATATTAAGGTGAAAATTCTAGGTATATAATTATATCAGTATATATATATATATTTCGTAGGGTACCGAGGGCATAATGGACCTCAACGACAAACATTATCAAGGAGTAGTGTATCGGGGGGTTTCTTATTTGGATTTCACTTCCGAGACGTCCCACGCACGAAACGCAGTGCAATGTTGGGAGTGGGGAGAATTTTAGTCCTTAGTACTAATAATTACATATTAGTACATCTCAATAATCTATAGTGTCAAGGAGTAGTGTATCGGGGGGATTCCTTGTCTGGATTTCGCTTGCGAGACGTCCCATGCACGAAACGCAGTACACTGTTCAGAGTTTTGAATAGTTTAATCCTATATATGTTAATTAAGTAATTTGGGGTTATATGCGTCATGCATTGATGGAATACTGAATCTCGATAATCAATACTATCAAGGAGTAGTGTATCGGGGGGTTCTTTGTTTGGATTTCACTTGCGAGACGTCCCACGCACGAAACGTAGTGCAGTATTGAGAATTGGAAGAAGTTTAGCCCTTAGCATTTAGATGTTAATAACTCATTTATGTCAATAACTAGAATCCGAGAGATTCTAGTAAGAGATTATGTATATGTATATTTATATGTTAAGTAAGTGACGTACATTTTGGACTAGGGTAGAGTAGGTAGATGAGGGTTATGTTATGATGGAAGTTTTTATGAGTATAAATTTAGGTGTAGGTTGGACAAGTTGCCCGTAGATAGAGTCGGGCAGTTATTTGAGGATCATGTGCATACGTTTAGGTGCGCGCTATAGTTGAGAGGTGAGTTGGAGTTTCTGGAAAGTGCGACTCCACTTTCATCATGTCATATTGCATTTAAAATTATTATGCATTTTAATGCACTTACTAAAAATGATTTTACACCTCGGGCTCTGACCCGTTTATATTTTTTCTTGTTATATATATTATATTATTTTAGGTGTTCCTCCGCACGGACGCCATTGATGTTATCCATCCAGTGTATTCGTGGAGCCGTAGATGATGCAGACTGTTACGGGATGTTGTTATAGCCGTTTTATATCTTTTGTATATCTAGATTAGGATTCAGTTTTTACATCGGATTTATACCAAAGAGTTATAGTTGTAGCATTTTGTTTATACTTCTTTTCTCAGACTATTGTATTATCTGTGACCCGACAGCATATTCGAGTATTTTTCTTTTATGATCTTAGTATGTAATTTAGAATTAACTCTTTGTATCGTAGTCATGTGCTTATGTTATCATGTTTATTAGTTATGTTGTTGGTTGGTTATTGCATTGTATGTTTTAATTTTTTTGTCACCCTCTTTTTGTAGTAATGGGTTGTTAGCTGTGTTTTTTTTAGTATCGTCAGTAGATGCTGAGAATGATCCACTTGAGATTCCTGATTATTTTAGTATAGGGTTCGACACCCGTTATTATTTTAAGCGGGGTGTTACCATTCTCTCCTCAATTTCCTAGGTGGCGCTCTCTGAATTTGCCTAGGTGGATCTCTGCTAGTGATCTTAGGAGGCTCTCTCACGATGTTCCTAGAGGGATCTTTCTTAACAAACTTAGGTGCCTCTTTCTTAACAATCTGTGGAGTCTCTCTCACACGTATGGGAATGGGTGCAACATATTTTTCAAAACCAATCCCACCCCTATCCTTTTTATCTCAATAGTGCCTAAAATATTATCAAGTTTTTCAGACCTAGACTCCCAATTAAATTTCACCTTACTCGAATCTCTCAAACTTTTCTCAAGTTCACTTATCCTAGATTCAAGTAAGCGCCTAGAACCCTCAAACTCAAGAATATCCTTTTTCATAGCTTCCATCACACCATGAAGACTATCTCTCTCACCCTCGACATACTCAAGCTTCTCTCTCAAAATTTTCTCACGTGCCCTATGTTCTTCAACTAAAACATCATTATTTTTTAAGGCACACTCTTTCAATTGAGCTTTCAATTTCAAATTTTCTTTCTTTGTTTTTAAAGTTTCTTCATACAATTCTTTGAATGCAGTTTGCAAATCTCTCTCGTCTTCTCTCTCATTATCACTCACCTCATCCTCACTCTTAGGGTTATCACTACTTGTGGCATCAACATTCTCATGAGTAGCAACACAGTTGGGGAGGACACTCTTACTTGCACAAAAGTTTTATTCACTTGAATCATTCTCACTTAGGGTGGAAACATAAACAATCAGTTTATTAAAACACTCCCTAACCTTGGTGGGACACTCATCTATGCTATGGCCAATCCCCTCACCATAAAGACATCTCTCAGATTCTTTCCTTTTAACGAGAGTTTTAAAAACAGATTTCACACGAGATTTCCAAATAGAGTTTTCAAACACTTGAGTTCTAATATCATCAAAACCACCGATAGCCATTTTTGTAAAAAAATAGGATCAAACACACTAACTTAGTGCAACAGGCTTTTACACAAAGGTGCGTGCAAAAATCAGGATCACGCGATAAATTTGCATAACCCGCTCTGATACCAATTTGAAAAGGCCCTTTAGTGTGTACTTTAGGTAAAACCAACTTTGTTCCAATTTTTAGTTAAACCGAGTTTTAATTTCTTAAACCCTAAATATGCATCTAAGTGATCAAATCCATTCGAAGAATAAAGCATGCGGTAAAAGAAACAACTTACACGGATTACAATGAAATAGGATGACATACGAAATACCCGCAGGTGTCGGTTCTAATGTCGTCGGTTGGAATCTCCCGAAAGAACTCCAGATGTTCAGCAATGGAGAAGAAACGACTTCTCTATAAGTTACTTCATAAGAACTCCCTTCACAATAGCACGCAGCTCTTCGGTTGTAGAGTTCTCCCCACAAAGGTAAAGTTTCAATAAACTTGAATCTAGGGTTCCAAAAACAACTCACTAAAGGATTGGGATGTTTTGTGAATTAAAAATCAAAGGTTAAAGAACCTAAACGAAGACGATAAAAGAATTATGCAAAAGAAGTTTCGTAACAATTCAAAAATGCAGGTCTTCTTATGAAAAACGGAGTTGGAGACTCCTATTTATAAAAAGCTTAAGGTGGCGCGCTGCTCGAACGAGATAGCTAGGTCGTTCGAACGAGAAACATGACACATGGCAAATGTCGTTTGAACGACTTCTCACGAGATATCTATGTTGTTTGAATGACAAAAGTAGGTCGTTCGAACGACCTATCAAATGAGATTCCATACGGACTTATAGATAATTTTGATAAGAACGTGTGGCCGCTAGTTTTGTATTTTTCTGATTTTTTATGAATTAATTATGATTTTTCTACGAAAAGGTGTCCGAGAACAAAATTTTTAAAAAATATTTTATAAAAATATCCCAACACTTTAAGTGAAATGCTAAGGAATTAAAACTCAACCTTACCAAACTTAACCTCGCGGTGGCTTGAATGTTAAAGATCTTGATATTCGGATCCGTCTTTGATGCTTGAATGTTCTTGAATTCTCTTCAACAGTGTAGTGGTATACGACATACTAAATTGGTAACGGACTTATAAAATAATGTCCTTACAAGATTCCCTTACAGTGTGAAGAATAAGACAGCCCAGACATGCCCCACACGGGCCCCTAGAAAGCTTTTTGTCGTAAAGAAGAAAGAGACCCTCACAAAGACGTTAGGATAAAATTATTACTAGGCGACATATTTACTTTAGGTAAAGAAAATAGTATAGACTTTAATAATTTGTATCTCTTTAACCGGCTAGCTTTTTAGCCTCTGGTAGCGAGTCATTTGTAATTCCCTTGTGCTATAAAAGGGAGCGTCCAGTTGAGTTTAGACATCTATGGTAAGGCTTCCAGTATTAAATATTATAGAGAGAGAGAGAGAGAGAGAGAGAGAGTATGATTGTAGTGAGTAATATGTACATGAGTGAGTAAACCTCTCATAGGTAGGGGAGAGGAGAGAGTTGTATTTTCTTATGCTATGCAATAAAAGTATTTTCTTTTCCAGAAATCTCTTATGATAAGTTGTTATTATTTTCCAAATTGTCTCCAACTTTCTGTTCATAGAGGACTATTGTGTGTAACCTTTAGTGTAGCACATAAGGTGTTATACTGTTGAACCGCCACGAGGTGGGCATTAGGCATGAAGGGGTACAGGTAGGAAACGGGTACAATGCCAAAATAGTGGATTGAGGTGCGACACATAAAGAGAGAGTTGTAGAAGGCCGAGACTGGAGAAGAATAGTAGCAGAGCTAAAGAGAAGGAGTAAGATAAATATATTGCAGACCATAAGGAAGGTATAACTCAAACCAAACCCTTAACTATTTTCCATATTATTATTTTAAAAGAAACCTGCATGAGCCTACAAATAACTGAAGACGTTTTAGCATTTGTTAATCAAACAAATTTAGACTTAACTAGAGAAATCCAAGATTGGACTCTTACATACCCTAAAGATAAAGAACTTATAGAAACTGCTTTAACATACGCAGGCGGTACTTTCAAATATATAGACCAGGTTATTAAGTGGTTAGTATGTGAAGTACCTCAAATAGAAATAATTAGAACATAGATTCGAGATCTCTTTAGACAAAAGATAAGAACTGTAGAATTCGCAGAAGAACTTTCAAGACCGAAAACATACCAAGAATACACTAGGATACTTGAAGATGGTATAGATGTATTAAAATATATTAGACGTAAAAGATTAGCAGAAATAAAAGCTATTTTAATTAGATCCGTAGAAATCCGCCCTCTCCTTAAAAACGTAGAGACAGCTGCCCCTAGAACATATAAAAGATTTTTGTCATCCTACGGAGATAGCGATTTAGACAAATTTATAGAAGATGATATCATTGATATTGTTAATCAGATATATAAAGAAACTAGACTGATAAAATCGCAATACCGTATAAGATATTTAAGACTACAATATTTTCCTACAAAACCACTTGCAATTTCTAGACTCCCTGAAGAAACTATTTATCTTAACAATCCTCGCTATTCATAATTCCAATACGATAGTGACGGAAGAAGCTTGAGAAGTAGTATTAGCCCTGAAACTTCTACAATTACACTTCCAGATTAATTAGGCTTTAAAATAAGCTTAAAAAGGCTTTAGAAATCATTGGGAAAGAAAATTCTATTCTAGAAACCATAGAACAAGACAAAAAGTATAAGCGGTCCCAAGACTTTTTGGACGGTAGTGAAACTCGTCATTTAGACTAGCTAAATAGACTCGTCAGAGATCCTGACCGAATATATATATATATATATATATGTGTGTGTGTGTGTGTGTGTGTATGTGTGTGTGTGTGTGTGTGTGTGTGGTTAAATATATGCATACATACATACATATACACTTATATACATATAAGAGAGAGAAATAGAGTAGGTTATTGGGTTAGTCAGTTAGGTGTAGGTGGGGTTGAGCATGTCAAAGGTGGGTAGGTCGAGTTTAGGTAGGTGGGATGGATCTCGAATTAATGGGTCTGTTAGGGAAATCTATCGCAGGTGGATCGGATATGGTGGTGGTTTAGGAGGGTTTAACGGAGTTATGTGGTGTTCATTTCAAGGTAGGTGGGTTTGATGAGGTTGCTGAAGTGGTTGGTGGCCGACCGAAGTTGAAGTATGGTAGGAGGGGGTATAAGTCTAGGTGGAGGATTCAAGTGAAGGGTTCAGATGTTCTGGCAGGTTAAAAGTGGGTATAGGTTGGGTTAGTAGGTGGACATGGATTCGATGGAGTTGGGTGGTCTTTAGTGTGGACATATTTTTAATTGGGTTGCCAGGGCTTTGGTATTCAGGCAGAGGTGAATTATGGTAGTTTTGGTAGGGGTAGTGGAGGGGTAGTTTAGGTTTTTGAATGGAGGGGGAGAAAGAAGTGTGTAATGTTTGGTTGGAGATGATGAGTGAATAATGAGGGGGGGAGAGAGAGAGAAAGGAAAAAATCCGATTGGGTGTCTTGAATATGAGTTTAGAGATATTATTTAATGTGTGTGAGTGTATAGTAATATGGTGACAGTTCAAGGATGTGTTAGGGTGTGTGTGATAGTATGGAATAAGTGTGTGTGTGTGTGTGTGTGTGTGTGTGTGTGTGTGTAGTATACAATAAGTTTTATATATATTCACACACACACACACATATATATATATATATATATAACTAATAAAATTATTACAAAGATATATATGTACAAGAAACAAAAATAATCAAAATACTCATTTAAAAAACAACATAACACAAATATATAAAAACTCAAATAAACAAATTAAAATATACACTAAATGTAAAATACAAAATAAAATAAAGAAAATTGTATATATTAATAGAACACACCTATATATATATATATATATATATATATATATATATATATATATAAATATTTAATTATTTGGTAAGGTAGTTTTCATACAGCGAGGTGTCCAGGCCAGCTTACGCGCACCTCGACTAATCCCCGCTCGCGGTTCGTGGCTTTCGCTGGCCAAGCATTATTTTGACACTGCCAGGGATTGAACTGGGGACCAAACCCAATACACCCCCAAACAGTGTCCCAATGGCAGCCTTATACCACTAGGCCAAGAGGCTTGGTTATATATAAGGAGTAAAACTTATGTATGTCATAAATTAGCTTGTGATGTCATAAGATGTGTTTATTCGAGCAATACCCACTTTGCCCCTAAAGTCTTTAATTTCCCCCTCTTTTCTTTCTCACTAATTAATTCTTACTCTTTCACTTTTATTCAAATGTAAGGCTATTTTGCTAAACGCATCCAAAAATGCACTATCTCACAAGACACTCCAATACAAACAGCAAATCCCTTCTTTTCAGCCACACCTCACTCTCACTATGAGCCGCTCAAGAAAAATTGAGAAGAAGGATAAAAAACTATTAATTTTTGAACTTGACCCTTTCTTTGCTCCCTCTCAACATTAAACATGGGTGGAAATCAGCTTCTACGCAAGATTAGGCTCGATTCATCACCACCGACAGGAGGCTTCGGTAAAGGTTTGTGTTGTATCACAATGTTCCACAGTCAGATCTACATACAACCATCATGCCGGCCAACAATCTTCAAACTATGACAACAAATATGAAGAAAATACACTAAATCAGAAAAATTCCAACTCAATGGTTTAACCAAGTCATACATTTTTCTAATTTTGTGTTTTATATTTTTGAATTACAGGTATTATCTCTCCAATATCTCACACGCTAAAAGGTATACCCAAATCTTATATTTTTGCTTATTTTTTCTTCATATAAAAAATTTGTATTTCTTTTATTAATTTAATTTTTTGGTGGTTTTAGAGTATGAGACTCTATTTTCGTATTGGATTTTAGGTTTGCGTATGTTTATTTAGAGAGGTTTGTCCTGTTCTTTAGTGGTGCAGTCTATTCTTTAAAGTTAACGTCACTCGGGGGACTCTAAAGGTTTGCCCGACACTTTGGCCTCAGTTATTGTTATGATTTCACTTTGATATTACTTTCCTTTCTGAAAATTATTTTATTCAGGTAAATGTAATTCAGATTTTATTTATTTTTCCTCTCAGGGACCAAGGTAGAAATATTATGTATTTATTATTATTATTTTATTGTTTTTATTTTTATTGTATTTTACCTTCAAATATAATTACTGCCAATATTATGTACCTAACGTTGTGTGAATTATTCATAAATAGGTTATTATATTCATTCATGTGATATATTCTTATGGAGTTGTTTAAGCGACATTTTGGTTATTGTTTGTAAACCCTTACAGTTGTGTGTCAATGTGTTTAGTTAAATTTTGACCGCACTATATTATTTTACATTTATTAAACGTAACTATGTATTTGATGTTTATAGGAGGAGTAACAACGATGCTAGTAATAGAAATGTATATGTGTGTTTTTTGGATCGACAAAGATAGTCTTAATTTGAGGAAAATATAGTTTTCAACGCAGCGGGTGGAGACCTATACTACAATTTCGGCTATGGCTTCGATTTGTGAGTATAGGATTTAGGGGTTATGTTATTTGTGTGAGTTTGGGTGATATTATATTTCTATGAATTATATGGTAATTTGAGAAGTCAAGAGAACATGTATAGCATGGTTCAAAGTCAAAGCCGATACAGCGACGATACGACCGAGTTGACTAGGTATCAGTACCCACCGATCTGATTCTGAGTTACGAGTTGAGTTTTTTATTATTGGTGTAAATCGATCCTATATCGGTACTTACTTGGTAGTATCAATGATATCGCAGTAGAATCGACTCATATCGACGATATCGTGGTAGAATCGGCCCATATCGGCGATATCACGGGAGTATCGACCCATATCTGTGATATATCGGCCGAAATGGTATAAGTTACTAAGCATCAATCTCTCTATCTCAATTTTAAACTCACTTAATTGAGCCTCAATTTTGCATCTATGTCACGATCGGAGCAATCGCTTTCAATTCAATACAGGTTATATGATGTTTCGTGGTTGCAAATCGGGTTTTTTGATTGAATCTCGCATTTCTATTTTTATAATGTTGCTAAAGGGGTTATCTCCCATTTAACATTCTTTTTGTATTTACTTAATTTGTATTAAAATGTATCATTATTCATCTATCCTTAAAGTGTATTAAAATGTATCATTATTTATATTTTATATATCCTTAATTAGTAATAGGTACTATTATAACATTTATAAAGAATATATTACTAAATATATATTGATTTAGACAGTGTTATGCATACTAAATAATGATTCAATATAAACAATTATTCAATGTATGCATACTAAATGATGATTTTGTACTTGTTTAATTGATCCATATTATTATTCTTATTTTTCTAAACATTTTTATATTTTTTAAAAAAAATTTGAGTTCTCTAAATAGTGTATAGTTGCGTATCGCCCGATACCGATACCGATACCGAGTCAAAAACTGAGCGTTCGAGTCATAGGCCGATACCGCAACTTTGAACCATGATGTACAGTATGTAACTTTTTATTTGTAAAAACTACTTTGTTCTTGAACTTATTTTGCATTAGTTAGATTCAAAGTATCTTCAAGATCTTACTTGATATTGGTTGAAAAATCTCATGATGTGATCCATTTAGTTTATCCGAAGGTATTTGAAGTATTATTTGTGTATAAATGGTAGATTTTGTCAATAGGTTTGCACTAGGGCTAATGGTTAATGTCAATATTTTTATGTACCGCTGCTCTCTATATGTGGGTTATTTAGAGTGGGGATGGGTAGACTGGGTTACTGACATACTATATTGAAGTAAATTTTTTGCTCTTATCTATGTGGAACAAAATGGAATCATTTTCTTATTAGCTCCAGCACCATCACTGTGTTTGATTACCATGTGAAAAAACAATTTTCTTGGAATAAAATTGAACTCATAATAAAACCATGAAGTGGTATAATAAAACAATTATTTTTATTTTGTTTCATTTAGAATTCTAATAATAACGGTTTTGAAATTTGTGGGCTTGCAGAATACAGATAGCGCTGTGGCACTTATGCAGTGGCTTTGTGCATTTATATTTTGTATTTACTTTAGACAATTTATGTTGTTTGAATTTACTCGGATTTTTTTCTATAATAATAGGGATATAATTATTTATTTTATTAAATTTTTTGGGATACTAATAACAAAATATTTCTAAATGTAGTTATCATAAACTTGAGTTGCTAAAGGGTCAAATGGGCCCTGATTAGAACTCTGGCGATGAGTGTGCAAGGTAAGTTTTCAAGACTCTTTAAATTTTCATCCCTTTTAGTTTTATATGGTTTCTTGACTTGGTAAGGCTTTTATTTGTGTATTTTTGTTTGGTGTGCAGTTATTTCTTTGTGGGTAGGTTTTAGTGTGGGGGGTAACTTTGAGATTAACGAAGTTGGTGAAAAATGTAAACATATTCTTCCAATAATAAATCGAGATAACCAATTGCAATTGAAATTTTTGTGAGTGCTATTGTTATTTCCATGTGTATATTATATGGTACTCTTCTTAACTTTGTTTGTATTATCTCCATGTGTATAACTCTGTCATGATAACCTAAGGCTATCTGAATTGCGCATGATCAAAATGGGTATTAACTTAACTTTGCCCATATAATTTTTTATATGAATAATTTTTTCTTCGTGTATAGAATTGTATTTTTACATACGATAAAATATGTATTTATGAAATTTATTGTTGAATTTTTTATAGTGTAAGTTTTACTGCATATAAGGTCTGCTTGAGAGAGCAAATGCGTGTCCATATATTGGTATATTTTTACTCTTTTTATGAAAAATACAAAAATGATCCCTTTTTGTTTTAATTATTACATCCCTTTCTATAGCTTGAATTCCACTAACCATTTCTTTTCATGCTAAAATTGCAATACTATGTCTACAGTTTTCAACTCTATGGTTATAAAGGTGGAATATAACACTTCTTTATATATGGTGGTAGGATAGACAAAGGTGAGTTTTTTAAATCTTATATTTGTCTTCTTTTTTTCATTTTTATGAATGATTGTAGGACGGACCGTGGTGGTTGGTACAATTTTTTTGTGTTACATTCGACTTGAATCCACCATTTATGTTATTGCCACATGTGTTAGCTTTCCCGAATATTTCCATATGTGTTAGCTTTCAATTCTCTATATATTTATAGATTACTGGGAAAAATAAATATTTTCTTTGTCATTTTTATATTACACACGTGAGTGTATTAGTAGAATTATTGAATGGCTTCTATTTATCTCAATTGCATATATAGTGATTTATTCTAACAAAGACCATATTGAAGATTATATAGGTCCAACTTTACTACTTTTTGAGTTATGTATGTTAGGGTATTTTTAAATGGAAGGATAGCAAAGATAATTACTTCACGAAACAAGTATACCATGTGAGTGGGGATGTATTGTTAAAACGGGCATTTTGTTCGTGGCATGAACTAAGCTCAAAGTTTAGAAAAGAACCAAAAGTCGATGTAATTTATTACCTGACCAGTGACCTACTATAGATAAGTCCATCGGGTGTGTTAGTTAGCCCGTATTCTAACACACTTGTTGCATGTTGAATGTTAGAAAAAATTCCAACAGTGACTTTTGGGTTCTAATTTTCGAAGTTGGTGATTGGAGATACATTATTTGTTTAATTGGTTATTATTTGTTAATATTAAAACCCAAATGCGTTGTGTTGCCAAGTATCATCTGTGACCAGCGTGCCAAGTATCATTTGTGGCCAGCGTGCCAAGTATCATTCGCAGGTTCAACCGCATTTCTCATTTCTGGCTTCAACCTCGACGAGTTTAACACTTTTGAGAACCGAATCAATAGGATGTTGAAACTTGGTACTACCATTGACGAGGACGCAAGTGAGGGTGATGCAGACATGCCACCATTGGAGGAAGTTGATGCTGATAATGAGGGTAGTAAGATGGAGGAAGCTTTTGTCAAGTCTCTTTTTAGTTTTTCTTTACTAAACCATGGATAACTATTTTGGGCGTTATGTCACATATTTAGGATGAGAGTCCTGGATGCTATTTGGATATAGTGGTTTGTCACAAAAAAAATGAATGTGTTTATGTCCGTGTTTTTATAGCCTGTTTTTTTTCTGCCAACATAACTATGATGTCTTTTTACTGATTTATACATAGAGACTAATCTTAGTTATAGATTATCTTTGTATGATAATTTTACTTTTGGACTACTTAATTGCTATAAGTATTGTGGTTGAGTGTCTTATTTATTTTTTAAATAGGTTGTATAATCTTCTAAACAAAAAAAAATTGCCCAATTTTTCTATATTGTTTATAGTTATGAATTATATCTAAAATTTTTAGAAAATGATCTTCTTGCCATTAGGCATGGGCATACCCTAGTGTATGTGTGTGTGCTTATATATATATATATATATATATATATAGAGAGAGAGAGAGAGAGAGACGAACATACCATATTATAACCTCATAAAAAGTAAAATATAATAAAAAGAAAAAGAAATAAAAATAAAATGACACAAAAAATTATAAAATAATACATACTAAAAATAATAATCCTAATACTATACACACACACACACTAGGGAGAAGTAAGGAATGTGACTCGAAATGGTGTGGGAAGGGTTTTGATTGGGTAATAAGGCTGTCTCAAGTTCACTAATATTGTGAATTGATGCTTTTGACTAACATTTTACCACAGTTTCCTTAAGATAGCGCGTTTGTGACCCGCAACTGTGTTTTGACTGATAACATAAACAAATACACGCATAAGGTCAATTTTACAGAGAACTGACAATTAAAACGAATATATTTGGGGTATGATTTTAACATTTTTGGGTGCTTATCGCACCATCCCAACCAGAACATTGCTCGTCCTCAATCAAAAATAAAGGGAAAGAAAGATAGGAGACCAATAGTATGTCATATTTGCGGGTATTTGCAATTGAACTTAATATATGCAACAAGCCTTTAATCCTCTAGGATACCCTAGAGGAAGGGTGTTATCTCATTGGGGTTTGCAATGAATATACCTAGAAAACTCAAAATATTTTATTTGAAAACTATTTATTAGGGGGGGTAATCTCTTCTTACACATAGAAAAATCACACAATCCGTCATACGTGATAAAAAATACGAACGTAGAACTATAAAGTATATGAAAAGTTAAACTTAATTAATACACAAGTCAAATCCTTCTTAGAATTCATCGTGTGCAATGTGAATCTCTCAAAATAGTTTCAAGTAACATTTCTATATCAAATCTCACTAGATATATCTTTCTAAAATGAAATTTTCGAGATTTGGATATGTGTATCTCTTTTATGTGTGAGGAGAGGAGTAAATATAAATGAGGTCAAATGCCTCACAGACATCGATGAAAAATAGATACTAGAATGAATTTGTTCTCGAGAAAGGAATGCAAACCACTATATTGAAAATCAGTGTGAGTGACGGAAAGAAGACTCCCTTATTCTCAAATCCCCGCATGTGTGGAGAGAGGGAGTTCCCCGATTTTCAATCCCCTTCAATTTTGGGGTCCCATTCCAGAGGAATCCGACCCGGTTGGACACATATATACATATTTTATTTTTCTTTGTGATGCATTTTTCTTTTTGAGACACCAATGAAGACATTTTTACATATAAAAGTTCAACCACTCTTTTTATCAAAACTAAAGGTGATAATGGGAAAATGATATATGGATGGTGTGGGAGAATATATATGGGTATGTCGTAATATGGAAAAATGAATGGTTGAAAATAGAAATTGTATTGAAGAACTAGGTGCATGTTTAGTGCTCAGGAAAAATTATAAGACCCGTGTTTCTTACAACATGAGAGTGATGCCATTCTTAGTGGTTAAGCCAGATAAAAAGAATAATGAAATAATGGAAAGAATTTAGTTCAGTACCCAAAGGAAGTTGAGTCATATTGTGACTCAAATATTACATAAAAACTTTCAAAATGGTGAAAAGCTCAAATCTCACGTGTTCAAGTCCCCACTAATGATACATAAGATTCTCTTAAAAAATCTCACACTCTTCAACTATAAACTATCATGACGTGATAAGTGCGCATATAGTGTTGAGTCTGGAAATTCTTGATGCAGTGTGCCTTACAAAGTAGTACTTAAGCTTTTAAGTTCAAACATTGACTTCAAGTTCAATTTAGAGTATTCTACACTTAGACGATGGATGATAGATAAATCACGTCAAGAGCGAGAAAAAATAGCATAAAGGTGAAAATATGGCTTGTTTCTTACCCAAAAATTTCAAAAGAGGTACGATTTTGATAAATAACCCAACCTCAAACAAAATATAACATCGTAGGAGAGATAATATTAAAATCGATCACCAAGGAATTTGCATTGTGTGATGGATCAAATGGTAAAATGCAAGAATAATTGCAGCACAAAAATAGGTACGCGTCTATAAATCATATATAAAAGATTAGGGAGTGGATAAAACACCACCCCCAAACATGGTAAGACTCATACTATGAGACGAGAAATAGTGGGCTACCTCCCACTAGCTCTAAGTTTAACATCTTCATCCAGATGAAAAGGTACTCACCCCTAAAGATATGAACGAAAATAAAATGGGGCGGCAGAAGGTGTGCGTAATGGGAATTACCCCCAAACAAGACTGAAAAATCAGTCTTCTTATATAAAGCCTATTGGGTCAATGCATTTGTATAAAACAAAATGTTTCATGAGATGCAAAGTGATAAGCAACCAAAGTGTTAAATATATACCTCAAATAGATGCATTTAAATTGCTAGTTCATAGTAAAATTGGCCTTATGCGAGTATTTTGTTTATCTTTTAGGTACTTGCAGATTCAAACGCATTAATTCAAGGCAATTTGAGCAAGAAACTAACACGTATGAACTTTTAAGAGGCAAATGGTAAATTCAAATGACTAATTTCGGACTCAGACAAATCACAAAAATTGTAGAGCTTAAATCAATGTAGGCATGGGTTCAAACAGCATCTTAAGTGGATTTAAAATGAAGAAGTTATAATCGTGCAAAGTTTGAAACCAGAAGACAATCAAAGTCAAAGCCTCGAGTCATACTCAAAGTTAAACCCCTTGACTCGTGCACCATTAAAAGATTGTCAACATCAAAATCAAGGTCACGTTCATTTTTGTGATTTGTCTTTTTGAGGTCATATGAAAAATATATAAAGTTTTGGGTATAAATTATAAATAAGGAACAATAGGAAAATTATTGGCCTTATATATATTTTTTCTCATAGTTTACTGAGCCACAGTTTGACTCACTGGAGCATGAAATTTTTCATACACAAATCCACATCGATTCGAGTCCGGGGGAGGGGAAAATGGTTGGTTTTGTTTTAATTCCCTGGGCACCATACGGCTCCATTCGAGTGAGACACATGGCTGCCTATAAATTATTTGATCAATAGCGAACCACGCGCATTAGCCATGCCCTAGACATGCAACACGCTCGCGTCCCTTATTTCCTTCAACATCTACAGATTCTATTGTTTTAACTTTACACCACAAAGTTTTATTTGTTTAATTGATTCTCCATAAAACCTATTTTATTCTTCATTTCTTTTTCAATTATTTTCTAAAAAGAAACCAAATTAAATATTTGTCCCCGTGCTCTATTATTACTAGCCCTCATTCCTAATTTAATAATCAATCACCCTTAACCTCCTTTTAGTATTTAAATAAAAATGACCGTCCTTTTATAAAATACCAAAATTAAACCCTAAATTCTTACTTATAAAAGAGAGATTTAGTATTCATAATTGAGATCAAATTTTTTCGTGCAGAATAATATTGAGAGAGTGTTATTTTGATAAAGTTTTGTAGAAAAACAATTATTCAAGTGTTTAAAATAAATTGTGAGGTTTCAAGATTGGGTCAAAGTGAAGTTTGAGACTAATTCAAGTGATTAGTTTGATAATTTCTTCTCCCTATTCTCACTTGTTTAATTTAATTATGAACTTTTTCATCCATTATATGTTTTGAAAATTCAATGTAGTAGCCTAATTACCCAATTCAATGGGTGAAATGAAGCTCCCATCGATTGCATTTAATTAAGTTTGATATATTTTTTTATTGACATTCTTTGATTAATAATTTGTAAATCCTACACTTATTTATGCATTGAGAAACGGTAAACCATCTTCGAAAAAAGATTGAAAGTTAATTATAATTTTGTTTTAAGATTAAAACTGGAGATAGCTTTATCTTTTGATTAAAATTGCAAGATAATTTCCTAATACTCTTGTTACATTTTTTAAGTTAAAATTAATTATTTGAATTTACTTAGCGGTATATCATTTAATTAAGTTGAATATAGTTGGAGTAGAATTTGTAGAATTCAAAATTACTTTTCTCAACTATTATTTATTTTAATTAAAAATGACAATCAACTTTTAAATTAAATGAATATTTTGAAAATTAATAAATTAGAAGTTTTCAAACTAATATTAAGTATATGAAATGGGGGTAGATTTCATTCCTTGTCTTCTCCTCATTCTAATTACATTTTATTCATTCTTATAACTGTTATTATTATCCTAAATTCCATTAACTAATTCACGATTTTAGATAATTCAACAACCCTTGAAAAAACATGTTTTTAAGAAAAAGGATGAAAATTGACTTTTAGTATCCTCACGAGACTTCTCTAAAGTTTAAAAGTATCGATTGACTCCTTACTTGTCATTATACTCGGTTTTAGTGTGTACTGTGTAAGTACATCAAGGGATATTGATGCGAAAGATTCCTTACTACAATGACGAAAGGAAAGGAATGAATTTTTTTGCTTATCATAGATCATCAGTGGACTACGGGTGGGTGGGGAGAAATGTATTGGGAAGAAAGACAAAAGTGATGGCGAAGAGGTATCGATCACAGGCCTTATTGAGCCTAAAGGTGAGGGAAAGAAGGGTCATATAAGCATGGTGCTCGGTTTAGTGAGGAAGGCATATGGGTGTGGTAATTGGGATGGGTTAGGGCTCATGGACGACACATGATCATTCGATAAATGGATATTGATAGTGGTCATGCTGCGATACATAGATGCGATGATGATAATAAAAATCAAACCACAAGCAAGAGGTGTGTCATGTGAGTCAAGAGTGTCAGTACAAACACTCTCATGGATGGATGGATGGAGGAAGAAATGACAAGAGGGCTCGTGGAGTTCAAGGATGGAGGGTGGGGCCAAGTAAGGACATAAATATAGAAATGGAGGAGGTAATGGAACAAGGTCCTAACATGGTGGAGGGTTTCTTTGGGAAATGTTTGGTTCATGTGGGACAGTGGGTGTGGGGAGATTATCTGACTCCAAAGTAGGGGACACACACTAATCTTGAGGGTCGAAAATATCCTCACGGGATCTCAGGAGATGGAGTGTGGTATCAGAGGATTGAGTTATCAATGTATTCACTTATGTGTCACTATTCGTTATGGTTGAAGTGTTTAATGAGGCATTAGTATCTTAGATGTATGAATCAATGTTAACATCAAACGCGAAGTGAGCCAAGCATATTTTAAGAGGATTCATATCAAGAAAGGTATGAACCATGTTTGAATTAATCACGACTAATTTGGTAGCATTCATTGCCGGAACTAACCTATAAAGAAGAAGTGCCTTAGGAACGCACATAGTAGGACCAATAGGTGTAAACTCGAGCATATTTTTGAATATCACGGGTGGGAAAACCATGAATATGGGTTCTTTTAGATATTTAAGGAACCTATCAGTCTCACAATCTGCATGTAAATCAACACAGTTGTCAACTGGGGTCCCAGACCACAGTATGGTCTCAAATTTGAGATACTCGGGGTGATAGAGTTGGTCACACCCAAAATTTGTGTCACAAGATGACTTATTATCGTTCCATGTGGGTACAACAACGGGTTGACTTGGGGGAAATCTGATTTTCTCACACACTAAAATTCATTTAAGCATTTTCCAAGCTATTGAAGGTGTTATTTTTTATATTGAGTAGTGTGATCTCATTTGAGGATGAACTTTTTCAAGAGTCTTTTCAGAATGGATGTGGATGCTAGTGGTCAAGTGTCGGAAGGTGACGGTGATGATTGACGATGACACAACTTGTTATTAGCAAGACTAAATGGAAAATACTCATATGAAGTGTGGGGAACGTGGTCAAGTTCTTCATAACAAGAGGAGGGCCTCCATGATATACAAATAGTTGATAATCATACGATGAGTAGTGAGGGAACTTATCAGGATGGGTGCATGAATTTTCCATGATGACTATCGAAAACTATGAGGATTCACAACATGGGGATGGGATTCATAGTGCGTGGAGGTTAATCAAGCCCCCGTAAATAGCTTGGTTGCTCACACCACTCGATATTGAAAATATTATGAAAATAGGCTGAAGTGGGTTTCGAAAGACTGTTATATGTAATACCCAGTCCAATAATTTATTGCTTTCCATGTAATTTGTAATCATGTGAAGTTAATGGAATCGAATAATTATTCATAGGATTTTTATCCCTTCATTTAATTACGTTGTGGACCTTATGTTAATTAATTGAAGTTGTTGGGTTATATTTGGAAAGATTTGGAATCAAGGTGGTTTAAACGAACCCATGGTCATTCGAATGAGTTCCTTCTATCGCTCGAACGAGATTATGAGGTTAGAACGAAAAATAAACTCGTTTTAACAAGCTTTTGACAAGTATAAAATTAACCTCATCTTCATTATAGTCATCCCTCATTTGAAGGTCATTCGAAGGGGGTGCTCGAAGTAAAGGTGATTCTCGTTCGAACGAGAATAACCTTGTTCAAATGAATTTGTCGTGATTTAGATCTAAACATCGTGTTGTCACTATTTTGGCCTACATTTTGGTGACATCAAGTTCGTGGGTCTTGACCAATTTGATGACTATTTTTGGGATTTTATAAAAAAAAATCCTGAGAATTAAAGAGTTATAAGAGGGAAAAGAGGGGGGAGTCTTCCCTCACATTTTCATATTTCTCATCTCTCTCTAAAGAGCCTACACTCATCTTCCACCCCTGTTGTGGGCCAAATTGTTCATGCCACATGGACTTATAATGTTATGACACATGTCCTCATGGGTATACACCTCAACACTTTATTTATACTTGGTCGGCTTAAGAACAACTTGGTTGGTGTACCGGCCAACCAGATTAAGAATATGAATAATCAGGAAGAGGAAAGGTTATTCACATGGGAAATACCAAGAGACATTACAAACGATCCTTAGAAGATCAATAGTCCCATTCATTATGTACATGTGTAAATGTCTAGATATATATAGGCATTCTGCCGCTTAGATTTCGGACCATTATAAATTTCTTATTTCCCTTAGCTTAAGGGATAAGTCTAGCACAGATACGCAAGACTATCCAAAATTCTATGTGAACACCTTCAATTGTAATACCATAACAGTTAACGTAGGATTTTTCTAAGCTAAACCACTTTAAAAATCTTTATTGATCTTTATTATTTTCATTTACATTATTTAACTAATTATCTGTGATTACAAAATTGGTGATTATTATCTAAGATAAAATTTATACCAGTTTTAGACATCAACATATTGGCATCGTCTGTGGGAAAGATTGCTAGTCATCGTTCTCTACCCATCCTATACACTTGTTCCCCTGGAAAGTTTTTTAAAGGATGACAAACATCCCTGAGAGAATCCTCGTAGCTACAGGGAATGTTACCGATCCATCTCCTCCTTCTAGTGGTGCGAATCTTCAAGGAATTTTACTTATTCTTGCCAAAGGGTAGGAAGCCATGCAAGAGTTAGTTATGTAATTGGCTCTAATGTTTCAAGACAAGTACACTAATGCACCATCCGGGAGGGACATACAACCTCCTCACCAGAAATGAGAGAAGCAAGTATTCAAGGTCTTCTTGAGACAGATCCTTCCGCCAAGGGAAACATCATCAATTAAGCCTACTAATTACTATGATGGTCGATCTTTCACTTCTACGAGACTGAGCGCCTTAGAAGGATTAAGCAAGGCATCTAATTTTGATCGCCTAGGTCCCCGAGAAACTAGAGTTTATCACAGAGAGCCAGCCCGATCTCGTGAGGATAAGGAAGGTTCATTTTGGTCCAAGACTAGCATCAGAGGATCTATACATGTCAATCACACTTCTCAAGAAAATAACACATCAAAGGTGCATAATAAAACCACCAAAGCTACCTCATCCAAGTCCAAACCAGAGTAGCACTCTTGGAATGGTTTCATACAAAGATTGGGAGACCATTTGGGGGAAAAGGCTAAGCCTAAGAATCCTTTACAAAGGAGTTTCATGAAATAATATACTTTCATCCGGGCTATTTTGGATCACCTCACACCTTCTAAATTAAAACCACATGTGATCACACCTAAATATGATAGCAAAATTGATCCCGTCCTTCATGTCGAGCAATACCAAGCTGCTGCTGATATCTATTTGATTCCTGATGAGATGGAATGCAAAGCTTTTTCAAGTAAGATCACTAGTCTAGCTTCAATCTTGTACAATAATTTACCCCGAGGACAGATTGGTAATTTTATCAACTCGTCGAATTATTCATTAGCAATTTCTATTTCGGAGAGAAACCAGTTAAGAGAGTATCCCATTTACTTAGTGTCCTCTAGTGACCACGAGAAACTACTTGGGAATATATCACTCGTTTCAATAATTAGAAACTAGAAGGTGTTGATTACGAAGGGAAAATGACCATCACAACTTTAATGAGTTGGCATCTTCCTAAAAAGTTATACTATGCACTGGCAAAGGAACCTCTGAAAACCATGACTGAATTGATGGAAAAAGATAGGAAGATCATGAACACAGATGAGGGTATGGCTGCTAAGCAAACCCCTAGGGGCAAATTCTAAGGGCCAGAAGATTTTTGATAAGAAGGAGTGGAAAGATAAGAAGACTGAGAAGCTTAACAAGTATGAGGAATATACCCCTCTTAATATAGGTGTGCATCACATTCTGGAGGAAATTAGGGGCAGTAAAGATTTAAAATGGCCTAAAAAATTGAAATTACTGCCTAACTAGAGATAAAAGTCCAGGTATTGTGACTTTCATAAAGATCATGGACATACCACCCATAGTTGTATTGCCTTGCAGAATGAGATTGAATCTCCCATTTGTCGAGGAAAATTAACCAAGTTTATTGGCCGAACTGAAGGTCGTGACACCAGAAGACGGTCGAAATCCACTTGTAAAAATAAAGACAATGGGAAGAGAGGTCGAGATGATAACTCTAAAGATGACCCCAACCTGCCAAAAAAACCTAGGGAGCCTGAACTTGATGTAGGCATGATATTTTCTGGTTGTCATTTCATTGCAGTAGGGGACACTAGAGGCAGAGAAGAAATAGCTGAGAGAAAGGCTTATTTAAATGAGGCCAAAACTTTCTCCTACATTAGGCAAGTTAATTTAACATACGAAGTAGATAGTAGGCACATAAAGGTGAGCAAAGATAAGTTGATCACCAACTTCTCCAAAGATGACTTATCAGGAGCTCTCTACCCCCATAATGAACCTCTAGACATTACCTGTTAGGTGCATCACACCAGGGTAGCAGGAATTCTCGTAGATAACGATAGCTCGACTAATGTATTATTCTATAACTACTCTCATAGCTTGGGGTTACGGGATAGAAAATTGGAACCTTACCATCATCATTTAATCGGCTTCTCTAGTGAAAATGTGTATCCTTTGGGGACTGCCAAGCTAGAATTATTATTCGGCACTTAGACAATAAGTACAATAGAAAGGATTCGTTTCTTCATCTTGGACAAAAATATTCCCTCAGCTTATAATATAATCCTCGGCAGAGTCTGATTAAAGAAGTTCGAAGTAGTGGCATCCACAATTCATCGGTGTATGAAGTTTCCCGCTCAGTATGGGGTCGGCGTGGTAAAGGGAAATTAGAAGGAGGCCAATGAGTTCTAATATACCTCTACCGACCAGCAAGAAGTTCAGAAGATCACCACCACTTACTAAATTTACACTTTGGACCCACATGAAGAAGGTGATTTAGTCAAAGGTCAAGTTATGGAGGCTACCAAAACCATTGTACTAGATGATGAAAAGCCAAATAGAACTTCCCATATCGCCTCAAACAGGAATTAATGGCATTCCTTAGAGAGAGAAAGAACGTGTTTTCTTGGAGCCATGAAGATATGATAGGAATTGACCTTAATTTCATAAGCTATGATCAAAACATCAATAAAGACGCTAAGCTAATCAAGCAGAAAAACAGGGTATTCAGTCCTGAGAAAAATATGCCTATCCATGAAAAGGTTGACAAATTATAGAAAGCTCATTTCATTGAAGATGTCTAGTATCCTAGTTGGTTGGCCAATATAGTAATGGTCAAAAAGAAGAATGACAAATAGAGAATATGTGTGGATTTTACTAACCTCAATAAAGCATACCCGAAAAATCATTTTCCTTTACCAAGTATTAATCAATTGGTAGATACAATAACATGTCACGAGTTTTTAAGCTTTATGGACGCTTACTATGGTTCTCCAGATTAAAATGAAACTTGAGGATAAGGAAAGATATTTTTCATCACCAACCGAGGTACCTACTACTACAACATTATGCCTTTTAAGCTTAAAAATGTTGAACCAACGTACCAGAGGCTGGTGAGTAAAGTCTTTGAAGAATAAATTAGGAAGAATATGGAAGTATATGTGGATGACATTCTTACTAAGAGCAAGGTAGATTCCCACTACATTAAAGACCTGAGTCAGACATTTGATCAGTTGGAAAAACATCAAATGAAACTAAATCCGACTAAGTGTGTGTTTGGCGTACATGAGGGAATTTTATTTCTTTTTAATGTGAATCAAAGATGAATTGAGGCTAACCAGTATAAAATAAAGGCACTGACTAAAATGAAATCTCCAACATGTAAGAAAGATGTGCAAAAGTTAACTGGAAGAATGGCTACCCTCAATCGATTTGTGTCAAGAGCCACAAATAAGTGCCTACTATTCTTCAAAGTACTAAGGAAAACTTTTGAATGGAATGAATAATGCGAAAATGTCTTTATGGAGTTAAAAAAGTACTTGGGGTCTCCACCATTGCTCTCTCGACCAGTTTTAGGAGAAAAATTGTATCTATATTTGGCTGTTTCTGAATCTATTATTAACTAGGCAATAGTCAGGATGGAAGATGGAGTTCAAAATCCAGTTTATTACATGAGCAATACATTCAAAGGAGCCGAAGTCAGGTACCCCCACCTGGAAAAGCTAGCCCTTACCCTTATTGAGGCTTCAAGGAGGATGAAACCCTATTTTCAAGCATAAACCATTGTGGTTTACACAGATTTACCATTACGCCAGGTACTTTGCATGCCAGAAAAATTTAGGAGACTGATGTTCTGGGTAGTTGAGCTGGGAGAATATGAAATCCTATATGAGTAAGGACAACTTTCAAGGGACATGACGTAGCTGACTTTACTGTAGAATTCACATACCGAGCATGGAGTATCACTCCAAGTTTGTATGTCGAACACACTTGCTTGGAAGAAAACTTCGCACCAAAGAAAACTAAAAGGGCTACCGACCAACCTAAAACGTCAGTCGCTCAAGAAATGGCTTAAAGGCACAATGAATAGAGAAAGAAAATATTCCAACAAGGAATACTGTTTGAGGAAAGTTTCAATAAAGTTATTCCAATTTGGAAGTTTTATGTAGATGGACCTTCATGTGCTGTTGAAAGTGGAGCAGGTCTCATCATCAACACTCCGGACGAAATTGATGTGGAATATGCACTTCATTTTCAGTTCGAAGCCTCCAATAATGAAGCAGAGTATGAAGCATTGATCGCAAGTTTATAGTTATACTTATCACTAGGAGCCAAAAAGGTTATGACACATAGTGATTCCCATCTTATTATTAACTAAGTGCTTCAAATATACAAAGTCAATGGGGATCTCATGATCAAGTATCTCTCAAAAACCATAAAAGTCATCTGTAAGTTTGTTGTAGTCAAAATGGTGAGAATTCTAAGGATAGAAAATGCCTGAGCAGATGCACTCACTCGGATGGCCTCAATAACTAAGACAGAAATCAAGAGGAATATTACTGTGGAAATTCTTGCACATGGAAGTGTAAATGTGGAAGTTATAGACAACCTTATTGTGATAGATTTGGACTTTCATGGATGGATCCTGTTGATACCAAATTTAGTCAGCTGACGTGGACCAATCATATTAAGACATGTGTTAACATACATAACAAATACAAATACTTTCAACGAACAGCATACTGTCACCGAGCTACTATGGCGCTCCGAGCTACTTAAACATACCGAGCAACTTAAGAGGTCCGAGTTACTTAGTGTGCAGAGCATCCGAATCAAGAAAACCAAAAGGCAACTACGCATTAAATGAGCATTATTATTGTACAAATGTATATGTCTACTAGATAACAGCGCATTACCTTTTCATAAGTACTGCCTCAAGGATATAAATACATTGTAACCTCCTCATAAGATGGGGACTTTTGGATCTCTTGGTGAACCGGTCATCGAGATTCAAAGCAAACACTCAGCAATACAAAACAGTGGACGTAGGCCATTTTCATAAGGTTGAACCACTTTAAAAATCCATTGTCTCATTTATTTATTCATTTTTTATCTTTGATTAATTAATTAGATATATTCTAGTTTTTTACATCAACAGATTGGCGCCGTGTGTGGGAACGACTATACTTAGCATTTTTCACCAAACAACTCATCATTTATGGCTGAGATTCCGGAATCTAGTGATCGAAACACTGGGCTCCCTTCAAACCCCTCTACTCCGCCAAATTTTCAAGATCTAGATGGAATAATGGATAATTTAGCCCAAGGGCAAACGACCATGTAAGAACCCATGCGTCAACTTATACAAATTGTTCGAGATGGAGTGCCGGCTCAATCAGGATAACGAAATTCTCAGAGAAATACCCATTTGCCATCTTTAAGAACTAGACGAACGCTATTCCCGGAGGTCTCTCAATCTAAACGTGCTGACTCATATCGTACTGAGAGATCTAATGATCCTTCGTATCAACTTGGTTGGACCTCATCAGTACGAGCAACATATTCTCAACGGAACATCACTCTAACTCCAGAAAGGACTAGTGCTCTGGAAAGGTTGAGTAGAGTCTCCCCTTTCGATCGATTGGGCCCTAGGAGTAATCTAAGTCCTCCTAGGATTGCGTCGAATAACTCTTAACGACCATCCGACCTAAGGGAAGGCTCTGCCCAATCACGCCCAACAGCCCGTAATGAAAGGTCCCAAGAGGAAAACTCAACGCAATTAGTTGCTCGAATAAATAGGCTCGAGGTGGGAAATAATGCATGGAAAGGCTCTATTCGAAGGTTGGAAGACAGGTTAGGGGAAATGGCTAAGGCCAAGAATCCCCTACAAAGAGCTTTTGTACAAGGAACACCATTCGTGCAGGAAATCATGGATTTTCCCACGCCATCAAAATTCAAAGCTCCTATGGTGACACCTAACTATGATGGAAAAACTGATCCTGTCCTCCATATAGAGCAATACCAAGCTGCTGCAGATATTTATGAAGTTCCAGATGAGATGAGATGCAGGGCATTTTTAGGAACTCTCACCGGGTCAGCTCAGATATGGTACAACAACCTTCCTCGGGGGAAGATTGCAACTTTCCTTTAACTGGCAGAGCTTTTCATAGGGAATTTTTATTTTGGAGCGAAACCAGTTAAAAGAGTAGTACATTTACTAATCGTTAGACAAAAGATAGAAGACAGAAGAAAGTACCAGGGAATATATTACTCGTTTCAATAATGAGAAACTTGAGGTAATTGATTACGAGGAGAAGACAACAATTACTTCTCTGATGAGTGGACTGTTACCAGACAAGTTGTACTATACTTTGGCTAAAGATCCGCCTAGGACCATGGCAGAACTGATGGCAAAGGCAGCCAAGATCATGAACACTGAGGAAGCCATAGCTGTGAAGAAGAATACAAACACTAAGGAGACCAAGGTTGAGGTTGGTAAAACTGAGAAGAAGGATCAGAAGAACAATGGTGGCAACAAGCAGCCGAAAGGTAAGCAGGCGCTGGAGAAGATGAGGAAATATGGAAATTATACTCCCTTGAAGGTAGATATAAATCACATTCTCGAAGAGATCAATAACAATGAGGAGCTAACCTAGCCAGAGAAAATGAAGGCAGATCCTGACAAAAGGAATAAATCCAAATACTTTGAATTCCACAAAGATCATGGCCACATGACTAACCGTTGCATAGCTCTTCAGAATGAAATTGAAGCACTCATTAGGCGAGGAAAACTAACTAAGTAAGTTGATCGCAAAAATGGTGGAAAACCCAGCAACAGAGGAAGGCAAAGATCTAAATCTCCTCGTCGAGCAAAAGAAGACAAGAAGAGAGATCACGAAGATGATCCAGAAGATGATCCCGACCTCCCCAAAAGTCCAAGACAGCCAGAACGCGAGGTATTTTCAATCCATTTTGGGTCATTTGAATGTAAAGTCATTACAGGTGGAGATGCAGGAGGTGGAGATCTGACTGCGGAGAGAAAAGCTTACCTCAATGAGGCCCAAGCTTGATCTTACATATAACGCATAAACTTGGCTGAAGATGATCGCCCAAGGAAGGTGAATAGGGACAAACTGGTCATCGGTTTTTCTAAGAACGACCTGGCAAGTGTACTATATCCTCATGATGAACCATTGGTGATCAACATGAGGATGAATGAAGTGGTGATTTCACGGGTACTGGGTGGATAATGGTAGCTCTGTAAACATCATGTTCTACCCATGCTTTGACAGTTTGAATTTGAAGTTAGCCCAGTTGGAGCCATATCATAGGCCCCTCCTCAATTTTACTAGCGAAAAGGTTTTTCCACTTGGGACGATCAAGTTGGACATGCTTATTGGTACATGGCCTGATTGTCGAACAGAAAGAGTACGCTTTTTCATAATGGATAAAAATGTCCAATCAGCCTACAACATCATCATGGGAAGGGTAGGTCTGAAGAAGTTTGAGGTAGTACCATCTACTGTACATTAATATTTAAAATTCCTAACCAATTTCGAAGTAGAAGTTGTGAAAGGCGACCGAAAAGTAGCTCGGGAATGCTACTATTCATCTACCGAACAGGAAGAATAAGAAGAATCCAGGAAGAAAACTACTACATATCAAGTGGATGAAACAGAAGATGAAAAGATTGAAACATTAGATCCTAGAGACGAGTCTCAGCTCGTGAAGGGCCAGGTCATGGAAGCTACCGAAAATATCATTCTGGACGATGAACACCCAGAGCAAACAACCCAAATTGGTGCGTCATTGGATGTATCGATAAAACTGGAACTAATTGCATTTCTAAGGCGCAAAAAATAGAATTTTGCATGGAGTCATGAAGATATGCCAGGGATAGACCCGAGTTTCCTGTGCTACGAGCTCAACGTTAACAAGGAAGTCAAGCCAGTGAAGTAGCGAAGAAGAGTGTTCAGTCCTGAAAAGAATCAAGCTATACAGGAAGAAGTAGAGAAACTACAGAAAGCCTTTTTTATCGAGGATGTCAAGTATCCTGATTGGCTAGCAAATGTAGTGATGGTAAATAAGAAAAATAATAAGTGGAGGATGTGTGTCGACTTCACTGATCTTAATAAAGCCTGCCCAAAGGATCATTTTTCTTTGCCTCGAATCGATCAGCTGATGGATGCTACCTCGGGACATGAATTGTTGAGTTTCATGGATACTTACTCTGGTTACAACCAGATTAAAATGAAACCTGAGGATAGGGAAAGTACCTCTTATCACCCCAAGAGGGACCTATTGCTATAATGTTATGCCTTTCGAACTTAATAATGCAGGTGCAACATATCAGCGGCTGATGAATAAGGTGTTTGCAGAGCAAATCAGTCATAACATGGAGGTTTATGTCGATGATATACTGACGAAAGCAAGAAACCTACTGATCATTTAGTTGACCTAGGTCAGACTTTTGATCAACTAGAGAAATATCAAATGAAGTTGAATCCCACCAAATGCATATTTGGAGTACGAGAAGGTATGTTTCTCGAATATATTGTTAACCAATGAGGTATCGAGGCGAACCCTGAAAAGATCAAGGCCCTATTGGAACTACGATCTCCAGCTATGAAAAAAGAGGTGCAAAGTCTCACAGGGCGAGTTGCTGCACTTAACAGATTTGTGTCACGAGCAACAGACAGATGCCTCCCATTCTTCAAAACACTTCAAAAAACTTTTGAGTGGAATGGTGAATGCGAGGAGGCCTTTCAAGAGTTAAATAAATATTTAGGGACACCTCCATTGTTATCTAGACCAGTGATGGGAGAAATACTATACTTATATCTGGCAGTTTTAGTGAATTTAGTTAGCTCGGCGTTGATAAGAGTGGAGGATGGAGTGCAGAAACCAGTCTATTTCACCAGTAAGGCCTTTTGAGGAGCAAACATCAGATATCTAAGACTGGAGAAGTTAGCACTAGCACTAATTGAAGCGAGCAGAAGGATGAGGCTATACTTCCAAGCCCATACTATAGTAGTTTATACTGATATGCCATTAAGACAAGCTCTGCATAAATCGGAGAAATCGGGAAGATTGATGTACTGGGCAGTAGAACTTGGCGAATATGACATAGTTTATGATCTTAGATCGTCACTTAAAGGACAGGTAGTAGCGGATTTTATAGCAGAGTTTACTCACTCTGATACTTTCGAAGAGCAGGAGTTTAAAATAGACCAACCCGTGGATGTTACAGGATCATCGAATTTAACACCCGACCAACTTCCATCTGTAGATAAGCAAGAGAAGATAATCAATGAGCAGCGAGAAGTGTTGGGGGAAGACAAAAGGAAGTATCAAATATTCCACCGAGGAACTCTGTCTGACCAAGAGTTTGATAATGAAGTACCCATATGGAATCTATATGTGGATGGCTCTTCGTGCGCCACGGGCAGTGGAGCAAGAATAGTTTTAAACAGTCCTGATGGAATTGATATGGAGTATGCTCTACGTTTCCAATTTAAGGCTTCTAATAATGAAGCTGAATATAAAGCTATGATCGTGGGTCTAAGTCTGGACAAAACCATGAAGGTAGAGCAAGTTCTTGTATTCAGTGACTCATAATTAATCGTAAATCAAATTCTCAAATTGTATGCAACTAAGGGAGAACTAATGGTCAAGTATCATGCAAAATTTATGGAGGTTATCTCGACTTTTATCGCAATTTAGTTGATCAAAATACCTAGAATGGAGAATGCAAAAGTCGACGCCCTAGCTCGGTTGGCATCAGCAACACGCACCAAGCTACGAAGAACAATCCCAATAGAAATCCTGGTGGATCGGAGTATAGACGAAGACTTGATGATGAACTTCATTGCCCTCGACTTGGGACCATCATGGATGGATCCCATCAGGGCCTATATCGAAGAAGGGACTGTTCCACCTGATAAACTTGCAGCCAAGAAACTGAAGTTTAAAGCTGCTCGTTACGTATTGACCAGTGGCATTTTATATAAAAGAGGCGTCATAGCAGGACTACAAAGATGTGTCCATCCCTCCGAAGTTAAATACTTGATTGATGAAGTTCACGAAGGGTCCTGCAGAGCCCATGTAGCAGGTCGGACGCTTTTACAGAGGATAACAACTCATGGGTATTACTGGCCAACGAGGAGAGCTGATTGCGCAGCCTATGCTAATAAGTGAGATAAATGCCAATGTTTCTCTTCCATCCGAAGAACTCCCCAAGCATTATTAACACCCATTACGTCCCCTTGGCCATTTTCCATGTGGGGGATAGACTTGATCGGGCCACTTCCAACGACCAAAGGAAGATTCAAATACCTCATGGTTGCTGTGGATTATTTTACCAAATGGGTGGAAGCTGAACCACTCATTGATATGACATATAACAAAGTCTATCAGTTTATTTGGAAGAGTATTATTTACAGATATGGCCTCCCACACGCATTCATTACTGACCATGGAACCCAATTTAACAATGAGGAATTCGCTGCATATTGTCATCAATCCAATGTACAGAAGATCCACTCTGTTCTAGGCCATCCCCAGAGCAATGGACAAAATGAAGTGACAAACAGAATCCTACTGAATGGTTTGAAAAAAACGGCTGGATGATGCAAAGGGAAACTGGATCAACGAGCTACACTCTATGTTGTGGGCTTATCGCACTACACAGCAACCAGCAACTGGGGAGTCTCCGTACATGTTGACATTTGGGAGTGAGGCTGTCATACCTGTGGAATTGGGTCTACCCACACATAGGGTGCTTAATTTCAATTCTCCTATAAGCGACTTGATGAGACGATTAGACCTGGATATGCTCGAAGAAGTTAGGGGAGAAGTAGCAATTAGGAATGCAGCATACCAACAACGAACAACCTTGTTATATAACAAAAGGGTGAAGAAGTGTGATTTGAAAGAAGGGGATTATGTGCTGAAGAAAGTGATCCAAAAGCATAACAAACTGGAGGCCAACTAGCATGGACCTTACAGAGTAACTGAAGTTGTTCGCCCTGGGACATACAGAATTGAAACTTTAGAAGGAGAAGAATTCAAGAACGCATGGAATGCAGAGCATCTGCACAAGTACTATCAGTTATTAAAATCCATACGTAACATATTTCTTTCAATATGAATAAAGTGATGTTTCGCCCATATTTCCTCCTTTGTTATTTTTTTTCGAAATATTAGTGCTACACGCTACGCAAACACAAATTCAGAGCAGCAATCACCAACTCCGGTTGGTTGGCAATTCAGCAACCACGAACTCCGGTTGGTTGGTAATTCATTAACCACCAACTCCGGTTGGTCGATAATTTAACACCCACCAACTTCGACTGGTCGGCAATTTAACACCCACCAACTCCGGTTGGTCGACAATTTAGTAACCACCAACTCTGGTTGGTCGGCAATGTAATAACCACCAACTCCGATTGGTTGGTACCAAACTAGGCAAGAAGATGGATGACCTCCCGAGGCATCCACCGTCTAGGCAACAAGATAATCTTGACGAGATTACTACAACTAAGTAGGAACATGGGATGAAAATCATTTCATTGCTTAGGCCCAAAGAGTGACAAGTCACTATAATCAGTTAACAAATAGGACAAGTTCCATTGTCTAAAAACGAAACAGGACATTTCATCCTTCTATATATATATATTCACTAGTGGAATAACAAAGACATTCTATAAAATATTTCCATAGAAATGAAATTGTAAAAGAAACTAAACATTTCTTTATTAAAACCAAGCAGATTACACACGATATGAAATTTGATTCATTACATACAAATGTCATATTCTATGGGTTTCTTTCCCTCTGCTTTTGAAATAGGTTCCACCCTAGCTGGAGGATCATCTAATGCATAAGGAGAATTTATAAAGTTCATATCTCGCAGCATTCTGACATTAATTATGGATGGTCAATCAAGAAAGTGATCTGGATGAGATATCTCAAAGTTTGAATGAAGACTATAATCACCGAGATACTTGGAGATCAAAATCCGAGGAATGGTACGGGCTGGAATCCAACTAAGGTCAAGTTTGAAGTGAGGCACAGGTAAATCAAGAACTCCGGGTTCATAATAATCCAATAAGAAATGATCTTGCTCCAGTTTCATAACACATAAGGCATTCATCCATCCCTGCTTATATCCTTCATTATTCGACTGCTGCAAACGAGCATCAAGATGATACAGAGCTTCATTATACCCAGCCATCCAAAATTCCCTGGGCTGCTTGTGGAATTGATAAGTCAATCTATCAAGTTGCTCGTGGAGCTTTTTTACCAGAATTTCTTTACTTTCCAGTGCAGAACTCTAATTGGATAGTTGGTCGATGAAACTCTGAATTTTTTTAGACATTTCTGCCAAAGCCTGATTCTTCGCCGTCAATTGAACGGCTTGATTTTCTAAGGCCAATTGAGTTCTTATCTCATCAATAGTAACCCGACCAGCGCTTGCTCATCCAGGGGAAGAAGATCTTGCTCTGACACGAGCAGGTGTGGAAGGTCCGGTTCGTTTCAAAGTCTCTAACTCATCCCGTAAGTTAGCATTTTCTATTTCAAAAAAGGATAAACCACCATCATTAATTGGGACTAAGGCTCCCGAAGAAGAAGAGGCATCAGATTTGAGATGTTTTATTTCCACTTGCAACGCGATATTCTCTTGCTCCAGCATCCTGGAAATATGTCTATGCTCTTCAATCTCAAGCTTTAACACATTTTCCTTTTTCTCATGGGCTGAAATGTACTTGTCATATCCCCTGTCAGCACTCAATTGTTGGTACTTTTTCTCATAATCTTGATGCAAAAGTATAGTGGATTCTCTGTATTGTTGTTGAAGTTCCTCGATCGTTCCTTGAAGATCTTCAATCATTTCATAATAAGCCACATTGTTGGCTACAACACGATCAAGTAGGCACTTCAAGTACTGGTAAGCATCAATTGCTCGTTCAAAGGCATTTGATCCGAGGATGTTAATTATTTGGGCCTTAGTAAAATCTGCATGACCAGCTTTGAAATAGTCATTGCACTTCTTCATCAACTCTGTATCATTAGCTGATAAGAGTTCCATCCTGGCCACAAACTAGAAAAGGGAAAATGAAAAACAAAATCAACAATGATGCGAATAGAGCAAGTAAGAGAGAAATTCCAGACGAACAACAAAAGTTAATTTTTTATTCATCACAACAAAGGAAAACACATTTCAGGGTTACATCCAAGAAACAACGCAATAAAAAAAATGAACAACTTTAAACCTTCTCCTTATTTCCTACGACTTCTTTCGACGGTTTGGATGAAGTGGTTGGTTGCTCGGGAAGCAATGGCAGTTGCTCGGTAAATGTGCTAGTTTGTTGGACTTGCTTGGAGGATTGGATAATAGCAACAACAGGGACCTGCTCTCCTATCATCATAGAAGACTCATCTGATGTAGCTTCATTTTCTTCTTCTTCCCCGGGAGAAGGAGGAGGGCCATAGGTATGCTCCTGGAACAACTCAGAATCTTCAGCAACCTTTAATGTCTTTAAAGCTGCTATCCATTCATCCCTAAAATACCTAACGCTGGCATACTCCATCTGAGAATACATAACAGCCAGGCCCTTATTCCAACCCTTATCCCAACCAGCACTACAAGATTTTTTAACAACAATTTTCTTTTTTGCTCTCTCCGAGGAAGTCTTTTCCCCATGGGGCTCTTCGGCAGATTTTAGTTTTTCTTCTACCTTTGTCTTACGTCGTTCAGCATCTTGAAGCTTGGTGACATTTTCCTCGACAGATTTAAGCTTGACTTCAAGCTCATTTTCATGTTGTTTAGCATCCTTTAATTTTTTTCTCCAACTCTTTGGAGGCAGCTACAACTTGATCTTGATTTATTTCAATAGACTGTAATTATTTCTCCCATGCATTCTTGTCTTCCTCGTACTTCTGACGAGATTCCTTCAAAGATTGAGTTAATCCAGCAAAAGCTTCTTCTATTCCCCCCGAGGAAGTGGAGGCCCTGATGGCTTCATCTTTCTTCAAAATACTATTGAAACACGTCACGAGCTAAAAAAAGAAAGAAGTTTAATTCAATATATGAATATACTAGAAGATAAAGGACTCGGGTTAATGATACTTACTGACGTAATGTGTTAAGAAGTGAAAGTAGTAATTCTCTCACGAGAATAGGTGACTTCAATACCTTTTAATTCTGGGACAGTCCAAGATCTAATCAAGCCCCTAGTAGAGCTCGGAGGAATAAGAGCTGGAACATTACCCTCACCATTTGAAGGTTGAGAAACAAAGTCAACAGGTCTCTCAGTGGGATATCTTTTTAATCTCCTTAGAGGAGCACTTTCAATTAAAGAGGTTGTCTCTCCTTGGGAGATGGCAACATCTTCAATCGACGGTGCTTCCTCTTTCAGAGGCACACGGGGCTTCTTGCCAGTTTCCTTAGCAGCAGTAGATGGGGGTACATCTATATTATTTGTCCCCTCATCTGGGGTATCTTGCTTATTCTTCTTTGCCCCTTCAGCGGCAAGGGAAGACATGTCAAAAAATGCAGGAGCTTTCCTCTTCTTCATCAGATCAGTAATAGGAGTACTTAAATCAGAAGAAGATCCTTCCACACTAGTTTTAGAAGTTGGTATCCGATCAAGATCAACCACCACAGGATGAGCAATGAAAGATAAAGTAGAGCTTCTGTATCTCAACAAATATGAAGCAGGCCTCATATGCTCTCCATTGATCGACTGATGCAAGCTGCAGATAAGTTTTAAATTTTTTATGTTAACGTCAATCTCTTTTGGGGGCTTCCTTTTACTAGTCAACTGTAACAAATAAAATAAATGTCAGTGATGCATTTCATCGAATATAAAGAAAACAAGATCAAAAAATAAAAACAACCTATCCCATTGCCATAAAGCGGACACCTAGGACCTTGGTACACATCATTTCCATTTAACGGAAGGTGTTGCCAATTTTTCATCACAACCCATGATCAAAATAGTCCCTATTGGCATCGGGAAGATTGACAACTAAATCTCTATTCGAAAATCTAGTTTTTAAATAGAAAGTAGTGTCACTAGTAACCCATCTATGGCAATACATAATTTTTGGAATTCCCAAATGAGTTCCATGAAGTTGATTCAACCTATATACGACATTAACTACCCTCCATATATTTGGAGCTACTCTTGCAGGTAAAATATTAAAATATTGGCAAAACTCCAAACACAAGGGATTTAACGGGAAAGAAAAGCCACATTCAGCTAAAAAAAGAGTTGGGAACCAGTGTCCCTCCGCCAAAGAAAATAAATCAGAATGACAAGAAAGTTCTTCCAAAATAACCCACGAAGGGATTGAAAAATCAGACCAAAATTTTTCCAACGATTCAACAAGAGAAACCAGGGTGAATAAATTAAATAAAGAAGAAGGAAGAAAATCTTACAGAAGAAAAATAGATCGATTGACAATGAATGATGGAAAGAACGAAGGCACAAGATAGAGAGAAAATGAAGAGTTCAGAGATACAGATTTGAAAAGTAGAAGACGATAGGATTTCTGTCGCACTTAAATACTTTTCCTCGGGAATAGAGAAAAACAATGATTACAAGGGAAAACATTTGCGTTTCCGACGGCTAAAAGAGGAAAAAGGGCACAAATATCGAAGTGATCGTGAAAATTCAAAATATTTATGAATCTTGATATTATGCGCTAAAAAGGAATTATATACAATGAAAATATTCTTAAATCTCTGAAGACCAGTAATCCAGGCAACTTTCAAGCAAAATGTTCCACACTCTTTTTCAGCCTCAACTGTGAAACATTGGGGGCTTCTGTTGATACCAAATTTAGACAAAATGTGTAAGATGTCGTTAATCAGTCTCATGCTCGTTAATCAGTCTCATGCTAATGGTTTTAATTGGTTCCTTAGCATCACCCAAAATGTTCTTTTTAGGATGATTTGCCCTAACCCAATTTGGAACATCAAGGTCCTCCAATGGTAGGGAGTCCAAAACATTATTTGTTGATAATTTTGTCAAATCACTTGACGATGTATTTTCAATGGGTGTTGATTCCGGGCTATCTTCAACATGCGGGTCCATACAATCATTTATCACAACATTTATGGATTCCATAATAGTTTTAGTTTTCAAATTATAAACTCTGTAAGCCCTACTATTTTGGGAGTATCCTAGAAAAACAGCCTTTTCTCCTCTAGTGTCAAATTTTGACAAGTGTTCACGATCTTTACACACATAACATTCGCTACCAAAAACTCTAAAATATTTCAGATTTGGTTGCCTACCATACCATAATTCATAGGGTGTTTGTTTCGAATTTTTTCTTAAATGAACCCTATTAATTATGTGACAAGCTGTTTGCGTAGCTTCAACCCAAAAATATTTTGGCAAGCTTTTAGCATGAATCAAAACACGAGCCATTTCTTGAATGGTTCGATTTTTTCTTTCAACAACACCATTTTGTTGGGGAGTCTTAGGGGCACTAAATTCATGTTTATACCCATTCCCAATACAATAGTCTATGATACCCGTGTCTTTAAATTCCCCACCCCTATCGCTACGTATACGAGTGACTTGAGTATCCTTCTCATTTTCTATTTTTAGCAAAATTTGTAAAAAATGATTAAAAGTGTCTGATTTTTCTTTCATAAATGCAACCCAAGTAAATCTAGTGAAGTCATCAACAATTACCAAAATATAGGAATTTCCACATAAACTAAGTGTCCTAGAAGGACCCATTAAGTCCATATGTAACAATTCCAAAGGGTGAGAGGTTAAAATATCATTTACTTTCTTATGAGGTGTCTTATGAATTTTACCAATCTGACACGGACCACAAATAGAATGTTTAACCTTAGTTAATTTGGGTACACCCCGAACAAGATTTTGACAAGATAATTTAGACAAACTGTCATAATTTAAATGGCCTAAACGTTCATGCCATAAGTCTAAATCGCTCATTCGAGAGGATAAACAATTTCCAAAAACATGGTTATGCTTAACAGCATAGCAGTTGTCTGGAGTCCTAGACCCACACAGAATAAGTTGCCCATTTGGGTCTAAAATTTTACAGTCAGATTTTGTGAAATTTACAGCATGATCATTGTCACAAAACTGACTGATACTCAATAAATTTACAGTCAAACCATCAACAAGTAAAACATCCTCCAACTTAGGGAGCCCATCTGCCTCAATTGACCCTTTGCCTATGATGTGGGACATCTTTCCATCACCAAAAGTTACAACACCACCAACAAAAGATTTTAAGGTGGTAAACTTGAATTTGTCCCCCGTCATATGCCTAGAGCAACCAGAATCTAAATACCATTGAGAATTTTTATCACGAGCATTTAATGCTGATAAAACAACATTGCATCTCAATGAGTCATTTGATTCAGATTTTTTAATCCATTCAGCCTTAGTTTTCTCAAAAGTTTGTTTAGACTTCATGTTGGACAGATTAGGCTTCCTAACATATACAGTTTTATCGTTAAAGCGATCACGACTATTTTGAACATGCAATTTTTTATAGCAGAAATCAGTCAAATGACCATTTTTATGACAAAAATCACACCGGAAAAATTTTCTATAAACAGGTCTAGATGGGACAGCATATTTGTGGGTTGGTCTTGAGTTGACCATGTTGGCCTTTTTATAGCAAAAGTGTTCCAAATGCCCAAGTTTAGAGCAGTAACCACAATGAAAAGTAGGCTTAGTAGTTTGAAACATATTATCAATTTTATTTTGCCTAAAATTTTTAAAATTGGGAGCATTCTGTCCCAATTTTTTAAAACAGAATTTTTCCAAATGTCCCGTTCTTTGACAATAACTGCATTTAAAGCAAGGTTTAGAAGATGTTGAGCATCCATCATTTTTCACATGTTTGTAAGACAGCCTAATTTCACTAGACTCAGGAAATTGTTCTTTGGAATTTACGAAATTAGTGACATCAAAATCTTCCCCTTCGAAACCAAGTCCTTTGGTCAGAACAAAATCAGAATAAGAATTTGTGGGATCATAACGCATACTTTTATTAATAGTTTTGACAGCAAACCCAGAATCCCAGTATCTATTTAACCGATTAGATGTGATCTCTAGCTCCTTTTTACACTCATCATATTTATTTAATACACACTTAAGTTCAGTTTGAGACTCATCATATTTAAACAAAATTTCTTTGTTTTTAGTTTCAAGAGAGTGATTCAAATCAGTCAACATAGTAGTTCTTTTTTCAAGTAGAAGAACATCATTTTCCAATTCTTCAATGTGAAAAGATGATTCTTCAGACATGATCCTAATTTGACTATTTAAAGCATTAATCTTTGCTAATAACCTAGCATTCTCTAAGTGGGAGTTATCATCAATTGTGTCATTCAAAGCTTTATCACACACACCTTTTTCAGCATTTTCAACCATCTCTAATGAGTCATATTCATCCAAATCAGCATAAATATTACCGATGTCCAAAAGAGATGCCGTGAAAGTTGGGTGAATTTGAGCAGGAAATGTGAGAGATAAATTCACAAAGTCTAAATCACAAATATCATCACAGAAACTTGAAATATCTGATAAACTAGATACGCTATCTAATATGCCCTCCGATATCATAGTACACGTGGAAGTAAATGCCATGAGATTTTCAAAAGTTTCGTCATCACTATCGAAAATATCATCCCAAGTTTTAGACAAATGTGCCTTATTTGAAGGCTCCCATTTTGCTTTAGAGAAACACCTATCGGCATAATGACCATATTCATTGCACTTACGGCACTGAATGTGGCTCAAGTCCTTCTTAGGTCCGGATTTTTCAAAAATTTTCTTCTCAAAATATTTTTCGTGGGGTCTATCTGAATAACTAGGCTGGCCTTGTTTTGAAGCATATTTATTCCTATACTTCACAAATTTCTTATAGTGTTTAGACAAGAGTGCAAGTTCGTTATCCAAAGATTCCAAAGAAATTTCAGAATCAATTAAATTTGACAGAGAGGATACAAAGGCCATACTACTTTCACTACTAGTTTTAAAATTAAGAACATTTTGATTTTCAGTGTGTGACGGTGCTTTACCTCTTTGTTCATCTCTTAAAGTATTTTAATATTCAAAAGTCTTGAGTTTACTACACAAGAGATGAGGTGTGTAGCTATCCAAATTATCAGCAATAGTATGTGCAATTAAATCAAAACTCTTAGGAAGAAATCTAAGAATTTTATCACAAATTTCAGGATCAGTATAAATAACACCATTAGCATGAGACTAATTAACGACATCTTGCAATTTCAAGTAAAACTCATCAAACTTCTCATTGTCTTTCATATAGAGAGAATCATAGAGCCTAACTAGCATTTGGGACTTGACCCTTTTTACTCTAGAATCTCCTTCATGGGTTGTCATTAGAATGTCCCAAGCTTCTTTAGAGGTAATGCAAGCTGAAATTCTTTTAAATTCAGTTGCATCCATCGCTTGAAAAATGGCATTTTTGCCTTTGTTGTTATATTGTGAACTAAGCTTTTCTTCTTTAGTCCATTCAGAGAGAGGTTTTTTAACAAATATTTCAGCATCATCATCACTAGGTTTAGTAGGTGCAGAAAAACCATTTTCAACAGTTTCCCATACCTCATCTCCCAAGTGTTGAAGATGAGCAACCATTCTTACTTTCCAATAAGCAAAGTTGTCACCATTAAACACAGGAGGACGTACGGAAGACCCATTGTTGTCACCCATAACAATAAAATTTTGATTTTAAACAAAATAAGAGTTCAGGAACTTTGCGGAAAAAGAACTTTTGAAAAAGTGAATCCTGACGCTCTGATACCACTTGAAATACCCAACACACCAAATCTATTTTTAGTTTAATAGAAAAACTCCAACTCTTTTAATAATTAATTTAAAATATTGATTAATATTGTTTTGGGCAACCACACAAGTAAAGATATATTTGGAATGATGTTGCTGAAATAAATACAGTTAGAATGGGAAGAGGAAAAGTAGATAGTGACACAATATTTGTTCTCGAGGAACCCACCGTGGTGGTAAACCCCGTGTCCCTAGTCCCAGGACAGCCCGTGCACCCAAGTCCACTATTACCAGTTATGAGTTACAAATTACAGTCCTCCAAGTTTACCACAGATTAAACTAAACAAATACACACCCGTATTTAATCCGCCTAGTCTAAGCCAACCCAACTTGACTGAATATCAGTCAACTCAATACCCCGGCAATAGGGAATAACACTCACTCACTACACACACACAACAACACACTCAAACCCGAGACCCCGTGAAGTTGTGCAATACACAGATTCTAATTTGTAAAAGTTGTTTTAATAAACCAAAATATTTTGGTAAATAAAAGAAGACTAGGTCTACTTTTATCTACACGAAAAAATTACCAAACAGGGACTAACTGATATGGTAATAACAGAAACCACACACAAAATTTATTTTGAACAGGTCAAAATCATATACAAACTATTCTGAGTTTAAAACAAATTAAATGTATTTTAGTCCAAGATTAGTTCAAATATTTGTGCAGTAGGGGGTCCAAGAGCAGTCCAAAAATTAAGTCCAAGATCAGTCCAAATTTTAGTCCAGTGGAGGTCCAAAAAAAAATAGTCCAGAAATAAGTCCAAGAACAGTCCAAATATTAGTCCAAATATAGATCCAAACACAGTCCAAAACTTAGTCCGAAATTAGGTCTTTTAACACAAGTAAAAACAGAGTTATAATCTGAGTTGACACAGTGAGATTTAAGTCCGAGTTACAGAAGTGAGTTTTGAATCAGGAGCACATGCAACAAAAATTTCTTCACCCGTATAAATAAACCTCAGCAATCGGAGTATATATATGTATATGTATATGTATATACAACAATATGTATATACTTCTACACAGCAATATGTATGACTATATAAAACAGAATATATATGTAATATATATAGAGAGAGAGAGAGAAAGAGAGATATATAATACCTCAAAAAAATGTAGATCTAAAGTCTACAGCTTCAAAAAAAATCTCGGCAGAAGCACACCAAACTCAGGAGAGGTGATATACCACGCATCAATCGCAAGGACAACACCAAACTACACCAACCTAAAGCACCACCAACATCCAACGACAAAAACCCTTAAACCAAATCGAAATCGATCTTGGTTTAAAGTCGTAGAAAAACCCCTCAAATGCTTAAGAGATCATCACACAAACAGGTGTATAATGTTTTTAAACTTATATGAGAAACCCTCAAAAGAAATCAGAAACGTTTTGGAAAGGAAAGAGAGAGAAAATGTTGGCTGCAATTTTATAAACTCAAACCCTAAAAAAAGAAAAATGAAGATCGTAACCCCTTTATACCACAACTGAAAGGGCAAGGTCCGTAAAATAAACAACGAAGTAACCAAGGGCAGAAATGCCTTTCACCATAGGCGGCTGAGGACAAAACCGTCCCTTCATAAAACAAAGGAGTACCAGCGTAATCTCCATAAAAGGATAAGGGGCTTAAATGGAAACCAAGAAACTCAACCGTTGAAATAAGCTGGCACCACACGTGGTCAACTCGTGTGGTATACGCCACTTGCACTGATTGGACCAACAGCAGCACACACGGATCGACCCAACAAACACAAGAAGGCTAAATCATAGCCATTCAACCAAAACAAATCGCAGCCCTTTAATTTTGTGTTTAAACCTTTTAAATAAACAAATTAACTTTTGTTTATTTGAGTTTATGTTTAAACACATAAAATTAAGTAAAAAAAAATAAAACAAATAAAGAAATAAAGAAATAAAGTTAGCAAAAAAAATAATTATCATTTATATTTTGAAATATTAAATTTATTTTGAAATATTAAATTTAAGAGTAATTTAAAAATAAACAAAAAACAATAAAGAAACACACACAAAATGTTGTAAACATAATCAGAACAAAGTCTCTCAAAATTTTGAGACAACAATGTAAGGGAAATTTCAGAAGACGATAGGATTTCTGTCGCACTTAAATACTTTTCCTCGGGAATAGAGAAAAGCAATGATTACAAGGGAAAACATTTGCGTTTCCGACGGCTAAAAGAGGAAAAAGGGCACAAATATCGAAGTGATCGTGAAAATTCAAAATATTTATGAATCTTGATATTATGCGCTAAAAAGGAATTATATACAATGAAAATATTCTTAAATCTCTGAAGACCAGTAATCCAGGCAACTTTCAAGCAAAATGTTCCACACTCTTTTTCAGCCTCAACTGTAAAACATTGGGGGCTTCTGTTGATACCAAATTTAGACAGCTGACGTGGACCAATCATATGAAGACACGTGTCAACATACATAATAAATACAAATACTTTCAACGAATAGCATACTATTACCGAGCTACTCAGGCGCTCCGAGCTACTTAAACATACCGAGCAACTTAAGCGGTCCGAGTTACTTAGCATGCAGATCATCCGAATAAAGAAAACCAAAAGGCAACTACGCATTAAATGCACATTATTATTGTACAGATGTATATGTCTACTAGATAACAGTGCATTACCTTTTCATAGGTACAGCCTCAAGACTAAAAATACATTGTAATCTCCTCATAAGAAGGGGACTTTTGGATCTCTTGGTGAACCGGTCATCGAGATTCAAGGCAAACAGTCAGAAATACAAAACAGTGGACGTAAGCCATTTTCATAAGGCTGAACCACTTTAAAAATCCATTATCTCATTTATTTATTCATTCTTTATCTGTGATTAATTAATTACATATAATCTAGTTTTTTACATCAACAGATCCTATCATAGATTATATTGACAAAGGTATACTACCTGATAATCCAAAATAAGCCAGGAAGTTAAGATTCAATGCAGCCATTTATGTGTTAGAACAAGGATTCCTATACAAAAGATGATACATTATTTCATTACTTTGTTGTGTTCACCCAGCCAAGGTATCAGTCTTGGTCAGAGAATTGCATTAAGGTTCCTATGGGGCTCATTTAGTTGGTCGATCATTAATACGCAAGATAGCTATGCAAGGATATTATTGGCTGACTATAAGAGAAGATTGCATTTCCTTTACAAAGAAGTGTGATAAATGTCAAAAGTTTGCCATAATTCATAGAAGACCGAGGGATGCCTTAACTCCTATTAATTCCCCTTGGCCTTTTACTATTTAGGAAATTGACTTGGTCGGCCCACTAGGACCGAAGGAAGGTTAAAATACCTAGTGGTAGCCATAGTCCAGGTCATATGGTAACACATTATATGCAGGTATGGAATGCCATATGCCCTCATCACTGACCATATCACTCAATTTGATAATGAGGATTTTTAAAAGTAGTGTATTCAATCTAAGATCCATAAACTTCACTCTTCCCCTAGACACCCACAGTTCAATGGAAAAACTGAGGTTACAAAAAATACCATACTTGATGGGTTGAAAAGGATGTTAGATGATGCCAAGGGAAACTGGATAAGTGAATTACACGGTATTATTTAGTCATATAGAACTGCGCTGAGGACAACCATCTATGAGACTCCTTACATGATTGCCTTTGAAACAAAAGCCACGGTACAAGCCAAGATAGGTCTGTCGATTCATAGGGTATTGAACATTGATTTCCCCAAGAGTGATATCATGAGGAGATTGGATTTAAAGATGATTGAAGAAGTTAGGGAGGATGATGCACTTTGAATGGGTTCTTATCAACAGAGACTGCTAGAGTCTACAATAGGAAGGTCAAGTTGACTTGTAAGGATACAATTCTCCAATTGAGTCTTAATGTAGTTTTGGCTCAATTCCGGACAAAAACGTTTGAGTCATAGGATAGTGTTCATGTTTATCCATTCAAGCCTATGACGTTTTAGTTGAAGACGTAGCGGCCAAGAGTATAAAGCTTCATCAAATGCCGAGTTTCAAGTGTCATGTTTCTACGTCATCAACATCATATTCCATAGTCTCCAAAAGGTATGAATGCATTTCTATATAAATATAGGGAGACATAGAATAATTATATATTGGGTGTTATTTTATTTTAAACCAAGGTTTATTTTCAGAAGGTTTCTTTAAAACTTTAAAATAAAGTTTCTGGGCTAAAAATGGAATTTTTAAACTTTTTGGTTGTTCGTTAGAAATTGTTGTTCAAACGAGTTTTTCATTCGAACGAGAATGTCGTTCGAACGGGTTTACCGACGAATTGCCACTGGAACTTCATTAGATAGTTCGTTCGAACGAAATGTCGTTCGAACGAGATTTCAGCGGGAACAGTTTTCTGGCACTTTCCCACTTCTTTGTCCCACTACTCTTTCACAGAATTTAATGACTTCGGGACAAGATTTTTTCTGAGAACTTTTTCCATCTCTTAGAGAGTATTTGAGAGCTTAATTCTTTCATAAAAAGTTCCCCTTGGTTTTTGTTAGTAAACTTGATTTATTCAAAGAACAAAACCAAGTTTGCACCCAATTGTTTGCTTTAATCCAAATCTCTTCCTATATATATATATATATCTTGCTTGGAGAGTTTGTTTGGCACCGGTCTTTACTCTAGCATTTAAAGAGTTCGTTTGGGTTTTCTTCTACATCCCATAAAGAAGAAGTTAGTGTTTCTGTTGTGGCGTTCTCACATGGTGAAAGGCACCATGTGTGCTTGACGGTTGTTCCTACAGCCTCATTGGTGGATTCTAAGGTTTTGGTGGTATTTGGGATTGTCGGCTAGGCAAAGGTATTTGCAAGAAGATGCATCGGGGCTTGAAGGAGTCAAGTCGACTGTTGTAAGTCATCTTTCTTATAATTGTAATTCCATACTTAGTGGACTTAAGGCTAGGGCCATCCGAGGTTTTTTCCCGTTGTGGGTTTTTTCTCGTACATCGCGGCGTAGTGATTTATTGTTGATTTTATCTTTCGCATAATTCACATTAGATGCCTGCTTAGGTAATTCAAGATAAAATTTGGTTTATATAACTACTTGTTTAATTTGGTGCTAATTAATTTTGGGCAATGTTTAATTAATTTTAGTTCAAGTCATTTAATTTAATTTAATTTAATTTGATAAAACTTGGTTTTGCCTAAGATTGCAAAAATGATTCAGTAATATTGTGAGGCAAATTTCTAGGACTTGAATTGAATTAATTGTGTTTAAGTGAAATTAAAATTATGTGTGTGTTTTATCATATTGCACTTGGTTTAATTTAAATTTGAAAAGAAATTAAAAATTTGTTATTTAGTGTTTGTTTAATTAAACCATCCCGCTTTCGCATATCTATAAAAGGAAACTCTTTTTGATAAGATTTTAAAATTGGGGGCCTTGCATTCCATCAAGTGGTATCAAAGCCGGAGCGCTAATTTATCGCGTTAAAGATCCGTTTTTCGGCTTTTATATTTTTGTTCCCATTATTTTTTTTTGGGTGGTTCATTTTTTACTCACTCTCATTTTTGTTTGTATCTCTCGATGGGACGTCTTAATGATAATTTGTCCATATCTAATGATAATGATATTTTTTATATTCGAGAGGAATTTAATGGGCTTAATAAGTGTAATGAAAAATTAAGAGATTTAAATTTGATATTTGCAAAAAGAATTAAGTTTCTCGAAAATGAAAATTTATGTTTTAAATCTAGAATTGAACTTTTGCAAACCTCACTATCTCAAAAAGATATTTTTCATAAAAAGCTCATGGACATAAATTACGAATTCAACAATTTAGAAATGTCCAAGAAAGAGAGTGATAGTCGAGAAAAGACTCTTAGGGACAAGTTTGCTCACATTGAGGGGGAGCGTGATAAACTTCTAGGTGTAATTGAAAATTTAAAGAAGGAGCCCCATAAATTTGAGGAGTCTAATTTATTACTTGAGTCCGAAATTTTAAAAATGAAAAATGATTTACTTGACTCGAGTAGTAGTTGTAATGGTTCTTGAACATCTTGTTCAAATATTTCCTCTACTAAAGCTAAGACCATTATTTGTTTTAGGGGGTCAACTTTATCCAAGGACGTTAGAAAAGCTCACACCTTAGGTAACATTCCTCGTGTTTACACATGCTTGCATTGTGGTAGGAAAGGTCACCTTAGGTCATTTTGTTTTGATCTTAAAAGAAGTCCTAGAAAGTCTATGTCTAGCATTTCATTAGTTTCCAAACCCCATCATTTTAAATATACATCTATATGGGTTCGGAAATCATTTTTAGATGCGCTAGATATTAGATTTGTTGATTCTCATTTACTTTCACATGAAACCTCCCTTGCTAAATTTAAAGATTTAATGTGTTAGTTGTTTGCATACTTTAGCTTGTGTACTTCATGCTATATTATCATGCTAAATGTATGCTTGTTTAATCATTTTCTAGTATATGCTCCATGCTTAATCACACACTAGAATTATGATTTTTGTTTATCATTTATGTTTCACCTTTGAGTTATCTAGGCCTAATGAAAAATACAAATGATTTTTTTTTGTCTTTTGAGTAAATACTTTTATTTTTTTGGTTAAAAATTTGAAAAACTCAAAAAGATTTTATTTTGTGTGTATTTTGGTTTTACACACATTTTGTGGCATATGTTTGTGTTTGAATCCTCATTTCGCTTCCACATGACTAGAACTTTTGGTTAGAATTTTAATCCTTAAAATGTTCTTTATTATGCTTACATGGAGTAGCTTAAGTTTGACTTGCTTAATGGATTCATTTTTATATGCCTTTACACACATGCACGAGCCTTTTGAACCTTAATGTCACATGTTATATTTAAGCTTTGTGAGGTGTTCTCCTAACAATCTAGTCATCTACATACTATGACCTAGGAGGACTAGTGCATGTCAAAATCCGTTGCACGTGAGATTTGTATGATATAAAATTATTATGTATAAATGTGCACGGGGAAGGGCTCTTAAAGGAAAAATATTATCCTTTGCGAGTATTCCACCGTTTGGATTGGACCTAAAAGAAATACGTGGTCCAAAGGCCTAAAAGAAAATATGGCATGAAAAGAAAAATAATATGCCAAGGCCTACTTTGTTTAGTTGATTTATTCATGCAAAAAAATAATATATATGCTTATTGAGGGAATTTGGATGATATATCAACGATTTGCACAATGTCCGTTTATCCTAGTTGCGCTTACAATGTCATGACTCTATTGGTTTGTAGAATCATCAACATGCTAGGCTTGTATGCATTGTGTTTGTTTGTTCATTAGTTCACTTTATGCTGTCACATAAAGGCTAAATTCTAGTTGATAAAGTTTTGCAATCAAATGCGAAATACGTGAAGACATTTAAGTGATTGGGTTTTAAGACATTAGCATCTTGTTCACACCCCTTCACTTCCGTTTCCATATGACACATTTATGCTATAAGAGTGTGGAAAAACTTATGTTATTTAGTTTTGTGTCATTTTGGTGTTTATATCTATATGTGTGTACTTATGCTTAGTTTGAATCTATTGTGTATACATATATGATATTTTATTTGTTTTTGAGTCTTTGCCATGTTTATCTTGTTCATATATGCTTTTAATTCATTTTTGGTATTTATCTTGTTGCGAATATTGTTCTGATATCACATGCTTAGATTACTACAATCAATTGATATGTTTTGTTATCGCATCATAGTTGACATTCATATCTTTATGTGGATTAGTTGAATTTTAGTTGCCCATGTGCTTTAATGTTCTCATCACTTTATTCACAATTGCATGTTTAGCTTGTTATCCCATTCTATTTATCACTGTTTAGTTTAGGGGGTGTATATGCTTTAATTGGGGGAGATAAGTTAATTTTTTATTCTTTAGCCTTTGTCTATTCCTGAACAAAAAGGGAGAGAATGATAGGGGGAGAAATGGTATCTAATACTATTGTAATCGTATCTTAGTTTGGGAGATTTAACTTAGGGGGAGAGCGCTATCGTCTTAGGTTGATCATAGTTGATAAAAGGGAGAATTAATTAAGGGGGAGTCTTTATTTTGCATTTAATATTTTAATATTCCCTATGCGTTTAATGTGTTGCTTAAGTGTGCAGGTATTGTAAAGAGGCGTCTATTTAAAGTGGTAAAACAAGTAATTCTAAAGTGGTATTCAAGTCAATCATTGTACTCTTTATTTTGGGTGGGATGTTTTTGAGTCTAGAGCTTGACGGACCTTTAGGATTTTTATTTAGTTTTTGTCCCGGAATAGCCAAAGGGGGAGATTTGTAAGGACACAATTCTCCAATTGAGTCTTAATGTAGTTTTGGCTCAATTCCAAACAAAAATGTTTGACTCATAAGATAGTGTTCATGTTTATCCATTCGAGCCTATGACATGTTAGTTGAAGACGTAGCGGCCAAGAGTATAAAGCTTCATCAAATGTCGAGTTTCTAGTGTCATGTTTCTACGTCGTCAACATCATATTCCATAGTCTCCAAAAGGTATAAATGCATTTCTATATAAATATAGGGAGACTAGGAATAATTATATATTGGGTGTTATTTTATTTTAAACCAAGGTTTATTTTCAGAAGGTTTCTTTAAAGCTTTAAAATAAAGTTTATGGGCTAAAAATGGAATTTTTAAACTTTCTAGCAGTTCGTTCGAAATTGTCGTTCGAATGAGGTTTGGCAACGACTTGCCACTGGAAATTCATTAGATAGTTCGTTCGAACGAAATTTCGTTCTAACGAGATTTCGACGGGAACAATTTTTGGTAGTTTTTTGGCACTTTCCCACTTCTTTGTCCCACTACTCTTTCACAGAATTTAATGACTTCGGTACCATATTTTTTCTAAGAACTTTTTCCATCTCTTAGAGAGTATTTGAGAGCTTAATTCTTTCATAAAAAGTTCCCCTTGGTTTTTGTTAGTAAAATTGATTTATTCAAAGAACAAAACCAAGTTTACACCCTATAGTTTGTTTTAATCCAGGTCTCTGTCTATATATATATATATATATATACATCTTGTTTGGAGAGTTTTTTTAACACCGGTCTTTACTCTACCGTTTGAAGGGTTCGTTTGGGTTTCCTTCTACATTCCATAAAGAAGAAGTTAGTGTTTCTGCTGTGGCGTTCTCACATGGTGAAAGGCACCATGTGTGGTTGACGGTTGTTCCTACCGCCTCATTGGTGGATTCCAAGGTTCCGGTGGTGTTCGGGATTGTCTACTAGGCAGAGGTATTTACAAGAAGATGCGTTGCGGCTTGAAGGAGTCGAGTCGAGTGTTGTAAGTCATCTTTCTTGTAATTGTAATTCCGTACTTAGTGGACTTAAGTCTAGGGCCGTCCGACGTTTTTTTCCGTTGTGGGGTTTTCCTCGTACATTGCGGTGTAGTGATTTATTGTTTATTTTATCTTTCGCATAATTCACATTAGATGCATGCTTATGTAATTCAAGATAAAATTTGGTTTATATTACTAATTGTTTAATTTGGTGCTAATTAATTTTGGGTAATGTTTAATTAATTTTAGTTCAAGTCATTTAATTTAATTTAATTTGATAAAACTTGGTTTGGCCTAAGATTGTTAAAATGATTCATTAATATTGTTAGGCAAATTTCTAGGACTTGAATTGAATTAATTGTGTTTAAGTGAAATTAAAATTGTGTGTGTGTGTTTTATCATATTTCACTTGGTTTAATTTTAATTTGAAAAGAAATTAAACAAATTTTATTTAGTGTTTGTTTAATTGAACCATCCCGCTTTCGCATATCTATAAAAGGAAACTCTTTTAGATAAGATTTTAAAATTGGGGGCCTTTCATTCCATCATGACAAACCTCAAAAAAGGAGACTATGTACTTAAGAAGGTAATCCAAAAGGAAAACAAGTTAGAACCCAATTGGAACGGTCCTTACCGCATCTCGACAGTCGTCCGACCAGGCACCTATCGCCTGTAAACACTTGAAGGGGAAGAATTTATGAATCCATAGAGCGCGCCCACCTCAGAATATATTATCACTAATTTTGATTTAATGTAATCGTTTCATCAAATTTCATAAATTTATGATATTCTACTAATTATGCTTCCTTTTTATCTTTTTTTCGGGGGATGGTGATGGTATACATCCACCACAAACTAATAAAATTTTCTAACCTTAAAATTATAACTTTTCCAACTTCAAAAAATAATTTTGAAATTTTTTAGACTTCATGTATAACCTCATCTTTGATAGGTCATGAATAATAAGTCCCTGAAACTTCATGTATGACTTAAAGTCAATAATAAGGAGTTTTACCCGACTAAGTTGAATTTAGGAAAGATTTACATTCCTAATACACTTGATCACCACTGGTAACTAATGCAAACACTTAGTTCTTAAAACATAGAATCTGAGTGTATTAGTAGAACTTATGGCCCTATAACTCAAAATAATTAAGCAGGCTAATCGGTTGCATAGTCAATACACTAATTAAAAAGATTAATTATCGATTAAAGACTAAAATATATAGATAAACATGTATGCTATAAAACAGCCTTTTTATTCCATAAATAGTTCATACAATTAGAAAAATTGAAAGTAAAACATGTTCATTATGCTAAGCGTTTTCCTTTGGCTTTATTCATCCCAACAGGAGGATCATCAAGAGGGTTGGGCAAAGTTGTAGTCCTAAAATTTTTTGGCCCACTACGTTTGTTGTTGCTCGATCGATCCAACATATGAGGGGGGTGAATGTATTTATCTTCACCTTGAAGACCATAATCCCATAAATTATTTCTCACTAAGCTCTGGGGATTAGCGTCAGTTGTAATCCATTCCGTATCAATATTAAATAGAAGGTCATAATCTAATATTCTTGGATCATGCCAGTACCTTAAGTCTCTTCTGTCATCTATCTTCAGCAGTCCCAACATGTTCAACCAACCCCATTTGTATCATTCCCGATGAGCTCGCTCTAGATGATAGTCCAGGTGAGTTAATGCTTCATCATAGCCATCTATCTAGACATCTTTGGGTTGTTTATGGAAGTAAACAATTAGGCGGTTTACTTAATCTTGGAGATTTTTTATGTCTTTATCTTTCTCTTTAAATAATGCTTCTTAGTTGGCTAAGGTCTTCTTACTTCTATCTTCATCCTCAACTGGTCGAGTAATAACTACCTCTCTAAAGAGTTGTCTAGACTTGGTTTTCTTCATCATCAAGTTGTCCAGCTTTTCCAGCAGTATGGCATTCTCAAGCTCTAGGAAAGAGGCACCATCATTCAGCGCAACCTCAGCCGACTTTTTCAAGCTCTCCAAGTAATTTTTTAAATTATAATTTTCTTTTTCAAGAAGAGTAGTGAACTCCCGAGAACTTTCCACTTCTCTGTTTAGCATGAATTTATTCTTACTGAAGGAGGATGTAATGTCATAAAGCTTTTTATCAAAGCCCTAGCCTTCACTCAATGCCTTGTATTTGGCTTCATAATTAGAATAGAGCTTAGCCCAATAAAGATCATGGAGGTACGCGATCGTCTCATAGTATCCAGCATAGTTCGCCACCGCCCTATAAAAAGACTATGCAAATGTACATAGGCATTTTTCACTTGATCCAAGGCATCTGCGTCGAGCAATCCTTCTAACTCTATCTTAGTTAAACTCACGTGGCCAACTTCATGAAAACTGTTACAGTGTTTCATCAGGTGGGATTCGACATAAATGATCATAATCTTCCTAGCATCATACAAGAAAATCACAAGTATATAAACACAAGTCTGACCAAGGTAAACAAATAATGGGAATCAAACAGCGAAGAATATTAAAGGTATTAAAAAAATTCTTCAATTCATTAACAAACCAAGGATTACGGCTGTGTTTCCATTACAAATGAAGAAAGCCAAAAAAGAAAAAATAAGCAGTCAAACAGAAAATAGGTAAAGCCTAGCTAAAGGAGTTACACCATATCCTTATCTTTACCAGCTGATTCAGGAGGTCAGCTACAATAGTTAGCACTATAGATGACTCCCCAGAACCTTCATCATCATCAAAATCCTTTTCAAAGTTGGGAGAATTTTCTGGATCATGTCTCTAGAATAATTCAAAGTATGTCTGTGTGTAGACCTCCTTCAAAGCATCTGACCAGACATCCTTGCAAGAAAGTTTCTTGGTGTATTCATTCTAGATGATGGTAGCAACGAACGCCTTATCCCAGCCTTTGTTATAAGCCTCCTTCTTGTCTTTCTTTCGCTTTGCCTTCAAATCCAAGACCTTTTTCTTTTTAGAAGTTATGTTAGTAGTCAAGTTGATGTTCTTCTCCTCATCAGACTTTGTCCCACTTTCAACATCCTTCTTATTCTCCTCGAAAACTTGTATTTTTTCATCAGCATCCTTTATTTAATTTTTTACTATAGCTTCCCTATCTTCAGCCACCTTCAATTTTTCTTGAGAAGATTTCCTCTCTTTCCATAGCCTCCCTAAAATCTTATAAGGACTTCTTCAAAACCTTAAAAGATTCTTCTATATCAGTAGAGGATGACCTCAACTTTTTATCCTTTATCAAAAGTTAGTCATAATCGACTAAGAACTGCAAAAGGAAAGAGAGACAACATCAGTATAAAAGGTGTTCAATAAAAACTATTAAAATAAATAGAAGGATTAAAATACTTACAAGTGCTAAATTATGGTTAGCCTTTTCTATCAAACGTGCTCTGGACATCGAGGCAATAACTGACCTATTCGTTGGAAGGTATACAGACCTAATCAACCCCTTGGACAACCCAGAGTTCACCATCACATCGGAACACTTAGCACCACTTTGGTCGGCATGGACTTTTTGGACCACTTCCTATTGACTAGGTAGACCTCTCTTTAACCTCTTGAATTGAGGCTCAATAGTTCTTGTTTCTTCCACATTAAGAACCCGAGGACTCTTATCAGTGTTAGTATTCTTCTTAGCAGGAGGGGGAGAACCATTAAATAGGTTAGGGATCCTTCTCTTCACCATTTTTGTAGAAGGTAAGTTGGGATGGATGTGATATCAAGGGATTTGAGTGATTATGATGTTCATCCTTGTGCAAACTTTCTCTCTACTCCAATTGACTTAGCATCAGAGGAGGTAAAAACTGGTTCCTCATCCATGCTTATGTGGGACTCGAGAAAAATAATCATTGGTCAAGAAATAAATGAAGTGATAGAGGTCTTGTATTCCAATAGAATAGAAGATGCTCGAGGATGCTCTTCTCCCAGTCTTTGCCGGATGGCCCCCAGGTATTTAAGATCGTTAATGTTTACTTTCCTTCTTTCGAATAGTTCCTTTTTCTATCCTTTTCACGAGAATAAAGTAATGTAGTTAGTCGGCATATCATCAAACAGTTAGTACTCATGGAAAGAGATGCAAAATCAAAATATCGTATGACCTATGCCATGCCCATCCTGGGGGCACCTGGGTCCAATATATCTTACCCCCTCAAGAAGGGGGCATATTGCTAATTCTTCACTAATGCATCATAGTCCCAGTAATCCTTGTTTGAATATGGAAAATTAACCACCAATGCCCTATTGACCTGCCTGGTTTTCAAGTAATAGGAATTGTCATTAGTGGTTCCCCACTCGTAACAGAACATCAACTCAAGAATGCCAATACAAAATCCATTTATTTCATTTAATCTATTTACCCCATTTACCACTGTCCATATATTAGGGACTACCCATATTGGGACTACATCAAAATATTGGCAAAATTGAAGAAAAAGTGGATTAGGGGAAAAGTGATGCCACACTTAGCAATGAATAAGGTGGGGATCCAATGACCCTTAGCTAATGACAAAACATCAACTAGACCACTTGCTATTTCTAAACTCACCAGACTAGGGATTTTTCTTCTCTCCATAATATCCCCTAAGTAATTTTCATCTATAATATACACCATGTTTGAAAGGAAGAAAATCAAAAAGGGTAAGAAACGGGAAAGAAAGCTTACAGAGTTAGAAAAGAAACGACAAAGAGAAAACAACAGAAGTAGAGAAAAAAGCTTGAGAAGAAAGAGAAATCCTAAGTTTAGAGTTTGATGATGGAGAGAAAAGGGGGGCAAACCTCTTTCCTTTTATAGTTTCACCTAAAAATTTGAAATGTAATAATTAGATGAACTAATGATCAAATCCTTAAAGACGCGTAAATACCAGCATGCCCTTTGGCGGTTTGCTATATTTCAAATTATTCATAAAAATAACACTACTTAATAAACTGATGAAAAATTGACAAGTCCAGAAGGTCGGCGGCCGACCACTATCATGCTTAAGAGTCGAGCAACCTTTTGGAACTAATAGTCCATCCTTTCAACAAAACAACAAGCATGGATCATTGGGAGCTATTATTATGGGCCAAATTATTTATGCCATGTGGACCTATGATGTTGTGACACCTGTCCTCATGACAATACACCTCATCACTTTATTTATATTTGGTGAACTTGGTCGGTGAACCGGATGACCATCTTAAGAATATGAACCATCAGGAAAAGAAAGGTCATTCACATGGGAATTACCAAGAGACATTCCACACGGGCCTTAGAAGTTTAATAGTCCCATCCATTACGTACGGGTGTAAATGCCTTAATATATAAAGGAATTTCGCCCCTTGGTTTCTAGACTATTATAAATATCATAGTTCCCTTAGCTTAAGGGACAAATCTAGCACACATACGCAAGACTAGCCAAACTTCTATATAACCACCTTCAATCGTAATACCATAACAGTAGACGTAGGCCTTTTCTAGGCTGGACCATTTTAAAATTCATTTTTGTTCTTTATTATTTTCATTTACATTATTCAGCTAATTATGTGTGATTATAAAATTGGTGATTATTAGCTAAGATAAAATCTATACCGATTTTGGACATAAACAATCCCAAAAACCCTTGATCCTCCATTATTGAGTGTTGCCAACCATTCCTACCCCATAATATACTCCATTTCTACAACCATTCTACCATTTTCAATCTTTCTTCCAAGAAGAAAGGGGTGGAGCAATATTGCAAAGAGGATTTTTTGGAGCTTTGAAATAGCTAGGATCCTTGAAGCTAAGAGTTTTGGAGCTTTAGGAGCTTTCAAGTCATCCATTTGTGGTTTCTCCTCTTTTAAAACTAAGGTAGGGTTTTCCTTCCATGTTTTTCAGGGTTCTTCTAGCTATGAAATTTATGTAGGGTGTTGCTAGATGGATTTTAATGCTTAAAAATGTAGTTACATTTTATAAAACAATTAGTCTAAGTAGAAAAATGAGAATTTCTTCAAGACAAATCCTATATGGGCCTTTTTATAAAAATGGTATTTTACCTTGATATTTGGAAAAAAAGCATATGAATTTACACAAACCCATGATTAGCCTTGATTTAAATGCATATTTGAGGTATTTCTAAGTTGAAATCCTCTCTTGAACATGTGGGAACATGTAGTATGTTAAATAGTGATATTGTAGACTTAAATAAACATGTTGAAATGGGTTTTGTAATAAAATGATCAAGTAGGGAAAAACATCCCCAAAATATGCTAAATATTGTTATGATGAAGAGAAACAAATGTTGGTATTTACAAGTGACCATAAGACAAGATTATGGATTTTGATGAAATGGTCTTAGATGATGAACAACATTTTATGTGGTAAAACATAAAATTGATAAGTATGCCTTTGAGCATGAAACAATGGATCGAGTGTTGGAAGAAAATGATTTAATTCTTATGCAGAAATAAAGTTAAAGATAATATTTTTCTCGAAATTATGACAAAGGGGGATTTTGACAAGCTTGAGGGTCCGAAGGGTTAGGTTCCCTCTCGAAACCCTATCGGTATATCTTTGGGTGAAAATGGATAAAGTAAGTTTTGGCACGTTGATAATAAAAAAAAATTCTTCAAAACCATGGCATGAAGAAAATGATAAAAAGGGAATGAAATAATGTGGACATTGGACAAAATGTTAAAGCACAATAAAAGTTAGACTCTGATGACACCGAAAAAATTGAGGTGAGCCCATAGCCCTGAGGTGAAAGACTCAAAATCACTAGCCAGGGTATATGGTGGCATCGTCGGTGGTGTGGAGCCCGTTAAATTACGAGGTTATTTAAAAATTTTGAGAAAGATAATGAAAAAGAAATTTAATTAGTTGTACATAGAATTTAAGTAGAACAACCTAATGGAAATGTGATAAATGAGAATAAAGGATAAAATATGAATAATTAGTCTCTAGACCTGGTAAAGTGTGGTAAAATTGGTTAAGTGTGATTATGAGCTTATTGCTAGAGTGAATTGCATGTAGTTGCATTGATACTAGATAAATTGTTAACATTTTCTTAATTGATTAAAATACACGTTATATGTATAGTATTTTTTTGTAGAAAATCTATAGCTTAGTATTAACCACCCTATTGAGCGTTCGCTCACCTCCTGCTTTTTATGTTAAAACCCCTACCCCCACCCCAGGTGCATCGAGTAGGAACGTTGGACGAATCGATTAAGGCCCCAGGGGGCAATTAACGTTATTAGAATGCTATGTACTTATTTTCAAACAATAGACATTTGGTATTTGAACTTTAATTCGGCCCTTCGACCATAATTTTTAATAATACGGGATGGATGTGATTTATTTTCTATTTAATTAGTATTGTGGATTAAATTGGATTTTTATAAATAAATCTTGCAAATTGGGTAATTGCGTAAAGAGATCATCCTTTTTTTAAAACTAAAATAGGAAGCTTAGTTGTTAAACAAATGAGGCAATTTAGGGGATCTTTATAAATAAAACAACTAAACTTTCCCCATCCCCTTTTATCTCCTTGACTTGGTGAGGGTTGATCCAGTATGATCCAAATTCGGGTCAGGGCCTTACAAATGGTATCAGAGCAATAGGATCCTCGGGTGTGATAAAATGTTTACGTTTTCCTAATGCATTTCCCCGTACATATCTGCATAGCTAATGCTTAGTACTATTTAACAAACGACTTCTGCTATCATTTTGACACGTATCATTTTGTATTAAACTCTCCATTCTTATGTAGATGCCTCCACGCTATGACATTGTAAGAGGGTCGGGCATCAATGAGCTTCGATGCGCTGAGCAAGTTATGCGTCAGCTAGCTGACTTCATTACACAGCAGCGCGGGCAAACCACGGTGGGACTGTGGAGAGGACCACATTTGCTTCTATCGTTAAAGAATTAAGGAGGTTACACTGTAACACCTCGCGTATTCTGACAAGCAAGGTGGCCATCTGCCACCACCAAACTACGTCAGGCGTCACTAAATAAGTCATTATTCTCAGCATGTGACATAAATATGAGACATTCAAAAAAATTCACAATATCTAATCAAATTTATGCAAAAAAATATAACCATTCATGCAAATTAAAATCCATCACCATGCTATCTCCAAATTAAAACCAACTCCAAATTATTATAAAGATCTGACTAAAACCATAAATAATTGTGGAATCGATTGGCCAACCAAATCCACAAATGAAAGTCTCATAATAAAAGTGACGAAATTGAAAGTAAATCTAAACTACTAAAGCAAGTAAAATAAATCTTCTATTGCACTCCCAAAAATGTCTCCAATCACTCATGTGCAGCAACTCCAGCACTATACTTGAAATGATAGTCAATGCAATGAGCCCACCGCATGAATACTAGCTACTCCTCCCAGTTAGGGTCTGTAAACCCAGACAATAGCATTATACATGATAAACATCAAAATAGAGTATTTTAAATTAAACAAGATATATGTTAACATGTGAGTAAAAATAAACTACTACCATCTATCCACATAACTAAGACACCCCAAATGTTTAAGTCCAATCATTCCATTTCAGTTATAATTTAAACATTATCTCTTATCATACTTAATTTAATTATCCAATTATTTTTGTTCGTTCGACACTACTTGGCCTGTCAATCCCTTATCGGTTTTGTACACACTTTTTGCGCCCTTAAGATTCTACACATCACACACATTCTCCTCATTATAGCTATTCAACCCGATTTCTATCGGTACTATACATACTCATGAGGTTCTACACACGACAGTCGACTCGGTATTTATCAGCCCTGCACATACTCACGATGCCAAGACCACCCCCACGTCGCTATATCACGTCAATCCAATTTTGTTAGTTTTGAACATACTCCTGACGCAAAATTCATTTTAATACGCGTTAATTATCTTAGGTATTCATTATCAATTTTCTCAAATTCTCATTATTTAATATTAACACCACCCTTTTATTGAGCATAAATCCTCAAACTACCCCTAGTACCATATCTAGAGGTCTCCCAAAAGCAAGTGTATCCTAGACTATCAGTTAGGAAGAATATCAACCATTAGCTACTACCTAGTCTCGCCCTTAAGCTAACGAACCAATGGAACGACATACAATTCAGACCCACACCGGAATCATCAATCTATAAAAACCCACACTATCTAGTCTCGTACCGAGAAAGCATTACCAACAATTAAGGTCTACCTACTAGTACCATGCCTAGCAAGTAACCTAGAAATAAGCTGAAAACAATAACTACCCAACAATCCCATTGTCCCCGCGGTGCCAATTATTAATAAAATTAACGAATCATATGTGGCATTTTTTTTTAACTTATCACAATAATTCTTTAATTAATCGCAAGATCACTATTTATCCAAATTATGCATATTTAGTTATGACATTAATTAAAACAATTCAGTTTCTCATCATTTAATAGAATTTATAATCACATGCATATTTTTTGGAGCATATAACAATAAATCTCTACTCTCCAAGATGCACATAATTAATGTAGTTTTACATGTTGAAATCAATTTATAACATCCCTACGATTTATTCTACATGCGAACGTCATAAATTTTAACGGAATTCCAACCTCTAATCTAAGAATGCAAAGGTTTTGAGCCTTAATTAGTATTAAATATTTGCATAAAAATAATCCCAAATTTAATTTCACTTTCCCTAATTAGTATCTCTAATTTATTTTAGGAAAACCATGATTATTAGTGTTTAGGAAACATTTAAAATGCATAATACTAAAGGGGAACCATAAAATGCCTTTGAGAAGTATTTTGCAAAATATGATTACATGTTTGCAATCCTTTTGAGAAAATATGAAAGACGTGTTCTTGGATGATCGTGAGAAAACTTGGTTTGAACCTTCAAAACTTGGGTGGAATCTTGATTTTAAATGGGGTTAGGATTTTATAGATGAAAGGAGATGTAAATCAAGGAGGCTACTGATTTTAGGGTTGATATGAATGTGTATGAAAAAGTCTAACCCATAATTATATTTATATTAAGAAGTGGAAGAATTTTAATATAACACAACTCTTTAAAAACTAACAAAGTTGACGGCACTGCCCGACACGAATCTATTCACCCCCAGGGCCGAATCGATTCTCCCCCAGAGCAGGTGCCCAGGCAACCCGAAAATTTATGTAAGTGTATAAAAACCCGATTTTCCCCCAATTTCAAATCCGATTAAAATTTCAATTTTTCAATAATAAAAACAACATTTAAATGCCAAAAATAATCCGAATTAAAAATAAAATATTTTTTTGACTTTTTATTACGACGGTTTAAATAAACGATCTAAAACTACGGGGTGTTACATACTTCCCACTAGGATAGGAATTTTTTCTATAAAATTCAGCGAAGCGTAAACGTAAAAATTGAGCAGTAATATAAGGCTTACATTTGCCTATCCATAGAATGCCATAATTGGGCGCCCATACACCCAATCCTACAAGAACCTAACCCGCAAGTAAAATATGATATATACACATACATTATCTATGCATATAAAGGAAAATAGTTACGTGCCATGCTATCCCACTTGTTTCTTTGGCTCCTACTTATCTTGTCCTACCTGAGGTTCCCGAGTGGAAAGTAGATAACAGCTACCCATGACAGGTACTACTGGCACTCCTTGCACACTTAGTGTTGACGGTGTTGGAGTCCCTTGGCCCTGTTGGCCCTGTGTTCCTTGGCCTTATGGTCCCAGTGAAACTTGGCCCTGTTGGCCCTGCACTTTCGCACACCTACAAGCTCAATGCCCTACCTCCCCACAACTAAAACATGCGCCTCTAAAATGTCCAAACTGTATATTTGGCGCTCGAACTCCCTGACCCTATCCCTAAGGGCTTGCGAGACACCATTGCCTTGCTGAAAGGCTTACTTCTCCTATCCTACTCGTTGTCTCTTCCACGACCGATCATTCTAACCCTTGCACGTCCACTCTTATTCATAAAATAGGCTTTTACTGAAGGTGATTGCACTATCACCAAACATATATGGACATTATGAACTGTAGCGGTAGATATTGTAAATCCTTCATTCGGTATATTGCATTACAATCGGAGCAGGAAAACCAAATAATTGCGAGGAAAGCCACCCCATTAACGTATCAATTAGGGAGGTGATGATTGTACGTACTATTCTAGCCTTCAGTCAGGAAGGAGGAAAGTAGCAGCTCGAGCCTAAAGTTTGAACCCTTAAATCCAGTGGTAATTCTATCAAGGAAATCTGCTTCCACAACCTGGCTTGTTCTTTTTAATATGAGATAGAAGTCTACCTTATCTTCTTTCACAATCTAGTTTGTTCTCCTTAATTTGGGAAGGAATAGAGTTAGGACTTTAGGGCTCGTTTGGTTTGAGGTTTGGAAAGGGAATGTGAATTCTTGATTCCAGGAATCATAAATTGTAGATGAGGGGAATTCTATATTCCAGGAATCCTAAATTCCCTTTCCAAACCTTGAACCAAATGATCCCTTAATTGATTTAGTGTATCTCTTAACTATTCTGACTACCCTGTTCAGAACTTGAACCATTCCGCCATTCCTGACCTTAGGAAGGAGTGGGATGATTGACTACCTTCCCACAACCTATGAGCTAATGAGCTAAAGCCAATATGAGCTACTGAGTTTTATCACCTCATGAGGAAGTGTTCAAAGACATTCATTTACCCATTTAGGTCTTTTACATCTATTTGTTCATTTTTTTACACTTCAAGTTTTATTAATAACTGTGTTTACAAGACCATTACCTCTCAAATTGGGATTTTTCTGCTCCAAGTGGAACCGAAAATGGTGGAAAAAGGTGAAGGTGGAACTTATAAAAGGCATATGGTTAACTATAAATATAGTTGTAAAAATAACGAACCAATCAGAAACCAGGTAGCTCCAATTTTAACATAAAACTGGTTTAGGGACACTAATTTTTATCATTTTATCTTAAAACCAAAGGGAATGGTATTTCAATACTTCTTTTATGTTCTTATGTCAGCACTTAACTTTTCTTTTATCTTCCAACCTATTTTAACAAAATGAATAATCAAGTGGAAGTAGTCCTCAGAGAATATTCATGCATGCTTCTCTGATGATCAGTTCAGAACTTCATATTAGAAACTCTTAATTTCAGTTCATTGTCATGCTTGCCGAACTAGTTATTGAATTAGCTTGGTGTCATGCCTAGCATCAGAAAGCGTCTTCGATTAAAATCAGTATATTTTCTATAAAGAACACCAGTAGATTGTCACTCGCGGACAACATGGGGATTCATTGGTATCTAGAGACTAAATTGGGACTTTTACTCTGTTTTCGATGTTTCAACACTGTCAAATTAATACATCTATTGAGCTCTGTATATAAAATATATATCCAAATAATCACTATTTTTTTGTAAAAACGTAAGTTTTTTTTACACATCCCCCTTGTGATAATAGCGTATTTAGACATAACCCCCCCCCCCCCCTCCCACCCCGAAGTCCATTATTTAGACAAAACCCCCTGAAAAATGCTACAGTGCTAGACTGCCCCCCTACAATGAAAAAATATGTCACTTCAAAACTGCATAAAACACAAAATTAGACTTACTATTTTTCACTTAGGGGGAAAGTCTAATTTTTTTCATTTTGGGGACTTTTGTCTAAATAGATTATTATCGCAGAGGGTTATGTCGATATAAATCAAAACATAATTATATCAAAATATGAATATTCAATGCGAAAGTGTATAGACAACCAAAATGTTGTTTTGCTGTTCTCACTTTCGTATTTGTTAAATGACCAAATCATTACAAATGATCAAAATATAGACCTTGGCTCTTACTATTTATGTATACTTAGCCATTAATCAGATATATTTGGGTAAATTTATATGCTTTGTGATTCCCAATGAAAGGCCTTTGAAAGCAAGGGATAAGGTTTATTTAGTGATAATTTTGGAGGGTGAAATCAGTTTCATTGTTATTTTGACTGCCATTAGATGAATATCTACTTAGTTTTTACTGATTTTGATGGTTTGTATGTCTTATATTCTAAAAATCTTGTACAAAGGAAGAATTGGTGATCGAAGGGCATAAGAGGATTGCTGAGAGAATTGTAGTTGGTGGTTCTAATTTAAGTGGGGAAGTGGGGCAGATGAGTTAACTTCACCTAAAATGGATACCCAAGGTTAGGTTGTTCATAGGGATCTGATTTTTAGTGTATGTGCTTAATGGTGGAGCTAGGAATTTAACATGGTTACAACACAACCCAATGAGGGGGGTTCGGGGGCGATAGCCCCCGAAAAAAAATAGGGTTATTTTTACATTTTTAGAAATATTTACTTGATAATTTGTATTTTTAGACAATTATAACTTAAATAAAACAACATCGAATATGATAACAACTCATTACTAAAAAAGAGATAAACATATTGCAAGCATTATCACTAGTTCTTTTCTAATATTTTCCCATAGCTGAAACAAGAAATAATTTCTTAATTTTCATCAAGGTTCTAAAAAAACGAGAGGCGTGACCGAGGCATAGAGGCCAAGCCTTAAGCCTTAAGCCTTAGAAGCCTAGGCGGGCCTTACTTGTAAAAAGGCGTGAAAAATCGTTAGGTATTTCTTATATATTTTAATATTTTTAGCCATAACAAGGCTAATAAAAATACCAAAATTGTATATACCATAAAAATATGTTTGAATATATGCAAATTAAAATACTATTTGATTATTTTGGAGGAGATATTGGTCCGGTTTGTAAAAAAAGTCTTTAAAAAGCGATATAATTTCACTAAAGTATTTTTATTTTAAAAAAAAAAGTGCGCCTTAAGGCTTTTACAAAGAATAAGGCATAAAAGGCTTGAGGCGGGGCGTTTCTCCCAAGCCTCAAGCCTAGGCGTTATAATGACCCTACTTTTATACGGTCACGTACACTTTTAAATATTATATTATTTCATATGTGATATGGATAATGTCAATTTATTGTTTTTAGTCTAATTCTCCCTTTATAAATCATGAAATATCAAATTAGTTACAAACATAAAATTTTAAAGTTTTCGATAGAAATGTTCTTATTAGAGACTAGTTTTGACCATTATAATATAACAATTTACTTGAGGTAAAAACTAAAAAATTGTAGATATATGAATTAGGTTTGTAACACAACAAACAATGTGTTAAACGGAGGGCCGAGCAAGAAGTTAAATCGAAATTACGAAATAAGGGCAAATCTGTCAACCTTTAAGTTGTATTTTGTCTTATTACCACACCATGTGTTATATTTTGATTGGTTGGAAGGAAAGATTGATTTTTTTGACTTAAACACTTTGAAATAACCTCCTTCTTCATCAAAATGGATTAAATCAAAGTATTATAGCATATCTTAAGCTAAATTATAAGTTTTGGGGTAGAAAATGAAAATTTATGAAACTTTAGGGACTGGATTTAAATAAAGAAAGTTTAGGGACTAAAATAAAAATATAAAAAATAACCATTTTTGTAAATAAAATATTTTCAAGGACCTCTAAGAAGTATTGAAAATGTATGGTGTAAAATTACTAAAATACCCTTCATGTGTAAAATGACCCTTATACCCTTAATAACTTTACACCTCGTGCTTGGTTTTGACACCTCCACCATACACGTGTCGGCTTTAAAGGAAGGGACAAAACACATGTCATGCAATTAGATAAAGTTAAAACACGTGTCACCATCTGGTGAATTAAGACTGCAAGGCAGCCCCGTTACACGACACGCTAACGTCGACTCACCAAAATGAACGCTTAGTCATCGGGACATGTGTCATCACTCAGATAGCATTGGGAAATTATAAAAAGAGGCCTTAGGATCAATTATTACACAAACTTCATTCAAAAGATCAGAGAGAAATAGTGAGGGAAAGTACGGGAAGTTTAAGAAGAAATTTCGTCTTAGTGATCCAAGACCCGATACCTATAACTTCGAACCTCTTTTTAGGTGAGTAGTCTGACATTCCTTGTACATTTTAATTATATGATATCATGAAAACTATATATATTTTTTAACTTCTTTTATTCTCAAAATTCATTTGATATCGATGATTGATTCCTTATGATATGTTTATATTTGTCCATATAGACATACAGATTAAAATGATTTTTGAAAATGATATTGAATATTGGAAGTAAGATTCGGCCTAAGGGACCTCTCTTACTGACTGACCTTCCCGTTGGGTTATCACTGGTGTGCCCTAAAAAATGCATTGTGACGAACAAGTTCGATTGACCCTCAACTACTGGGGAATAATATGGTAGAAGAATACGGTATTAGAGTGTACTTGGACATTAAAATGATATGATTGAAAAAAAAAGATATTGCCTTTGAATTGTGGCATCTGTTTTATTCTGAGCTATTCATTTCTACATACTGTCATTCACATATAAATATACTACTGCAAATTCCCATCTGTATATATATATGCCTTTTGTTCTTTCTTGAATAGTTTTATCTATTTTATGAAAAATCTTAGAATGTCTAGAGATTAAATCTCATTCGGCTTTGAGCTAACTTTTCAGGAAATAACTAGGCTCATGGATGGAATGCAAAAGGACTATATTGAAGATTTGGCTTTTAGAGACCTTTTTGTTACTTTATGTAAAATGTTTGGTGATCAGATAGAGTATGTAATAGGTTTTAAATTTTGTCTATAGTTGTAAACTCGTTGTTACTTATATAAAGTTTCCTTTTAGAAAGCTCTAATGACGTAATTCCTTCATTTTCAGTAGTTTACGATTCATGACCATGTGGATGTATTTTTGCTGCATTTATTTTAGGAAACAAATTAAATCCAAAATATTGAACGCCTTGGTGGATTGTCAAGATGATCGTTCCCTACTAACTTTGGCATGGGGTCGTGACAAAGGTGGTATCAGTGCATAGGTTATGAACCCGTAGACTATTGAACATAATTTTCCAACGTTATAGATTTTAAGTTTCCCTACATAAGATATATGATTAAATATCCAACTTATATGATAACCCCCCCCCCCCCCCATATGTTTTACATCTTATATAACTATATATATAATTGTTGTTCTAATTTGAAATTTTGAGATAGTATAATACATCTTATGTTTGGCCATGACTGTAGAAAATGACCAAGACGAGATCAAATGTGGGAACTAGTGGTTCAAGTATGGAAGGACTGGAAGGTGCATACAAGTCAATTGAAAGTCTAGCAAGGATTGTGGAGCATCAAGTGAATAACGGAGCACCAAGGAATCTTGAACTAAGTAGCTGTACTATTGAACAGTTCAACAAGTTGAATCCGACATCTTGTAAAGGTACTCTTAACCCCACTGAAGCAGAAAGTTGGGTGATGCAAATGGAAAATATATTCAACATTCTTAAGTGTATTGGTGAACAAAGGGTTTCATTTGGAACATTCATGTTAGAAGTTGAAGCCGAACATTGGTGGAGAATGACTAAGATAATTTACGAGGGAATGAATAATCCTATAGGTTGGAATGACTTCTTAGTGATTTTCTACGAGAAATACATTCCCAAACGGTGCAAGACCAAAAATCAGCTGACTTCATGAGTCTAGTTCAAGGAAATATGATGGTTAATCAATACGAGGCAAAGTTTACTGAGTTATCCCATTTTACACCTCATGTTGTGATAACCGATGTTTTAAAAGCCAAGAAGTTTGAACATGGGTTGAGGTTGAATATTTGTAGTCGAATTTCAGTGTTGAGGTTGAATATTCGTAGTCGAATTTCCATACTGAAATTGACCTCATATAATGACGTGGTGACTAGGGCAACGATAGCTGAGAAGGATAGTGAAAAATATAATCAAGTTAGAAAGGGAAAGAGGAAGTTTGGGGAACAAAGATGAAGGAACCCCAATAACAAACCCTTTAGGACTATACCTAATATAGGGCAACCTTTTATAAACAAACCCTTTAACATTGATAGATGCCAACGATGTGGTAATATTCACAGAGGGTAACCATGTTATTTAGAGACTGAAAGTTGCTTTGGGTGTGGCCAAAAGGGACATAAAATGAGAGATTACCCAAACAAAGGGAAGGCGCCAACAAAGACTTTTAATGACAATAAGGATCATGGCATACAAGGTAGAGTTTTTAATCTTTTCGATGCAAAGGCTTCTAATGCAATAGTGTCAGGTATACCTTTTCAAGTTTTAACAGATCATGATTATATCCATTGATTTGTGTCTGTACGTTTTGTTAATTGTTTTCCTAAGATTCCTAAACCCTTGAATCATAGCATACATATTTCTACTCCTTCGGGTGAGTTATTGACAGGAACATTAGTATATAAGTCTTGCCCTATAGATGTTAGTAGTCATAAACTATTTGCCAATTTGATAATTTAGACATAAGAGATTTCGAAGTCATTTTGGGGATGGATTGGTTAGCATCGTATCATGCTAAGGTAGATTATTTTTAGAAAAGAGTTACTTTCCAAATTCCTAACCATCCAGAGTTTAGTTTTGAAGGAACTGGCATCCTATCTCCCATACGTATTATCTCTGCAATGCAAGCTTGTAGTTTTCTTAAGAAAGGATGTCAAGGATTCCTTGCAAGTGTTATTGATTTGAAAACAAAAGATCCTATTTTAGAAGATATTCCGATAGCTAAACATTTTCCAGATGATTTACCCAGTCTTCCTCCTAGTAGAGAAATATAGTTTACGATTGACCTTATTCCTGGAACTATACCAATATCAAAACCACCTTATCGCATGGCACCTTTAGAATTAAGGGAATTAAAAGTTCAATTACAAGATCTGTCAAATAAAGGTTTTAATAGACCAAGTGTATCCCCTTGGGGTGCTCCAGTGTCAATTGTTAAAAAGAAGGATGGGACGATGAGGTTATGTATAGATTATCGTGAACTAAATAAGGTGACCATTAAGAATAAATATACCCTACCTCGTATACATGATTTGTTTAACCAACTACAAGGAGCGCATGTATTTTCAAATATTGACCTTAGGTCAGGCTGTCACCAATTGAAGATTAAGGAAGATAATATTTTGAAATCAGCTTTTCGTACTAGATATGGTCACTATGAATTTCTTATGATGCCATTTAAACTAACTAATGCACCAGCCGCTTTTATGGATATGATGAATAGGGTGTTTAGGAAATATTTGGATCACTATGTGGTTGTTTTCATTGATGACATCCTTATTTATTTTAAAAGTATTCAAGAACACGAAAAGCATTTAGAGATAGTGTTACAAATTCTTAGGAGGGAGAAATTATATGAGAAATTAAAGAAGTGTGATTTTTTGTTGCCTAGTGTCTCTTTACTAGGACATGTCATTTATAAGGAGGGAGTGTCGGTTGATCCTCAAAAGATCAAGGCTATACTAGATTGACCTAAACCAACTAATGTGATGGAGATTCATATTTTTCTTGGATTAGTAGGTTATTATCGAAGATTTGTTGAGGGATTTTCTAGTATTGCCAAACCTCTATCTAGATTAACCCAAAAGAAGGTGAAATATGAATGGTGTGAGGAAATTGAGAATAGTTTTCGAGAACTTAAGAATCGATTAGTAACTGCCTCAATTTTGAATATTCCTTCTGGGACAGGGGGGATTTGTGATTTATAGTGATGTTTCTAAAACTGGTTTGGGATGTGTGCTAATACAAAATGGAAAAGTAGTAGCTTATGCCTTGAGATAATTAAAACCACATGAGAAAATTTATCCAACCCATGACCTAAGATTAGTAGCTGTAATTTTTTCTCTTAAGATTTGGAGACATTATTTGTACGGTGAGACATGTGAGATTTATACCGATCATAAGAGTTTGACATATATCTTTACTCAGAAAGAGTTGAACATGAGACAAAGGAGGTGGTTAGAATTGATGAAGGATTATTATTTATATATTCATTATCACCCAGGGAAAGCTAATATAGTAGTTAATACTTTAAGTAGAAAGTCTACACCAAATTTAGCATGTCTTATTACAAGCCAAGAAGCTATGTTGAAGGATTTAAGAAGCATGAAAATAGATGTTCGTATTTATAATAAAAGAGGAATAATCGCAAATTTATAAGTACACCCCATGTTGATGGAAAGGATCAAAATTGCATAAGTAAATGACCCACAACTGAAGAAGATTAGAAAAGAAGTTATCGAAGGGGAGATAATTGAATTTGCAATACAAGATGATATATTGAGGTTTGGAAATAGGGTGTATGTTCCACATGATGTCCAATTAAAGAGGCAAATTTTGGAGGAAAGTCATTACTCGAGATTCATATTTCATCCTGGATGTACAACGATGTATAGGGATCTTCGAGAAGTGTTTTAGTGGGATAATATGAAAAGAGAGAGAGCGAAATTTGTATCTCGGTGTTTGGTTTGTCAGCAAGTAAAAGCTGAACATCAGAAACCATCAGGATTACTATAACCCCTACCTATCCCTGAGTGGAAATGGGAACATATTAATATAAATTTTATGACAGGTTTACCAAGGAGTTCACATGGTAATGATTCTATTTGGGTGATTATTGATAGGTTAACTAAATCTGCTCATTTTCTTACCATTAAGATTACCCATTCCTTAGAAAAATTAGCTAACTTATATGTACGGGAAATTGTTAGGCTTCAGGGAACCCCAATTTCAATTATTTCTGTTCGTGACCCTAGATTTGTGTCTCGCTTTTGAAAAAGCCTACAAGCAGCTATGGGAACACAATTGAATTTCAGCATGGCTTTTTATCCTAAAACAGATGGAAAATCTAAGAGAACCATTCAAACCTTTGAGGATATGCTTAGGGCATGTGTACTTGATCTGAAGGGGAATTGGGATGATCATTTACCGTTAGTAGAATTTTCATATAATAATAGTTATCAAGAAATTATTCAAATGGATCCATATGAGGCACTCTATGGTAGAAGGTGTCGTTCCCTACACGTTAGGTAAAAGTTGGAGAAAGAAAATAATTGGGACCAGAATTGATCCACATCACAACAGAGAAAGTGAAATTAATACAAGACCGATTTCGAATTGCTCAAAGCCGTCAAAAGTGTTATGTTGACAATCACCGCCAACAGTTGGAATTCCAAAGAGGAGATTATGTATTCTTACAAGTATCACCAGCAAAGGGAGTAATTCGATTTGGGAAGAAAGGGAAGTTAAGTTCAAGATACATAGGCCCTTTTTAAATCATTGAAAGGATAGGAGCTGTAGCGTTTATAATAGCCTTACCCCCTGAACTCTCTAGTGTGCATAATTTGTTTCATATGTTAATGATGAAGAAATACATCCCAGATCCAACGCATATCCTAAGTCATGATCCTCTTCAAGTTAGAGAAGATTTGACCTACATTGAGTATCCAGTAAAAATTTTGGACCATAAAGATCAAATATTACGAACCAAGATAATTCCACTGGTCAAAGTATTATGGTGTAATCATTCCATTGAAGAAGTAACATGGGAGTGGGAAGATGAAATAAAGGAGCGATAGCCATACCTGTTTGAAAATTAATGTAAGTAAAGTTTGGGGACCAAACTTTTTATAAGGAGGGAAGGATGTAATGACCCCAATTTTATATGTTCATATAATGTTTTAAATGTCGTATTATTTCATATGTGATATGGATAATGTTAATTTATTATTTTTAGTCTTATCCTCCCTTCATAAATCATGAAATATCAAATTAGTTACAAACATAAAATTTTAAAATTTTCGGTTGGAATGTTCATATTGGATACTAGTTTCGACCATTATAATATAATAATTTACTTGAGGTAAAAATTAAAAAGTCGTAGATAACAGTGTGTTAAATGAAGGGCGGAGCAAGAAGTTATACTGAAATTACGAAATAAGGGCAAATATGTCCATCCTTTAAATTGTATTTTGTCTTATTACCACACCATGTGTTATATTTTAATTGATTGGAAGGGGAGATTGGTTTGGCCAACTTAAACACTTTGAAATAACCTCCTTCTTCATCAAAATGGATTAAATCAAGGTCTTATAGCATATCCTAAGCTAAATGATAAGTTTTGGGGAATGAAATTTTATGAAACTTTAGGGACTTGATTTTAAATAAAGAAATTTCAGGGACTAAAATGAAAATATAAAAAATAACCATTTTTATAAATAAAATATTTTTAAGGACCTCTAAGAAATACTAAAAATGTATGGTGTAAAATTACTAAAATACCCTTCATGTGTAAAATGACCATTATACCCTTAATAACTTTACTCATCGTTCTTGGTTTTGACACCTCCACCGTACATGTGTCGGCTTTAAAGGAAGGGACAAAACACAGGTCATTCAATTAGAGAAAATTAAAACACGTGTCACCGTCTGGTGAATTAAGACTATAAGACAGCCCCGTTACGCGACACGCTAACACCGACTCACCAAAATGAACGCTTAGTCATCGGGACACGTGTCACCACCCAGATAACTTTAGGAAATTATAAATAGAGGCCTTAGGATGAGTTCTTAAACGAAATTCATTCAAAATATCATAGAGAAATAGTGAGGGAAAGTACGAGGAAGTTTAAGAAGAAATTTCGTCTTAGTGATCCAAGACCCGATACCTGTAACTTCGAACCTCTTTTTAGGTGAGTACTTTGACATTCCTTGTACATTTTAATTATATGATATCATGAAAACTATATATATTTTTTGAACCTCTTTTATTCTTAAAATTCAATTGATACCGATGATTGATTCCTTGTGATATGTTGATATTTGTCCATATAGACGTACCGATTAAAATGAGTTTTGAAAATGATATTTAATATTAGAAATAAGATTCGACCTAAGGGACCTCTCTTACTGACTGACCTTCCCAATTGGGTTATCGCCGGTGTTCCCTAAATAAGGCGTTGTGATGAACAAGTTCGATTGAACCTCAACTACCGAGGAATAATACGATATTAGATTGTACTTGTCCATTAAAATGATATGACTGAAAGAAAAAGATATTGCCTTTGAATTGTGGCATCTCTTCTATTCTGAGCTATTCATTTCTACATATTGTCATTCACATATAAATATACTACTGCAAATTCCTGTCTGTATATATCTATACCTTACGTTCTTGCTTGAATAGGTATCTATTTTATGAAAAATCTTAGAATGTCTGGAGATTAAATCTCATTCGACTTTTAGCTAACGTTGTAATAACTTTTCAGGAAAAAACTAGGCTCACGGATGGAACGCAAAAGGACTATATTGAAGATTTGGTTTTTAGAGCTCTTTTTGTTACTTTATGTAAAATGTTTGGTGATCAGATAGAGTATGTAATAGGTTTTAAATTTTGTCTATAGTTGTAAACTCGTTGTTACTTATATAGAGTTTCCTTTTAAAAAGCTCTGATGATGTAATTCTTTCATTTTCACTAGTTTACGATTTATGACCATGTGGATGTATTTCTGTTGCATTTATTTTAGGAAACAAATTAAATCCAGAATATTGAACGCCTTGGTGGCATGTCAAGATGCTAGTTCCCTACTAACTTTGGGACATGGTCGTGACAAGCATGCCTAGGTGGAGCCTAGGCGTGCCTTTTAGAACACAGATTTTTATTATTTCACATTTATCATAATGTCCAAATTAAAAAATTTATTATACTAAAATTTAAGATAAATACCTCAACAGAGACCACACAAGTAAATCTCAATCTAAATATTAATCCAAATTATCAATTCACCTCACCATTTAAAGCCCTAAAATAAATACCAACAAAATTAATTCAAACCCTAATCTAAAAACAATAGCTCTAATCCACATATATGGGTAAATGAATGTATTTTTTTAACTTCCAACTTTAACATATATGGACAAATGAAAAGTAAATAAATCATAGACTAAAATAATGGTAAGTAAATTTTGAGTAAATAAATCATGGACAAATAATGGTAAATCAATCACAAGAATTAAATATACCTTCATCACCAGGGGTAGGGCGGAGCCAGGAAGTGGGGCAGAACAGGCGATGCGACTAGGGGGAAAAGCGGTGGGGGTGGGGGTTGGACAGAACAAGGGCCATTGGTTAGGGGTGAGGTGGGGCTGGCTGGGCGTCGGACAGGGGGTGGGAGGGGAAGAGTGGCTTAGGGGAAATGTTTAGAGAGTGGCGTGGGAGAAAAGAGAAGAGAATGGGTTGAGGAACTACAACTGAAGCGTTTAGATTTATGATTTTTCTTTTTTTAATATCTTGTGTGGGACACGTGCCCCTCTTAATGATTCTCTCCCTCCACCACTGGTGATCATTGCTTGTTTTTCGATAGTACATCTCCAATTATCTGTATTCAGTTATGCAAATAGGGCATTAGATTACAGATAATAAACATATTTTATGATGTAAACAGATTACATTTTTGTTCACAAAATACTAAGGCGCTGTTTAGTTAAAAAATTTCCATGAAAATAAAAATTGGAATACGTGTTCAAGTTTGGTATTTTTTCAAAATAGAAAATTGGAAAAGAGTCTTCCAAATTTTCGAAAAATTGGAGAACCACTTTATCAAATTTTCCTCAATTTTCACAAGCCTTAAAATTACATTTTGATACTAAACTTTCTATAACTTATATGTAGACCCTTAACCTTTTGGTAATTACATTTTAATCTCTTAATTTTCTATAAATTACATTTTGAACTTGAAATTTTTGAGAATTACATTTTAACCCCTGAAATTCTATAACATATATATTTTGGCCCCTTGACTTTCAATAAATTAGATTTTGACCCTATGATTACATTATAACCCTAAACTTTGTGTAAATTACATTTCATGCCCAAAATTTCTATAAAGTATATCTTGAAAATAATAATTTATTTCTACCAAATAAACGAATTTTCGAGTTTTCTAGAATTTTCTATGGAAAATGAAAATTATAAATGGAGATGAAAATTGGAAATACAAAACGGAAAACAATTTTCCACAACTAGGTCATACGATTTTTTGAAAGTGACAACACGCGTTTTTAGTTTTGTTTGTTAGTATTTTACTTTCGCCCCATGAGATTTTAAAACACCATAAAATTAAGGGGCTTTTACGATTTAGTCCTTGGACTAACAATTTTGGATTAAAAATCCGGGCCCAACAAATTTTAAACAATTAGGTCCAACATATAAATACCCCGAAATAAAACAAAAACCCACTTTTCAGAAATCGAAGCACGAAATCGAAACGTCAAATCCCTAACCCTAATCCTATTGTCTCTTCGATCAAAACACCAAAACGATTTTTATCCTCAATCAAAATTTGGTCAGTAATCACATATAACCCTAACCATACAAACAAACTTCACATAAGTTAAATGGATCAAACCCTAATCGTGGAAGTTCTAACAACCATTTCACATTCTCAATCAAATTCTTCCAAACACCACTAACAAGTATGGATACATTCTCATATATATGTTCTTAAGTTTTCTACTTAATATTATACCATTCACTATGTATATGTTGTGTTCTTAGTATTTTATTTCTGATATCACCTTTTTTTCCTTATGTATTTTGTGTTCTCATATGTATAAATTTGTAGACATTACACATGGACTGATGAAATCACATTCTTGTTCTTCATGATATGAAAAAAATACATTTGTTGCCTTGATTTTAAATGCAACACACTTTTTGCATGATTGGAATAATGTATACGTACAACCCTTGTTTTATTGCGTTTACTTTGTGAATTTTGCCTGTATTTTCAAAAAGTACACGCAAAATCAATAGAGTATACGCACATTGAAATTGAATTTGTTGTCCAATATGCGTGTCTTTTTTGTTTTATACGTGTACTCTATTTAAAATATATTTCATATCCAGATTTGATCAAACATATGTGATTTTAGGTGCTTTTCTTGCCCTATTTTATTACGTGTACTCTGTGAAATAAAATATGTCATGATGTAAATCTATACGGGCTATTAAGATAAAGAGTATTGATTCAACATTCAAACGTCGCTAGGCAAGGAACTGCAAGTATTACGATGCAAGTATGAAAGATATTTATCCCTCTATTTGTAAAAGTAATTGGAGCGCGTAGTGAATGACAGATCCGACTTTGGGATTGTCTAATAGAGAACTTCTCAGTTTCTTAAATATGGGGCCAAAGATATTAAAGAATGTGATGGTTAATTTGGGTTATTTAGATTTTTGTACGCAACAATGTATATGTATTTTATATCAAAAGTTGTACAGATTTTAAATAAATAATGCCATGATGTATTTGTATATCTCCTATATTAATTGTGGTCCGCGCCAGCGACATTTATTTATGGTTGGATGTATTTTATGATATTAGTTGTTGTATTTTAAAGCCCTGAATTATTGCGTGTACTTTGAAAATTTTACGTGTACTTTTGCTTTTTTGCTTCTAGTTTTTTAAAGTATAAGCAAAAATCACAAAGTACACGCACATTAAAATTGAATTTGTTCAATCTAATATGAGTGTACTATTATGTATTATGAGTGTACTTTTTATATTGTTGTGTTATTGTATAGGAATCATACCATCAAGCATGTTCAACTACAAAATTGCTGGTTGCACCTTTGAATATCTTAACAAAATGAAACCTTTCACATTGACTGTCAATAGTACTAATGATGACGAAATTCGTTTTCTCCTTCGCATAAATGATAGAGCTAAAAGGTTACTTGCTTTCTATAACTACTATGAAGACATATAGTGCACTTTTTATGTGAAACATCTTCAAGTTACTGAATCAAAAGCGAGGATTTAGCCAAATGAATTGAAAAGTATTGCTTAAGAGGTCTTGAAGATGTTGGCGCTTTTAGCATGGAGCTATTGTATCACTTCTTTTCTGAATATGTTAGGAAGAAAGAATATTGGTTTTTGACTTGTCGAACAGCCTCTATTAGGTATTACCATGAAACGGACGATATATATTACCACATTTCGCATGTATTTTGTTGAGACTTGTATAAATTATTTGTGAGAATATTGCATGTACTTTTGTTAAATACGCTTGTATTTTATTGTTTGTCTATATTTTATTCTAATTCGCATGTATTTTTTTTGTACATGTAAATTATCATTATAGGTTAGTAATTTAAATTTTATTTATAGATCAATAGAATGAGGATGAAGATGAAGGCAAGAAAAGGAAAGAAAAAAAAGAGCAGTTCTGAAGAAAATTCTTCATCCAATTCTAGTGTTGCATACAAATCTACATGTGCGGCAAAGAAAAATGACCACTATCGATCAAATGTTATTAGATTTCTTCATGACTATGGTTAGATTAAAGAGAAAATAAAAGATAGGCATATTGAACTGCTTAAGAAGACTCCATTCCGGGAGCTTTTCCGTGCCTACTACAGTGGGGAAGTAGTAGAAGCGGATCACAAGAAGACCGATAAAAATATTTGATCAATTATCAAGGTGTACAACAAGGAAACCAAAAGTTTCCATACGCCAATAGATATAAGTGAAACATTTGGCATACCAATGGTTGAGGGGGAAAAATCAATAGAACTGAAAAAGAGATCGACTATGTCTAAAAAACCTGGATTACTTACACGATACTTCAAAAAAAATAGGAAAGTCAGAAATATTGGAAGGTTTGAAGAAATCCATCGAGTTGGACACATAAGAAGGCATTGCCGATTTTATAAAACTTGTTTGTCTCCACTTCTTGACCATGTTGTTTTTCTCCAACTCAAACTTCACACGAGCAGAATTTTTTGTAAAATACATCAACAATATTGATTAAATGAATAGCTATGATTGTGCATCTGCTGTGCATGGGTTTCTCATAAATTCACTTGACAAAATAACAAGTTCAAAACCTAGTACAACAACTGGATGTGTTATTTTCCTACTGGTGAGAAAAACAACATCATGATATTTATAAATATTCAAACCAATAATCACGTGTACTTTATAAAAATCACGTGTACTATTACAGTACACATGATTTTTACAAAGTACACGTGATATTTATAAAATACATATGAACCTTAATAGTATTACATTTACCATGGTTGTAATATGTCTTTGTTACGTGCAAAGTACCGCTGATATTTAAACCAATTCACGTGTGTACTTTATTAATATCACATGTAATTTAAAAAGACACGTGATATTTACATGTGTAGTTTGAAAGTACACATGACTTTTACAAATTACACGTGTACTATGTTTTATAAATATAAATTCACGTGTACTTTATAAAGTACACGTGAACTTATATTTACAAAGTACACGTGTACTTTCAAAATAAGACCATTGTTCTGATCAAATATGAATGTGATGTTTCGATCTTGATGAGCTATGTCATCACGTAAATTAATGAAAAACCACATCCAATTATCCTCCATCTCTGAATCGACAACTGCATATGCAAGAGGATAAAGACGTGAAATAGTAATGACATATATCAGTACACACGAATTCTATGATAAACTCTGAAAATGGTGTCGCTGGCGTGGACCAATAAACACATAGGCTATACAAGAGAATAAATATATTTGTAGTGATAGGTTACACAAATATAAATTATAAACATATTATGATTGTTTCATTTGACCATAACAAAGAAAGAATCACAAAGTACACGCAAAACATTACAATGTAAACATTAAGTGTAAACAGGATGTCATGTGTACATAGTAATGATATGCATGTACTTTACAAGAAATCCAAAAGTACAAGCATGACATCACAAAGTATACATGACATAGAATATAAATTCACGTGTACTATTTTATCTATTGCATGTACTTTGGGATTCTAATGAAAATAACAAAAACAGACCTTAAAGTACACACGTAATTCCCAAAGTACACGCATATATTCATGTGTACTTTATGAATGTCATGCGTGTACTATATTTTCTGTTGAAAGAACATACAAAGGATTACAAAATAAAGGCATAATATTGTCAGGTAAACTTCAACGCTTCTCATTTACCATTATTCCCATTCCTTACAGTTGCCGACAAAATCGTTTCACAGTACCTGCTCTTCAAAAAGGCACCATCAAGAAACAAAACAGTCATGCAGTACTGAAATCCATTAATGGATCCCGCAAACATTACAAAAATTCTTTTGAATAATTTGCTCTCCGATTCGACGTCAAGAATGCAATGTGATCCTGGATTATACTGTAATAGAAGTTCCCTATAATCATTGATTAACGAATACGAAACTTTCTCATCACCATGCTACTCAGCAGCAACCACTCTTTACCACGCTATACATGATGATAACCTATTCAAGACCGTAGTTCTTCTTCATATCTCTAACTGCATCAGTTGGTCTCAGCAATGGTTTATCCCTAACTCATCAGCAAGCAATGTAGAAACCAATTTTGAGTCCATTATTTTACTTAATGGACTACGATATACACCCATACAAGTATGCTCATTATTCAGACTTCTTATATAAAAGTAACCATTTAATGTTGATAATGAAGCATGAACTTGCCACATGCAATTTTCAGTATTCCTTTTAAAACACACTGCTTTCACCCGAGTTTTATTAGTCTTCAAATATATATACTTGAAACCAACCTCAACAGAATACTTTCGCAACTTATCACGAAACTCAACCACACGTCCTTTGAAACACTGCTCTTCATGACTAATATATGTATTCCAATTATTAGAGAGTTAAAATTTTGACGTACTCGGCTCCACACCTCCAATATAAACATCATTTTCAACACCACTACTAATACCAATCGCAGTGGATAATAATATACAATCTACCCTTTCTCCACTTGTACCACTGCATTCAACCCTTTCACAACTTGTATAACTATCGTAAACCCGATCACAAATTACGTACGTGCATTCGACCCATTCATGAATTGTACAAGTGGAAAAAGTTGTTGAATCAAAGACATATATCCAAATAAAATTAGCATTGAGAATCACTTGAGATCGCAACATACAACGAATATTTTTATCACAAAGCAACATGAATCGACTTTCATCACCAAAGACGCATTTCAATGAAAATGATCCAGCTTTCAAATCGATAAACCTATTATGTAACTCATTAATCTAATGAGTTATCTTAAAAAATTTCAATGCAAGCCATATTATCCATATAACAACACCTAGCAATCTGACAACTTTCCATTATCACCTGCATTATATTACACTACACCAAAATGCTAATTTTGTGACTGCCATTTTGTGACTGCTAATTAGGGTGACAAACTTGTCACTCCCGGGAGCAGTCATAAAATTGTTTGTAACTCCCATTTGAAGTAATAAAATAAATGGTAATAAAAAAATTGAATAAATTAGTTTGTCACTTCTAATAAGAGTCACAAATGTTACCATTTAATTAATTTGTGACTCCTATCAGCAGTCATAAATTTATAACTGTCACCAGCAGTCACAAATTTATCGATAGGCCTAATTTATGACTCTTATGAGCAGTCACAAGTTTATAACTGCTATGAGGAGTCACAAATGTTGCCCTAGGACTAAATTTGTAACTGCTAACGACAGTCATAAATTTGTGCTGCTGATAGCAGTCATAAATTTTGGTACAAGTCTTAATTTATAACTGCTAGTGACAGTCATAAATTTGTAACTGCTCCCAACACTCACAAATTTTGGCCCACATTAATTTGTGACTGTTCGGAGGGCTCACAAATTTTTTAACCTACTTTAATTTCCCTCCTCAATCTTTCTCACAACTCTCCCGCCGCTCACAACAAAGTGCATTCCTTGGTTTCTCACAACAATTTTTTTCCCGCTCATAACTCTCCCTCTTAGCAGGTCTTTGGTTTCTCTTTCTCTCTCTCTCACTTAACTTTACTCACTCTTGCACCCCCTTTACTCACTTAACTTTAATAATTTTTGTAAAAATTTATGCTGAGTTAACAAATTTTGTGTTGAGGTTATAAATTTTGTGATTGACCTAGAAGGTTGTGACCAAACAAATTTGTGACCTAGAAGAAGAAGAACTTTCATCCCATTTTATCTTGCTATATCCTGCCTATATATTTTTTTAATGAATTTCGATTGGTATTATTTGTTTCAGGGCTTTGGTTTCTCCCGCTTTTTCTCACACCAAGGGTGCTGTAATACCCCGCCTAATTAAATACCGGGTGGCCAGTCCCATACCAAATTAAAACAGAATATACAGTTGGCTCATTCTTAGCATCACTGTCGAAAACATTTACAACTCACCCAATACCCAATTAAGCTGGTGTTAAAAACTTTCCAAATTTAAATTTCAACAAAACCATTTTTAGTTTAAGAATAACACAACACATTTTATTCTACAACACTAATAACCCAATGAATAACACAAAAGAATTTAAATGCAATTAGAATAAACATTCCCAAATAATATTAATCCATTACAGTAATCCCATCAATAACAATTGTATTAAAAAGACCCGAATACAATAGTATTTGACCTCGATAGAAAAGATAACTGAAATCCTTTGGGCGACATGCCCTAACTAAGAATACTGTGAATCAAATGAAGATAGGCGTCTAAGCAAAACTCCATAAATCCATAGCCTGTCAAAATCCGCTAAGGTTGGCGTCCCTGTTGCTGGACACCTGATATAGAGATACAATAGAAGAGAAAATATGCAAGGAAACGGGTCAGAGCCCGAATGTGTAGATTTTTTTAAAACAGCAAGTATTTAACAAGTGCAATAAAGAATTTATTATGTACATGTTAGATCCAACTCTCACTTGCAATTCTCACCTCTCAACTAGAGTGCACACTTAACGTTTCCTATTAACCTCCTAGTTAATGGTTCCTCTTTTCTAGTCTCCATATAATAATTCCATTCCCATATCATAATCCCCGTATGTCCCATACCATACGTCACATTATTATTCATTTACATTTCTCCTTTATATGATTAGTTTCTCATTAACATGAATCATTACTCATTAATATGAATCGTTTCTCATTAACATGAGTTAAGCTTCTCAATTCTATATGCATAAACATTCATTAACTTAATTCCATTATCTTTCTCTATTCACAGTTATCTACAATTATCACCGTAGATAGATTTAACCACAATATATCCATTCAATCATTTAATCCATTATATATATATATTCATATATAATACGGCACCCCGAGTCACAGTTGCGGTGCAATGCATTACTCTGCTATCATGTCCCATCATCGCAGATCGCCGAATAGAGGACTAAAGGTTCGGTAAGATTCCACGAACCACAAACAACAACAAACAAATTGGAGGCGAACATAGTTCTCGTATCCATGGGTCATGCACATACCTACGTACCCACAGTCAGCGGACTCATCAACTCCCCAATAAGTCTTTCATAGACCTATGTTCTCGAGCGATAAATCAAAGATCCCATCGATTCATCAGGATATGACTGCCCTCACGCGCAAACCTCCCACCGATAGCAAGTAAGCTAGGTATGTCATACACATAAATCATCAATCAATCAAATAGGTATTATCATACCTATAATATAATATCAATAAGGTAATTATCACTACCCTAAGATAATTCTCATACGTAGCATTATATCCCTTTTAAATTCCACGTATTAAAATATCATATCTTTACTTCATAATTTAATTATCCTCGCATCCTATTACATCTCTCCACTCCCGACGTCGTTAAGGTTCATGCGCGGAGCGTCTCGCAAAGCGAAATCCAAACGAGGAACCCCTCCAATACACTACTACTTAACTTTGTCGATCGAGGAGGCCCGACAACTTCAACTATGCGATCGGGATAACCTCATACCTTCTTTCAACCAAATGTGTTCCAAACTCCCATCTCTATCCAAGAGACACACCACTACACTCTTGTATTACACTCCGTCCTTGCGAAATCAATATTGACCTTAAACTCAGTCCTTGATGTTCAAATTGTAACCCTAAGGCTACCCTCACTCAATACACAAGATTTAAATAGGTTTTTCCTCAACATATATTCAGTAAGAATTCACTAATATCCTACTGGTCCATAACCTCATTTCTCCCGAATTACTACGAGTTTAGTTCTCCTTTTAATTAAGGTTAAAATCAATAGTTTCAAATCTCTTATAAACACATCTTCTTTCACTTTGGATTAAACCCTCTTGTAAACTTAAGGATACACAGGTGTTATATTAAATCACCCATACTGGTCCTATCTTAAATCCTCATACATCCCCATTTGGAATTTAATAAATGAATCTAGCAACCGAAATTCCATACAATATAATTTTCATCATTTAAATCACTTGAATCCAAATCAAATTAATTCAAATCTTATCAAGGGTTTACTGATATTTTCTAAGTCCCATAATCTCCAAATAATAATCACCAAAGATCCACAAAAGATTTGGGATAAGAATCAACATTTAAAAAGAATTAACTTTTCATAATCTGGGGAGGTCGATCGATCGAAGGTAGGGGTCGATCGATCGATCCCTCAGGTCCAAGCCTGGTTTTTCTGCATTTCAGCAACTACGTGTTTCACCATTTTTACTCATTCAAACCTTCATATTAACCTCCAAAATGAGTTATAATTATTACTACATGATATGTCAACATATATGAACGATTTCCAGTACTCTAAACATCTTAGGATCATCAAGGGATTGGATTAAAAAGCATGTTTATCTCCTTATTTCCAGAAAATTAACAACATATCATCTTCAAGAACACATCAATGGTTTTCATACTTTCTTCAACAGATTCATGACTATTTTGTGGATTAATATCAACTTAAAACATGAGTTTAATTCCTATATCATTTCAGTTTTCCAGAACTCCATTTAATACTCCATTATTTCTTCCAAACATGAATAATCTTCTCTTTTCATACTATTCTAACATGGACAATATACGAACTTAAATTGCCATTATCAAACACTTGCCTTTACTGTAGGTCTGATCCTTTGGTGTAGTATATCTCAGTTGGTTGTCCCTTCTCCGGTCAAACTCCGGTGGTGGTTGGTGGTGGTGAACCTTGGTTCTTGTTCTTTTCCTTCCCAAGTAGGCTTACACTCTCTCTAGGAAGATGGCTTCTCTAATTTGTGAAGAGGAGATGAATAACCCCCATACACTTAATCTACCAATACTTATAATAGTACCAAATCCGAAGTCACTATTCATCCCCCCTAGAAAAATGACCAAAATGCCCTTTCGGGCTGTCTATTCATTTCCAAATGACCCGAGACTCAAAATTAACATCCCAATAGACTTTTCTGACTATTTCGAACCTTCCAGACGCAACGACGCAGTCGAAATGACTATAAGATCGATAGAAAAAAAATTTCCTTTTTAATTTAATAAACTAGTCCCGACACGTCCCATACCGCGTCTGACTAAAAATATAAATTATCGAATTTATATCATACAGTCATATCAATGACATCACATTCATATATTACCTAAATATCTTTAAGTAATATTCAGAATCATCCATTTTAATATCCACCGTCCGGATAAAACCCGAATGAATTAATTAATAATAAAATCCAATTAATCCATTAATTTAAAATATAACCCATTTTAAAAGTCATTTAAAATTACGGGGTATTACAGGTGCATTCGTTGAGTTTTCAATTTTGGTGAGTTTTCGATTTCGATTTGATGCTATAAAATTGTTTGATGTATGTTATTTGTTTGGGATTTGTTAGTTCGATTAATTTCACGCACACACTTGGGTTTTGTTGTATGCAAATCGGGATTTTGGCATTTGTTTGGGATTTTGCGTTGTTCTCACACACTTATTGTATGTTATTTGTTTGGGATTTGTTAGTTCGATTTGTTTGGGATTTCCCACACACACTTGCTATGAAACAACATTTTTTCCATTATTTGGTATTTTGATTATTCAGTGTGATGGGAGGCTATAATTTTGGTCATTCTGTTCGGCGTTGATATTAAGTGGTATTTTGATTATTGAACTTTGTTTATTCAATGGAGAATGGAAAATTCAATGTATTAAAGTTGGTTTTATTGAACTTATTTTATGCGTGTTGTATTGAACTCAGTTTACTTTAAAAAAAATATTCAAGCAATTTGTAGTACACTTTTTTGGAATGCAATCTGTAAAATGTGGAATGAAATCTGTAGTGAAATGTGGAAAGCAATATGAATAATATGACCACTCTTTTCATTTTATACCAACCATTACAAATTACAGCAGTTCTTACAAAATTCCACTAATTCATAAGATTTTTCGATTACAGCCAACATAGTTTCTTACAAAAATGAGTTGTCCCAACTCAATTTCCATCACTTGCAACCAACAATTACATGAATTAAGTTTTTACAGTCAAACAAACACAAATTACAAACAAGCACCAAGACAAATTTTGCAATCTCGTTAATAATTTCTTCATTGAAGTTTGTTGGTATCTCAAGTCTATCATGTAGTCCACAATCAACTTGATGAAGGAAGGGTCTCGATCCAAATATTGTTCTCATGCTCCACTACTCACTGATATTGATGACAAATCAATTGATATAAGATTACACCTTCCCATAAAGTGATTGTGACATTTTGTACACGAGTAATGCAACTTCCCACGATTACCATTTGTGTTCGATAGTATAACTTTAACTTCTATTATAGCTCCACAGTCGCATTTTTTCAAAATAAAGCGTAACTTTAAATTCTGTAATTATTTTTATATTTTAATCATCCTCTATAGTTTCTATCATATCCCAACGAAATTAATTGAGACACGGCAGTGAATGAACAATTATTTTTGCTATCTCCCAACTGTACCACCACCATTATTGAGTGTGATTAAATCTGAATCGTACTGATTGATGGAGATAAGACCATTTCCGTTGTGATGTCTTTTTTGTCGTGTAGTTTTTGTTCATTTTCTCTGTGAGTTTTCGTTCATCGCCGTGGTGTAATTTTTGCTGTGTAGTTCTTGTTCTGTGATGTAATTTTCGTTCATCGTTTTGCATTTCTTTGTTCATCGATGTTCGTCGTTGTGTATTAATGTCTATTTTATCCCTTCTTCTTTTTTTCTCAACTCTCAACTTAATAAGGCATAAAGTAGATGAATCGAAATACCGATCCAATCATCGGATTCTAACAACAGTTCGGATTAGATTGGTTTCTGAAATTGAAATTGAATTTATTTGCATTGAATTCGGTTCTCTTCAAATAGGTAAACCAAAATTTTGCAATTTATGAGTGTATCTGTAATATATAGACAATTTTATTACATAAATTTTGCAATTACAATACCGTTTCTCAATTAACATCCGAAATTTTAAAATTTATGTGTGTATCTGTAATATATAGACAATTATATTACAAAATTTTTGCAATTACAATACCGTTTCTCAATTAAAACTTTGAGCTCTGGGCCTAGGTACCATAACTATTTTTCTCACTGGTATTCATGCTTTACCATGTAGTTATGCATTGGAGCTGCTAAGGTTCCGTGAAGTCCGGAAGGTAAAACTCTTCAACTATTTGTTGACATTTTAATATCTAGCAATTCAATTTCCATTTTTAATAGTTAATTATTTTAAGTGTTTTCGGCCTTCAGAAATCAGATGGAACATGCAATTCCGTGCATTGTACAACTTATTTAGACATGCTGATAGAGTTGACAAGATTGCAAATATTATCGAGAGATTGGTAGAGATCATCATTCACTAAATGACTTCATTCTAAGTGTTTAAAATGGTTTTACACCTCATCATTAATGTTATCATAAATTGTTCCCCATTTTATTTTATTTCGTTTATAGGAACACGGTGATTTAAAGATTCAAGTTCAAGCATTGGAGTCTGAGAGATCTTTCCAATATGAATCTGTTGTCCAAAAATAATAGTGAGTGTAAGTTTATCTTGTGCCAGATCTGCTTTTTTGTTTTGTGTGCAAAGACTTGTTGGGTTATCTGGTTGATTGCCAAGAGATTACGGCTTCTTGTGCCAGATTTGCTTTATATATGGAAGTCCAAGCTATTTTTTTGGCCTCCCAATTTTTCGTTGATAAATAATTAAGTAATGTGAGTTTAACAAATACATGGGATATTATCTAGTTTTTCAGCAAAAGTTGGGATATGTGGAGTGGATCGTTCACAGCATCTTAAATATGAAACTTATTAGTGCATACAAGAAATAAAAGAAGTACTCTTTACTGCTGTTAAATTAAGGTTTACTATTTCATCTTGTTCTCCTTACTGGTCCTGTGGAATTCATGTAAAAAAATACACTACAGGGTATTGTCGGTCACCTCTGGAATTATAAAATAGTTCTACCATTTAGAGTTTTCATTTCAGAATAATGGTTGTAATAATTGGGTGAGATTGAGCCATATCGACACTAGACTGACACTATTTCAATAAAAGAAAACGTGCTTGAAAATTTATTTGTAAATTATAGCTTAATCTGAACGACTATTTTTAAGATAAATGGTTCGGGTGTTAAGTATACCAAGTGGAGTTATTCAAGAAGTAAGTAGGGAAGGCAGATTTGAATTAAAGGTTAATTATTTGCAAGATCTTGCCAATGTCTAATGTAATGATGTGTAGCAATGATAGTGTTTTTAGGTATTCTTTCAAGAAATGTTCTGGTAGAGATTTGATGTGGTTAAAATTACTAGGTCTAACAACAATGGGTTAGTTTAATCCTAACAACAATCAATCCCTCCTTGGTTGCTTGGTCTGATGATTAATATATGAAACATGAGATGAAATGGTTGAAGAGGCATTTAGTTGTAAAAATTGCATTGTGTTTGTATTTTAGAAATTGAATTATAAAATAAAGTTTTAGAAATAGAAGCTTATCATTCTGACTTGAAGCTTTGAATTTAGACTTGTAACTAGCATCCTTAATAAAGTTGAAAACTCTATGAATAATGAAATTACTAGTCATCATAGAACCTTCAACAACACTAGAATTTCTACATTTCCATAACTCCCATAGAATAGCTCCAGGAATGATAAAAAAAAGGAATTGATTGATTTCTGAGATAGATCTTCGCATCCACCAGGACATAAGCATAGAGTGAAAAGAGTAATGATCAAGTTTAAGACCAAAGATACCTGAGAAATAGTTCCAAACAGTTGTTGAACACGTGCATAATGTATTTAAAGACAATCAAGACAAGAATTGTCCCTCAAATACTTCCAAAGACCCCCCCCCCCCGACCCGACCTTTAAAAGATCATCCATTGACCAATTTAACTTCCCTTCTAGAGGTCCAAAAGACAGAGGCAAACGGTACTCATTCCAACCAAGCATGGATATAATAAAGATCAGAATGCCTGCAAACATTACCAAATCTGCCATTTATGCATATAAAATTACTCATTCTAAGACTGTTGTGCTTGATGCATTGCTTTCACATAAGGAAACTGAAGAGGAATAAACATCTAACTCTAGACTTGTTTGAAGTAATGATGATATACATATCAGACTGGAGATTAATAAAGAAGCAGGCCTAACAGTAACTACTGAAGTACCAGGTAAACACAATTATAACAAAAATCGAATGTTAAACCCTATCCGATATAGATCCTAAAGATAGTAGATACACAATAAAATGTGAACTGAAAAGCAAGCATAATTTATAAACCATATTAGTAAGTAATATAAACCATATCAGTAAAACCTTAAGGAGAAATAAACCAATATAAACCAAACAAATCAATATAAATGTGTGGGATTTAAATCTAAGCAGCAATCGTATTTAGATTACTACAGTTATGTTTACTTAAGCACACACGATTTTCGTAACCTCAAATAATGGCCAGGTATTACAGTCTTGTGTACATGCTTAATATTCAACTTTTTTCGATTTAAGACTCTATGAAGACATGAATGTGTGGGATATAAAAGGATATCAATGTTTGAGTACGTGAAAAATATTAGGGAGAGTGAAGGTATTAACACACTCTATCCTTTTAGTTTTAATGAGAATACTATGTGTCGTGCGGGTCAACAAGAATACTTTTGTCTACTATGTGTCGTCGGGCAAATAGGAATACTATTTGGTATCTACTTTATTTATTCTCCCTCATTATATATTCATTTGGTCACGATTGTTTCTATGTTCTCTACTTCTGCTAATATTGGGCCTTCTACTAATCTTGTTACATTATGAATGTTTTGACTGATTTGGTTGACAAGTACTCATAACGCCACCTTATTCCATTATGAATCTTGTTATATTATTATGAATGTTTTAGTACTGTGTCCTTACTAGTTTTAGATTCTTAATGTATGAGGGCACATGTTATCAGGACCGACCCTTCTTAAAAAAGGTTTCCATAGTTTTTGAATTATCTGATCATCTTCTGTTCATTTGATGTTTCTTCCAAGCATTAATTAAAGAACTGGATGATATGGAAAAGGTGAATACAAAACTCTCTATTATAGTTAAAGAAGTGACACAAGAACACTACAAGAAGAGTGAGGTAAATATATGTTTTACTCTTTCAACCTGCCTCTTTTGGAAGGGTTATTATCATCATTTATACATAGACTTGTACACTAAAGATCACATTTAGTAATTTTAATATAAAAACTCTGTAGATTTTGAAACCTTGAAAATTTTAATTTTCCACCTTTCTATTTCGTGTTGCTCTTAATTCAAGATGAAACTTTTACTTGAAAAGTATTTCCCCTGAATTTTGTTATCTTGAAAATATTTTCCATGTAAAATCTTTTCTTTCCCATCTTTGTAATCAAATGTATTTTCCAAGGTTAATAGTGGAGAGTATCATTTTCCAACCTTTGGGAGAGAACATATTTTCAGTGGATGCTTCCCTAGGTACACTTGGAGATGCCTATTTTTTTTCATTTTAATCCAGTGATGCTTACTTTTCTCATTTTAATCTGATAAGAACATCATTATCCAGTACTAGAACAAACACTCAAAAGTTGAAAAAATAGTGTATAAGAGCATTTTCATGATTTTTCCTCAATCGTATGCCTGCTAGGATGAAGAATATTCTAACTGAAAAGATTTCCTGGAATTTATGTACCTTTCCTTTGTTATTAAATGGAGCTTCAAAGAGGGGTTGTTGTTAACTTTTTCTACAATCCTGAGCATTTGAGGGATCAAGTTAGAGAACTCATGGAACCAATTCTATCTGTTTTACTAGACCAATGTGTGAATTTGTTTATACTGGTGTGCTATAGACACAATGATGTATATGGTTTGTAAATTTTCTTAACTCTGTACGCACCACAATGTGCATTATCTACTAGTTATTACCTAATTTGAATTGTGGTATGGATTGAATTTCTACTCCAATGTTTATGTCTCAGCGTCTCCAGTTTCTCTAGTTATTGTATGCTCATTTCGTTTGGCTGTTTAGCTGATAGCTAATAAATATTCCTTTAGCTCTTGTTTGTTTCGAGTTTTTGCGATTGCAGTTTCTCGTTTATCAATGACTGCAGTTTCTCGATCCCCTATTCAAAATTATGTGTTGCCTAATTTATTTCCAAAAAACTAGGGGAAATAAATTTATTTTTCATGGGCCTTGGTATTTTTTATTTATTTCTTTCTCGTCACAACAATATCATGGGCCTTGGTATCATCTATTTTTCTCGTTCTCTTGTTCAGTTTTTAGTAGTTTTTGTTGGGTAGTGAGAAACAGTTTTGTTTCTCCTTCTTAAGTTATTTAACTTGTTACCCTCATCCCCAGGTTCCCTTCCTTTTGATTTCACTTGGAAATAATATATTGTCAGTTCTTTTTTTATATTGGGAATCATGGGTGTAAAATGGTGCAACGCCTTCAGTAAGACTCTTACTATAAGAGATATTATATTTTTATAGATGCTGCCATCAAGTATTTAACAGTAACACACACACACACACACACACGCATGCACGCTTACTAATCTCTCCTTTTGTGTGTTACCATTTCTTACTATTTTTAAGGTTCACTGTAATCTTTAACAAGTCTTCTCAAATGGTCCCAATGGTGTTGTGACCTAGCCTAAAACTTTCTAGTTGTTACCGAATCAGTTGGAAATTAAAATAGTAGTACAACACAAAAACAATTGGAATGGTTTAAGAAAATTTAAATAGGTTAAATTGTAAATAAAAAAAATCTCGCAGCACTGTCATTTTGGCAAGAATCCCCCGTAAACTATATTGATGCATAAAATTCCCCTGAACCATGTACTTGTGTGCAATGACCCTTGTGTATATATAATACTCTATGGGAAATCCTAGACATTACATATATCGAATTTGAAATTCTTATATTTGTTTTTCGTCAGGCCTATGTGACTCAAGAAGATATTCTAACATGGACAATATTGGTTAGGGAAGCTGTGTACTACTCGGCTGAGCTTCAATTGCCTAATTCAATGTCCAGAGCTGAGAAAAAGGAGAGAGTAGAGAGGACAATAAAAGAGATGGGGTTGGAAGACTACATTAACACGGGAATAGGAGGTTATGGCAACAAAGGCCTTAGAGGAGGGCAAAAGATACGAGTAAGCATTTATATAGAAATTTTAACGCGGCCAAAGCTTCTCTTCCTCGATAAACCCACAAGCGGCCTTAATAGTGCAATGCGGCCAAAGCTTATCTTCCTAAAATTTAGCTGACACAAATTTCTGAATTCATTTACTTCCTTGCCTTTCCTTTTTTCTTTTGCAAATGTATTAACAATGTAAACGGCCAAAGCTTCTTTTGTTAAATGCTTTGATTATTTTTAACTTGCTAATTCCTATGAATAATTACAGCAGTACACCATGAATTCCATACTACTATAATTCCATACTGCTGTAATTATGTACTGCTGCTATTCCTAGTTAATGTCTAATTATGTACTGCTATAATTACTCATGGTGAATTAGACATTAACTAAGAATTACTATAATACCAAGTTAAAAATGACGTCTGTTTAATAATGTAATTCCTAGTATGAACATTATATACTGCTGATTTATTATGAGTTTGATTGTGTACCTACTATTCTCAAGTGTCTCTAAGAGATTATGCGTGGTGTCATTAGGAAACGTTCAATGAGGAAGCAGATTGCAGGGATCAACTTGCATTTGCTTTGTAGTAATACAATGTCTTTCCTTCGTTTGCAACCAGATGTACCATTAAGTTATGTGAATGAACTTGTTAATGCTACTCAAGTATGCTGATGCAATTAATTTACTCAAGCGCCTGTTCCTTAGTTTTACCCATGATAGAATAAGAGGATATTGGACTTTAAGGCTCTCAGTTGATTTGGAACACATGGGCTGTCTCAATGAAAGTCTTTCAGTGCTGAACATGGGTTACTAGATCCATGGGTTCGTGCAGGTTCAAGAATATCATTGCAAAGGCGGGTCCTGCGCTTGGGAAAACCTCCAAGATGCTGGAGAACTCCTAGTTATTCATGGTCTATCAAGAGGAAGATTACTGAGGTAATAACATAAATTTCTTTATATTGATTTCGATAATCAAGTGATTAAATTTTCAAGTAATAAATCATACCTTTTTAATGTTACTTTAGGTTACTTAACACTCAAAGTTGTGCTTTAATAGATATGGCTTAAGAATTTTCCTTTGCTATTGACAAGATAGGTTCATGTTCAAGGGAGACCATTGAACTGTAAGACAAGGACGAAGATCAGGTTTTATGTTGAAGATGGAGAACAATGTGGAGTAGAACAACTAGATCTACAATATTATGCCGGAGAAGGAGGTGATTGGCAGGGTGTTCATCTAGAATGGCATTTGGTTAACTATATTTGGGCTTCTCATGTCGGATATTATCTTTGCTGATGTACCGAATGTCTTCTACACCAAATTTCAGGTATTTTGCCAACTGGTATGTTCCTGATTGGCAAAATTATCTTTATTAGGACTTGTTCATTGATCATGAACTTTTATGTACTGTTGATCTATAAGGTGTTTGATTGTGTAATTCTGATCGAATTTATTAGAACTTGATGATTGATCATGAACTTTATGTACTGCTGATTTATTAGGAGTTCGATTATGTACTACTGATTTGATTTATTAGGAGTTTGAATAACATAATTTCCATTTAATGCTCTAAATCAGTCCCCTGACTCGTCTGCTTCTTCCATCTCTACAACACAGTCCACCTTTATGAAAATAACATCGTGCCCCACATTCTTTATTGTAACTAACATAGTTACATTTTATTGTTTGCAGGCATACACATGATATACCCGGCATATATAGTATTCAAAGGCCTAAATTCAGGTGTTCACACTTCGTGGCAAGCAACACAAGCACAAGTCAATGGATACCGAGGCGCCGTATTCAAAAAAATTGAGTCCATTGAACTTGCTCAACAGGCATACTCCGAGTACACGAGGGAGGATATCATCGCATCAATACCCCCCACGGCTGATATACCAAGACTTCACGAAGCGTATCCACCGCGTGGTGACTCCCAGTCTAGGTTTAGAATGATTTGTTACATATTCGTGACATTTCATGTCATCAAAGTGTTGTGTCGTTATTTTTTTTAATTTATTTTTTATTCTATGTTCATTTTGTACTTGGCGCCCAAGAAGGGGTTATTTGATGTTAAATTAAGTTTAAACAAGTTTTATATGTACTGGATATTTGAAATATCAGAAATATAAATGAAATGCTGTCAAAAATTTTAGACTTGTTATCATGATATTTATTCTACTGTCATTATTTCATCATTTTGTGAAAATATAAAGATATTTGTAATAACTTTTATCACATTTAACAAATACAACTTTTGTAAATGCTAGTAGCAGTCACAAATTTGTCACTACTGTCCATTTTGTAACTTTTAATAGGAGTTACAAATTTGTCGCTATTGTTAATTTTGTAACTGCTAACAGCAGTTACAGATATAAGATTCGTAACTGCTGTCAGCAGTTATAAATACAAGATTCATAACTGCTGACAGCAGTTACAAATATTATATTCATAACTGCTGACAGCAGTTACATATAGCAGTTACAAATTGGGGTCATCAGTCATAACCCCATAGGGGTTATAAAATTTTGTTACTGCTATTAGGAGTTACAAATTTTCTTTTGTCACCCCCTAAACTATGACGGTAAATAACAGTTATAAAGGTCGTTTGTGACTACTGGCAGCACTCACAAATCTCCCATTTTGGTGTAGTGTTAAAACAGAAAAATGGTTTTGTTAAAGTTCAATTTTAATTAATGCTGTTGGCGTGAACTAACAAACACATGGCCAACAAAGACATGACTATTCTATTAAACATGACTCAACACTAACAAAGTGATGTCCTTATATAGAGCACACCTAGGGTTTGCTTTTGGTGCTTTAGCTATATAGGACTTCATCTAGTTGGACTTGAATTTTGATAAAATATTTTTGTAATTTAGGATTGCGTGTCCCCATATCGACTCCAAGTTCTCTTTGTCCATCTACATCAAATGAGCACTCCATTCAGTCTGCCATCTCAGAAAAAGGTAATTTTTATGGCTCATAGGAATTTTTGTCACGTAGGACACGACACCACGTTGCATTTGCATGTCGTTTATCATATCTTATGATAATGTTGAGTTATGTCATAATAAGATTTTTTTGAGTTCAAAAAATTTATTTGAATTTTTTATAAGAAAAATATTTCTTGAAAAATAATGTCATTAAATATTTTTTTTAATAAAAGTTGCATAATAAATTTTTGAAGTTAAAAATATTTTTTTTGGTATGATATATGCATGTGCGTGTAATATTAAATGTCCGATATTATATATATGTGTATGTGCGCATGATATATATTTATATAGTATGCGTGGTTATTTTAGTTAGGGCGTGCACGAACCCGAATAGACCGAATGGACCGAAAAAACCGAACCGGACCGAACACACTTTTGCATTTTTTTTAATTCGGTCTTAATTCGGTCTAAAAATATACAGGACCGCATAATTCGGTTCGGTTTCGGTCTTAAGTCGTAAAAATCGGGTTTGGACCGCACCGGACCGCTTATATATATATATATATATATATATATATATATATATATATATATATATATATCTTATTACTATAAAATGCAAAACAAGGCATTAAAACTCCTCTTCAATCAGCCTATCCACATAGGCAAAGCATTTAAGACTCTCAAACCCAATACTATCCATGTGTCAACAAAACTTTTCTAAATGCTAAACAAACATTTAAGTATCAATCGTCAAACCCAATAATCCTTAACCCCAAACTCCACAACATCCATCCCCCCAACTTTTTGGTTTTCCCTACCCCAGTTTCTTCTGATTCCCACGGTTTCCTCTTTTTCTTTACACCCCTCTCTTATTCCTCTATATAATCCAAAAACCCATTCTCTTAATTAAGAGCAGACCACACCACCATTTTCCTTTGTGCAACATCATGATTTTAATCACTTCTAACTCCGAATTCTTACCTTCCTAAAGAATTACAAATTTTGAGTTCGGCATATGGTCAGATGGAAATTTTGGGCTGGTGAATGAAGCTGACATTTGTGAATTTGGAGAGTTGAATAGGCTGATAAGGTTTATTTTTTGTATTTCTTGAATTGAAGGAAAATGGTATGGGTTTTGTAGACTAATCGTATCGTAGTAGAAATTCAACTACATTTTTAATCCAATTTCTAAAACTTGAATCACACATGTTTTTTTAGTCACTGCTGTTCTGCAATTAATAATATATTGATGTATATGCATTATATTCATCAACCCCTTTTGTGTCCCTTTCTCTTCTACTACTCCACACCAGATCTCCTCTTACTTCTCAAGGTAACACAATATACTATACTTTAAATATTAGTATTATTGCTATGCACTTATTCGTGTTAATTTTTATGTCGCGTCTTAGGTGGTTTGGAATATTCCGGCGATCAAGAAATTTAACCAAAGAATGGAGAATTCGCCTGCAACAATGATCCTTTTTTTTTTAACTTGATGGAATGCTACGCTTGGACACAAGTGGGTATACCCATTTTCCACTCGACCAGCTGCGACCCGGCACACCAACCCGAATGGGAGGCATGGCGGGTTCATGGTTAGTCCGGATAATGAACCGTGTGACCACCGAGAACTGGCAGCAAGCGGTGATGGGTGGCGGGGTTTTAGACCCTCGGAGCAAATGTGTGCAGAGATGGAACGGGGCATTTTTCCTGGGCCATGGCGTGGCATTAGCCGTTGACCCTTCATTTTTTTATGCGTCATCATTTGTTATTTTTCCAGATTTTAGTTTTTTTTTGCATTTCAAAGACATTTAAGGTTATCTTTTTCTCTAACATTTGGATATATACCTATACTAGGATTTTCTTCGAGACACATTGTTGGTTATGATTTTTTTGATTTTTTTTTAGATTTGAGTACTTTTTATTCTTTAGAGCATTATGTCTATATGACCTGTTTGATAGCCACATGGTTTACTAATACAATTTAAGTAAGATTCACAAGATAATGAGTTACTGTTGTTGAAGTAAAATCATAACATGTAAGTAAAATGATAGCATGTCAAATCCAACTCTAATCTTATCTTGACTTCACACCACAAACCCATCATAGACTCTCTCTCTCTCCCCCCATTCTTCTTTATCAATTTAATGACACACATACCAATTTTCACTAAATAATTTTGTGTAAAAAGGCATGAATTTTTTTAAAATAATAAAAAGAAAATTGAGTTTTTTTGGGTTATTTCAAAGTTTCTGGGAATTAAAAAAAAATCGTTCAAAATGAATTTTTTATTTTTATTTTTAAAATTATCAAATATATACTGAAATTTTCCTGAGCGAAATGCTTAAAGATAAGTATACTTTCTTTTTCTATTGAGATGGTAAAAGTGGCTATAATGATACGGTTTGTATTTTTCTCCTTTTTGGATGTACTGTTGTGAAGTCGTGAGTATTTAAACATTATGTTTTAATTTCAAATCATGTAAGATGTAATATTGATGGTGTACACAATTCATATATGCACAACTGATGGACTTGAAGAAACACATGTATTATGTGTGGTGTAGTATGGATAGTATATGAATTTCATATGTGTATATGTATGTTATTAGATGTACAAAAAATGACAATAAAAGATTATGGTAGGAGAGTTTTTATCTCTTCTTTTTCCAAATTCTACTTGAAAGGTTTTTGGGTTTGCAACGTATACATGTGAATACTATCTTATTTCTTTGTTAATCCTTATTGTTCTCTCATTGAGCTATTCTTGGGAGCGCATCTAAACTAATGTTTATTTAGTGGAATTAATATATTTTTATTCTCCTTATTTATTTGGTTTTATATATACTTAGAAACATAATTATCATTTATATTTTAAATTTTAATTTTTAGAAATCATTAAAATATTAAAACCTTCTAAACATAGTTATCATCTATATTTTAAATTAAATTTGTAAAAATTAGTAAAATATTAAAATCATTAAGGATGAATGAAAGTTTACTTAAGTTGGAGTGAGTTTGAACAGATGGAGACCAAATTGACAGGCGTCAAATCTTTAATCAAACACATAGCTGCTGGTATTGGTACCCCTAAGTCTGATAAAGTGTTTAGTAGATTTTCTTTAGATTCATCCATTTATACATATGTATTTAACTCTAACTCTTAACAGATACACACAAAGGAAAAGGAGTTGTTTTAGAGCTTTCAATTTCAACTGCTTATGGGACGTCGAGCTCTGTCTCTGATGGAGGTTTGTTCTCCTTTAATTTATAGGTTTTCCTTTTAGAAAGGATGAATTGGGTTGTTATTATTTTTGTGTTCATCACCGTGTTTTCTATTAAAACATCCTATGACAAAGATGAAATCACTGGCCAAAAAAATTATTGGCGATGATGGGTAATCAGTATGTGTTAGCTTGGGTTTTTTTCTTTTCAATCGGTAATTTTTATACTTGATAGGGAAAAAAGTAATTTTGTAATAATTTTTATATTGAGCAACTTTGTACAATACCTGTTTGTCTTCATTGAATCACAGTGTTTTGATTTACTTTTGATATTGCTTGCATTTTTTCATGGTGTTAGACTAATTGAGAACTTGGACACTAAAAGGAAAATATTTTTAAAGTAGCCCGACCATTGTTCAGTTGTAATTTATTTTACATGATTTTTTCTTTATTGTACTTTCTTTTTCACTTTAGTTTCACCAATTTATTGATAAAAAAATTTTACTTCGAAATACATTACATATTTCCGATGATGGTTATTTGTGTAAAATGAGCTCAGATTTTGTGTTTTGTGGGTGGAGGACCGATATAATACCAACAATAACGACCAAGTCATCATGGGTACCAAAACCAAAAACATTGCTAAATCCTCCAATACATATGTTATGTAATTTTTACCTATCATACATTAAATGGAGTGTTTAGGACATAGCTCTTTGATTTATTTTTGTTGGTGGGAGAATGTATTTTGGCGGATTTGTGCGGTGAGTGTTATTGTTGGTTAGTTAAATATCTAATTTTAATTCTCCACTATTTCTATCATTCCATAGCATATATAATATGCTTATAACTATGAAATGTCTTTATTTAGTTAGTATCTGTTTGATACCAATGTGGACAAAAGGGCTGAGTTGCAAAATTTTCCATGATAAAAGTTGTGTGCGCAAGTCCTATAATTTGCCATATTAGGACTGTTTGATAGGATTAATTATCAATCGACAAAATTAGATTGCTTGATAGCAATATAAAAATATTTTAACAAAAAAAAAAAGGTTTTGACAAAATAGACCAGTTTTCCTAAAAAGAAAAACAATTTATAATTAAAAAAGGGAAAACGTTTTGACAAAAAACACTTTAAACAAAGAAAATAAAAAAAAAGTTTCTTTTAAAACTTTAATGGAAAAAATAGTTTTAATAAAAAGAAATTATGAAAAACACTTTCTTTTAAAAAAAGAATTTCTTTTAAAACAGTTTTAACTAAAAAAGTAATGTTTTTAAAAAATATTTTTAATAATTTAAAAACAAAATAAAATTAAAAAAATTGTTTATAACAAGATAAAAATAGTTTTTAACATAAATAATTATTTTTTAAGAAAAATAGTTTTTAACACAAGAAAGAATTTAAACAAAAAAATATTTTTAAGCAAAAAATAGTTTTTAACAAAATAAAAACATAACATAGATGATCTGGCGCTCATAATAAAGTGTAAAGTTTTGTTATTTACTTCTTGATTTTGATATGCTCATAATTTCTTTGCATTTTTTCATTCAGGGATTTTCCGTTATGTTGTAGTTACATTACATATTATGTACATTCATATTTGTGAGGGAGGATCAAAACAAGATAAAATACAAACAGGAGGATTTGCAGTTTTAGCAGGGAAGTTCGAGTTTTTTTCTTCTTTTTATTGTTATATAAAGGTTTTTATTTAACTTTATTATTATTTTGGGAAAAAATGATTGCATGTTTAATGTAAAATTCCCTCATAATCAGAATATATTTTTAATTTGCTATTTTTGATTTGTTGTTGGGTCTTTTTTGGTATTGTCATTTATAGTTTTGGTGTGCATTTTATTTGATTTTGTACATATGGATATATAAATGTCCAGATTTGAATTTTTTGATCATTGAATGTTGACTTGAACTTTTGTGTTTACCAAAATTGGTTTATATTAGGACGTATGATTTTGTATTGGATGAAAGTCGTTTTTATTAGTAATTGGGTATGAAGATTGTGCATTAAACGAGAAGTGACAATCCGCTATAAAGATCAATAAGAAAAAAAAATTATGCAATTTTTTTTATTGTTTCAATATTTCTTGATTTAACATAGGGGCTTCTTCATGGCGAGATAAACTAATTTGAGTTATCTCGATGTCTCTTTCTTTTATTTGGATCATAATCGTTCAGTCCGCGCATTTCACGGGTTTAATACAACTTGTGGGCCATAAGCCACAACAAGTTAACATTCACGATTCACGACATAACCCAAACTATCCTAACCTAACTCTTATTTTCTCCACTCTCTCTCTAAGCAACGGCGGGAGTCGGCAGACATCCAACATCTCTCCCTCATCTCCTCCGTCCGTCCGTCTTTAACGATCTCTCCTCCGGCGGTGGCAGGCAGCTCTCCCTCATCTCCTCCTCCGACTTTCCCTCATATCATCCGGCACCAAAGATTTAGCTGTAAGTTTGTGTTATCTATCATCTCTGCCTAATTTTTATACATGTTCACAATTATTCTCCTGTCTAGAACTCACACATTTAAGTCTTGCCTGGTGTTCAAACATTCACCTACATCTAAAGGCTTCCCTAATTTAACCAGCTTAACCAGCCTTGAACTTCGTGATATGGAAATAATGATTGAGGTAGCCATATCAGTTGTTTCACTTTTTAATTCGTTTAGCAGTTTATCCATTTAATTCGTTTCAATTAGTTTGTAAATTCATAAAATCTGCACTAGTCATTGTTTGGTTTCAATTCGTTTCATTTTGTTTCAATTTACTTTAAATGTGATGTTTTTAATTAAAAAAAAATGTTGGTTTATATTAGTAGGGACCGAATTGGACCGAGACCGAACACGGATCGCTTAAAAATCGAATAGAACCGAAACCGATTATTTCGGTCCGGTCTCGGTCCATAATTTTTTAGGAAACACTCCAAAATCGGACCGACACCCCTAATTTTAGTAGCCTTAAATGTGCGTACCATATTGTTTTTATATATTAAGTATATTCTAATGTATGGTATATTATGTTATCATGAGCTTTTAACAGCTTTTGGTTAGCCCATGCCGATTTGACCCAAGGCCGACACTTATTTGTGTACAAGATTCACAGTTTACATGTTTTTATATATATGTTGACATCTTTTAGGTGGACTAGTCTATAGCCCTTTAGACTATCAGATGTTTTATTTCCATACGATTGGACCTTGGCCTGTCATCTGTCCCTTATCTGTTCGGTTTGGGTTTTCCACAGCTGGCGTGTTCCCCCTTATGCGGATGACTTGACCGCACATCGAAACAAAATCTGGTTTTATTTTCTAAAACGACGTCGCAGTTAAATTTTGTTTTAAAAATCAAAACTGATTTTCAATATTTCAACGACAACGTCAGATGGTTTGACCGCCCACGGTATTATTCTAAACCGAAAATGGTTTTGGTCTTCTTTCACCAAAACGACACCGTGCCCAGCGGTAATATTTGTAGCGTTTTTGGTACGCAATGTTTGTTACAGCTGGCTTTTGCAATCTGATTAAAACGACTGTGTTTTATAAAATTGAAGTTACGTTTTTGTTTATTATTCTGTTAGGGTCCGTTTGATACACATTGGGCAAAAGTGTTGGCATGACAAAATTTGCCTAGATAAATATTTTTCTCACTTTTGGCTATCAAACACCAAATGAGGTAAAACAAGTTTTTTAGGCAAAACATTTTAATAACACATTTTTTGTCCATATTAACATATATAATAATAAAAAATATGTATTTTTTTATTTTCCTCCCAAGTTTTATTTAATAAAAAAACAGTTTTTTCTTTTCTTTTTTACTTCCCGTTTTTATTTATTAAAAAAGTAACAAACTATATATATATAAAAAGTTCTTTACGCCTTATATTAAAACAGTTTTTACATTAAAACAGTTTCTAATTTTTACATCAAAACAGTTTTTATATTAAAACAGTTTTTATATGAAAATATTTTTTACATTAAAACAATTTTTACATTAAAACAATTTTTTACATTAAAACATTTTTTAATGTAAAAACTGTTTTAATATAAAAATTAGTACATTAAAACTGTTTTAATGTAAAAACAATTTTTACATTAAAACAATTTTTTACATTAAAACTGTTTTAATATAAAAACATTAAAACATTTTTTAATGTAAAACATTTTTTACATTAAAACATTTTTTAAAAACTGTTTTAATATAAAAACTGTTTTAAAACAATTTTTTTACATTAAAAACTGTTTAATTTTTTAATGTAAAAACTGTTTTAACTATACTTATAAATTTTATTGTTGAGTAAAAGTTTAATTTGGTCCCCTTTGCATCATTCATATAAACTCGTAGGTTTAAGGTGTTTACTCAACAATAAGTATACTTCCGCATATAAAGTCTTTGCGCATCGACCCTAGTTGCCAGGGGTCACCACACAAAGTAAATACACATCAAAATTATGAAGAATTAATATCAAAAAATAAAATGAAAATTAATCAATAGAAAATCACGTGTACATTAAATCAAATTTGCGTGTACTTTACTGCTATTTTCTGCTCATGTATATACAAAGTATTTTACTATTGTAAAACATTAAATTTGATCAATATCGCTGGCGTGGACCAACAAACACATGTGCATCTTACACATGGCAAGTCTATTATGTAATGAGTCAAAACTAACAAACTAAATACACATTAACATTATTCCAAATTAATGTCAAAAGAAATAATCAAGTCCACTTTACATCAAATTGCGTGTACTTTACCGCAATGATCATTTGAGGTATATGCATGAACAACTTGTATATACATCGAGTACACACACACATGAGCACACAATTAAAACATATAAATACACAACTTGTTACGAAGTCAAAACACATAGTCAAAATATATTCATACAAAATTAAAATACAATTACAAAAACAGACAACGAAATCATTCATTTAATGTTCGAGTTAATTCATCACATGATTTACACAATTACAATGATTTGATTAAACGAAACAAATACATCAAGCTATATTAATTGATCGACATGCAAAATTTTTCTTCATAACAAGTATAAACTTACAAATGATCGAATAAATGCAAAGAAAAATCTAGGTTAAATAAAGCACAAATGATTGATTTCTTCGAACAAATTGGTAACTTTTTCTTTGACAGAACAAAACTCGTTGAACAGTAGTGAAAAGAAATCATAAGATCCTAAGTTAATGGAGAGAACGAACCTGTTTGACAAAAGCGGAATGAAGAAAAAGAAGGACGTGCTTATTGGAAATGTTGTCAATCGCTAATTAGGTCAATGATAACAAAATGAATAAAATGTCGAAAAAAGTATTTATATGGACCGAATCGTTTAAAATTTGTTTGACCCGATTAAAAAGTCCAAAATGTTCGGTCAAGGGACTAGACCATAAAAACCTATAAAATTAATGCCAACTTCAGAAAATTACATTTAGGTCCAAATTTTTTTCCACCTTATATATATATAAAAATCCTAAAAATTCAGGTTCTCTTGGGTGTGGGTGGGTCCGCCCATGCACATAATTTTTTAAAGTAGCTTTATAAATTATTGTATATAACTAAAGTTGACAGCGGAACACGATAACGACAGTTGTCGTGTTTTCAGAACGCCACGTGAACAATTAGAATTATAAATTTTTATTTAAAAAATAAAATTTACCCCTTACTCTGGACTTTCCATTTCTCCTATTAATTGAGGATAAAGGACTTGTTTTCCATGTACTACTACTTATGGCGCTGTTATATTTATAACTGATCTATAGTCAAATTTGTGACTGATATAAATTATTAAATCTGAGGGTTCGGGAGACTTCTTTTGAAACTTTTTGCTGCTTTCAGGTCTCTCTGAAGGTATTTTCTCATGCCCCAAAACATACCCCATTTTTCGTTTTGCTAAGCTGAGAATTGTGATTGCTTACAGGGTAATCCTTTTTTTGTTTTGTTTTTTAATTAATAGATCTGTTAATTGTTTAGTTTTTTTGTTTGTTTGAGGTTTCTTAATTGATAAATTGGGATATAATTTTGTATTTCCAATTCCCATTTTTTTTTGGTTTGCTGTTTTGGTCATGGACATGCATGCGGGGGTTAAGTTTAAATAATTGTAAAATATAATTATATTGTGTATATGTATAATTACCACATTATCTCATATGGTAAGGTTAAAAAATACAATATTAATAAATTTGCTAGTTATTTTTTTAAATTGTTGCTATGGTGGGGGGTTGAGAAAAAAAGGGATTGCCTTATATCCAAGAAATCCTTGTAATAACTTTGCATTACCCATCTTCTTTCATGCAGCTAGTTGAGAGAGTGGATGGAGAACCAACTCTCATGGTCAGTGGTATAGGGTGGCCACTCAGACAGTCTTAGAGGTGGATTGGACTCGGTTCCCAGTTCGATTTCCGGCACTGTTGAAATAATGTTTGAACAGCGAACGTAAGTCACAGAGTACATTATAATTTATTTATACCACGGAGATGATAAAATGAGGCAGCAGTGTTAACTGACAAACCTGAACCGTATTAGAACCACTGATATTACGGACACACTTTTTTTCTCCTCGTATGAATGTTCAATGAATTGCATTCGCTTCTCTCGGAACTCTCAAAGCCTTGTCAAACACTGTCAAAAACCAAGCAATTGCATGCCTTGATAACCAAGACCCACTTCTCACGTGACCCATTTTATGCAACTAGAATCATCAGGTTCTATGCTATTAACACCGACCTTATTTCAGCACGTAATCTGTTTGACCAAACTCCCCACCCAAGTGTCTACCTTTGGAATTCCATTATTCGAGCCTATGCTCGAGCCCACAAATTTTATGACGCATTTGGGCTCTTCAAACGGATGCTTACCTCAGAAAATACCCCTGATAATTTTACATACGCATGCATTTTGCGTGCCTGTTCTGAAAATTTTGATGTAGAAAGATTGAGACTTGTACATGCAGGAGTTGTAGTTTCAGCGCTGGGATTAGACTCCATTTGTAGTAGTGCACTTGTGACTGCTTATTCAAAAGTGGGCCTTGTTGATGAGGCCAATAGGGTGTTTTCTAGGATACCTGAACCTGATTTAGTGTTATGGAATTCAATGATTTCGGGTTATGGGCTATGTGGAAAATGGGATAAAGGGCTGTATCTGTTTAGTATGATGAGAAGAATGGGGAAGCAGCCAGATGGGTATACTATGGTTGGGTTGATATTGGGTTTAGTGGATCCCAGCTTGTTGGTGATTGTCCAAGCCATTCATGGTCTTTCTTTAAGAAGCGGGTTTGATTCTAATGCTCATGTAGGCAGTGTATTAGTGAGCATGTACTCGAGATGGAGGTGCATGGATTTTTCGTGTCGTGTTTTTGATAGTTTATGTCGGCATGATTTAGTTACGTGGTCCGCTTTGATTACTGGTTTTTCTCAGTCTGGAGATTACAAAAAGGCCTTGCTTTTTTTCAAGAAAATGAGTATGGAAGGTGGGAAGGCGGATCATGTATTGATTGCTAGCGGACTGGCCTCTACTGCTGAATTGGCAATAGTAGGGCCTGGCATTGAGATTCACGGTTATGCTCTTCGACATGGTTTTGAGTCTGAGGTCACAGTGTCGTCTGCTCTCATTGACATGTATTCAAAGTGCGGTTTCTTATGCTTGGGGATTCGGGTTTTTGAAAATATGCCTAAAAGGAATATTGTTTCATATAATTCACTGATTACTAGTTTTGGTTTGTATGGACTTGCATCGCAGGCATTTGAAATGTTTGTGGAAATACTTGAGGAAGGATTTAAACCAGATGAATCCACTTTCTCTGCTCTCCTTTGTGCTTGTTGCCATGCAGGTCTTGTCAAGGATGGTCGGGACATTTTCAAAAGAATGAAAGATGAATTTGGTATCGAAGCTATAACGGAGCATTTTGTATACATGGTAAAGCTTCTTGGAATGGGTGGAGAGTTGAAAGAGGCATATGATCTTATCCGGTCCTTGCCGGAACCAGTGGATTCTGGCATTTGGGGAGCACTTTTGTCATGCTGTGGTGTTCATGGAAATTCTGAGCTGGCAGAAATTGTAGCTGAGAGGCTTTTTGAAATTAAGCCGGAAAAAAGTACTTACAAAGTTATGCTTTCTAATGTATATGCTGGTGATGGGAGGTGGGATGATGTGAAGAACTTGAGGGATGATATGATAGGAGTAAAAATTAAAATGCCTGGGGTTAGCTGGATTGGTGGCAGTACTAAATCATCTAACAGTTGAATATATACTCGAACCGATCCTTGGTGCCATGTTTTGGTGATAACTCATCACCAGCCAATATCAAGAGCAAGAAACTTCTAAAAGAGAGAAACCACTTTGGAATCCTCTTGTTGTCAAGTTGGCCAACCATGTGCGTTAAATATTTGAGTGTTTCTATTTGCACAGAGAAGTTTTGTACAGATAGCGTACATACTAACGTGTAAGCACATAGCTTCCTCCTCTTTGTTTTTTTTTAAAGCTTGTGTTGGCTAATTGCCGTTTATATATATTATAATATAAAAACAATGTTTATATAAAATAGTTTTATAACAGTATGTTTTTTTTATAAAAAGAACAATATTTACATAAAAAAACATTAAAAAAATGGTATTTAACTTATATATAAAAAAGTTTATTTATCTAAAAAATTTTTAATATTTTTTAAAAGAGTTTATTTTAAAAAACGTTTTATTGATAAAAGAAATAATGTTTTAACCATTTTTTTTACAGTAAAGTTTTTAAAAATATTTTCTACATAATTTTTTAAAGAAGTTATTTTAAATAAAAAAAGTAAAACACTATTTTTCTAAATAATTTTTTTTAAACTATAAACTGTTTTAGAAAACGTTAAATTTTTTTGGAGAAATAAACTTTTTTTATAATGTATTTGTTAAAAGACCTTTTATTAAAAAAAAAAACTATTTTTCCATGTTTTTTATATGAACATTGATTTTTTTTTTCAAATATGAGTCATTTTACGTGAACCGCATTTGAGGACCGCCTTGAAACTGTTTGACAATGTGGCGTGTCGAGACTAGTTAATTTCGCGGAAAATGATATTGGAACCGAAATTTTTACCGAAAGTGGAGATACCGAATTAGGTGGCGGGATTCTATTGGTTAGTTTGTGGGGTCCGCCCCAGCAGGTCCAAAGAACCAACCAATAACACGCCGTCGTATGTAATTTCAGTCAAAATTTATGTCATTTTTTCGGTTACAATAGAAGTGTTCTAATTTCGCTGGCGCGGATCCACATTTTGAGTGTTTATTTGTCAAAAATAAAAATTATTAATTTTTTTTGACAAAAATTATATTTTCGCGCTTTGTATGGGTTAAATAAAAATATTTTAAAAAATGAGCTTAAAAATAAGGCGTGCCGCTGGCGCGGACCTTCAAAAATAAAAGAATATTCGGTAAATGGGTGTTTGAGGGACTAAATGCCGTAAAAATAATTTCTTATTAGAATAGTTTTGTTTTTAAAAAACATAATTTTATTAAAAATACAGATTTTTAATTTTTATTGAAACACTTCTAAACATTTTACTTTTTATATTCCTTTTTTTAAAGAGTTACGAAGTTGTTTTTTTCTAAAAATAATACTTTCTAGTGTTTGGGTGCCGAAAAAAAATTATGTATTTCTTTTTATCAAAACTAATATTTTTAGTGTTCGTTTGTCAAAAAGAAAAATATTAATTGTTTTTTTGCTAAAAATAATATTTTCCATGTTTGTTTGTTCGTTTGTCAAAAAGAAAAATATTAAGGGTTCTTTTACTAAAAATAATATTTTCCCTATTTGTTTGACGAAAATAAAAAATTTAGTATTTTTTTGCTAAAAATATTATTTTCTTGTGTTTTTGTGCCCAAAAAACTGTGTTTTTTCAATTAATAACATGTTGAGTCTTATTTTTCAAAAATAAAAATATTTAATTTTTTTAACAAAAATAATATTTTCACGATTTGTATGGATTTTTTTTAGTTTGTCTTTTTTAACTTTCGCATGTTTAAGTAGGTTTATTTAGATTTATTGATATGAGTGGAGCCTTTGTTTGGAGATATAAGTGGCCACATCACTATGTACCAAAAATCCCGGTACATTATTCTGTGTAAATAGATTTTCTCTAAATATTTACACGCATCACTCTTTCTATTCATAGAGAATGCTCGAGATGATTAGTATGTAACCTGCTGGTAAAAAAATTATATTTATGAATAAAAATTATTTATCACTATACTACAAAATGTTTACCTATGCCCGAAATGACCTTAGCAACATTGAATTTGTGGTCTTGATTTGTTAATAGAGCATATGTTTCTCCTCCTTTCCATCTCCTTAGTAGATCTCATACGGGGAGAGGGCCAGGAGTTACAGTAAGGACCAATAGTCGTCTTCACAAACAAATTGAGAAAAAAATGTATAAATTAAAAACACCAAAACTGTAAAACAGAATATATGGTTAAATGTCTAAAGAAACAGAATGTGCTACTAAACTCTGCTTGTTTGTTGACAAGAGCCTTGAACTTAAGATTGTAAAATGTAATGAACCTTCCTATCATTTCCAGCTGCACCACAAATGACATGTTCGTTTCAATAAAGACAGTAATAAATGCTGCTAATGGAATGAATCTGATCTTGTGATTTCTCATGTCCTACTTCATGTGTCATTTTTTAAACATGGTGATCAAGTGAAGGTACCAAATATAGCTGTTTCAAAATTGAAGTGTGCCTCTCATTAATAGTGAAAACCCAACTGGATTCATTAAAAAAAAACGGTGTAGGATCCAATGTTGTGTTGAAACTTGATATGACAAACATCTATGACAGGCTTTCTTGGTTGTTACTAATCAACAGTCTTCGACATTTCTGCTTTTGCGAAATTTGGATAGATATGATATGGAAGTGCATATATACTTGGTTAATGATAAATCAGTTTTTTTTAATTATTTTTTTAAATAATCAAGAGGATTGCGGTAATGGGATCTCTTGTCACCTAGTTTGTTTTTGATTGCAACTGAGGTTATGAGAAGGGGTTTGAATGAGTTGATGGCTAAAGGGAAGATCAAATACTTCGGGCTGTTTAGTTGTGGAAAATATTTTTTTGTTTTCAGTTTTCATCTTCATTTTCACTTTTCATTTTCTGTGGAAAATTTTGGAAAGTTAGAAAACGCGTTCATTCGTTAAAAATATGAAATCATTTTCTACATGCTAATATTCAAAAATTGAAAATTTTGTTCAAAAACAAGAAATTTTTCTACAAATTGATGTGAAATAAATATAAACAATTATAACTGTTATGCATTAAACTAAGTGACCTATTCCAAGATTAAAACAGTTCAATATGCATTAAACAGTGACATTATGACCAAGTTCACATTACCCCATGGTAGCGTTCCAATTGATATGAACTGTTAAGTGATAATGCATTTAAGACCTGTTAACTGATAATGCATTCATTTAAGACCTGTTAACTGATAATGCATTTAAGACCTGCTAATAATTTTTTTAGCTGTTTACTCTTAATGCATTAACTGATAATGTATAAGAAATGAACTGCATTGACAACTTAGAGAGATTAAACCATAGTATAAGAAATTGACAGACCTGTTAACTATTAATGCATTAACAGATAATGCATTTAAGACCTACTAATTTCTTATACATTAACTGATAATGCACTTAAGACATGGTAAATTTTTTTTTATTAGCCAAAGACCACTCTAAAGACCTGCTACTTAGTTGGCCTTTTCTTATTTTGTTCTCACTTTTAAGCCTAAGACCTGCTTCATATTTGTTAGAAAACTATTAGAGCGACTTGCCCTCCAAACTTAAAATCCCTACACATGCCACATCATTAAGATGCACAGTTTTTTTTGTTTTATCACCTTATAATTTTTTTTTCAAATATAATTTTAAAGTAAAAAAAAGCTGTCCAATTAAAAAATATATATATGTTAAAATTATGTGCGTTAAAATACATTAAGACAAAATACGAAATTATATTTTTTTACTAATCACAAATCAATTAAAAAATTACACAATGCAATTATGAATCTTTTATTTTTTTAACTAACAAGATCACGATCCAAAAAAACGCGACGTGACATGGAGTCGTATTTTTTTCATATCGCTGGCGCGGATAATTTTTTACTATTTTAAAAATAATATTTGTACGATTTAAAAAAAACGGTCCGCGCCAGCGGTATGTGTACGCGGTCCGACCACCTATACATACTGCTGGCGCGGATCAACATATTAGAAAAAATGGTCCGCGCCAGCGATATGTATAAGATTATTTTTAAAATAGTTAAAAATGATCCCCCCGAGTGGTATGAAAAAAAAAATAAGACTTCATGCCACGTTGCGTTTTTTTTGGATCGTGATCCTGTTAGTTAAAAAAAATAAAAGATTCATATTTGCATTGTGTAATTTTTTAATTGAATTGTGATAAGTAAAAAAATACGATTTCGTGTCTTGTCTTGTTGTATTTTAACACAAATAATTTTTTAAATTGGACTGTTTTTTCTAAATACGATGCCATGCCATGTTGTGTTTTATTTGGATCTTATTTCTGAAGGTCCACGTCAGTGACACACATTGAGTGGTTTTATGTGGTTGGTGATTTTTTGGAACAAAATAAAAATACTTGAACTAAACCTGTATTAAAAAATATTTGAGGGACTATTTGATATTTGATCCAAAAAATTAACTTAAGAAAAAAAAATAATTAATTTAAAAAAATTTGAATTGATTTTTTTATGTTTCACCTGAAATTTTTAAATACCAAAAAAAAATCCAACTCAAAATTTTTTTTTTTTACTATTTTAAGAAAATGGTATACGTCAGCGGTATGTATAGACGGTCTGACCACCTATACATGCCAGTGGTGCGAACTATTTTTTTTAAATACTAAAATATTTTTTACTATTTAAAAAAAATGGTCTGTGCCAGAGGTAACCACCTATATATACTATTTAGAAAAAATGGTCTATGCCAGCATTAACCGCATATATCTACTGCTAACGCGGACCACTTTTTTTTTAAATAGTAAAAAATGGTGCGCGCCAGCGGAATGGAAAATAATATTTTTACTATTTAAAAAAAATTGTCTGCACCGGTAGTATGTATAAACGGTCCGACCACTTATACATACCGTTGGCGCGGACCAACATATTAGAAAAAATGGTCCGCATCAGCGGTATGTATAGGTGGTCAGACCACTTATACATACTACTGGTGCGAACCAATTTATTTTAAATAGTCAAATATTGTTTGTACTATTTAAAAAAAATAATCCGCGCCAGCGGTGTGTAGGGCAAAAAAATTATTCTCTTGTTTTTTAATTATTTTTAACTCATTTAGTCCCTTAAATACTGATTTACCCAATATTCTCTTATTTCTAAAGGTCCGCCCCAGCGTCACCCCTAATTTTTAAACTTTTTTTTTTAAACTTTACAACATTTAAAATAATTTTTGTATTTCTTAAAACTGTTTAAAGGTTCGCGTTAAAAAAATTATTCTAATAACAATTTTTGTATTTTTGTATTTCGTGTCTTATCTTGTTGTATTTTAATATATATAATTTTAACATATTTTTTTTATTAGAGTATTTTTTTTAACTTGAAAATTATATTTTACAAAAATGAATTTATATTTGACAAAGCAAAAAAAAAAGTGTGTATCTTAATGATGTGGCATTGCCACATCATTAAGTACACAATTTAAGTAGAAAATCAAAGTCGCTCTAGTCTTGCTCTATTTGTTAAGCCTACCCCAATTCCGACCGGCTTCTACATCAACCACATGGGCCTGCTCTGTTTTTTTTTTAAGCCAAGACCTGCTCCAAAATCAGGTCTCTTTCTTTGTTCTCACTTTTAAGCCTAAGACCTGCTCTCTTATACATTAACTGTTAACGGTTAACTGATAATGCAAGTCTAAGTTGTCAACAAATAAGGTCTCCAAAATCACAAGCAGCACATTGTCAGATTTCACAAAATCGTGAATATAGAGGACTCCCCCCCCCCCCCCCCACAACTTTCACATGTTGAATTTTACAAACATAAATAGTATCCTGAGCACATCTAAGTGTAAATATGGTACAAACAGGGAACAAGATGATGATGCAGAATCAAACAGTAAAGAGGAGGTTTGTTCGAACGACGTGTGTAATTTCGTTTCAACGACAACTAGTACTCGTTCGAACAAGGAGATCGAACGACGTTTCATTAGAATTGGTATTTCCTAATAAAAAGGGGTTCGTTAAGGTAATTAAACTGAAACTAAGACTAGTAAACCTTAACTTCGTATGATTACTTGTTTTGTGTACTATATGCGACATACCGGACATGTCTATTCGTGGGCATGAGCGACGATGATTACGTTGCTACCCTGATGCGAAATACGAGCTTACCTTGATTGAGTGATGATTACGTGGGTACCCTGACGCAATGAAATGAGTTTACCTTGGTTATGATTGCCCCGGACACTACGTGTTGAAATTCCCGTTGTATCTCGAGTAGCTGATCCTTTCATATAACTTTGGGTATAGGGCTATATGACTGGTGTGAACGCATAGCAATTATTCCTTTAGATATGATGCGATGAGGCGAGTTTACCTTGGTTAGAGGTGTGGGACGGCCTATAACTATGCCGAGTACGTGCGAGCGATCTTCGAAGGCGGTAGGATAGACCTTTATTATGTGCAGGCTTGACTATTGAGATATTATACAATTGAGATGTATAAAATGATTAAGTAGAGAATATCCGTACTTGTATTATGTGGACGTAGATGTAGAGACTACTTCCCCCTGTGACATTATACACTTGTGATGTATAAACGATTAAAAATGGAATTGGTACATAAAATTCTGTAACGATGATTAAGACTTAATCATGAGGAACATATGGGCTTGGGTGTAGACGCATATGATATTTAGGGTTATTTTGGGGAACATATGGGCTTGGAAGAAGGTGTGTAGTTATGTTGTAATCCACAATCAATTACATTATTATGCTAATAAAACAATCCGTGAACAAATATGTGAGATTCCAATCCACTTGGCCCAATTCCTTTTTTGCCAAGTTCACTTGCCTCCAATTTCTTCTTCTCCAATTATTTCCCTCTCTCTGGCCTCTCTTTAGACTTGGGGTTTCTCTCTAAAGTGTTGAGAATAAACCAAGCTAGCCCTAATCCTCTTTTTATCTTGTTAGTCGCGAAATTAGGGTTGGTCCCCTTATTAACCTTAACCCACTAAGTCCAAAATCACCTCTAAATAGTCTAAAGTCTAGGCCAACCATATATTAACCTATGGCCTTAAAACCCAACCTTTTAAGGTGTAATCGGACATTATATACGTCCCTAAAGTCCCTTGAACTATTCTATCAACATAATTATTTCTATTCGTTAAATAATTATTATTTCATTACCGTATTTTAATTTCAAATAAAAACATAATTTGTACTGATGTCACTGGTCTCATCAGATTAATACACACAAATATTCACATATATAATTTATTTAGTTTACTATAAATTACGAGGTATTTTATATATATATATATATATATATATATATATATATATATATATATTCTTTCCTTTTCTCTTAGTTGAGTGATGGGTTAAGCTGGTCCACCTTCTTTTGTTTGTTTTATCATATATAAAAGTTCATTGTTTCCATTAAAAAAGATAGATGGCATCCATTTGGACATAATTTTATTTTAGTAAATCACTTTGGGCACCATCACAAAGGACTTCGAAAACTAGCATTTCCTATTAATTGTAATCGGTTGGGAATTGTTATGTAATGGGAGTCTGGGGGGAGTTGAAGTTGCTTTGTATATTTCGGTGATCTTACTATTCTATTATAGGTGTATCTCTCGTCATCCTACTTTTGTTACTAGTTTATATCATCAATAAAAAATTTAGTTTCTTGCACGATAGAATCTGGTGTTTATTTTGCTTTCTTTTCTTCTTGCATTAAAGCAGCTTGGCAAAATTCATTTGCCTATCAGCAGAAAGTTGACGTGGCTGTGCACTTTTCACAATTGGGTTGAGGACTACGGGTCCATTTGACAATCCAATTCCATGCCATGGAAATGAAATTCAAAGGCCTCCTTTTGTTAACTTTTTTCTCTTCTAAACAATGACATGTGAAAATTTTGCTTTAGGAAGAAGAACAATGTAAGATGCTCATCTGGAAAAAGCCTACTATAAGCAGAGAAAGAATATGGAACATGGAACAGTTCCATAGTACTCCATAAACATTAAGGGCTTGTTTGGTTAGGGAATAGGAATTCATAATTCCAGGAATTCTAAGTTCCTAGAATCTTCAATTCTTTTTCATTGTTTGGTTCAAGCAGGAATTCTTTTTTCCCGACATCTAAAATTATTTTTCCAAATTCTGAATAAATATCATTTAACTAAAATAACATTCTACTTGATTTTAGTGTGTGTGCGTGAGTGTGTGGTGAGTGTGTGTATGTGTTTGAGTGTGTGTATAAGTGTATCTCTGTGTGTGTGTGTGTGAGAGAGAGAGAGAGAGAGAGAGAGTGTGTATGTGGGCGGGTATGTGTGTGTGTAAGTGTATGTGTGTGCGTGCGTGTGTGTGAGAGAGAGAGTGTGTGTGTGTGTATTTATATGTGTGATAGTTTATGTGTATGTGTGTGTGATAGAGAGAGAGAGAGTGTGTGTGTGTGTGTGTATTTATGTGTGTCTGTGTGATAGAGAGAGAGGGAGAGAGAGAGAGTGTGTATGTGTATGCGTGTAAGAGAGAGTGTTTGTGTGTGTGTGAGAGATAGAGAGAGCATGTGTGTGAGAGAGAGAGAGAGAGAGAGAGAGAGTGTACGTATGAGTTTATGTGAGATGGTATTTTTGTCTCACCACAAAAGTAAGGTAATATGTCCGGGAATATAGGATTACCCCCATTTTAGAGGGGAAAGGAGAATCCAATTTCGTAGGAATTCTAAATTTCAGGAATTCTAAGTTCCCCCTTAAATCTCCAACCAAACATTGTAATTCTAAATGAGGGGAATTCTAAATTTCAGGAATCATAAATTTCCTTTCCAAACCTCGAACCAAACGAGCCCTAAAGATAACAAAATTTGTGCATGCCCATGCTTAACGTGGAAGATAAAAACACGTACAATTTATTATGTGGTTCAACACTTGTTTCCAATTCCAGCTTCCCCTAAAGTTATTCACACTCCAACACCCAATAAAGAACAATGGAATTGCAAAGCGAGGTTGCATTCTAAAACTTAGTGGATATGAATGAACATATGGTTGCCTAGTGTTACTCCCTTTTATGAAGAGCCAAAAAAATTTCGATTCCAGCCCAGGTCGTTCGAACAACAATTCAATGTCCTTCGAATGAACATGTTCAAACACAAATTCAGAGGGAAAAATAAGCATTAAACTCGCTAGATACCTTCGTTCGAATGAGCTTGTTCGAACGATCTTCGAACGACAATTCAAAGAATTTTTTGCAAAATGTCGTTTGAACGAATAGGAATCTCGTTCGAACGAGACCCAATGTCGTTCGTACAACAACTCAGAAAATCCGAAATATCATATTAAGCCCAAAAAGTTTTATGAAAAACTCTAAAATGATTTTCTGAGAAAAATTCGTTATAACTCAAATTTAAAAATACAACCAATAGAAATATCCAAGGTCTTATATATATATATATATATATATTGCATTCATACTTTTGAGACCTTGGGATGATAAAACGATGTTGATGACTCAAACACTTGGCACGAAAACTGGTAATGATGTCAACTTGAATATCTTGGCCGCTACGTCTTCAACACTTTACACATCATAGGCCTTTAGGTACAACACTAACAACTATCCTATGACACAAAATGTTTTGTTTGGAATTTAGCCAACACTACAAATGACTCGATTGGAAATTTTTCCTTACAAATCTCCTCCTTTGGCTATTTCGGGACAAAATCAAACATAAAAAATCCTATGGGCCGTCAAGCACGCCTAGACACAATCCCATCCAAAAAAATAAAAAATACAGACGCGATACTTGACACGACACATAGAAGCTTTGTTGCTTTTGAAATTTGCCACTAAAAGGATATTTCCTGCACAATTAAACAAACTATCAAACACATAGGGAATATAACAATATTAAATGCGAAAAATTAAATTTCTCCCCTTTTACCAATTATGACCTACTTAAGAAAATAACACTTTCCCCCTAAGATAGATCTCCCAAACTAAAAGGTTTAGATACCATTTCTCCCCCTTTTTGTTCAGGAATAGACAAAGGTTAAAGAATCAATAAATAACTAATTTATCCCCCAATTAAAGCACATACCCCCCTAAACCAAACAAGGGATATAATAAATGGGAAAAACAAGTTAAACATGTGATGATGAAATGTGTGACAAGAGCAATTAAGTATATGGGCAACAATAAATATTAACTCATCCATACAAAGATGAACCAATATCAACTATTATGCAACAACAAAATATACCACTTATAATGTATTAAACTAAGCATAGGATATCACACAAAAAGTTACAACAAGATAGATACCAATTTTGAATTAAAAGAAAACATGAACTTGCAAACAAGGCAAAGACTCAAAAAAAAATATCATATATATATATATATATATATATATATATATATATATATATATATATATATATATATATATAAACAACACAAATGACACAACGAAAAATACTATGAGCTTTCCACACTCTTATGTCATAAATGTGTCGTACGAAAACGGAAGTGAAAGGGTGTGAACTAGTATCTCAAGGATTAAGAACCAATCACTTAAACATGTTCACGGAGTTCTTATTTGATTGCAAAACTTTATCAACTAAGGTTTAGCCTTATGTGACAAGATAAAGTGAACTCTTAGAACAAACAATCACAATGCATACAAGCCTTTAATGTTGATGATTCTACAAACCAATAGAGTCATGACAAAGTACGCATAACTAGGATTCATTGTTCAAACCCGTTGATAATCCATCCAAACTCCCTCAAATATAATAATTCTTTTCTTTTGAATGATCATATCAACTAAACTATATAGGTCTTGGATAATTTTTCTTTTTCAAAACCAAATTTTCTTTTAGGCCTTTTTCTTATGCAAATGGTGTCTATTCGCACAAAAACATTTTGTTTTTCGCAGCCCGATGCCATTGCTAAACAACACACAATCGGATAAATATTTTTTAATTCTTTTCAATTCGGAAAACGGTTCTTACATGCACAGATCCCCCATAGTCACAAGAAATTAAATGACAAAATTCAAGGGAGAACACCTCACTAAACTCAAATATACATGTGAAGTTACAAGTTCAAAAGAGTTTGTGCATGTGTGTGAAAAGGCATATAAAAAGCGAATCCATTAAGCAAGTCAAAGTTTAAACTACTCCATGCAAGCATGACAAAGAACACTTTAAGGATTGAAAATATTAACCGAGAGTTCTAGCCACATGGAAGCTTAAATGAAGGATTCAAACACAGAATATGCCCCAAAAGGTGTGTAACACTAAAATATATACACACAAAAAAAAATCTTTTTGAATTTTTAACTTTTTAACCAAACAAAAAAAATTAACTCACACGACGAACAAAAATCTTTTTGTATTTTTCATTTAATAACACATAAATAAAAAAAATAAAAAATACAAAAGATAAACAAGTCATAATTATAGCAAAGCATATACGATGAAGCATAGACTAGAAAATGACAAACAAACATACAACTAGCAATAAGATATAACATGAAGTACAAAACCTAGAGTATGCACATAACGCTAACACATTCAACCTTTAGATTCATCATGGGAAGTATCACATGCAGGCAAATGAGAATCATAAATTCTATCTTGTAAAGCAAACAAGTCAAATTTTTTAACCCAAACTAGTGAAGCGAGACAATATCGGGATTTTGAGACTTTGTTAACCTTACTCATGGAATTTATATTAACCTTTTTAAGATCAAAACAAAACATCCTAAGATGACCCTTTAGACGATAAAGTGAACAAGTAAAGACCCGATGAAAGATAGTACCTAAGGATTGACCTTTGGAAGTGTTCCTAAGTGATTCTCTCAAACTTGTGATTTTGGCTTTATTAGCGGAAGCATTTTGAGAATCGAAGCCAATACCACACATGTCATTTTTTATTTGAACGATTCCTAGAATTTTATCTAATTTCTTCGAACGACACTCCAAATCAAATTTGACTAGACTTAAGTTTCTCAAATTTTCTTCTAACTCTAAAATTCTCGACTCAAGTAAACACCTACTCTCTTCAAACTCAAGAAGCTCTTTCTTCATAGCCTCCATTAAACCTCTAAGACTATCTCTCTCGCCTTCTACATACTTAAGTTTCTCACGAAGAGCTTTCTCACGTGTATAAGGTCTTCCACAAAAGAACTCTCATTATTAACCTTGGCACGTTCTCTCAAACTATCTTTTAACTTAAAATTAGCCCTTTTTATTTTAATAGACTCCTAATACAAGGCTACTTGAAGTTCACTCAGATCAACCTCCTCTTCATTTTCACTCTCTCTTTCTTTTCCACTCTTATAACCATCAAAATTTTGGAATTCACAAACTTTGGCCTCAGAAGTGTCATGTATTAAGATGTTATCGTTGGATGATTTCACACTATCACTTACATGGCTTGCCATGAACGCAATTGGGGAATCGGGTCCCTCTTTTGGGTCACTATCACTAAGGGTGGCATTGTATGAAATCGATTTCTTGCCCTCTTTCCTTAGTCTAGTGGGACACTCAGGTGCCCTATGGCCATACCACTCACAGCCATAACACTTATTCGAATCGTCCCTATTAATATCTTCATTATGATTTTCAGGGAACTTCTCGGCTTTGTGATGCTTAGACTCGTCAAATTTCGTAAAATCATTTTTAAGCTTATCTTTGTTAAACTTAAGAAATTTCCTAAACTTCCTAGCAAACATAGCCATATCCTCCGAGTTGATATCACTTTCATCATTCGAAACTTATTTTTCCTCCTTTTCGAGCTTTCAAAGTTAAGCCCTTATCTTTTTTTCCTCATCCTTTGAGGTAAACATGTCGAGTTCATAGGTTTGTATGTCACCTACAAGCTCTTCAAGTTTCATGGATGCTAAAGTGGGTAAGGAATTTAAAACAGTCACTTTTGGAATAAACCTATTGGGTAATGACCTCAAAATTTTATTTACTACACAGGTGTCGGGTATCTTTTCTCCCAAATTAAAAGATGAATTGACAATGTCGAAAAGTCTAGCATAAAATTCATCAAAAGTTTCACTTTCTAACATTCTAATGGTTTCAAATTTAGTGGTGAGTTTTGGAGTTTTGAAGCTTTCACGACACTCGTTCCTTCACGGGTGAGTTATAAAATATCCCATGACTCCTTCTATGTCTCACACGTCATAATCTGACGAAATTCATCCGGTGTGACTGCACTAAAGAGATCATTCAAACCACGGGAATTAAAGTTTGCTAGCTTAATTTCACCCTCACTCCACGACTCTACGGGTTTAGAAGCACTAACACCTCCTTCTAAAATAGTTTGTGGAGACCACCCTTTCACTACCTATTGCCAAACCCTCCCATCTAATGATTTGAGTGCCGACCTCATACGCGCTTTCCAATACGCGTAATTTGAACCATCAAAAATAGGAAATTTTGTATAAGGAATGTTTTCCATTTTAAAAAACAAAAGGACCTAAACGCAATAACTTAGCAAACCTCGCACTGACACCAATCTGAAACGGGTGATGCCTACCAAATTTTAACTTAATTTTCCAAAGTGGTGAGGATGGTTCAACAACAACAACTTTCAAAATATTTCTTTTCAAAATTTAACTATTAAATTTCCAAATTTAATTTTACCCAAATTAAAAATAAACTAAAACAAAAATTCAAGTCAAGTCAAAATATGCCCAAACAAATTAAACACCAATTTTATCAAATTAATTCATTGACTTGAATTAAATTAAATTTACCCAAATTTAATACTAGCACCAAATTAAAAAGAGTGAGATTTAAACCCAATTTTATCTTGATTATCCTACACATACATCTAGGTGAGTTAACAAGATAAAATAAATAATCACACTACGCCGCGATGTACGAGAAAAACCCAAATGGAAAAAACCTTAGACGGCCCTGCCTACAAGTTCACTAAGTATGGAATTTTACAAATACAAGATAAACGACTTACTTCCTCAACTTGACTCCCTTCAAGCCTTGTCGCATCTTCTTGTACCAACCTCTGCTTAGTCGACAACCATGGAGTCCACCGCAGTCTTGGAATCCACCAATGGGGCTCGATCTCCGTCAACCACACACGGTGCCTTTCACCGTATGAAAACACCGCAGCGAAACAAACTTCCTCCTCTTTGGGTAGAGAAGAAAACTAAAACTTCTCCTTTATTGGGGTAGAGATGAACCCGGTGCCAAACTAGTCTCCAAGCAAAGATATATATATTTGTAGAACTTGGATTTAAACTAAAGTGGGTGTAAACATGTGTTTTTGGAAGAGATATAATCTTTAATGGTTAACACACAAACATGAACTTTTTCTTGAAAGGTATTATCTCAAAAGCTCTCAAGGATAATGAATTTTTTTGATAAAAAGTTCCATTTTCGAAATATAAAGTCTGGTGAAAAAGAAATGGGAATATGGTTGGTTAATAAAAAACTGCTAATTTTTTTTTGTTTCCCGCCCAGGTCGTTCGAAGAACCTGTTTGAACGAACCTGTTCGAACGAGAATTCATAGGAAAAATAGGCATAAAACTCGTCAGATACCTTCATTCGAATGAGCTTCGAACAACAATTCAGAGAATTTTTTACAAAATGTCGTTTGATTCTCGTTCGAACGAGGTCCAATGTCCTTGGAACGACCATTCAAAAAATCCCAAATATCAGATTACGCCCAGAAAGTTTTATGAAAAACTGTAAAATGATTTTCACAGAAAAGGTCGTTATGACTCAAATTTAAAAATACACCTAATAGAAATATCCAAGGTCTTATATATATATAAATTACATTCATACCTTCGAGACCTTGTGATGATAAAATGATGCTGATGACGCAAACACTTGGCACGAAAACCGGCAATGATGTCAACTTGAATATCTTGGCCACTACATCTTCAACACTTCATACATCATAGGCTTTTAGTTACGACACTAACAACTATCCTATGACATAAAATGTTTTGTACGGAATGAAGCCAACACTACAAATGACTCGATTAAAAATTTGTCCTTACAGAAACAGACCCACAAACTTATAACGAGGCAATTAAGTATGTACATTTAACATTTTGGAAAGAAGCCATAAAAGATAAAATGGATTCAATCATGGGAAACAAAACTTAGAAGTTAGTAGACTTACCTACAAGATCTAAACCTATCAAGTGTAGATGGATTTTTAAAAACAAAATGAAAATAGATGGAACAATTGATAAATTCAAGGCTAGATTGGTTGCTAAAGGTTTTACACAAAAAGAAGGAATTGATTATTTTGATACCTATGCACCAGTTGCTAGAACATCTGATATTAGAGTTTTAATTGCAGTAGCATTTATATATAATTTTGAAATTCATCAAATGGATGTGAAGATTGCCTTTTTAAATAGTGACTTTGAAGAAGAAATTTCATGGAACAACTTGAAGGGTTTTTTATGCATGGATAAGAACATAAAGTATGTAAACTAATTAAGCCCTTATATGGCCTAAAACAAGCACCTAAACAATGGCAGGAAAAATTTGATAAAGTAATTTTTCTTATGCTTTTAAAATTCATGAATCCTATAAGTGTGACACCCCGCCTAATAAAATACTGGGTGATCAGTCCTATACCAAATTAAAACAGGAATCCCAGTTGGATCATCCTTAGCATCACTGTCGAAAACTTTTTAAAACTTACTAACCACCTAGTATTCCAAAAACTGGTGCCAATTTTAACTTTTTAATTAAACAAAACAGTACATGCGGAATTAAAATATAAACCATTCACACAACTGAATGAAAGTAAATAGAATAATAATTACACAACTTGCCGAATAAATCACCGGCCACCAAATAAATAATCCAATACAAATATTCAACACCTGAATGAATTACACCTGAAAACTGTGCCGAGAAGTCTGGGCTACAAGCCCTAAATAGAACTGAGATTGATACAAGATTCCTACTCTAGGAATGAATGAATGATGCGTCTAATCCAAACTCCTGCTAGCATCCACATATGTCGCAGCTCCGTGACCCTGGAATAGAATATCAATCCTGGCGTCCCTGTGGCTGGACACCTTAAAGGTTTTGAAAATAGTTTTATAGCAAGGGTTAGAACCCAAAACATTTTGAAAATATTTAGCAAGTGAATTAACTGCAGTAATTTAAAATGCATGAATGCGCTTCATATTTAAGTTAGTGTCGCACTCCCTTGAGGACATTCTCACCCCTCCACTATTGTGCACACCTACCGGTTACCTTAACCCCGCCTAGTTGTACTACCCCGTCCAACTAGTCCTGATATAACCTTCACTTGCCATATTACTCTAACCCGAATATAATAATTTCTTGAATTATAAGTTATCTCACAATTAACTTAATTAATTCCTCTTAAATAGTAGCATATAACCGTCTCACAAGTTATATAAAGTAAATACATCACACACTGTATTATTCCCACAAATGAATAACTTAATTAATTTCTCATTAATTAACAACATATAACTGTAACCCGAGTTATATAAGGTAAATACATCACACACTGTATTATTCACCTACATATAATATTTACTACCATATTATACGTACCTTTACTAACATCCACACATATATTATACGTGTATCCATCCTTCTGAGTATACCCTCACCGGATGATTCCCTCTAAAATGCTATCTCACTAGGCGTGCTCACAAAACCTAGTTTCCCCAAGTTAGAATCGCTCACCAACTTGGACCAAAATATAAACGTAGTGGAGGCGATCATATTCCTTCCTGACCAAGCGTAAATTCTTCTGAATTTAGCCCCTTAATTTAGTGATTTTAATATCTCGAACAAGGTAATTGAATCATTTTTAGTCCATATCACTCTATTGTTTGTTTCTAACAATATTCCCTAGTTGTTGTGTAATTGTGATGAAGTTTTCAGGAATGAAAGGCAAGAAAGGAAAAGAAGAAATCAGAAGAAACGTAAAAGGGCAAAAGAGTAAAATTTCACTCAAATGTCGAAGGCGACACCAAAAGTGAAGTTGAAGAGCATGATTTCACAAGAGCATAGGAAGAAACGGCACCCAAATCGGAGTTCTAGATCAAAAGTTATGGCCAGTCAAAGTTGCAAGGAGAAAGTCAACAAGGAAGAAAATCGGACCGATCCGAGGTAAACCGGACCGATCCGAAATGATCCAAGTCCAGTAGACCCCGGATGGATAGCAAACCGATGGAGAGGAAATTCGGACCAATCCGACTAGGACCGGATCGATCCGGTAAAAATAAAAGGACCGGTCCGGGCATGCGAAATCTTGGCATTAATTATGCAGTTAAAGCAATGCAACTCTTGGGGAAACTTGCGCGTCAAGCACATTGGCTGCCAATATCGATACTTTGTGCTATAAAAGCCCATGCCTTACATCATTTTAGAGAGCTAGCTAGAGAGAGTTGTTAGGGTTTACTAATTTGAGAGTTCTAGAGAGAATCAGAGTCTGAATTTTAGGGTTAAATTTACTATTCTTTCAAGAATTTTCAGGAGCACCAGTTTGTAAGAAATTCTGAATTCCAATTACTTTCTTGTTGCTGAATACAAGTAAACTCATTCCATTCTCTAGTTTTATTATTTGCAATTTACTTACAATGTTTTGTGGATCCATAATTTAATATATGAATTTGTTCTTTAATCAAATCATGAGTAGCTAAATTCCCAAGGGTTGGGGTACATGAACTCAATCCAATGCAAATTATCTAGGTAGAAAACAGAGGTTAAATTAAAATATTGATTGAATCGTGAAAGAAAATCATGCAAACTTTGTCAATCTTTTAATCTCTCTTGCCCTAGGTACTTGAGATGTTTAAGAACGCTTTGCGAGTATGATTTATCATTCACCGCTTTATATTGACCTTTGATTCCGTATGGTGCGGGCTTGAACCTCATATACGTAATGCTTAGAATCTATAAAGACTGGATCTAGTCAATAGTTTTAATTTATAATTCTGGTATTCTATAAGATAATTTGTTAAGGATTGAGGGATTGTACCCTACCCTATTTTCTCCCATTTGTCAGACCTAAATCTGTTTGTAATTTTCAGTTTGTGTTTCTAAATTAAAGTGTTAGTAGTTCACTATAAATTTTCCCAATCCTTAATCATCTTTTTGTTTCTTTTGAGAAATCATTTCCAGATTTAATAATTTTTCTGGTTATTACTTGGAAATTTCGATCCCTGTGGATACGATCCCGATTTATCGGGTTACTACTTGATCGACAGGCTTGCACTTGAGCCTAGAGTGAACGCACTTTTGAGACAAAATCTTAGCCGCGTCAAGTTTTTGGCGCCGTTGCCGGGGATCAAAATTGTTAAATTTTCCATAAAGTTATTTTTATCTTCAAGTGATTTCATTTTCTAAAAAAAAAAAAAATGTCATCTTTAGTGTGCTTATATGCAAAATTCATCTCCCACCCAAATTCACGAAAATCCTATTGCCGAAGCAAGTTCTGAAAATTCTTAGTCTTTGCCTTTTTGGGTTCCACCTCCTTCGCCTAATAATTCCATCACAAGTAGTTCATTGAGTCAAACCCGGAGTGAGTATTCTGAACCTTTCGGTAGCAATATGTCGGATCATGGTAGTGTCGGTGTTGGTGCTGAAGAGGATGAGATACCATATCTTTCTATGAAAGATTTGTTATTTCCGGAGAGAACTGTTACCCCTGGTTGCATTTTACTCCCGTATAATGCCGGTCAGTTCCACTTTCGGAATGGTATGATCCAAATTCTTCCTACATTTCATGGGATGGATTCTGAAAAACCATATCTCCATTTTAGAGAATTTGAAGATACGTGTGAAACGTTTGGTGACCAAGCTTGTCCACAGGATGTGATCCGGTTGAAGCTCTTTCCTTTTTCCTTAAAGGATAAAGCTAAAACTTGGTTATGGTCCCTACCCCCAAATTCTGTGTTATCATGGAAAGATATGCAAACCAAGTTTATATCAAAATTTTTTCCACAACACAAAACCAATTCTGTTAAAGCCCAAATTCAAGCTTTTCGTCAAAATGAGAATGAGGCTTTTGATAAGTGTTGGGAGAGATATCAGGAGTTAGTTAATGCGTGCCCACATCATGGTTTTGAAAAACATCATCTGATTTCATTTTTTCATCAAGGCCTTACTGTAGCGTCTAAACAACTTGTTCAGACCATGTGTGAGAGACCTTTTTGGGAGTTAAGTTCGAGCGATGCTGAGGCTCATTTGAAATATGTGGCAGAAACTACCCAAGCATGGGATACTTCTGATCCCAATAGTCAAAATAGAAATCGACAAGTGTCCAACTTGCCTACTGCGTCCGGTATTTATCACTTGGACAAGGACACTTTGTTGGATCGAAAATTTGACCAATTGGAGAAGAATTTCAGAGATATGCTTGAAGTGCGATTGAGAGATGTGTCTGGACCCGTACAAGCCAAAAAGGAGAAGGTATGTGCCATTTGTAATGCAGGCCATTCTACCGAAGGATGTCCTACCATTCCTGCATACAAGGCAATGTACACTGAACAGGTTGATGCAATAGGGGGTTTTCGCGGAAATTATAATGCACAGCAAGGTAATGCATATAATCAATCGTGGAGGAATCCTGGGTTCAATTATGGACAACCCCAGGGTGGGATGGTTCCTAACCCACATATGACTTTACCACCACCTCCACAATTTCAGCATGTGGCTCCTCCAATGCCAAATCATATGCAGGTACCGCCCCCTGGTCCGTATGTAGCTCCACCTAGGAGATCTCTTGAAGATAATTTCAATCAATTCATCCAATCCCAAAAAGAGAGAGATGCTAAATATGATCGAACGTTCGCTGAAATGCATACTAACATCTCTAGGTTGCAATCTGTGGTGAACACTCAAGAGAAGGGTAAACTTCCAGCCCAAGGCCAAAGACCTCCTCTTCAAGGTCAATCCATAGTTGGTTCCACATCATCGGATGTGCAAGAACAATGTCAAGCTGTTACTACTCTTTGTAGTGGCCGCGTGATTGATCTATCACCAAAGCTTCCAAAGGTGAATGATGATGGAGTTGAACCCGAAATTTCTAAGAAATCTGAAACTCCCGAGTATGTAGAACCTTACTTAGAAAAGGAAGTTGAACCTGAAATTGAAGTCAAGTTGACAACCGTTGCTCCATTTCCTCAACGCTTAGAGCCACCCACAAAAGGGGCTTCGCGTACCGAGGCGTTGGATGTGTTGAAGCAAGTAAAATTGAACCTGCCGTTCCTTGATGCTATTCAACAAATTCCAGCTTATGCTAAGGTTATCAAAGATCTTTTAACTGTCAAACAACGGCTTAAGGTAAAGAAGAATGTTTCTTGGCACAAAATGTGAGCTCGATGCTTCTCAATGATCTTCCACCAAAATTCAAGGATCCAGGCGCACCTACAATTTCATGCATCATAGGAGAAAAAAGAGTGGAAAAAGCATTGTTTGATTTAGGTGCGAGTGTAAACATCCTTCCATATAAGCAGCTTGATTTAGGTGATTTAAAACCTACCCGAATCACTCTACAGTTAGCGGATAGAACAGTGAAAGTGCCTCGTGGGGTTGTAGAAGACGTGATAGTTCAAGTGGACACGTTCTACTTTCCTGTTGACTTTGTCGTTTGGGACACTGAGCCTGTTCCCCATACGAGAAATCATGTTCCCATAATCTTGGGCCGTCCATTCTTAGCTACTGCTAATGCTTTGATTAATACACGGAATGGCCAAATGCAACTCACTTTTGGAAACATGACTCTCGAGACCAATATATTCAATGTCGCTAACCAAATGGGTGATGAGGATGAGATTCTTGAGGTTGATCTTATTGAAGAAGTGGTGAATGAAAACATTGAGAACATTATAGGAGGAGATGCATTGGAAGTGTGTTTAGTGCAAAGTGGTGAGAAAATGAGGTCTTATACTGAGTTTGAGTGTGAGGTGGAGGAGTTTGAAACTTGGTTACAAGAGGAAGAGAGTATTGAGAGTTTAAGAGAAGTTGACTGGATTTCTAGGTATGAAGAATTGCCTCCAAGGGAGACAACCATGGTTCCCTCTAAAAATAGATTTCCTAGTCTTGAGTTGAAGAAACTACCCTCCCATGTCAAATATGCTTTTCTAGGAGAGAATGATACATTTTCTGTTGTGGTGTCTTCCCATCTAGAAAAAGGGCAAGAGGGTATGTTGTTGGATGTGTTGAGAAAGAATATAAGTGCTTTTGGTTGGACTATAGCAGATTTGAAAGGTATAAGTCCATTGATTTGTACCCATAAAATCCATCTTGAGGAAGAAGTGAAGCCCTCGCGTGAGATGCAAAGGCGGTTAAACCCAACCATGAAAGATGTAGTAAGAGCGGAAATAATCAAATTGCTAGATGCTGGGATTATCTATCCCATTTCGGATAGTAAATGGGTAAGCCCAATTCAAGTCATTCCAAAAAAATCAGGAATGACCGTGGTTGAAAATGCTAAGGGAGAATTAATACCTCAACGCACCACCACCGGGTGGCGTGTTTGCATTGACTACCGAAAGCTCAATGCCGGAACTCAAAAAGATCATTTTCCCTTACCATTTATCGATCAAGTGATTGAACGAGTGGCGGGACATCCTTACTATTGTTTCCTAGATGGGTATTCCGGATATAATCAGATTGAAGTGGATGTACTTGATCAAGAAAAGACGACTTTTACATGTCCGTTTGGTACGTTTGCCTATAAACGTATGCCATTTGGGTTATGTAATGCACCAGCAACTTTTTAAAGGTGCATGTTAAGTCTCTTTATCGACATGATTGAAAAAGGTCTTGAGGTGTTCATGGATGATTTCAGAGTTTTCGGTCCATCTTTTGACCAATGTTTAGCTAATCTTGAAAGAGTTCTATTCCGATGTGTGGAAAAAGACTTAGTCCTCAATTGGGAAAATTTCCATTTTATGGTTAACGGGGGCGTAGTTTTAGGTCACATAGTCTCATCTAGAGGAATTGAAGTTTATCGAGCAAAAATTGATGTAATAGCTGAGTTACCCCCGCCAAAATCACTTAAAGACGTGAGGTCCTTTCTAGGCCATGCTGGATTTTATAGAAGATTTATCAAAGACTTTAGCGCCATCGCTAGACCTTTGAGTAATCTTCTTATGAAAGACACTCCATTTGAGTGGAATAAAGCATGTCAAGAAGCTTTTGATAGACTTAAAAGCATGCTTATTTCCGCTCCTATCATGCAAGCTCCGGATTGGTCACTTCCCTTTGAGCTAATGTGTGATGCAAGTGATTACGCAATTGGGGCTGTTCTTGGACAGAGGAAAGACAAGAAAGCTCACGTTATTTACTATGCTAGCAGAACATTATCTGGTCCTCAGCTTAATTACTCTACCACAGAGAAAGAGTTACTAGCAGTCGTTTTTGCTCTCGACAAATTTCGCTCTTACATTGTTGGGTCGCCTATTGTTTGCTTCACTGATCATTCGGCACTGAAATATCTCTTGAGTAAAAAAGATGCCAAACCCCGTTTAATCAGGTGGATCCTACTCTTACAAGAGTTTAATCTCTCGATTAAAGATAAGAAAGGAGTAGAAAACGTCGTCGCTGACCATTTGTTACGCCTCTCGTCCGACGTGCCTATTGATCCCATTCCCATAGACGAGTATTTTCCGGATGAAAATTTATTTGCTACTTCTTCTCTCCCTTGGTTTGCGGATTTAGTCAATTACCTTGCCACTAGAGTTCTTCCATCCAATTGGAATCCGCAAGAGAGAAGAAAGTTCATTACATGGTCACGCATGTTCTTTTATGATGATCCATATTTGTTTAAGTACTGTGCTGATCAAATCATCCGGATATGTGTACCCGATGAAGAAATCCAAGGGGTAATTCGATTCTGTCATTCGGAAGCATGTGGAGGTCATTTTTCTAAAAATAAAACTGCTGCGAAAATCCTTCAAAGTGGTCTTTATTGGCCCACAATCTTCCGGGATGTGAATGCTTTTTGTAAATCATGCGATAGATGGCAAAGAATGGGGACTATTACTCGCCGTGACATGATGCCATTAACCCCAATTCTAGTATTAGAATTGTTTGATTGTTAGGGTATTGATTTCATGGGCCCATTTTCACCTTGTTTTGGTTTTCTATACATCCTCGTTGCTGTAGATTACGTCTCCAAATGGGTTGAGGCGATAACTACAAGGACGAATGATAGCAAAGTGGTGATAACATTCATTCAAGAAAATATACTTTCTCGTTTTGGTATGCCTAAGGCCATAATCAGTGATAATGGATCTCATTTTTGCAATAGGCCTATGGAGAAACTAATAAGGAAGTATGGCATTGTCCATAAAGTTGGAACAACTTATCACCCTCAATCGAATGGCCAAGCCGAGCTTACTAATCGGGAAATCAAAAATATCTTGGAAAAGACAGTCGATCCTAATAGGAAAGATTGGTCTATCAGATTAAATGATGCGCTTTGGGCCTATAGAACCGCATATAAGAATCCCCTTGGGATGTCCCCATTTCGATTTGTGTATGGCAAATCTTGTCATCTTCCGGTTGAGATCGAACACAAAGCATATTGGGCTATCAAAAGGGTGAACTTCAATATGGATAAAGCCGGTGAAACAAGGAAACTTCAGTTGAATGAGTTGGAAGAAATACGCAATGATGCGTATGAAAGTGCTAAAATATCTAAGGACCGAATGAAACGAGCTCATGACAGAATCATTCGTAAGAAAGAGTTTCATTCGGGACAAAAAGTACTTCTCTACAACTCGAGGTTGCACTTATTTCCCAGAAAATTGCGGTCAAGGTGGTCAGGTCCATTCATTGTGAAAGAAGTATTTCCCCATGGAGCTGTTGAACTCATAGATGAAAAAGGGGGAAATACATTTAAAGTTAATGGGCATCGTCTCAAGCCCTATTTGGAAGCAATTGTCAAAGAAACCGACACAATCTGGCTGTCGGACCCCATTTATGGGGATTGACTGAACAAAGAGAGGTGAGGTCGTCGCACCCCCGACATGTATAGGGTGATTGTAGTACATAGGAGTCTTAGGAAATAGGAGTCTTAGGATTGAGTCAGTCCCGGGGTTGAGAATCCTAAGGGTGAGGGGTGTTTGGTTTTTGATGAGCATTGAGGATAGTCTGAAGTGTGGAAAACTCATGTTTGGAAGAGAGAATATAAGCATTTTTTGAGAAAAGAAGAGAGAGGAAGAATTCAGAAAATCAGCAGACCGGATCGGTCCGGTCTGATATTAAAAGAACCGATCCGGTCAGGCGGATCGGTCCGGGTAATTAAGAGAATCGATCCGGTAAGACGGATCGGTCCGGTCCCAAAACCGGATCGGTCCGGTTGTCTACAAAATTTCATTTCCCAAGGGACACCTTTTCGATCCACACCTCTTCACTTCCCCCAATCCATTCACTTACTTCAAAAATTCATCCCAATTCATCCACCCTTTCATTCCCTCCAAATTCACACTCACCCACTATAAATACACCCATCACCCTACCCATTTTCTTTACACCTACACCTGCACTTACCTTCTCTTCTCCATTACTGTTTCCATCCTCCATATCCATGGATTCTCCTCAGAAGTATACCTCCATTGAAGTCCTTCCCGACGGACATGGAGAGTACCGTTCCCGCCGCGAAGCAAATTGGTGCTGTAGGTTTTTCAGCCCTACCCGAAAAATTCATATCAAACGTCAAGTGTTGTGGGACCAAATGCCCAATTCTGTCACAGCCATTTTCCTATCACGGGGCTGGTGTTGTTTCTTCAACGAACCTTATAAGGAAGTTTGGGAGAATGAAGTGCGTCAGTTCTACGGATCTCTTATCCGTACCGCTGAATTTGAATCCCAAGCTTATGTGGATTCCATCCCTATCCCATTCTCACTTGACCTTGTGGCACGGAAGCTAGAGTCTTTTGGTGTGATTACTCCGGCCCAGTTTGATTATCCGGGTCCCGATCCCGTTCTCACCAAAGAAGTTTGTATCTCGAGGATCCAGCCCGGTGCGGTTTTGAATACCGAGACATTTCCCGTCGGTCGCTTATCCGACAAGGCCTGATTTACTTTTCATATCGTTTGTGCCAATATTTTGCAAACCTCCAATGATTCAGCGATGAGGCCGCGCCAAGCTACTATGATGTATCATTTGTTCGACCCTGCGATAGTGATCAACTTAGCCCGGACCTTTTACACCGATATCCTATTTGTGGCCTATGACAAAAAGGGTCGCGCCCCTCTTCCTTATGGTCGCCTAATTACATCCATGCTTCGGGATGCCAGGATAGCACCACCGCAAGATCTTATCAACTTGCCCAAGCCATTAGGGCAAGAATCCCGCACTCGTAGTGAAAGACAAATTCAGCTCGTCCGCGCAAGACGCGGTGGCGATTCGAGTGACGAGGAGTCCGATGAGGAGGAGGACGTCGCTGATGAGGACGTTGCGATGGAGGAAGGTGAGGAGGAAGAATATGGCGAGACTGCTGATCCGGATTATGTTCCGATTGGTACGGGATTGACTGAGCGCGTTCTCTCCCTTGAAACGCGTTTTGACGCGTATGTGTCCTCCTACGAGAGGGACATGAGTTTGTTCCTGCGTATGCAGGCCGACTTGTATCGTCTTCAGTTGGGACCCGAGGCCCCTCTTCCTCCTTACTATTATAATCCCTATGATCCTGCTGCTCCCAGTCCTTCCCATCCCCCACCCGCCTCTTAGGATGCCCCTATCCCCTTTAGGATTTTTATAGTTATTTTTTTTCTTTTTGCTTACACAGTTGTGTCAGAGTTTGCTTGTAATCTACAGTTTTAGTATGTTATTTGTTTGTTTTATTTATCGCACTCTTTATGTTGTCTTCTTTATCTCTCTCGTCCATTTGATTGCGAACAATGCAAATCACTAAGTTAGGGGGGATGACAGGTGCGTATTCATAAAACTTCGCATATATATATATATATATATATATATATATATATATATATATATATATATATATAAGAGTTGAAATTTTTTGAAAAAAGCCAAAATTATTTTTGTTCAAAATAAATAAAAATTGGAATTTAAATTTTTCAAAAATGTCACCTTTATTCTATTTAAAGTCTCAAATTGTTAAATCATAATGCACTAAGCCAAAATTGACCGAAGATGGAAATTGAAAGAAAATTGACGACTTTACGAATAAGTGTGGAGATTAGTCCAACCCGGTGAGATTTCGAGCCTTTCAATTTTTTATGAGTTTTTAAATCAATCCGAGTTTATGATTAACTCAAAGTTCTTTTCAGCGTTTTAATAAGTCGTTGATGATCTCAATCCTTTGTTTTGATCGGTTATGGAAAATGTGTGAAAGGTTATCTCAAAATTCGTGCTAAATATATCTCTAAACTTAATTAATCTCGAGATGCATATGGTAATGTGATTAGCAATTTGGACAATGAAGTAGGCCCTCGTTTGTTACCCAAAAATATTACCCATAAAAAGTTGTGAAAAAATTATCCCTTTGCAACCCAATTTGAGCCTAATAAAATATTTCCCTTTCGTTTGATAACCCGAAAAACCCAAATAGCCCGGAATTGTAAAAATTGAATATTCATCAAAGTAAGTCCAAATTGTGCAATAAAAAGGGGCAAGAAAAAAAAAATAGCAAGAAAAAAAAAATGAAAATAGAAAAAGAAAGAGAAAAATGAGCAAATGCCCGAAAAAGTACTAATGGACATCATAAGGACATTTTCCAATTCCGAACATTCCATCCATTTCCAATTTTAACCTTTACACCTTATAACCCGATAAAGTCCTAACCGAGTCCAAATGGCGAAATTAATTACTGCATGGAGAGCTAAGACATGAAAAGATAATATGAGAGATTAAATGGTGTGAATTAGAGGTGATGTTCCCATTTCCTAATAATTGTATTCCGATGATGAGATCGTTTCACCAAATATTTCCTTCTTTTCAATTTTGTATGCATGAATTTGTGTCCATTATATTTACTCTTTATATCATGCATACCGAGAGAAAATAGCCACAATCTGAGTGATTTGTTTGTGAGTGCATCCGTAAGAATTTGAATCAAAACGAATTTTCGGAACGTAACGTAATACTCAATCGGTGGAAATTGGAGGTTTATTTTTTGGCTTTGCACACACACACTATGGTTTGAGACATTTGAATATGAATTTATGATGAGTATTTCTCGAAAAGTTTAAATTGTACAATTTTGAGGTATTTTGATATTTATTTGAGTCAATAAAGAATTTTGTGGGTATATTCACTGCAAACCCTCACGAGACAAGACTCGTCCTACTAGGGTAACCTAGAGATTTAAAGGCTTGTTGCATATGCTAAATGCAATCGCATGCCTGCGAAAGTGGAATTTTATTTTAATAAAGGGAATTTGCAAGAGTTGAATTTTGGTTAGATTCAGTTACATTGCCCGGGACGTGCAAAGTCCTAAGTTAGGGGGATTTGACCAAGCATAAATTCTTCATGATTTATCCCCTTAATTTAGTGATTTTAATATCTCGAACAAGGTAATTGAATCATTTTTAGTCCATATCACTCTATTGTCTGTTTCTAACAATATTCCCTAGTTGTTGTGTAATTGTGATGAAGTTTTCAGGAATGAAAGGCAAGAAAGGAAAAGAAGAAATCATAAGAAACGTAAAAGGGCAAAAGAGTAAAATTCCACTCAAATGTCGAAGGCGACACCAAAAGTGAAGTTGAAGAGCATGAGTTCACAAGAGCATAGGAAGAAACGGCACCCAAATCGGAGTTCTAGATCAAAAGTTATGGCCAGTCAAAGTTGCAAGGAGAAAGTCAACAAGGAAGAAAATCGGACCGATCCGAGGTAAACCGGACCGATCCGAAATGATCCAAGTCCAGTAGACCCCGGATGGATAGCAAACCGATGGAGAGGAAATTCGGACCAATCCGACTAGGACCGGATCGATCCGGTAAAAATAAAAGGACCGGTCCGGGCATGCGAAATCTTGGCATTAATTATGCAGTTAAAGCAATGCAACTCTTGGGGAAACTTGCGCGTCAAGCACATTGGCTGCCAATCTCGATACTTTGTTCTATTAAAGCCCATGCCTTACATCATTTTAGAGAGCTAGCTAGAGAGAGTTGTTAGGGTTTACTAATTTGAGAGTTCTAGAGAGAATCAGAGTCTGAATTTTAGGGTTAAATTTACTATTCTTTCAAGAATTTTCAGGAGCACCAGTTTGTAAGAAATTCTGAATTCCAATTACTTTCTTGTTGCTGAATACAAGTAAACTCATTCCATTCTCTAGTTTTATTATTTGCAATTTACTTACAATGTTTTGTGGATCCATAATTTTATATATGAATTTGTTCTTTAATCAAATCATGAGTAGCTAAATTCCCAAGGGTTGGGGTACATGAACTCAATCCAATGCAAATTATCTAGGTAGAAAACAGAGGTTAATTAAAATATTGATTGAATCGTGAAAGAAAATCATACAAACATTGTCAATCTTTTAATCTCTCTTGCCCTAGGTACTTGAGATGTTTAAGAACGCTTTGCGAGTATGATTTATCATTCACCGCTTTATATTGACCTTTGATTCCGTATGGTGCGGGCTTGAACCTCATATACGTAATGCTTAGAATCTATAAAGACTGGATCTAGTCAATAGTTTTAATTTATAATTCTGGTATTCTATAAGATAATTTGTTAAGGATTGAGGGATTCTACCCTACCCTATTTTCTCCGATTTGTCAGACCTAAATATGTTTGTAATTTTCAGTTTGTGTTTCTAAATTAAAGTGTTAGTAGTTCACTATAAATTTTCCCAATCCTTAATCATCTTTTTGTTTCTTTTCAGAAATCATTTCCAGATTTAATAATTTTTCTGGTTATTACTTGGCAATTTCGATCCCTGTGGATACGATCCCGATTTACCGGGTTACTACTTGATCGACAGGCTTGCACTTGAGCCTAGAGTGAACGCACTTTTGAGACAAAATCTTAGTCGCGTCACTTCCCTGAAAGTGAGATAAATCCCTCACCCATATATACCGGACGCTATGACCTGGGGATATACTCACCCTACTCCTCAAGCTAGGGGATTCACCCACATCGCGCAACCTCCCTTGATAGCATTAGAGTATATAAATTTAATAAATATCTAATCACTGATATTTAGTATCACGCACAATAAATACACGTATATATATACTATCACGAAACCGTATATATATAATATAAACCCCGGCTTTACCGTGTACTCAAAATCCCGTACACTGTCTGTAATTTAATATCACACACAATATATACACGTATATATATATACTATCACTACACCGTATATATATAATAAAAACACCGGCTCTACCGTGTACTCCAAGTCCCGTACACTACCTGACATTTCCTGAGTCTGTGGCCCGACTCAATGTAATTAATTTTCTCACTTAATAATTTATCGTCTTCCCGAGTCTATGGTCCGACTCTAATATATTTAACTCACTCTTTAATTTATATAATACTTTCCCCGAGTCTATGGTCCGACTCCAATTAAATTAATTGACACACTTATTAATTTAATACCTTCCCGAGTCTATCACCCGACTCTAATTAAATTAATTGACACACATATTAATTTAATACCTCCCCGAGTCTATCGTTCGACTCCAATTAAATAAATTAACACACTTATTAATTTAATGCCGCCCCGAGTCTATCGTCCGATTCTAATTTAATTAATTTACCCATTAATTAATCAACAAAAATCCGAGTCTGTGGTCCGACTCTAATATAATGAATTTACACATTAATTAATTAAATCCTACCCGAGTCCACAATTCGACTCTAATTAAATTAATTAATACACTTATTAATTTTATACTACCCGAGTCTACAATCCGACTCTAATTAAATTAATTATCACTCTTATTAATTTAATATTACCCGAGTCTATGTTCCGACTCCAAATTAATTACTCTCTCTCTCAAAAATAAATTTAATACTTTGGTGTCACATAACCAACATACCCGGACTCACTCACTCGGTCCATTTTTTTTTCATCTCAAAATTCCTTTCCCACATTTTTCGCCCACAATGTGTCACACATTTATCTCGATAATTTCCCAATTATATTTACCTATAATTACCAACATACCCGGACTCGCCCACTTGGTCCATAATTAAATATTTCCCGAGTCTATATCCCGACTCAAAATCAATTAGTTTATCTCCAAACTTAATTCACTACCTTGGGGTCGCATGACCAATATACCCGGATTCACTCACTTGATCCGTACCTCACTATTTTGGAATAAAATCTCTCAAATTCATCCGTTAAATGCCCCACATAAATTCATCCTAGTCCCAATTACTTTCTCCCATAATTGCTAGGAATATTTGTTTCACAATTATTTATCACAAATAAATGTATGGAAATTAATTTAAAATTAATTCCCCCTTATATCTGATCCAGGCCGAACTGCCTAGAATTTCCCATCGTCGAGCGATCGATGCCCCCCGATCGATCGATCGATCCCTTCGTGCCAGCGCTCCTTCCTCGCTGAATTCCACCATTAACGAAATTTCAAGGTTTCTTTCCTCAAAAACCAACCTCAAATCAGTCTCTTAATCATCTTATAACATTTCTCATGAACCAAAAACATCATCTAAACCTTTTAACATCATTAACACTATGAATCTTGACCCACCCAAGAACACAAATTTCTAGGGTATAATCCCAATTTCAAATTCAAATTCCATCCTTTTATATTCCGATTTTTCTCATTCAAACCAGATAATCATACTCAGAATTATGTATCACAACTAATTCGTACCTTAAATTTCATTCAATGGTTCCATTAACAAAACCCCCTTTTTGTACCCATTTATCCCCAAAACGAATTTTGGTTTACACATCACTATGATATGAATTGATTATCACACTTTAAGAATCAAAACAGTTAACCACTTACCTGTAAGTGTTCGTAGTGTTTGATCCGTTGGCGTAGTCCCTCAATTTGGCTCCAATAACCTCCAATTTGTTCTTGATTTTCTTTCCCCCAAATCTCCTCTCAAACCCTAGGTTTAGAGTTATGTTGGCTGTCATTCCTTAATCTCCCCATTAGGTTAAAAACCCTTAATCCCGTTTTTCACCTAATGGGCTTAATTAAAGTGGCCCAACTCACCCCGTGTGGGCCCGACTATGCCCAAAAATACCCGAGACCCAATTACTACCCCCGGGTGCTCTTTTTTGACTATCTCGACCCATCCGGACTCAACTGCGCACTCAGAATTAGCATCCGAATTAATTTATAAAAATCCTTATCTCACACCCAATTTTGTCTATATCGACTCCCGACTGGGATAAGTGCATACCCCGTCATTAATACCCGAAATGACGTAATTAAATTATTACTATTCACTTAGTAAATAAATTTCCCTAAACATTAACCATTCACTCCCCGATTAATATTTAAATACACACATTGCCATAATTAATTCAATTAAAATTACAACACACCATTAATTTAAAATTCTCGAATTAATTAAATATTAACTATACAAAAATACGGGGTGTTACATACTTCCCCCCTTACAAAGGAATTTGGTCCTCGAAATTAAGATAAACCTAGTGTTCCAGTATTCACATATTACTCACTAGTCATGTGCCTCCAAGCCCGCTATATCTATCCCATCCGCTTTTAACCATACAGTACACGGGTATGCATTTAAAATTTACCTGGGCGCCCATACACCCCATACCCGTGCTTAACCGCACAAAATTTTGTCTTAATTAACCCGGGTGCCCATACACCCTGTCCCCGCACTCTACCGCACGAAAGTTACCCGACTATGCTAGTCGTAACCCGTAATATAACTTCGAACCCATAATCATATTACATATATATATATATATATATATATATATACATATATATATACTGCCTGGGTATTCAACCCATGTGCTACGTCCAAACATCTCCCCATAAATACTTATCTCTCAACACAAAAGTATATGCGCTTACCCTTATGCTAAAAAAGACAACATAATACCGCGCCCTTACTACCACTAGTCCTTGCGCAAACTAAACCCCGAGATATCTCTCTTTGCTCGAAAATTAATTCAACCACCCTGATTCACTTCAGTAAACACCTCCACTTACCGGGATAAAATGTGAGAATACAAAACCTCACTATGTGTTATCGCACCATGCAATACAATATATATATCCACATATATATAGGCTATACGCCCTCTCCGATGATACCTAGTACCAACCATACCCTGGTGTCGCGAACACCAAAATTTAACTCCACTATCCACAATAGTTAAATTCCATCGCTATGCAGCCGATATTTTGAAAATATTATTAACCCTACTCCCATAATTCTCGAAAGTAGTAATTCCTCGCATAATTCAACCAATCATCCAGTGTACGCCTCCACTCTCCTGTGAAGAACACTAAGGAACTCCGCTACCCTACGGAAAGTTTACCCAAATGCTATGGCTGCTACCGCCAATGCACCCACTAAATTTGACTCACCTGCGAACTCTAGTGAAAAAATAAGTCTTATACTGTGACATCCTCTTTGTCACTCAAAAATATACCCCATGCCCCTAGGGTAAAAATAATTACCTCTATACCCCAGCTGCAACGGCTGGATCTCGGGTTCCGGAGGAGCTTCTCCCTGCCCGAATGCACCCGTGACTTGCTTTAGTGGCTGTACATCCAGGACCTCGTCATGTAGTTGACCCCTGCCTCGCTTAAGGCAATATCTCTTTATGTGTCTCACTTTTCCCACAAACGAAACACTTTCTAACATGTTCATCCTGCCACTGATCCCTTCCATGCCAACCTTGTTGGAATTTCTGGCCATCCCGCCGATAGCCTCTAGTTCTAGATCGTTTGGCATGATTTCCTTGCCAAAAATCCTTCCCCTGATCTCCCACAGTCTGCTGCTGGGATACCCACTGGTATTGTTCCTTTATGCCTCATCCGACTGGCTAATCCCCACTCCCCTCCCGCTTCCTTTCGCGTGGAAGCGATATTCCTGACAGTGCCGGAGTGCTGCGTTAATGACATCAGTATAATCTACTAATGCGGAATTATCCATTAAATGTTGTCTGATTCTCCAGACTAACCCATCCATAAACTTTGCTTTCTTTCTCTTTTCCTTTCTTACCTCATCCGGTACAAAATTTTGCCAACGAGTGAATTCTTCCTCATAATCGGCCACTGAACGGTCTCCCTTTGAGTCACCTCACAAAATTTTCTCCTCATTTCAGTCCCAACCGCTGGAGGAAAATATTTGCGGTCGAACCGCACCCAAAACTCTGAAATAGCTAGTGTGTCCCTTTCCTCAACTGTGGTGATCGACTCCCACCACTGTAGCGCCGCTCCCACTAACTAAAAGTGGTTAGCATTTACTTTCGCACCCCATCACAATCTCCAATGCGTATGAGACGCTGGATACTTCTCTTCCTTGACACGCTAGTTCTACACCTGAACCTCCTCGCAACTCTGGTGGGTTCCCACTAAAAATAACTTCTCTTTCTTGTTTGCACCCCAACGACCCCGCGTGAGTCTGAACATTCGACGCCACTAACACTTGTGGCGGATCCCGTGGAAAGTACCCCGCCGTTGTGACCACCGTCGGTTCAACTGCCTGTGCCACTAGTTCGGTTACTTGTGCTGCCAAAATCATCTCTGGCAGTTGCTGCGGTAGCTCTTGCCCCTGAAGGGCCTCTCTCATCTCCCCTTGCTGCCCTAGCTCCCCTCCCTCTCCTGGGCGGCATCTGGAATGAGAATCAAATCGTATGAGTTCACCCTCAAATATAAATTTGGCAGAAGAACGTAAATGCACAAACGTATGAGAATACAACAATCCTATAATAGGGCTCTACATCAAAGATTGCTAAGCCGAAACGTGAAAAGCCGCACAGATCCTAAGGACACTAGAACCTGATGCTCTGATACCATCTGTGACACCCCGCCTAATAAAATACCAGGTGATCAGTCCTATACCAAATTAAAACAGGAATCCCAGTTGGATCATCCTTAGCATCACTATCGAAAACTTTTTAAAACTTACTAACCACCTAGTATTCCAAAAACTGGTGCCAATTTTAACTTTTTAATTAAACAAAACAATACATGCGGAATTAAAATATAAACCATTCACACAACTGAATGAAAGTAAATAGAATAATAATTACACAACTTGCCGAATAAATCACCGGCCACCAAATAAATAATCCAATACAAATATTCAACACCTGAATGAATTACACCTGAAAACTGTACCGAGAAGTCTGGGCTACAAGCCCTAAATAGAACTGAGACTGATACAAGATTCCTACTCTAGGAATGAATGAATGATGCGTCTAATCCAAACTCCTGCTAGCATCCACATATGTCGCAGCTCCGTGACCCTGGAATAGAATATCAATCCTGGCGTCCCTGTGGCTGAACACCTAAAAGGTTTTGAAAATAGTTTTATAGCAAGGGTTAGAACCCAAAACATTTTGAAAATATTTAGCAAGTGAATTAACTGCAGTAATTTAAAATGCATGAATGCGCTTCATATTTAAGTTAGTGTCGCACTCCCTTGAGGACATTCTCACCCCTCCACTATTGTGCACACCTACCGGTTACCTTAACCCCGCCTAGTTGTACTACCCCGTCCAACTAGTCCTGATATAACCTTCACTTGCCATATTACTCTAACCCGAGTATAATAATTTCTTGAATTATAAGTTATCTCACAATTAACTTAATTAATTCCTCTTAAATAGTAGCATATAACCGTCTCACAAGTTATATAAAGTAAATACATCACACACTGTATTATTCCCACAAATGAATAACTTAATTAATTTCTCATTAATTAACAGCATATAACTGTAACCCGAGTTATATAAGGTAAATACATCACACACTTATTATTCACCTACATATAATATTTACTACCATATTATGCATACCTTTACTAACATCCACACATATATTATACGTGTATCCATCCTTTCGAGTATACCCTCACCGGATGATTCCCTCTAAAATGCTATCTCACTAGGCGTGCTCACAAAACCTAATTTCCCCAAGTTAGAATCTCTCACCAACTTGGACCAAAATATAAACGTAGTGGAGGCGATCATATTCCTTCCCTGAAAGTGAGATAAATCCCTCACCCATATATACCGGACGCTATGACCTGGGGATATACTCACCCTACTCCTCAAGCTAGGGGATTCACCCACATCGCGCAACCTCCCTTGATAGTATTAGAGTATATAAATTTAATAAATATCTAATCACTGATATTTAGTATCACGCACAATAAATACACGTATATATATATATATATATACTATCACGACACCGTATATATATAATATAAACCCCGGCTTTACCGTGTACTCAAAATCCCGTACACTACCTGTAATTTAATATCACACACAATATATACACGTATATATATATATATATATATACTATCACTACACCGTATATATATAATAAAAACCCCGGCTCTACCGTGTACTCCAAGTCCCGTACACTACCTGACATTTCCTGAGTCTGTGGCCCGACTCAATGTAATTAATTTTCCCACTTAATAATTTATCGTCTTCCCGAGTCTATGGTCCGACTCTAATATATTTAACTCACTCTTTAATTTATATAATACTTTCCTCGAGTCTATGGTCCGACTCCAATTAAATTAATTGACACACTTATTAATTTAATAGCTTCCCGAGTCTATCACCCGACTCTAATTAAATTAATTGACACACATATTAATTTAATACCTCCCCGAGTCTATCGTTCGACTCTAATTAAATTAATTAACACACTTATTAATTTAATGCCTCCCCGAGTCTATCGTCCGACTCTAATTTAATTAATTTACCCATTAATTAATCAACGAAAATCCGACTCTGTGGTCCGACTCTAATATAATTAATTTACACATTAATTAATTAAATCCTACCCGAGTCCACAATCCGACTCTAATTAAATTAATTAATACACTTATTAATTTTATACTACCCGAGTCTACAATCCGACTCTGATTAAATTAATTATTACTCTTATTAATTTAATATTACCCGAGTGTATGTTCCGACTCCAAATTAATTACTCTCTCTCTCAAAAATAAATTTAATACTTTGGTGTCATATAACCAACATACCCGGACTCACTCACTCGGTCCATTTTTTTTTCATCTCAAAATTCCTTTCCCACATTTTTCGCCCAAAATGTGTCACACATTTATCTCCATAATTTCCCAATTATATTTACCTATAATTACCAACATACCCGGACTCGCCCACTTGGTCCATAATTAAATATTTCCCGAGTCTATATCCCGACTCAAAATTAATTAGTTTATCTCCAAACTTAATTCACTACCTTGGGGTCGCATGACCAATATACTCGGATTCACTCACTTGATCCGTACCTCACTATTTTGGAATAAAATCTCTCAAATTCATCCGTTAAATGCCCCACATAAATTCATCCTAGTCCCAATTACTTTCTCCCATAATTGCTAGGAATATTTGTTTCACAATTATTTATCACTAATAAATGTATGGAAATTAATTTAAAATTAATTCCCCCTTATATCTCACCCAGGCCGAACTGCCTAGAATTTCCCATCGTCGATCGATCGATGCCCCCCGATCGATCGATCGATCCCTTCGTGCCAGCGCTCCTTCCTCGCTGAATTCCACCATTAACGAAATTTCAAGGTTTCTTTCCTCAAAAACCAACCTCAAATCAGTCTCTTAATCATCTTATAACATTTCTCATGAACCAACAACATCATCTAAACCTTTTAACATCATTAACACTATGAATCTTGACCCACCCAAGAACACAAATTTCTAGGGTATAATCCCAATTTCAAATTCAAATTCCATCCTTTTATATTCCGATTTTTCTCATTCAAACCAGATAATCATACTCAGAATTATGTATCACAACTAATCCGTACCTTAAATTTCATTCAATGGTTCCATTAACAAAACCCCCTTTTTGTACACATTTATCCCCAAAACGAATTTTGGTTTACACATCACTATGATATGAATTGATTATCACACTTTAAGAATCAAAACAGTCAACCACTTGCCTGTAAGTGTTCGTAGTGTCTGATCCGTTGGCGTAGTCCCTCAATTTGGCTCCAATAACCTCCAATTTGTTCTTGATTTGCTTTCCCCCAAATCTCCTCTCAAACCCTAGGTTTAGAGTTATGTGGGCTGCCATTCCTTAATCTCCCCATTAGGTTAAAAACCCTTAATCCCGTTTTTCACCTAATGGGCTTAATTAAAGTGGCCCAACTCACCCCGTGTAGGCCCGGCTATGCCCAAAAATACCCCGAGACCCAATTACTACCCCCGGGTACTCTTTTCTGACTATCTCGACCCATCCGGACTCAACCACGCACTCAGAATTGGCATCCAAATTAATTTATAAAAATCCTTATCTCACACCCAATTTAGTCTATACCGACTCCCGGCTGGGATAAGTGCATACCCCGTCATTAATACCCGAAATGACGTAATTAAATTATTACTATTCACTTAGTAAATAAATTTCCCTAAACATTAACCATTCACTCCCCGATTAATATTTAAATACACACATTGCCATAATTAATTCAATTAAAATTACAACACACCAGTAATTTAAAATTCTCGAATTAATTAAATATTAACTGTACAAAAATACGGGGTGTTACAATAAGTGTGTTTATAGTAAATTTGTTAATAGTAAAGGTGTGATCATTTGTTTATATGTAGAAGACATGTTAACTTTTGGCACTGATTTAGAAAGACTTAATGATATAAAGAGTTTTCTGTCTTATAAATTTGATATGAAAGATATGGGTTTAGCTAATATCATATTAGGAATGAGAATAATAAGGAAAGATAAAAATATAATTCTCACTCATTCTCATTATGTTAAGAAATTTTTTTAAAAAATTAATCAGTTTGATTGCGCACCTATTAGTACACCATTTGAACCACAGCTAAAGATGATCCTTAATACTGGTAGAGCTATTTCACAATTAGAATATGCATGAGTAATTGGTAGTTTAATGTATGCAATGACACGTACTCGGCCTGATATTGCATATGCCATTGGTAAATTAAGTAGATATACTAGTAATCCTAGTTTATTTGCTGTTAATTGAATATTAAAATATTTAAAAAGAACTATGGATTATGGTATATACTATAGTGGATATCCTTCGGTGTTATAAGGTTTTTCTAACGCCATTGGATAACTGAGAAGGAGGATCATTCCTCAACAAGTGAATGGATTTTCACTCTTGGTAGAGGAGTTATTTCTTGGGAATCAAAGAAACAGACTTGTATAACTGACTCTACAATGGCAACTGAGTTTGTATCATTAGCTGTAAGTAGTAAAGAGGCAGAATGGTTAAGGAATTTATTAATTAAAATTCCAATTTGGCCAAAACCAATGCCTCCAATATCTATACACTATGATAGCGAGTCTACACTTTCCAGAGCTTATAGAAAAGTGTACAATGGAAAATCTAGACATACTGGCATGAGACGTAGTTATGTCAGACAAATGATTATAAATAGTTTAATTGCAGTAGATTACATAAAATCAAGTCAAAATTTAGCTGATCTATTTACAAAAGGACTTACAAGATGACTGGTGTCTAAGACATCATTGGGGATGGGACTAAAGCATATTGATAATAATCACTCTTGATGGAAACTCAACTTGACACTTGTCATATTCAACTCTCAAGTTCAATGATTAAAGAACATCATACAACGTAATTGTAAGCATTACAAAATCTAACATCCCAAGGACAAGTGCTTAGTACATATAATGAATGAAGAATGAGGATGGGTTTGATCTTAATAGACTTATGGTGTTTTAGTTACATGAACACCTATGATAGTCTACCTATATGAGTGTGAAAGTGATGTCGCTTCCTATGAGAACTAGGCTTGTCTCTAAAGCATGCATGAAATCAAGGTACAAACACAAGGCCTAATACATGTGTCGACTTATATGGTGAGTATTTTTCTAAAAATGTACGTGGGGTTATTTGGTTTGACCACATTATTTGGTCCTATTATCCCTAGTATGGGTCAGCTCTTGGAGACCTTAGAGCTTTTTTATTTGTTAACATTTTAAAACCTTAGGAAGTTTTGAATGTTTCTCAATTTTTAATTTAAAAACCATTAGGTTCCTAGCTTTAGAATAATAATTTAGACTTGACTTGACTTGACTTTGGGTTATAGCCATTGGGTAGTGGTCGTATTGTACCTGTTTAGACATATGTTTATTATTTGTTGGTTTATATCTCTTAGACCATTGGATTTTGCTTTATCCATTTAAACGTTTAGTAACCTTAGGTTTATTGTTGGATTGTAAAACATGTACGAATCTTCAGTGAAGATATGATTAGATATATAGTGGAGACCTGTTAGGACCTTAGTTGTTAACGGGTACATGTGCAGTTAGTTTCGTTTATAGAATTTGGGCATTACGTTTTTAAACACCCAATTAGATGCCGTTTCGTTTTAACTGTTGGTTATCATATTTCATACATATCATTTCGATTAATATCTATAATTATAGATTCAATCCATCTGTTACTTTATGCTAGATGTTACCATGTGAATGTTTAATATGTTTACCATTCCTTGTATTCATTTAGTGGTTTAGGTTATTTTCTAGAATAATCTTTTCTCACCTATATAAACACCTTTAAAGAGTTTATTGGAGTTAGAGATTTTAGAAAATTTTAGATCACATTTTCTAGAGTGAGAAACACAAAAAGGTTAAAATATTTTGGAGAGAAAAATATAGAGAATTAGAGAAAATATTCTAAGAGAGATAAAGTATTATTTTTACACACATTGTGTATTTCTACTTCATCTCATTTATGCTTTTGTTTTGAATTCTCAATGATCTTACACATCATCTCATATTTTAGCTATTGAAATTTTGTGTTATTGTATAGAGAATTTTTGTACTTTCACGTTGAAATAATTTTTTACAAAAACTAGAATTTCTTTGATTTTTAGATCTGAATTTTATTGAATATTTTTGTGATCTAAATATTTCGCCTTTTGTGTTTGATGCTATATGTTGTTGAAATCAGAATTTCTCCAGATCTTGCATGTTTATTGAAAATCATTTATAAGATCTGTTTTCTCATATTTGTGAAATAATTTGATAAAACACTTTTTTCATAAAATTGAATTTTATATTTTTGAAAAATTGAGAACACATGTTGGAATGATTATTTTATGTCTACATGTTGAGTGTTTTTACATACTTCATATAAAGAATGTTTATAGGATTAATGATGATATTATTTGAATTCTTTCTTAAAAATTGCATGATGTTGTTTTATGCTTAAAATGATAATTTCTCTAATATTGTTTAGGAGAAATATTTTGTTTAGACAAATGCAACTTAAATTTTCTTTTCTAAAATTTATTCAAAATATTTTTTTGAAAAGAAAAATGTTTAAGTTGATTCTTTCATATTTATATGCTTTAATGATAATATGTCTTGAAATCTATGTGAATTGATTATATGTGATTAATAATTGATTTTTTTTTTTAATTTTTTATAGAAAACTTATGTAATTGTTGATTGAAAATGTATTTTTATTAAGTTTTTATAGAAAATTTATATGCTTGTGTTATGAGTTAAGTTCATGCATAGTTTACATTTAGAACATAATCACTTTCACGTATTGCAGAACTCAAAACATAGAACGTATGTTGTTGAGAGAGAGATCAGTTTTGACTGAGTTGATGAGTCCATTAAACAAGGAAGCAAGGAAACTGCCAGGGAGATCAAAGTATCAGAAATAGAAATGTCGTTGGAGGGAAGACCGAAGCGTTGGATGCTCATATAGGTATATTTTTTAAGATTGTTAGACTTAGGATCTTGTGTGTCATGTTTGGATGTTTGTAACTCTTGCATATTTGTTTATAGTGGATTTTTAGTTTGTAGCGTAGAGGTCACCATGGATGTTTTCCCTACTTTGGGTTTTTACCATGTTAAAAAATCATACATGTTATTCTCCTTTTCCTCATCTTATTCAATGTATGATCTAGACTTAAAATTGATATATGATTTAATAACTTGAGTTTTCATCATATGAGATAAATTGTATTGTAATGTTATAAATCAGATTGTTATTAATTTGACACTAGAATAAATTAGATTTAATTGTTTTAATTTCTGCATTATTAAAATCTGATTAGTTGAATAATAAAGTTTTTTTTGATTTGATTATATATATGTTATTAGAAAAACTTGCATTAAATTAGAGTATGTTCATTTGCGCATATGGAGATTGTTTCATGGGCGCTCGTTCATGTGTTTTTCGTATGGATAATTAGTGACTAAAAGATTTGTGTATTTAGACAAATCCGGCTTATTAATATGGATTGATAGTTCAAATACAATTCTACTATGCTTTCATGGTTAAACTTGACTAATCTTCACAAGGTATTGGTTCAAGTCGTGAGACACGAGTACTTATATACAGTCTTACAGACAATTAAACATTTATAAAACTTATTTTTAAAATGGTGGAGGAATGTTGGAGATTTTAAAAATAAGTGAGTAAAAGCTTGGTGAGTGATAGTTTGTCCCACATTGGAAGTGTGTGGAGGAAAGTGGGAAACAAAGCCAATATAAAAGGGAGAGTGTACCACATTAGAAAATGAGTAAAGCTAAGTGATACCCACTAAGTTATAAAAGAAGTGGACAACATTTGTCCCACATTGAAAAAATATAAAGAATGTGTGCACTTAATAAGTAGAAATGGAAGATGAAGAGTTACTTCATCAAGCATTTAAGAGGGCTAGAGAGCTCTAATACGGTGTGAAGCACTATACACACGTACACGCGCATGCGGGACAGTGAGCTGTAGAGGCACTAGTGGCGCATTTTGCACTTCACAGTGGTAGCGGATTGTCTAGATTCGATCGGGTCGTATTGCGGTAGCTCGGGCGCGGTCACTTTTTGGTCCGTGTAAAAAAATGCTTCAGTTAAGTTGCACTGGTTTGAAAATGACTTATGACTATTGGTATTAAATAGTCATACCATTTTGGAATTAATTAAGACCATGAAATTCAATAGTCATGACTCGTGAAACATAACCCTTCATTTCCTATAAATAAAGACTGTCTATTTCAAAATTGTACATTATTCATATTAATCCAGTTTCATATTTCCCAACCCCTCAAATTACTCACTTACAATTTTCAGGAGATACAAAATTCTGTTACTCTATTTTGTGTACAAAAATAGAAAAGGAACTTGTTTTTCTATTTTTCGCTGCTACATCCAAGGGTTGTCTTCAAATATACAATTTGCAGACAGTGCAATTGCTTCATTGAATCTTGAGTACGAATTTGCGAATTCTCATTTGTATACCGAATTATCTTAGTGGAGCTAATACTGTATTTAGGAAAGTGACATCACGCCTTGAAGTTTTCAAAATTATTTTGAAGTTCAACAGAGCTGTATTAAGAAGTTTAAATTATTGTATTGAAGTTAGCATTATTGTTATAAATAGAAGATTTCATTTTTGACTATTCAAACATGTTTTCTAACATATCTTAGACGATTTTGAACCATTTGTTTCAAAGTTAAATTTTTTTCTTTCTAATTTTCGAACTGGGAATTTTTGGTTTATTTTGTGCGGGTTATTTTGCAACAAGCTTCTGATTTTAGGGTTTTGGTGACTATTTTGTAAATTTTCATACCTTTTATAGTTTTGGAACATGGATTTGATTTTAGGGTTTTGGGTATTATTATATAAGATCAGGTTAGTACCATTGGCACAATAGCTATGTTTTTTAGTTTTGTTTTGTGATTTGATTGTAAAACATGGAAACTTGTATAACAAGGGTTTCTCAGGTCGAGTTAAGTAGAAGTCCGAGGTCGGAAGAATCGAAGCTCACAACCGAAGCAGTTAAGGAATATTCCATGTTGGCGGTTCCAATTTCATTCCTTTTACAAGCTAAGGAATTTTCTTCTACAAAGGTAAAGTCAATTTTGGTTTTTCTTTTGCAATTAAGATGTAAAAGTTGAAGTGTTATATATCTAATTGATCTAAATCAACTCAATTCTTATCCAAGGATCACTTTTTTTAGTCTTAATCAACATTGCATTGAGATTAAGGTGTGTAGTTTTATAAGGTCAGGCAGTGATATTAAACACTTCAAAACAAACAAGAAAACTAAGGTGTGTATAGTTTTATATGGTTATTGCTTTATTAGATTTTCTTCTGTTCTTAAGCTTCACACTCTTCTTCACATTAAATTTTCATGGCATAAGTTATTGTGTTAAACCTCATGTGATTTTCTATACATATGTTAGTTTTTTTAAATTTATTCTGCACTGTAGGTTTAACTATTTTGCACTTTGTTGCGGCTTAAATAGGTATAAAATGGGTGTTCTTTTGAAGTAATATTACTTAATTTGATGACTTGACAACTGTGTCAATTTTTACTCAATTTTTTGTTGGTAGTATGGGAACACAAATCATTGCACTAAACCATTGCTATGTTTGAATATGGTTGGGAGCTACTTCGTTAATATGTTTAAATTGTACCCTTATATTTGGTTGAAGTGCACTAAACCATTGAGACTCTATTTTTTTTAAATCGGTATCTGAATATAATAATTTAGTTTGGGCTACAAATGGTGTGGTGTTTAATTTATGCAATTTTTGTAAATTTTAATCCAATTAATATTTATGTTGTTGAGGTATTTATTGTCATAGCTGTGAAAAAGAAATTTTGGTCCAAATTGAGCTTGGGTTGGGATTATTGTTTAAGCAGTGTCCTATTTAATTTATTCACATATTGTTTGTGTAGGTTCTAAAAACCTTTGAGATTTTGTTGGTGTTGAAATTTTCATGGTCTTGGTAAAGCAATGAATTGCTAAATTATATATATTCCATATTTAGATTTGCTTGGTAATTAGAAACTAATAAGTGTAAATGGGGAAACAGATTTTGGTTGGTTATATTCTTCATTTTTTTTCTTTCCTTTTTTCAATTTCATTACTTTAATATTTTTTTTACTTTGTGTGGGTTTGTGATGGTACTTGGATGAGTTGTATTTATAGTTTCAAACCTTATTTATTTGGTTTTAAAGCTCCTACATGATGCTATCTCTTTTTTTCCAGAGATTTAAAGATGAACATTGATATACGTACTCAATTTTTTTTATTTATCTTACAGATGTTAAGTTGAAGCTCAATCTGTGAAGGCATAAAGTGAAGGATTACGTTTGCTAGAGGGATGAAGGATCATCTAAGTAAGAAAAACTTTGCATTACCTTCTTGATTTGATCTCAGGTTAAGATGTTTACATATATGCACTACTTTATGTCAAGCGTTTATATGCGTGCCTTATTTATTTTTTCGGTGTTGTAGGTACAAGAACATCGATATAAAAAGTTTATAAATCAGTCATTTTTTGAAATAGTGTACTTATATAGAAATAAACACACAATATGAATTGAGTTCACACGATTGTACCATAAGATACATTGGGAACAAAGGTTTAGGCACATGCATATCAGAATGAAATTAATGTGTTGTTTTCTATTGAGATGTTAATCACCTATTTTGTTAAGCTTATATATTTTTTTCTTGTTAACTGAGCTTTATGATTTCTTATGTTTGATGTGTTATCTATTGATTTGTGTTAGTAATGCTTATTTTTATAAGTTCAAACATGGACTATAATGTTGATTTTATTATAAGCATCTTAGGTGCTTGACAAAATGCCAAAGAAAACAGTTAAGTTATGTTGTCCATCTTCATCAACCCCTTTGTGTGTTTTCTTCTTACAGCAAGGAGTCTTCATGAAGCCTGTGTAACTTAGTAAGGATGGTAGATGGATATGTTTTGGAGTCTCATTGTGCTTTCATGAGAATCTGTCAAACCCAAGGTGCGTTTAGAGTCCCATTTTTCAACGTTTCTTTGTTTAATTTTGATCAAACTCCACCACTATTCCAAGTTAGTGAGACATCGGACCATGGCTCTGTTATGGATATGAGGTATTAGTGCACTTAAATTTTGGTGTACACCAATTGTTAAGTGTTATAGTTCAACATTAGAGACATGTGTTATAGTTTTGGTGTACACTTGACCATGTTCTATTGTGGGATAACTTGTGTTGGAACTGACATAAGCACAAGTTTTTAGCCTAGGATTGGAAGATCTGTGTTGTAGTTAATATTTATACTTATTTTATATTTTATTGTTTGTACTAAACATTCACCATTTCATGCTTCATGTTGTCCACATGCTAAAAAGGATAACCCTTTTTGTAAAAAGATGAGCAGTCGTAATTTCCATATAGTTGTCCCATGACTAAAAGATTGGTCCTGGTTAGGTTTGATTCAATATCCAACTTGAAGATCGCGATTCTTCCCTTGATAGCATCTTTTTGAACTCCAGTGGTTAGTATCTAACAAGTTCCAACCAACACATTTGTAGTTGATAGGAACATTTTGCTCCAAACAAAAATGTTGCCCCTTTCTAGTTTCTGATTGATAAACTAAACTTTTAGTACGGGAAACTTTATTGCTGGATAATTTGTATGGAGGTACAGAGGAATTGTGGGGTTGAAATTAAAGGAAAATTTTTCACTTAAAATTAAAGCATAAAACACATATTAGTTTAGTACATAAAATCTATATGTGGATCTTAATTGTTTGTAGTTTCTTACTTAGCACAAAGTAAAAATAAATCAGTAACTTTCTACCAATATGCCACTTTTTATTATGCAGTAGAAAAGATCTTTTAATTATTATTGCCTGAATAATTAATTTTGTGAAACTCAATGAATGATTTCATTCATCTTTCATAAATGCTAAACATTTCCCTCGATAAATTTGTTAATAAGATGTTATGACTGCTATATTTTTCACTATAATTTATTTATTATGATAATTTTATCATATTACCCGCAAATTGCATTGGTTCCGCATTTAATATAAAGGGCGCGATGCAGTGTCCCAAATGTCAAAAAATTGATAAAGGTCAATGGCTTTATGCAAATGGTAATCGCCCATTTCTCGACATAAATATGGAGGACTGGGTTCCTGATGATGATCTTTATGATCTAAGCTATTCTGAAATGGTAATGCAGAATTCTAATATCCCATTTTGTCTAACGCAATGTTATAAATTTGTATTCTATATTTTTCACTCAATTCATCCCCCACCCCTAACTTTTGTGTTATTCCCCATTTATTGAAAATTTGAGATAATTCCTAAAAGAATCACCAAAGTTCACAAAGTCTCATTACTTGAGGATTTTTATGTCATTGCGTGACCTTTGGCGACACTTTTAGGGTTGTATCTCGGTTTTTTCTTCTTATGGAAAGGGGGTGAAAGTCAAAATCACCATTAGTTTAACTTGAAATCATTATTTTCATTACTTAAACGCACACAGTTGGCAAATGACAGTTTAAATTTATTCGGATTTGCTCTTCTTTTACTATTAGGAAGAATTGTTCCATAATAGTTACTTGGGTGTGGGTGATTATATAAATTTTAATTGTTGTCCAATCTTTTGGTTTTGTAGGACTTTGGTGTCAGCATGATGTGGCGGGGTCGTGATGATTTAATGGTATCGGGAGTATCGACATATATCGCATTTAGATTTGTCAATGGACCCATAAGGGCGATACATAACGAACAAGGAATATTTGATTTTGACTGATAAATAGGATGTTTTTTAATATAGTTGTTTGCTTATTTTTTTCTTTTTTAAACAGGGTGGATAGTCCTATAAATAGGGGAAACTCTGTCCATTTTTATTTGAAATTGTTTACATTATCTATGTTATATAATAAATATTTTCTACTTAAGTATTGGTGTTATTTTCATGAAGTGAGTTGAATTGATGATTTTGTTTATATGATGTTTAGAACAGACTATTAGGGCCCGTTTGATTGACGTTGGGCAAAAGAGTTGGCATGGAAAAATTTGTTGTGGCAAATATGATTTCGTGTTGTTTGATAGGCTTTATTTGCACGCTGAAAGACACTTATTTCCTACTCATGGTGTTTGTTAGTCCAAATTTATCCTGGCAAATACAAACTTTGCGAACATAAAGTTGGCAAATTCATGCTATTTTTCACATTTGTGTTATAACCAATTGAGTTAACTTACTTTTTTATTTTTATTTTCAGGATTAACAATGTAATTTCGACGACGAGTCAAGTCGGATGCCTCCTTTAAATATGTATGAACCCTTGTATTTATTTTAACTGCATAGTTACTGTCATGTACACTTGTATTTATTTTAACGGGATTAACTTCTGAAAATAGCATTTATTTGGACAAAATTTGTTTTGGATGAGAGCACCTTTGTTTGGACAAAATCTATTGAAATTAAAATGACTTGTTGATAAAACATTGTGATATGGAAATATTTTAAAAAGACCCATAGAAACGAAAGTTACATTTATTGATTAGCCAATTAAATTATTTCCTAGGCAACCACGGAACACAACATAAGGCATGACCATCCCCCCATCAACATGGTTGGTAGATGATGTACTAAATCCATGTCTGACTCGGCCCCTTTGTAATCCAGAAGGTCCGAATCCGATGCATACATTGGATCGTCAAGTTCAGTATTTATCAAATATTTAGCATGCCACCGCCCTAGCCTTTTCTCCATCTGTGAAATTTTGTGTTGCAATACACGTATACCAGTGTTTTAGGCTTAAGGCTTGGGAGAAACGCCCCGCCTTAAGCTTTTCACGCCTTATTCTTGGTAAAACCCTTAAGGCGCACTTTTTTCTAAAAATAACAATGTTTTATTGAAACAATATCGCCTTTTAAAGAATTTGTTTACTAACCAGACCATTATCTCATCCAAAAATAATCAAATAGTATTTTAATTTGCAAATATTCAAACATATTTTTATGATAAGTACAACTTTAGTAATTTAATAGCCTTGTTATGGTTAAAAAATATTAAAATGTATTAAAAAGGCCTAAATGCCTTTTTACGCCTAAGGCCCGCCTAGGCTTCTAAGGCTTAAGGCTTGGTCACCACGCCTTGATCACGCCCCGCATTTTTTAGAACCTTAACGTATACATTTTTCATTATCTTTGTTTCGATCTTTGCAATATTTTGTCGATTTTGCTTGTGGCATGGGTATACTGTGCTAATGACAGTAGCACTCCAAATCGCAATGTTTATTAAATAACATAGGCCATTTCAAATGATCATCCGATGGAATATCTCCTTTTGACGGTGTTAACCATTTCATCACATGATTAACGTCGCCTAAAGAATGGAGTGTGCAAATAGGGACGTTTTCAAAAACCCTTTTCTCGCCAAACCAACTACTTCCATGGGAATCTTAATAGATCCCTGGGTTAGTCAACACTAGTTCGACATTTCTAGTTAATGACTTAACACTAAACGATGTTGATTCTTTAGTCTTAACCTTTGTCTTCGTGACCTATTGCGTCCTTCTCCCCCCCCCCCCCCCCCCCCAATCTAAGAGGTAATTATATTGCACTACTCTTTTGGGCGGTGACCAGTTATAATATGGAAGTTTTTCCCCGGACAGAGTTTTCCTAGGAACATGTGTTAAGAAGGGTGAATCTTCATCAAGCATGTAGTCATGGTTATGCATTATGAAGTTTATGATATAAGGAAGTATACCCAGTGTTCTGGAGGAATACCCAAGTGATACCATATATTTATATGGAAAAATATGGAGGAATACCAAGCACTGTAATGTAAATGGTGTCATCAAAATGCCAACCACTTTTCTGGCTGTAATGCATAATAACTTACCAAGGCAATGTGTGGTCAATGTAGTGTGTCATTATGATGATGCCAAATGATGGACTGCATTATTTTGCAAGCAAGCTAGACTGCATTATTGTGCATTATTCAATGCTTTCACCTTTCCAAGCACATGGGTTTTGTTATTATACACCTGTCTTTGAAATTTTAGCATGTTGTGAAATAGACTTTTCCCATTATTAGTATCAGTTTGGAACTGTTCAGTCACATGCAAGTGTTCAATTATGTGTGGTTGGAAGTAGTTGCACTCCATTAATGAAGACCCTCCATTGCACTATAAATACTAGTATCGTAAGAGAGAAACAACTTGTCAATATAACACGGAATATTTATTGTCATCAATAAACCAAATGGCGTCAAGAGAGTGGATCATTAATGAAGACATCCAACTAATTAACAAAGTCATAGGTAATTATTTCATTCCAGGACTGAACTACAATTCATGTTTGAGGGTTCAAAATTCTACTTTCGATCTAGTATCACACCATTGGGATATTTCCCCATATTCACCACAGAGACGTACTTCGAACGAGTGTCGTGTAAGGTGGTATACCTTCAAAATGAAGTTCGATGTATACTACAAATCTACAAAAACTTACGTCTTTGGGTGGGACAGTGAAAACTACAAACTAATTATTGATGATGAAGTTAAATGGAACTGCTTTTGTACGAAGCATCCCCGCGGCCAAAACATCAGGGATGAGGAGTACTATCTATTTGATCTTTGCAGAAACAATGTCTACAGAGATGATCCGGAACCTCTATGCTTCGATGACGATGATGCTGATATGAGTATATGAAGATGTTCCCACTAAGTTTATGTTTTATATGCTTCGATGACGACGATTATGTTTTTTGTTGTGTATCTTAAGTCTGTTGTGTATGTTTTCCGCTTTATGTGCAACTCTTGCATTAGGAAGTTATTTATGTGTAACTTTATGGGTCTGTTTAAGTCTATGTCTGTTAAAGTCTGTTTATGTGTAACTTATAAGTCTATGTGTAACTTTATATGTAAAAAATAAGTCTATGTTTATGTGTAACTGTTAAGTCTATGTCTATGTCAAAATTATTCCAACTAAAGTTAAAATCCGATTACATATTGATATTTTTGGAGTATACTATGAATTATGACATAAATTCCAAAAGTATAATATGATTGAACATAATATAGAACTGTAACGTAATAAAATATTACAAAATTTTCATTGTCAAATGCGATAAAAGTTTCATGATCAAAGTTTCAAAAAGAGCATAGATAACGGTGGCTTAGTTCGCGTAAAGCTTGTTATAAGACCATGCCTTTGCAAATGCATCCTCCGTAATCCCCATGAAGATATGTGCTAGTCCATGATCGGCCTCAAACATCAAAAATAGTCATGGACTATCAGTTTTGTTCAACTCCATTGACTTTAAACGATCAAGAATCTCTTGCCACTTCACATGATCTAGGGCGTTCAAGTTGGCATCAGAAGCCATAGCCGCTGATATAACCCGAGAAGATTCAGAAATTGAGGCTAGTGCACTTGAACTCTCTTCTAAGACATTTCCTCGCTTACGTTTTAGCTTTGGCTTCGGCTCTACAGGGGGTCTTGGTAATCGTCCACCAGCTTTACATTTCCCTAATTATGGTAATGTGTTAAACGATTCACTTTCAAGAGCATCATTATCGTTTAAGTCAACAAAGTCTTCATCCATATCTATGTCAGCTATTCCTGAAATAATATATATTTGTTTAGTAATTTTCCTTACGTAATAATTTTGGCAATTACATACAGTAGAATATTTACCTTCCATTGATGGGAAGTAACCATGACCAGACTGCGAGCATGATCCGTTTGTAGTGTCATTCTGTAAGGACACAAATTTTCAATTGAGTCCATATATAGTTTTGGCTCAATTCCGGACAAAAACATTTATTCATAGGTTAGTGATTTATTGTAATACTCTCAACCTATGAAGTGTGTGTTGAAGACGTAGCGGCAAAGAATATAAAGCTTCATCAAAATGCCGGTTTGCGTGCCTCGTTTCTACGTCATCAACTAAGGTTCCATGCTCCCAAGGTATGAATGTAATTATATTTATATAGGAGGTTGGAACAAAATTTATTTGGGTTTTAGGTTTAATAAAAAACCATGTTTTACTTTCAGAATAATTTAATCGGAACTTTAAAATAAAGTACATAAAGTTTCTGGGCCAAAATAGAATTTTAGAAAAATTTCTGGAAGTCGTTCGAAATCTCGTTCGAACGAGTTTTTCGTTCTAACTAGGTTTCGTTCGAACGAGACTGCCAACGAACCTAATCTGGTCAGTCGTTCGATATGTCGTTTGAACGAGTTTTTCGTTCTAACGAGGTTTCGTTCGAACGAGGTTTGCCAACTAACCTAAACTGGCCAGTCGTTCGATATGTCGTTCGAACGAGTTTGTTCGTTCTAATGAGATATCTAACGAGTTTCTAACGAGCCCAGTCTGGTCGCTCATTAGAAATCTCGTTCGAACGAGAGTCAAGTTCTTTCGAACGAGATGCCAGGCGGGAACAGTTTTGAGCAGTTTTTGGCAGTTTTTACCCACTTTCCCCACTTGGTTTTTAACCAACTTTTTCAAGACTTATTAAGGACGGGAAACACATTTTTCTAATTAACTTTTCCAACTAAGTTTATATCTTAGAGAGAGTTTGAGAGCAAAAATAGTTTAGGGAAATGTTCAAGTTTTGAGGGTTGTTTTTCAAAGAAAATGCATATACCACTCTAGTGTTTACACCCAATTGTGTTTATCCAAGTTTCTATATTTATATCAATTGCTTGGAGTTTTGGCACCGGTTTTCTCTACCGAATTGAAAAAGAGACGTTTCGGGTTTCCTTCTACATCCCATCACAAAGAAGAAGAAGTTTGTTGCGATATTACTCACTTGGAGAAAGGCTCCAAGCTTGGGTGACGGTGACCATACAAAGTCCTATCGGTGGATTACGATATCGCGGTGGAGCTCCGTGGTTGTCCGCTAGGAAGAGGTTTCTACAAGAAGGAGCAACAAGGCTTGAGAGGGTTTGAGTCGAGGATGTAAGTCTTTTGTCTTGTAATTGTAATTCCATATCTAGTGGACTTGTGGCTAGGGCCGTCCGAGGTTTTTTCCCGTCTTGGGTTTTTCGTCGTACATCGCGGCGTAGTGTGATATTGTTTATTTTTTCTTGCACTATAATTTAGAATCCATGCTTTAGGTTTAATTCAAGATAAAATTTGGTTTAATTATCACACTCATCTAATTGGGATTTATATTAAATGTTGGGTAATGTTTGTTTAATTCAAGTCATTTGCTAAAATTTGGTTTCGCCTAATTTGCTTATTTTCATAAATATAATTTAGGCAAATTCTAGGACTTGGATTAACTTATTTTAATTTGTATTGAAGAAATTAAAATTTGGCTTTGTTTTATTGTTGAACCATCACTTATATACGCTTCCGCATCTTTTGAGTTTAAATAAAAAGGAAATTATATTTTAATTAAGATTATTAAAATCCGGGGACTCTTTCAAATTGGTATCAGAGCCAAAGCGATAAATTATTTCGTTAACGATCTGTTTAAATAATTTTTGGCCAAAATGGATTTTTCCCCATTTTCAAAATTTCCTATTTTCGATGGTTCAAACTACGCGTATTGGAAAGCGCCAATGAAATCGGCACTAAAATCTATCGACGAGAGAGTTTGGATGTCTGTTGTTAACGGGTACTCCCCACCAACCTATCTAGTTGAAAATGAACGTGTTATCAAACCCGCCGATAGATGGACTGAAAATGAGTTTAAACTTGCTAACTTTAATTCCCGGGGTTCAAATGCCTTATTTAGCGCTGTCGCACCGGATGAATTCTGACGTATTATGACGTGTGAAACCGCTAAAGAAGCTTGGGATATTTTACAATTAACTCATGAAGGAACTAGTGTCGTTAAAGCTTCAAAACTCCAAAACCTCACCACTCAATTTGAAACTATCAAAATGGATGAAAAAGAAACTTTTGATAAATTTTATGCTAGACTTTTTGATATTGTTAATTCATCCTTTAACTTGGGAGAGAAAATACATGACGACCGTGTTGTAAAGAAAATTTTAAGGTCCCTACCCGATAGATTTATTCCTAAAGTGACCGTTTTAAATTCTTTACCCACTATAGCCTCTACGAAATTAGAAGAGCTTGTAGGTGATTTACAAACCTATGAATTAGATATGTTTCCCTCTAAAACTGAAAAGAAAATTGAAAAGGGTGTTGCTTTAAAAGCCCAAAAAGAGGTCAAACAAGTAGTAGAGAGCGATAGTGATAGTGACTCGGAAGATATGGCTTTGTTTGCCCGTAAATTTAGAAAATTTCTTAAATTTAACAAAGATAAATTTAAAAATGATTTTAAGAAATTTGATACTTGTAAACATGATAAAAGCGAGAAGATTTCTAAAGCCGAGAAGATCCCTAAACCTAGCAATGACAATTTAGATAGGGACGAGTCTGATAAGTGTTTTGGTTGTGAAGGTTATGGCCATAGAGCTTATGAGTGCCCCACTAAACTAAGGAAAAAGGGTAAACGACCCACTGCATATAACGCAACCCTTAGTGATAGTGATAAGGAAGAAAAGCCCGATTCCCCCACTAAGAAAAATTTTGTGGCTTTTATGGCTGGTCATGTGTGTGATAATGAGAACTCATCGATTGATGACACGATAGCACATGCCACTTCCAAGGTCATTGTTCATGATTCCCTTGTTTTTAACGATAGTGAGAGTGGAGAAGAAAGAGAGAGTAAAAATGAAGAAGAGGTTGATGAGAGTGAACTTCAAAATGCTTTTCATGAATTATTTAAAGAATCTATTAAATTGAAAAGAGCTAATTTGAAGTTAGAAGCTAGTTTAAGAGAGAGTGTCAAGGTCGTTAATGAAAATGCTTTAATAGAAGACCTTAGGACACGTGAGAGAACTCTTCAAGAGAAGCTAGCATATGTAGAAGGCGAAAGAGATAGCCTTAGGGGTTTAATGGAATCCTTGAAAAAGGAGCTTCTTGCTTTTGAAGAGCGAAATGTTTTACTAGAATCTAACATTTTAGAATTGGAAAATAAATTAAAAGATTCTAGTAATGTCAAATTTGATTTGGAATGTCGTTAAGAAAAACTAGATAAAATGTTAGGAACGGTCCAAATTAAAAATGACACTTGTGGTTTAGGCTTCAATCCTTGTAATGAATTTACTCATAATGCCCAAACCAATGTTTTAGGAGAATCAACTAGGAATACTTTTAAAGATCACTCCTTAAGTAAATCTTTTCGACATGTTCTCACTTGTACACATTGTGGTCGACAAGGTCATCTTAGGAAATTTTTTTTTGATCTTAAACGAATTCCTAGAAAATCCCATTGTAAAGTAACCATGGTAGCTAATGTTCCTACACCCCAAGATTGCCATTCTTCATTATTTTGGGTTAGGAAATCCGATTTGGTTGCCTTACAAAATAGGGATTTTGATTCTCATTTACTTTCACATCCTTCCTCCCTTGCTAAATTTAAAGGTTGAATGTGTTAGTGTTTGCATACTTTAGCTTTTGTACTTCATGCTATATTCACATGCTAAATGTATGCTTGTTTAGTCAATTTTCTAGTCATAACTTTATTTGATATCACATGCTAGAAATCATGACTTGTTTATCTTTTTGATATTATATTTTGTGTTTGAATTAATTTAAAATATAAAAAGATTTTTGTTTATCATTTGTGTTTTATTATTTCATTTAAGCTTAATGAAAAATACAAATGATCTTTGTTTGTCCTTTTGAGTATATATATTTAATTTTTTCGGATAAAAATGTTAAAAACTCAAAAAGATTTTATTTTGTGTGTATTTTTGTTTGACACACTTTATGTGGCATATACTTGTGTTTGAATCCCATCTTTTACGCTCCCACGTGGCTAGAACTTTTGGTTTAGATTTTCAATCCTTAAAATGTTCTTTACCATGCTTTATATGAAGTAGTTGGATTTTGTGTTGTTTAAATGGATTCTATTTTTATATGCCTCTTTTCACACATGCACGAGCTCTTTTGAAATCTTAATGTCACATGTTATATTTGAGCTTTTTGAGGTGTTCTCCTACCAATCTAGTCATCTACATATCTATGACCTAGGAGGACTAGTGCATGTCAAAATCCGTTGCATGTGAGATTTGTGTGAAAAATGAAAACATGATAAATAAATATGCACGGGGAAGGGCTCCGAAAGGACTAAGTGATCCTTTGCGATAGTAAGCCACCGTTTATTGGATCTAAAAGAAATACGTGATCCAAAGGCCTAAAAACAAAATATTTGGCATTAAACAGAAAGCAATTGCCAAGGCCTATGTTTGTTTGATATATTCATTCAAAAACAAAAGAATATATATGCTCATTGAGGGAGAATTGGATGGTATATCAACGGTTTGCACAATGTCCGTTTATCATGTCATGACTCTATTTGGTTTGTAGAATCATCATCATGCTAGGCTTGTATGCATTGTGTATGTTTGTTCATTGAGTTCAATCTTTATATTGTCACATGAGGTTATATTTAACTGTGATGAAGTTTGCAATCAAATGAGAACTCCGTGAATGTTTATTAAGTGTTTGGGTCTAAATTTAATTGTTGCTAGTTCACACCCCTACACTTCCGTTTCCATATGACACATTTTTACCATACGAGTGTGTAAACTTATTTTATTTTGTGTCATGTGTGTGTTTATATCTATATATATATGCAAGTGATCTATTGGTATATCTTTAGTATCTATATATATGATATTTATTTGTCTTTGCCTTGCTTTTATTGCCCATATGCTTTCATGTCTTTTCACTTTAAGCTTCCACATGCTGTTTATTAGTTCTTTATCCTTTGCCTATTCCGGAACAAAAAGGGGGAGAATGATGATAGGGGGAGAAATGGTATCTAATCCTATTTTTATCGTATCTTAGTTTGGGGGGAGATTTATCTTAGTGGGAGACGTCTTTCTAAGTAGGTCATGTGTCTTGATAAAGAGGAGAATTAATTTAGGGTGTAATGAATTAATTGCATTTAATATTTTGATATTCCCTATGCATTTGATAAGTTTGCTTACGTGTGCAGGAATTATTCTAAAGCGGCATCTTTCTATGGCAAAGCGTTTGATCCTTGGGTTGAGTCAAGTTTGGGCGGGTTATGTTTTGAGTCTAGTAGAGCTTGACGACCCTTTAGGATTTTTGTTTGGTTTTTGTCCCGGAATAGCCAAAGGGGGAGATTTGTAAGGACACAAATTTTCAATTGAGTCCATATATAGTTTTGGCTCAATTCCGGACAAAAACATTTATTCATAGGTTAGTGATTTATTGTAATACTCTCAAGCCTATGAAGTGTGTGTTGAAGACGTAGCGGCAAAGAATATAAAGCTTCATCAAAATGCCGGTTTGCGTGCCTCGTTTCTACGTCATCAACTAAGGTTCCATGCTCCCAAGGTATGAATGTAATTATATTTATATAGGAGCTTGGAACAAAATTTATTTGGGTGTTAGGTTTAATAAAAAACCATGTTTTACTTTCAGAATAATTTAATTGGAACTTTAAAATAAAGTACATGAAGTTTCTGGGCCAAAATAGAATTTTAGAAAAATTTCTGGAAGTCGTTCGAAATCTCGTTCGAACGAGTTTTTCGTTCTAACTAGGTTTCGTTCGAACGAGACTGCCAACGAACCTAATCTGGTCAGTCGTTCGATATGTCGTTTGAACGAGTTTTTCGTTCTAACGAGGTTTCGTTCGAACGAGGTTTGCCAACTAACCTAAACTGGCCAGTCGTTCGATATGTCGTTCGAACGAGTTTGTTCGTTCTAATGAGATATCTAACGAGTTTCTAACGAGCCCAGTCTGGTCGCTCATTAGAAATCTCGTTCGAACGAGAGTCAAGTTCTTTCGAACGAGATGCCAGGCGGGAACAGTTTTGAGCAGTTTTTGGCAGTTTTTACCCACTTTCCCCACTTGGTTTTTAACCAACTTTTTCAAGACTTATTAAGGACGGGAAACACATTTTTCTAATTAACTTTTCCAACTAAGTTTATATCTTAGAGAGAGTTTGAGAGCAAAAATAGTTTAGGGAAATGTTCAAGTTTTGAGGGTTGTTTTTCAAAGAAAATGCATATACCACTCTAGTGTTTACACCCAATTGTGTTTATCCAAGTTTCTATATTTATATCAATTGCTTGGAGTTTTGGCACCGGTTTTCTCTACCGAATTGAAAAAGAGACGTTTCGGGTTTCCTTCTACATCCCATCACAAAGAAGAAGAAGTTTGTTGCGATATTACTCACTTGGAGAAAGGCTCCAAGCTTGGGTGACGGTGACCATACAAAGTCCTATCGGTGGATACCGAGATCGCGGTGGAGCTCCGTGGTTGTCCGCTAGGAAGAGGTTTCTACAAGAAGGAGCAACAAGGCTTGAGAGGGTTTGAGTCGAGGATGTAAGTCTTTTGTCTTGTAATTGTAATTCCATATCTAGTGGAGTTGTGACTAGGGCCGTCCGAGGTTTTTTCCCATCTTGGGTTTTTCCTCGTACATCGCGGCGTAGTGTGATATTGTTTATTTTTTCTTGCACTATAATTTAGAATCCATGCTTTAGGTTTAATTCAAGATAAAATTTGGTTTAATTATCACACTCATCTAATTGGGATTTATATTAAATGTTGGGTAATGTTTGTTTAATTCAAGTCATTTGCTAAAATTTGGTTTCGCCTAATTTGCTTATTTTCATAAATATAATTTAGGCAAATTCTAGGACTTGGATTAACTTATTTTAATTTGTATTGAAGAAATTAAAATTTGGCTTTGTTTTATTGTTGAACCATCACTTATATACGCTTCCGCATCTTTTGAGTTTAAATAAAAAGGAAATTATATTTTAATTAAGATTATTAAAATCCGGGGACTCTTTCACATTCCCATAATAGTGGTTAGATCTTCATAATAAGGGAAACTTTTTCCCTTTAACTTAGCAGCCTCCGGCTTATCCTGTACAGATTTTACACATTATCAGATATATTAGATGTTGCAAATGCTACAAAATCCATACCTTTACATACTCGACCCAGACGCTTAGCTCTGCTGTTACAAAGGGCATGTTATGGTCATACCCAAATCCGTTCACTTGAAGTAGCTCATGGACTTCCATGTACTCTTTTTTAATCGTCTGTAAACGCGAACGGACATGTGCAATTCCCACGGTAACATGACAGTCAATTCTAACAGCATCAATCATAGATTTCATATGGGTGGATGTGAATCCATTATCCTCCCTTTTGGTGCCAATAAGAACCTCATTCATCAAAGAAGAAATCATGTATCCATCCATAGCTTTTGTCCAACAAACTTGGGTCTTCTTGACCGGTGCTTCAATGTGAGCAGCAGGTGTCTCAATGTTGATCGGAGCATTAGGTTTTGAAGCACAAAATGGAATGTTAACTCTGTCTTGGGACATCTCTAAGAAACATCAAAATGGATCAGTTATATAACTTTGTTTTGTGAATCAAGTGAATCAATGAATACTAGTTATCATATGAGTTATTAATACAACTCTGTGAATCAAGTTATCGGTGAATACAACTATATGAATCAAGATATCTGATATCTGATATCTGATAACTGATATCAACAAAATACAACTAAATTGAATCAAGATATCAGATATCTGATAACTGATATCAACAAAATACAACTAAATTGGTACAACTAAATTGAATACAACTAAATTGTATTTGATATCAGTTATCATATCAAAATACAATATCTGATATCAGTAAATACAACTCAATTTGAATACAACTAAATTTGATATCTGAATACAACTAAATTGATATCTGAATCAAGATATCTGAATACAACTAAATCTGATATCAGTGAATACAACTAAATTGATATATGATATCAGTTATCAAATTTTTAACTTGTTCAACATCTGATATATGATATCTGATACTGTCCAACAATTATACAACAAAATACCTGATATCTGATATTGTCCAATAGTTTCAACAGTTATATAACAAAATTTCAATATATGATATCTGATAATGTCCATCAAAATACCAAAATACAATATTTAATATCAAGTTATCATATTAGATATCCAAGTCTGTGAATCAATGAATCAAGTTATCATATCAGTTATCAACTCTGATATCCTACTAAATTATCATATTAGTTATCAACTCTATGAAGTCTACTGACCAACTAAATTAAAGTCTACTGTCAATTATCAAGTTCATTTTCTATATATCACAGCAGTTCAACTAAATTGAATCTATCACATTACCAAAGCATATGGTTCCTCTTTCAAGCATATCATGAAACTTTTATCAATTACCAAAGCATATCACCACATTACCAAAGCATATTAACAAATCTACTGTCCCATCACATTAACAAATCAATATGAAATACAAAATGGTTCCTCTATCAAGCATATCATAAATATCCAAGTGAATATATTAGTTGTCATAAATATCATCAATTACCAAAATTCATCTGAATCAGTTACCAAAGCATATCAGTTATCAAGTGAATATATAATGAATATCCAATGTTAATTGAATCAGTTATCCAAGTGAATATATAGTGAATAACCTATATATCATAGCAGTCCAACTAAATTGAATCAGTTAGCAAGCCAAGTCTAATGTCCCTTTCACATTAGCAAATCAATATGAAATACAAAATGGTTCAAATTATTAAATCATCCCTATCACATTAACAAATACAACATGGTTCAAATTATCAAATTTTCAATAAAATCAAAAGGCTCAAGCTGAGTTGTTCCTCTTTCGGCCCACATTTGGTAGCCATTGCATTACGCTTCTCCGTCCAAGATGCCTGTGTTGCGAATGTAATATGCTCATTAATCATGTCATCGGGTATATTAAGGGGTGTGGGGTTCACATCATCGTCACTATCACTATCATCATTGCACAAGTCATCCATATCATCGGCACGTAAAAAGTTATGCAGGGCACAACAAGCTAACACAATCTTAGCCTGCATGTTAATCGCACGAAATGGTTGATGTCGTAGATAAGCAAATATTTTTTTAATAATCCAATGTGCGCTCGACTACATTGTGCAGAGATGAATGGAGAAAAATGAATAATTCTTTACTAGTTTCGGGATGTTGCCCCTCCACGTCTTCACGATGGTAACGTGTCTTGCGATGCGGTGATAAAAAATAGGAACCAGGGGGAATCCGGCGTCCGCAAGATAATATTTTCCTAAAAAAAAAAAATATAGTTTTTTTTTATCAAAAATATGTCGATCGTATAAGGTTTATACAAGGGTTATTCAAGCTAACTACAGGAAATAGACCGACATATCAACTGGAATGGTCAACTTTTGGCCTGCACGTTGTATAGCCGCCCTAAGTAAACGTCCATCATGGGCGGACCCCTCCCATCCGGACAATACATATGTAAATTTCATATTGAATGTGCATGCAACTTGAACATTCTGAGAGATGACATGTTTTCGATTACGATACCTAGCTTAATAAATAAGAAGGGCATTCGCATGTATGTGTGTACTGTCTATCACTCCTACGACATCCTATTGAAATACTATATTTGTTATTTCATTAAATCCATTTAATTTTTTTTAACTATTTAATCTATTAAGAATGAAATTTGTTACCAAAAAATAATGATACCAACATCTGTTGTTAGGACCATCAACCGGAGAGTTATCAGTGGTTGCATTTGTGACAATTTTCTTATACAACATTAGGTACATCCCAAGCACTTTATGAAAGTAGAAACTAATGGTTAGACTTGACGTACAAAAAATGTTACTCTCGGAGTGACAACGCTCATCATGGCCAACAATATTCAAGAAAATTGTAACTTGTTACGCAACATCAACTAAACAACTGTCGTTTAGTCCAAACGCACGGAGATGGTCACATAACCAATTAAATGAACCAATGTTCTTATGTAATGAGTCGTGGCATAATCGATCACTCATCCCGTACATTCAAAACAAGGATTACTTACGATGCTCATCCCAATTATAATGAGGTGCCCTAGGAATGTCCGTTAAAGACCGTATATATTGATAAATTACTATTGCCCGTATCTCCATCGACCAAACGACACCAATTCATTTACGTTGTAACTTAGAATTATATTTAGGCATTTTCGCCTACAAATATTTAATTCACAAGTTCATTATTTCAAATATATTGTATAAAGAAAAACATGGATATGATTATAATCGTTATCAAATAAGCAATTTATAAACGGAAAAAAGTATAAACTAACGAGAACAAACTGATTCAAACGAATAATTAGGAGAAGACGGCTCCGGTAAAATAGACACAAAATGCGTGTTACACAAAAGAATGCACATAAAAAAATACAATGTTATGATTTATAAATACAACATTATTTATTAACTTCTCAATTATTACTCCTCATCTATTTATTTCAACACAAATATGGATGTTGAAAACAACCGTAGAAATTAAACCAACATAAATACAAACTAAACCTAGAAAACTCACAATCCTAAATTAGAAATATGGGATGTGTAATTCCCTTTTTTTCGTTAAACCCCATCTTTCAATCATATCAAGCATATATTAAAAAAACACAAATTTAGATGTTGAATACAACCCTAGAAATTAAATCAAAATAAATACAAACTAAACCTAGAAAACTCACAACCCTAAATGGCTTTTTTACATTAAACCCCGTCTTTTAAGAATATCAAACATATATTAAAAAACACAAATTTAGATGTTGAATACAACCCTTGAAATTAAATCAACATAAATACAAACTAAATCTAGAAAACTCATAACCCTAAATGGCTTTTTTACATTAAACCCCATCTTTCAAGCATATCAAACATATATTAAAAAACACAAATTTAGATGTTGACAAATCGTAAATACACAAATTTATAAAATCGAAAATACACAAATTTAGACATTAATAATACACAAACCAAAAATAAACAAACTGAAAATACACAAATTTATAAAACTCACAACTCCGATTGAAGTTTGTTTTGGAGACAAACATATAAAGGCATAGAAATTGACAAACCGAAAATATGGAAAATACCTTCTCAGAGTTCGCTACTTCCGATTGAAGTGTGTTTTGATGAATGGAGGTATTGTAAGGGTAAGGGCTTGGGGATGACATGCCATCCAATCCTAAATAGTAGCCAAAATTTGAAGATACAAACAACCTGGCAAAGATTTCCCTCCCAATGACCAAAGCAAAATTTCTCCACTTTTTTTGACAAATAAGGGTCACATGATCAACTTTGGGCAAAATTTTCCTATGGCAAATTTTCTTATCAAACACTCCAAAACATGGAAAATCTGTGGGCAAATACCATTTGTCATGGAAAATATGCAGTATCAAACGGACCCTTAGTTTTATTTTTGAAGTATTTTTCAGTTCTTAAACAAGGTGGATAGTCTCCAAAAGAGAAGAAATTTTGCCCAAAATTTTTAAATTTTTTACAATTATTTGTGTTATGTAAAATATCTTTTTGGTCTTGACTTATTATACATGACTTAATACTTTGAAAACTTTTCTTCATTCCTTCAGGCACGAGCAATACGCTAGTGTGTGTGTGTGTATATATCTCTCTCTCTCTCTCTCTCTCTCTCTCTCTCTCTCTTTCTATATATATATATATATATATATATATATATATATATATATATATATATATATATATATATATATATATATATATATATAGAGAGAGAGAGAGAGAGAGAGAGAGAGAGAGGAAGGTTCACCTACATCATGATGTATACATAACACCTAGTTCTAGGTCCTAAGAATTTTTTTTCAATTTTTTTCTTTTTTTTGAAATTAACCTTCTAATCAATTCATATTTAAAAAATTAGGTCAAAATATATTTTGTAGCTATTTTAAAAAAATTCACAAAAAAAAACTGTTGACGCAGCCCCTTATAAATAAGGTATTTTGAACAGTTTTTTGTGGATTTTTTAAAAATAGCTAAAAAAATTTATTCTGGCCTAATTTTTTGAACATGGGTTTATTGGAAGGTTAATTTTAAGAGAAAAATAAAAAATTTGGAAAAAATATTTTAAGGACCTACAACTAGGTGTGATGTATGGATAATGTACAGAGTATGATGTAGGTGATCCTTCTCATATATATATATATATATATATATACACACAAACACACACACACTAAGGCAGCACTACAACTCTCCCAAATATGAAACGTGTGGTCAAGTCATAAAAGTTTTGTATTATAGTATAATTTTTCAAAGTATCAATCGTGGTTAATTTTTCTGAATGACGAATATTTTTTCCAAAATTATTTCATCTAATATAATTTTAAGTCCAAAACTTAATTTTCAATAAAAATAAAGGTCAAAATATAAGAAGACAATTGTGCTGAATTTCCTTTGTGTATATGGGTATCAATCTCGGTCAATTTTCCCGAAGGTACGATGCATACTTTCAAAGTATTTAATCGACTAATTTTTTTTAAAAAATATTTTATTTTATGATTAAAAAATGCACGCTATTTTAGAAATTTTGGATAAAATGTCCTTGGGTTATAGGACACCATCGGTTTTAAGGACCAAAAATTAACCCAATATAGTCAATGTGTAAGAAATATAAGTCATAACGTTTTTTACAACACAAAAGTGTAACCAATTTAGAAAATTTGGACAAAATTCCTTTTGTTGTTATGACTATCTAACATGTTTAAGAGAAAAAAAAGTACTCCAACAACAACAATACTTCAATAACATCATAGACATGAAACACTAATTCCAGCCATAGCGTTGTTTTTACAACACCAATTTGTTAACAATTTAGAAAATTTAGGCAAAATTTCCTTTGTTTATAGGATATCCACCCTACTTGAGACAAATAAAAACTCTGACAACAAAACGAATAGTACGCAATGTACCAACAATGGTTTTTTAATTCTTATGGTACGCATAAACAACATAATCGATTTACAAAATTTTATTTAGTATACAAAATTTTCACAACTCTCCTCGAAATCAGTTTTTGATAAAGTACTAAATTAAGTACTAAATTTCACTACAAAAATTTTGATCTCATTATCACCACATCTCTCCTCGAAATCCATTGGTCCTGAAACATGTAATAACCAAGAACGATAAATCATTAACATATAGATATGTAACAATGTTTAAATTTTTCATTAGACTTTTCAATACCTATTTTCTGAATTTTACTTCAAAAGAAAGGTTGAGAAATCATAAGCATGCACCAAAAAACATTCAAAGGAAAACTAAAACCTTACAATTAGTACATTGAGGGCATTCTCCTGTATTCGTTCTTTACATCTTTCCTTCATTCACTTATGTGAGAAAAGTGTAGTAACGCAAAGTCACGGACATGAATCCCAAACCAAATCCCCATCAATATACATAGCCAATCACTTTGAGAATTCATTATTTTATTAAATTTTCATCGATAATTTCATAATACAGAGAAATAACTTTTAAAATTATGGCGTCATTCCAATTTTAAGCACATGGAAATGCATGGTTCATCTTTTGGTTTTTAAGATGAGAGTATATGATATCCATATTTTTAGTGTATTTATTTTTACCTCTTTAGATATTAATCAATAAATCGTGCTTATGACATGTTTGATTAAGTCCACACACCTAATAAAATTTGAGAAACACTAACATCAACTCCAAAACTGCAAAAATAATAAATAATAACCATTAATATCCAAGGAATAATCATGCTTCGAATGCATTTTCATGTAACATGATATTCATTGTAAACCAACTATAATGGTAAACATTAAATGCCAACTGTACCAAACTATAATGAGCCAACATTCATCAGTAAAGCCGTTGTGGGTGTTCGTTCAAGAAAAAAACCTTGGCAATGTTGATAATGGAGCATTGGCCGACAGTGATGTCCACATTCTTTTCAATCTCAAAAACTCTAATCACATCATGATATGATGATATCCTTATCTCTATCAACAAAAGGAAAAGGAAGAAAATTGTTAATAAAAGTTTAAGCATAAGCATACTAAGAGCTATATTGAAAACACAATGTGTTTTCGTGGAGGTATATTACCTGTTCAAGAGGTATTTAAGATTAACTAAAATAAATGAGTTTTTTTTATCTATTGTTCAAAAGATTTTTTTGTGAACACGTTTCATTCAAATAGCAGAATATGAAATAGACCACAATAGTAATTAGTAGTTAGTAAATAACAAAAATGAAAACAAATAATTAAGTATAAGAATTGAACACATTTTATATGTAAAGTAGTGCATTGAGATATAGTTTACTTGGTATATGCTTGTTCAACAACCTGCAAATGTTATAATTTATGTTATAATACATATTAAAAGTTGGGAACATGGAATAAATCATTCCACAATCGAGATAAATATAAAATACTTTACTTTATAAAAATGAGAAATGTCAAATTTAACAAAAACAAATATTTGATTGACATTTGAACTGCATGGATAAAACTTATAAGCAACTCCTTACTATAACAATTAGGAAATGGCATATACAATATTAAATTTCAAATTCACAACCTCAAATCAGTTTAATAATTGTTTATTTCCTCTCTTAAATTTCATATATATTATGTCACTGATTTTAATAGTGAAATTGGTATCTTACACAATTGTGTATGCCTTTGTGTACTTGTGCCCTCAACATTTGTCCCATCAATCGGGGATAAAATGTTAAATGTTATGTTGCATGGATGTTTCATGTAATTTTAATGGAAAATAAAACCATGGTATATGTTGATGTTTAATTTTGGTAATGATTTACGTTACACCAATTTAATAATCACGGATAAATAATAATGAAAAATAAATGCGACACGAGGATTTTTAAGTGGTTCGGTTATGAATAAACCCTACGTCCAATGTAGTTGTATTGTTTCTCGGTGATTACATAAAGTTAGGTATTCTTGTCAGGGTAAGAATGACCTAGTACTAATTGTCTCTCTCGCATTTTATGAAAGGAATATAATGTATTTATAGTGACCCAAAGATCAAGGGTTGGAATGCTTTTATATTTAAACATTTACACCCCCTAAATAATGAATGGGACTGTTGATAGTATTGAGAAAGTGTAAAATGACACTTGGATATTTCCCATGTGATGATTATTCACATACAATGATGGTTTATATTCTTCAGGTTGGTCGTCTTACCAGCCGATCAACTATCTTCTGTGTCGACTAAGTGACTGCCGACTAGGATCGCTGCCACATAAGGAGACAAGTGTCGATTTCTAATTGGTCCATGTAGATGTATAATTTTTTGCATGAACAGAAGCCCCCAATGCTCCATTCTTGATATTTAGTTGAAATGATGGAGTATGAGTCATGGAGAGTGGTCAGTAGTCTTTTATAAGTTTAGTCGGCGGTCGACTTACAGGACTTGTAAAAATTTTCCTTTATTTGATCATGCGATGGCAATTTTTTGAATAATTTGAAATTTAGCGAACTACCAAAGGGAACATCGGTAATTTCTTATCTTTGGAGTTGTGCATCCATTAGAATATCAATCTTCGATACAGTTAGTCATTACCTGCACTGTTTTCTAAGAAAGTTATAAGAAACAAGATTTCTTCAGATTTATATACCACAAATTTTCAAACTTTCAATATCTATTTTGTCTCCAAGCTTTTCATCTTTAAGCTTTCTTTCTGTATACATTTCTACTCTCATTTCTGCCATCACTTTCTCTGTAAGCTTTTTTTTCCTCTTTCCTTTGATATCTTTCTTTGTTGTAATCATGGTGTACATCGTTCATGGGGATTCTTTCGATGATTTTAGGCAGGAAATAAATATCCTTGACTGGGTAAAACTAAGAATGCTTGTTCCTCAAGTTGACGTATTGTCATTAGATGAAGGTCATTGGATTCCTTCATTATTCATATCTGAATGTGGTGTTACTTTCCCTCCCAATCGTTTCGTTCTTGAGTTTTATCAATACTTTGATGTTGTTCTCGCTAAAATATCCCCCAATACATGGAGGGTGGTGAATGGGATTCATAGGCTGAATCAAATTCATCGGACTCATACTGGCATTCCTGAGTTGATGTTCTACTATAAGTGGAGTACTTCTAATGACACTTATTATTTAAAGACTAGGTTTTCCAATAGGGCATTGGTAGTCAATCTACCAGATTCAAATAAAGATTATTTTGACTATGGAGTAATAGTGAAGAATTAAAAACATGCCCCTCTTCAAATAGTGGAAGTATATAATGGACCCAAATGTCCCCATGAGGGAAAAGGCATAGATCATAGAACCATCTATTTTTCTCTTTTCGTTGACTAACTGTTTGATGATATGACTAATAATACCTTTGCTTGTTTTCATGCAGTTGACAGTAAGAAGGGGTGTCCTAAAAATGAGGAAGTCAGACTTGACGAACTCAAATTCTCGTAGGCCATTCACCAGAGGATTGGTGAAGAACACCTTAGATGGGCTTCTTATTTTCTAAGATACATGAGCTCAGTGACTGCATTTATTGCTCAACACACTGCTGTGTTGCCTTGAATTGTTGTTCACTTGGATACAAAGCCAGTTCTTACTTCTTCGGTTGAGGAGTTTGAAGGAGATGAGAAGGATCTTGGAACATCTTCTTCATTTGAATCGTTAGACATCTCTACAGTAACTTCATCACTAGTTGCCATGGATAAGAGAAAAATTGCCAATTTGATGGATGATCCCCTCTCCCCTACAAGCAAGAAAAACATCAAGAAAAATGTTGCTATAGTTGAGGCCCGGAAGTCCAAGGTCGCTGATAAGGACTTTAAAGCTGCTGAAAAGGTACCTCAGGTTACTAATACTAAGGAAATTGGTGCTGACAAACCTCGGTATAAGAGGTTGAGATATGGTCTTCCTGAGAAACATACCAAGAAGAATTTTGTCGACCAATAAGAGTTGACTAAGAAAATCTAAGTTGACTTGGAGATGGTTGGGTCATCTTTTGTTGCGATAAATCCTGGATTGGCCAGGCAATTGATCAAATCAAGCACTCTTCCTGCTGATAGGGCTACTGCCATTCCTATGCCCCATTCTAGATTGACAGAGAGGGCTTACCAAACTTTAGCTTTATTTTTGGTGGATTTTAATCAGGTGATGGAGAAAGATGACCAATGACGTTCTTCGAGAGAGGTTAAAAAGGCCTTTGAAGGTCTTAGGAAATCCTTAGAAGCTAGCTAAAAAGCTTTGCAGATAAATCAAAAAGCTTGGGAAGAAGAGCTAAGGAAGCCCAATGACAAGATTACTGCTGCTAAAGGAAAATTAAAGACTGTTAAAGGTTATTTAATAGTTGCTTAAAATAGGGCCAAGGTGGATAAAAACAAATTATTGGAAAATAATGATCTTATCACATCTTCTGAAGAGAAGATTAAAGGTTATACTGCTGACCTTGGTGCAGAGAAGGCCAAGAATAAGAGCATAAAAGAAGCTTCTTTCGACAAAGGCTGGGAGAAAGCTCTATTGGCAGCATCTTCCCAGATTGAATACGCCAAAAAAATCATTCAAGGATGGTTGGTCAGAGGTAATTAGGGAGGTCGGCACTACTGATAAATCTGAGATATTCCAGAGGCATGATCCAGTCACTCCTCCAAATTTGGAGTAAGAGCTTGATGATGAAGAATGATTAGGGGAATCTTCCTTGCAACCTGTTGAGTCTTCCTGGGCACCAATTGGTGAAGTTATCTTTCCTATCGAGCTTCTTCCTGAAGTTAACATCCAAGACAAGTAGAAGGTCTATCTCATTATTATTTATTTTATAAGTTTCTTTTTCGTTTTTCTTCCACATAATGGTATTATAGTGTGTAACCTCTCTACTTATTAATGACAAGAATTTATTTTGGCACAGATTATGAGTTTTCCCTTTTCCCCTTGCTTGGTTGTTATGAAGTTTTATCTTTTGAAAACTTTTTCTTGGCTATAATCTTTGTAGTCTTTATATTCTTACTCTTATGATTTTTAGTTTGCTTCTAGGAAAAAGGCCATAGTTTCTGTTGAATCCGACCTACTCAGGTGAAGTAGAAACCTTCTAGAAGCTGGCCATGTTCCCATATCTGAAGAGGAATTACTTGAATTGCTAGGCCCTGATGTATCCAAGTAAGTTAAAGAGTTTTATATCCATATCCATTGTTTATTAGATAGGGTTATTGCCAATAACACATGATATTATGAGATGATTGAACAGCTACAGGAAGATCACAAACAATCCAAAGCTCTGCTCCATGCCGACTACTAAGCCAAGTATAAATTTTAAAGTGAAGCAGCTGGCTCTGAGAAAAAACTTAAAGAGTATACAACTGTATACAGCTGAAAAGAGTTCATTGTAAACCAAGAATTGAGGAGTGCCATGGACGTTGCTAAATTGCTGGAGGAAGAAAATAATAACTTGCAGAATGAACTGGACAGTTTGAAGAAGTCAATTTCTCCTGATGAGAAAGTACCAAATGAAGGAATTTCTTTTCTGGAGTAAAAAAAATGCCAAACTGCTTGAAGACGTGAAAACATTACAAAAAACTAAGTCTAGGCAGACCTCAAGGTAGAGAATGGTTATCTGACTAATAATTGATGATAAAAGAATAAGGAAAACTCTGACCGATCAAGCTGCCCAGTTAAAAGCAAAGAATACTAATATTACCAATATGTCCATCCAGTGGGAAGCTAAGAATGAAGCAATTTCCGACCGGTATGCTCAATTGAATATAAAGAATGATGTTCTTAAAAATCTCTAATATCAAGTAAAGAGGTCGACCTTTCAATTTCACAAACAGCCCAGGAAGATTTGGATGGAAGGCTATAATGAGGCCTTAAGCCATGTGGATGATCATCTATCACAGAGTAATCGCGAGGGTTATAAATGGGGGTGGACCAACTTGCTAACATTGTTGAAATATGATCAAGGCAGCGAATTTTGGCATTAGAACGGTCCAAGTTTTCTTGAATGTGACAAGCCTCCATTCAAGATGGAAACCACATAGATTCCTCCAGATGCAATTCCTCAATGTTTAATCACCAAATATTTAGGGGATTATGGTTTCCATGATGAACATAAAATAATTCGTCCTCCATATTTAATCAAATGGTCGAGCAGCAACAATAGGCAAAAGCTAAGAGACTTTAACTATATCAACTCTCCATATACTTTGGATGATCTTTATGCTGGTATGGAGAAAGTTCAAGGATCTCCTTCTAAGATGGACAAGGCACAAGGGAAACGTCCAGCAGAATAATTTTATTTCTTGTATTTATTTGAACTTTGATTATAAAATCCATATATGTACCCAACTGCTCGGAGACGTAAACCTCGGCCAGGGAGATGGCCAAGGTCAGAAGGGACCTAAAACGATAACCAGCGGCCTCGTCCCCAGCAAGGTCGGCCATGGACGACGTTACTAGTTTCCTCATAGCCATGCAACAGTTGAGGCCTACATGACCCATGATGGCAGTTATTCATGAGGCCATCCAGGGTTGATAAACTCGGCTGAGTGCGAGCCGAGGTTACAGAAGCTACACCATCATCATAACCAACCTCGACAGAGAATCAGCCGATGTTTCTTGGCTACTCCTCCATAATCTCGGCTCAGACCGGCATTATGCCTCAACTCGTCCTACCTCGGGCCCGTAGTAGCCGAGACCACCCTGATTAACCTCAAATTGGGCAACAGCCAGACTTCACCAACCTCGTACCCTTCCAGGCCGAGGATGGAACCAATCACAGACAGCCGAGCCTTTATTCGCATATGTGTGATTGGGAACACGTGTACACAAATCAGTTATAATATATCATTCCCCTAACGTGGGGGGAATATTTCATCATCATTCTCTACATGTGACAGTGACAGATGTCTTCATCATATTGGCTAGATCAACACACACATGCTCATTGCATGCATAGGGGGTGCATTACACCCCCTCATACTATATATACTTGTCTTCTCCTTCTTGGAGGGGGATCCAAAATTAGCAACCCTAGCTAAAACTCTGTCTAAATATATAGAAGATAGAGAAAGCTTGAGAGATTGTATCCATGGCGATTAGTGCCTTCATTCAGTGTTATTACTCACTCACTTGCACAGTGGACACAGGCCTAATTGGTTGAACCACTTAAACATTTGTGTTCATCCTCTTCTCCTCATCTCTATCTCTTATACTTGTATATTCTTGAGCTTCCATTTTTACCACTAATTTGAGCTTACGAACACCTTGAAGGGTGGTGCTGTTTCCAGCATCATCATTTTGGTGCTGTCTGTAGGAACGAGAAGCTATCTCTTCCTCATTTTGTTCTTAACCTCTCCGGAGACTCTGGTGGTGAACCAGGCCTCATCCCTTGTGTGGAGCTGTTTCACCATTGAAAGAGGTCCTGTAAGGTATTAAGCTCATCTTCTACACCAGCTCTTTATTGCTAACACATGGCACCAAAATTACCACCGCCTCTTCCGCCGCCTGGGGCTGGTGGACCTAGTTCCATCTAGGCACCACCCTAGTCCTAAATGGCTGAGATGGCGGCAGCCTTGAAGTTCTTAGGAGCAATACAGCAAGCCATGCAGGAGCAATTTGCACAACTCAATCCTGGGGTCTCATCAGAGATAATCACTCCGGTGGCTGTTCAGCCTCATCTTGACGCCATGGGACCACCCCAGGCACCGCGGAAGGACCAACCTACACCTCAGCGGAGGAGGGACATTGCTGACCTTAGATGTTTGCGTCTGGGGAGGCTAGGACCCTTGCCCTGAGAATAGGTATGATGATTTTGAGGCATAAGATGATCCAAAAGATTGTTGCGAGCCGTATGAGGTTTCAAATAACATAGTACGTCCTATCCAGCAGAGCCGAGGTTGTGGAGGTCGAAGAGGTGAAGAGGGTTGGTATGATCTCCTTTGGTGTTAGCACCATATGCGGGGGACTTGCAGGGGGTGGTTCTGAAGTGGCTGACTGAAAAGCTCATGTCGCAGAGGCTAAGTCAGTGTCCAAACTTGAAGTAGTAAATTTGACATCTTTCGAGACAACGCAGAAGAGAAAAAAGGTGGACATGGACACTCTCGTAGTTGGGTTCTCCCGAATCGACTTCAAAGGCATCCTAGCTCCACATAATGACCCTTTCGTGATCACAACAAGAGTTCATGGATGTGAGGTACAGAGAATTCTTGTAGATGGAGGAAGTTCGACAGATGTGATGTTCTGGCCCTGCTTCAAAAGCCTAGGTCTTAGCAGAGCTAGGATGATACCCTACCATTATCCATTAATGGGCTTCAGCAGAGAAAAGGTCCATCCATTGGGCATGTATGAGATGTACATGCGAATGGGCGATGAGTGGCCTAAGAGGTTGACTCGGAAGATCAATTTTCTCATTATGGACGAAAATGTCTTCTCAGCCTATAACCTCATCATAGGAAGAGTAGCCCTTAAGTAGTTTGAGTCCGTGCCGTTGATGGTCCACCAGATGCTAAAATTCTTGACCCCCTATGGGGTAGGGGAAGTGCAGGGTGACCAGACCATAGCACGAGAATGCTACTTCAACTCGGTCGAAGAGAGAGAGGCCCATAAGAGAGCAACTACCACTTATAACATTGATACACTTGACCCTAGAGATAAAACAAAGTTGAAGAAAGGAGAGGCCGTGGAAGAGGTAGAATCCATTGTCCTCAATGAGGATGAACAAAAAAAACCCGTCTAGGTCGGTAAAGCCTTAAAAGCGGAGATTAAGGAAGAGCTGATAAAATTCTTGAGAAAGAGGCAGAGTGTCTTCACGTGGAGTCACACAGGCATGCCTGGCATCAACTCCGAGGTCATGTGCCATAAACTCAACGTATCTATGGATGCTAAACCAATCAAGCAAAGACAAAGAGTTTATTCGAGGGAGAAATATGATGTCATCCGGGAAGAAGTCGGGAAGTTGGAAGAAGCTGAGTTTATAAGGGAAGTCATATATCCGGAGTGGTTGTCAAATGCAGTCATAGTGCCCAAAGCCAATGGGAAATGGAGGATGTGTGTAGACTTCACCGACCTGAATAAGTCTTGCCCAAAACACAGCTATCCCTTACCTTGAATTGACAAGATGGTAGATGCCACTGCAGGGCATGAGCTCATGAGCTTCATGGAAGCGTATTCAAGCTACAACCAGATCTTCATGGATGTCGAAGACTCAGAGAAAATAGCCTTCATCACGGACAAAGGGACATATTGCTACACAGTTATGCCCTTCGATTTGAAAAATGCAGGGGCAACATATCAACGCCTTGTGAATAAGATGTTTGAATACCAAATAGGCAAGACTATGGAGGTGTATATAGACGATATATTGACGAAGAGCTTAAAGGCCTACACTCATGTGGCAGACCTAGAAAAGACCTTCGATACCATGGACTTTTACAGAATGAAACTCAACCCTATGAAGTGTGTCTTCGGGGTAGGAGCTAGGAAATTTTTGGGATTCATTGTCAATCAGAGGGGGATAGAGGTGAACCCTGAGAAAATTAAAGCTTTGATCGATATAAAGACACCAAGAAGCATCAAGGATGTTCAGAGACTAACTGGAAGAGTAGCCGCACTCAACAGATTTATTTCAAGAGCGACGGACAAGTGTCTTCCGTTCTTTAAGGTGCTTATAAAGGCCTTCGAGTGGGACAAAGAGTGTGAAGAGGCTTTTAATCATCTCAAGTCCTACCTCGGATCTCCCTTACTCTTATCTTGGCCCATAGTAGGAGAGAAGTTGTATGTTTATCTAGCAGTCTCTGAATCAGCTATAAGTGAAGCCATAGTACGGGAAGATGTTGGTATCCAAATGCCTGTATACTTCAACAGTAAGGCCCTTTAAGGGGCTGAACAGAACTATCATCAGATGGAAAAATTGGCCTACGCCTTGATACACGCTTCTAGGAAGATGAAGCCTTAATTTCAAGCCCATTCCATGGTCATCGTCACCGACTCCCCACTAAGATAGGTTCTCCACAAGCCAGAGAAGTCGGGTAGATTGATGACATGGGCCATTGAGCTGGGAGAGTATGACCTTACTTATCAGCCCAGAGAGGCCATCAAATGGCAGGCACTTACAGATTTTATTACTGAGTTCACATGGGAAGAGGCTGAGGTTGAGAATAACTTAGAGACTGTAGAGGGGAAAAACAAAAACGTCTTCCTAGATCCGAAAGAGGTAGTATCCAAGAGAACCAGAAATGGAATAGCTGAGAATGAGGAAAACCGGTACGTCTTCAAGCAAGGAATCATGTCAGAAGGAGGCTTCTCATCAAATAAAGACATTTGGAACCTCTTTGTTGACGGGTCTTCTTGCGACAGTGGAAGCAGTGCAGGGCTAATACTTACGACTCCGGATGGTACCAATGTTGAATACGCCTTGAGGTTTAACTTCAAGGCATCATACAACGAGTCAGAGTATGAAGCCATAATCGCAGGCCGGTAAGATAACTCCTACTTCATAGTGACTCAAGGTTAGTTGTCAATCAAGTATTGGGGGTTTATGAGGCCAAGGATGAAATGATGGCCAAATACCTGAAGAGGGTGAGATCGACACTAGAAGGCTTCAAAGAGGTAAAGATTAAGAGAATACCTAGTCAAAATAATAGTCATGCAGACGCATTAGCAAGGTTGGCTTCAGTAACCAAGAAATACATCAGAAGGACAGTTCCAGTCGAGATTCTGCCTATAGCGACCATTGAAGAAGAAGAGGTCAATAATCCTTGCCTCAATTTAAACCTAGGGCACTCATGGATGGATCCCCTTATCAGATATATCAGATAGGGAGAACTATCGAAATTAAAGTTAGAAAGGAGGAAACTGAGGTACAGGGCTACAAAGTTCTCAATAATAGGAGATGTCCTATATAAGAAGGGATTCCTATTACCTCTCCTCAGATGCGTTCATCCCACAGAAGTTCCCCGCATCCTGCAGGAGGTACACGAGAGTTCTTGCTCCAGTCACATAGGAGGAAGACCTTTGGCGAAGAGGATTATTATGCAAGGATATTGGTGGCTGACCTTAGCCAAGGATGCTGCAGCCTACGTAAAGAGGTGCGATAAATGTCAGAGATTCTCCACTATCCCCCATCAACCTCATCAGCTTATGACGTCAATCAGTTTACCTCGGTCATTTGCAGTATGGAGAATTGATTTAGTGGGTCCCCTGCCAAGGGCTGCAAATAACTACCGATTTTTGATAGTCGCCATTGATTACTTCTCTAAATGGGTAGAGGCTGAGCCAATGATCACGATTACAGAGCAGAAGACCTTTTAATTTATTTGAAAGAACATCATATGCAGATATGGCCTCCCAAACACCCTCATCTCGGACAACGGAACACAGTTCAACAATTCTTCCTTGGAGAAATATTGCGAAAGATTTGGGATAAAGCAATTTTTCTCTTCTCCTGGCCGACCTCAAGCAAACGGTCAGACCGAAGTCACAAATAGAACGATCCTTGATGGGATCAAGAAGAGGTTAGAAGAAGCTAAGGGAAGATGGACTGAAGAGGTTTATGCTGTGCTATGGGCCTACAGAATAACGGCTAGGACACCAACGGGGGAGACCCCGTTTATGTTATCACATGCCTCAAAGGCCGTCACACCAACAGAGGTAGGAATCCCTACTCATAGGATCCAAACCTATGACCCTGAAAAGAATGGGGAGGAGAGAAGACTCGACCTAGATTTGATTGAAGAGAGAAGGGAAGATGCAGAAATCAAGAAAGGAGCTTACCAGCAGAGAACAACAAAGTTCTAAAATTAAAGGGTAAAATCAAGACCCATAGCCGTGGGCGACCTAGTACTTAAGAAGATGTTACAGAAGGAAAATAAGCTTCATCAAAATTGGCATGGTCCTTACAAAGTGATTGAGGACGTTATACCCGGGATCTACATGCTAGAAAACCTCAAAGGGAAACCTTTCTCCAATCCTTGGAATATTGATCATCTAAAAAAGTATTACATATGATGTTACCAGGGCTTTCATGTAAATATATCATCTTATGAAGAGATTATTAATGAGAAGATCAGTTTCCATGCCAATTCTTGGTTCATTTGATAAAATTTATGAGGATAACATCTTAGTTGATGACCCCGGACCTTATAACATCATAATTTGGTGACAAGGTCTGAGGTAAGACATCATACTTGGATGACCTCAGACCTTAGACCATTAGTTTGGTGAAAAATTCTTTATGGGGATAAAATCATAGTTGATGACCTCAGACCTTATAACATCATAATTTGGTGACAAGGTCTGAGGTACGACATCATACTTGGATGACCTCAGACCTTATACCATTAGTTTGGTGAAAAATTCTTTATGAGGATAACATCTTAGTTGATGACCTCAGACCTTATAACATCATTAGTTTGGTGAAAATTATTTATGGGGATAACATCTTAGTTGATGACCTCAGACCTTATAAAATCATAATTTGGTGATAAGGTCTGAGGTAGGACACCATATTTGGATGACCTCAGACCTTAGACATCATTAGTTTGGTGAAAAATTCTTTACGGGGATAACATCTTAGTTGATGACCTCAGACCTTATAACATCGTTAATTTGGTGAATATTTTATGAGGATAACATATTAGTTGATGACCTCAGACCTTAAACACCATAATCTGGTGACAAGGTCTGAGGTAGGACATCATACTTGGATGACCTCAGACCTTGAACATCATTAATTTGGTGAATATTTTATGAGGGTAACATCTTAGTTGATGACCTCAGACCTTAAACACCATAATTTGGTGACAAGGTTTGAGGTATGACATCATACTTGGATGACCTCAGACCTTATAACATCATTAGTTTGATGAATATTTTATTTATAAAGGCTTCAGACCTAAACACATTGCATGAAAAAGAAAATCATTCAAAGAACATTCAACAACTAAAGGGATAAAGGCCTCCTCAGAGTTTGATATAGATTAAAAGAGTTACAAGATACAAGGTGATAAGCACCCAAAACTGTACAATTTATATCCCGAATAGATGTATTTTAGTTGCTAATTCTCGACAATATGGGTCTTATGTGCTTAAATATTTATTTTGTAGGTCGAATGCACGTTGCGATGTTCAAGCGTTTAAATCAAGGCAATTGTGCATTTTATGGAGCTAATTCCCTCTCCCGTACCCTAATCCGAGCCTAAACCTAGCCCAAACATACCCCAAACATGTGTGTGTTTTGTTTGTGTCATTTTATTATTTTTTTAGATTTTTAGTTTGAGTCATTTTTATTTTTAGGATTTATTTTAGATTTATTTAGTATTTTCTAGGTTTTATTTTCTATTTTATTTTTATTAATATAATTTTATTTTATTTTGATTTTATTAAGTTTTTAGTTTTAGTTTTTATTTTAATTTTATTTTAGTCTTATTTTATTAGGATTAGTTTTTAGCAATTTAGTTTTATTAGATTTTATTTTTTTTAGGACTTTAGTTTTTAATTTTAATAGATTTACATTTTTATTTTTCTTTTCATTTCATTTCTTTTCATTTTTATTTTTACTGAGTCTTTGTTTTATTTTTTAGAATAGAAATTTAATTTTTAGATTTTTAATTTTTATAGTTTTATTTTATTAGTTACTTTGAGTGTTATTTTTAGGGGTTCAAATTAAATACACACACATACACACACACACCCCACTAATTATCCTACACCTCCCTAACCCTCACCCTCACACTAAACCCCCTACATACCTACACACACCTACACCCAAAACAACCCCACATCCTCACCATACTTCCCTACACCTTACCACACCAAATTACCCTCACCCTCATCTTCCGAACACCCACTTCCATTCTCTCTCCTAATCCATCATTATCATCCAATCTCTAAAACTAAAACACCATAACTCCACCCCAATCTTCTCTCTCCTCTCTCATAAATCTCAATAGCCATAAAACCCCAAACCCTAGATTTACCACCCTAACTCTACCTCCTAACCTCCCACCGCCGGCTCCATAACCTCGCCGGCGACCTAACCGGACACCCACCTGCTCCCTCACACCTCCCCTCTGCTGGCGGCGACCAACGCACCTGAGCCCACTACCGTCGGCGTCATGACCCACCTCCGACCGCCAGCATACCGCCAGCATCCCGCGCCGGAGCCTTTTTTCAATTCCCACCCCTAGCGGCTACCTCCTTCTCCAACTCGAAAACCGGACCCATTTTCGGGTCTGCCCCATTCACAATCTGACCTCAGCCCTTACCCGATCGCCATCCCTTTACCCACATTCTACTACCCAAACCCATTTACCCTCCTTCCCAAGACCCACTTCATGTTTCTCCTGCACAAGCCAAAAACGAATTTCATTCCCACCTGCCAACAAACACAAACCAAATTTTCAAGACCAAGTCAACCCACTTAAACTAACTTATTCCCATTTACCCAAATACCCCCCAACTAACCACTCAAAACCAATACCCAAAATGACCCTAAACCTCTCATCCCCAAATATGATTTTATTCCCTCTTCCAAATATCCTCACACCTCACACCCCTATGCACATGTGCTATCACATTTCCCACATGTTCACCATAGCCAATTCCCATTTTTACCCCCATGCTCCATGCCTACTATAAATTGAAGAAGAAGACCCCAAATCAAAGATGTAGAGCTTTTAGATAGGAATTTTAGAGAGAAAATTGTAGAGGAAATTATCCCTTGTAAATAGTTTTTCCTTTTTTTATTTTAGATATTTGTGAGATTAAATATTGTATGAGAGTTAATTGAGTGAATATTTCAATTTCAAATCATTTGGATGCTCAATTAAGTGGTGTATGCTTCAATTTGGAAGAGTAGAGTTCAACTTTCTCAAAGAGATTTGGTTTGCTTGTTCTATTTTCTTCTCTTTTATTTTTGTAGCCTTGATTATTAATTTGTCATGTTTAATATCATGTTAGGCTGAATTCCCTTTCAAGGGGTGGGGTAAAACCCTTATTTGATGTTATTTTATTTTTATTAGTTTAATTACTTGAAAAGTCCCTTTGAATGTTAATTTTGATCCCTCACCCTTAGATTTACGCCTCGAGAGAGGGTAAATGATTTTCGAGAGAAAATCAAAATTCTAGTGATAATGCCCATTTTAGATTCGAACTAGAGATAGGGGTTTCTTAAGTGGGGTATTATCACTTGAATTTCAACTCTAAATTTATTTTATAAGATTGACATAAATTCTAATTGATCGATCCTAGCGGGTGATTAATTAAAAGGAGTGTAGATCTACTTTTCTAGAGTTGTGGGGTGTTAAACTTAATTTTCTAAAAGATTAATATTATAATTACACTTGCAAAGAGAGTTGGTTTGTAATTTTGATATTAATTGGGGAGAATTCAAATAATTAAATTAATTAATTAATTAGAATAACTAAAATTTGTGGTGTAATCCCACTCCTTAATTGTTCTCACAATTATTTACCTCACTTTATCTTTTATTTTAGTGTTAGACTTTATTTTTCATTTTAGTCACTTTTTAGTTAGTTATTTAGATTAGTTTAGATCTCACCTCACCCTATTGTTTTAATATTGAAAAAGCTAAAAAAAAAATTAGAAAAGTGAAAAAGCACAAAGAGAAAATAAAAAGTGAATTACATGTGAAAAAGCACACAGAGAAAATAAAAAGTGAAAAGCACAAAGAGAAAGTCCTTTCTATCAAATGGCGCCGTTGCCATTCTTGGGATTGTGAAGCTCGGAGCAGATTTCATATTGTAGTTCATTTATTTTTTTTGCACTTTATTATTTTTTGTACCATTTTATTTTTATTTTAGAAGGCTTGTATTTAGGATTATTTTATCATTGCTTGTATTGCGGTGCATAGGACACCATTTATTTTCCATTTAAAATTGTAACAATTGAAAAGCGTGATAGGAAAATCGGACAAGGTAAAGAGAGGGCGTCCATTGGCGATGATTTTTGACTAACTTGGCTTCAAACAACAAAATACGCAAAAACATTTCTATCAAATGGCGTCGTTGCCATTCTTGGGATTGTGAAGCTCGGAGCGGATTCCATTTTGTGATTCACTTGTATTGTACTTTTTTTCATTTTAGTACCATTTTTGCATTTTATTAGAAGGATTGTATTAGGACTTTTTTATTATTTGGCTTGTATTGCGGTGCATAGGACACCATTTATTTTTCATTTAAAATTGTAATAATTGAAGAAAGCGTGATAGGGAAATCGGACAAGGTAGAGAGAGGGCGTCCATTGGCGAGGATTTAGAAGCCTCTCTACCTTGGGTCGGTAGGACTCCCGGGGACGACTGAGATAGGCGTGATCTCCCCCCGGTCGACTCAAATTTTTCGGCACCCCACGGCCTAAAAACCGTGGGAGGTATATTTCTAAACACTCGCGCCTCTCCTGTTAGCGAGTCAATTCTTTTGTGTGCTCTTGTGTGCTCTTATTTGATTTTATTCTCGCATTTATTTTCGAATGGTGTGATGAATTAATTGACTAAGACCTACAACCGGTCACTCACGAGAAGGAATTTCATCACCCGACTCACTCGCTTATCATTGTGTGCTACCCTAGCCATCACTAAATTTAAAATCAATCAACTAGGGAGCCCATTAGGAGAATATTTTTGCAAGGGCGGTCACTTATATAAATTCCGTGATTTTTTATCGCCCACGGACTTAATTAAAATTTGACTACCCTCTCACTAATTTTGAAGATAAAAATTGGCTATGTGCTAGTTAGGATTTATCCTTGACTTGTGTGTGTGTCCAATTTAATTTTTGGTAGTCGGTTTTAGTTAATCCATCCAATTCAAAGAGTCCATATCTTTCCCCACCCTTTTCTTCCAAAAAAAAAAATCCAAAAATATTTTCTTTTATTATTTTTACAAAAAAATCCAAAAATATTTTCTTTCCATTATTTTTAAAAAAATCCAAAAATATTTTCTTTCCATTATTTTTAAAAATGTCCAAAAATATTTTCTTTCCTTTTGAAAAAAATTTAAAAACTCCAAAAAATATTTCTCTCCTCATGGCCGAAGAGCGTCCTTTACGGGACTACTTTGGCCATTTTCCATTGACACGTGACACGTGTGAGAGTGATCCCGAGCGGTTTCTTTATGATATTCTTCATGATTTCACCTCTCGCACGAGTACCGTTGGTACTCTTGACCCATCTATGCACGCACCTCCTATTCCATCAACCTCGGTGTCAAGTGTTACCGTGCCTCATCCTTTGTTATGCACCCACTGTTCTTATGCCGATCACATGTCCCATGAGTGCCCTTACATTCCATATCCATCTGAATCCACCATGGAACATGTGTATCCATATGACACTGTTTCGGAACCCACCTCGGCCTATTCTCCCTATATACCCAATTCCGAGTTATGTGAGTCCCCGAGCTATTCGTGGAGGCCTGATCACCCTTCCACGCCATACAAATCCCAACCCGATTTTGTGAATACTCACACGTTCCAACAGTCGTCATGGCACCCTTGTGCACCCACTCACGATCAGTCCCATCACTATGCACCCCATGAGTATCAACCATTTGTCCATCACGAAAGCGATCCTTTCGTGTATGATGAACTTGGCCCCACCCCACACACTTCCTTTGAGTATTCTCCATACACTCACGATTATAGCGAGTTGTGTCCACCTCACCCACCGCCACCACCCGTCACTCCACCACCACCATCATCCACCTCCACTCTCGAAAGCCTCTTGCAAAAGTTCATACTTGCGTAAGAGCACACCACTCAAATTCAAACTCAAGCTCTCCAAAGACTTGAACAACGTTTAAAAGAATTGGAGTGTGAGCGAGAGTCGGATATTCCCATTACCCCACCCATCATTGCCACCGAGTGTGACGATGATGTGTCCCCCTGTGACACAGATTTTGAGTATGACCAATCCTATACCCCCGAGAATCTCGAAGTTGAGACCATCCCATGGTCCGGGTCCCAAGTCGACAATTGTGTTGACTTACCTTTAGATAGTGAGCCTGATCCACTCCAACCCTGTCCTTATGAACCCATCATTGCGGTTCACCTTCCCACTCCCGTAATATCCAAAATAATGCCCGAGTCTATAACCATTGAGCTTCACCCTTGTGTTCCCGAGGAACCACTTTATTCTAGGTTAGCTCCGGCTATGAGTGTTCACCATTTTTCCGAGATAGAATCCGTGATAGTTCCTAACTATTCGGATATGGATGATGTCTCACCATGCATGGCTCCCGTTGAGCTTGATAATTCTAGTGATCCTTCTATCTCCGATCTTGGTGCCTCGTTTGAACCACGCACCACATTCACCAATGATACCTTTTTGGAGACGTTGACAACTTCATCTTTAGACACCACACTCCCTTGTGAGTATTCATTTACTCATCCCAATGAGTATGTGTCTCCCACGCTTGAGTTGAATCATCTTCCTCCACCGTTTATCCCACCCGATACACCATTTGTCCCACTCGATCCACCCATTATCCTTTCTACCCCACCACCTGGTTTGGATCTTGATTTTGCACATTTCAAGTTTCCATCACATATTTAGATCCTAACCTGAAACCATCCCCCACCTACGAGAGTATATGTGGTGATACTCTCTACTTCCGTGACATCGAGCTTGTTCCTCCATGCACACCACTCTCTTGTGGTGTTTACTTTTCCCATCAACAGCTCCCTGGCGTGTCACGGCGCGACCATTACCATCGCCCATTCATAGAACGGTCGTGTGATTTTTATGAGGCCCATCCCATTACACTTTTCAAACCTTTTTGCCCCCCTCACCAATTAGAGCACTATGCTTATAGGGCCCTAGTTTCCCTCACCTTTCACCTCAACAAAGCCCGAGACCGATACCTATTCACCCTCACCCGTACCCATTTTCCCACCCGCCCTTGGTCCACCGATGCTTTGCATCGTGTGATGCACTTCGCCATACAAGTGCATTGACCCCTTTTAGCCTTTATCCAACAAGACTGACGCTTCAGTCTTGTTTGGGGGTGATTCTCATCACCCATTTTTCTGCCACCCTGTGCCATCATTATTCTTATCCTTAGGGTGAGAATGGTTCGGTCTGGCTGAAGACATTAAACTTAGCACTACCGGGAGGCAGCCCGCGTTTCTTGTACTAGTCTCATCCTGTTTGGGGGTGGTGTTTTCACATCACCCTATGCTTTATCATGTTATAGACTTGTACACATTTTTCTCTCATTTTATTCAGGTTTATCTTGGTTACATCTGTCCACTTCATTAGCGGTTCATTCTGGTAAACTCTTTCCTACCTTTCGCTCTCATTTTAAAAATTATTTTACTTAACATCGAGGACGATGTTCCTTTTTGTTTGGGGGTTTGGGGGTGGGGAATTTTATCAACATCGTGCCTCTTTTGAAATTTTTTGAGTTTTAAACCTGATTTTTAAAATTTCATGTAGTTTCTTTCATCTCACTCAATGATGTGAATTTTCAATCATCCATCTTTTTAAGTCTAGGAATCAAGCTCGAAAATATTTTTTCTAAATAGCTTATGCAATACATAACAAGGCATTTTGCACTATGAATTTCTAGACTCAACAAAATTTGCGCAATTATCACGTCATTGCGTTTAGAGTTGAAGAGTACTACAATTCTAAAGAGAACCTTAAGGATCACTAGTAGAGACTTTAGCTTGTGAGATTTGTGCCTTTCACCCTTTCAGAGTGTTTCACGCAATCTCCGAGTCAAAAGTTGATTCAACTTCTTTTGGGTCCGCACTTAAATTGTTGTATGATCTCATTATTCTTCAAATTTTGGTTGATCATTGAGAATGACATTTTTTCGAGTTGTAAGAAACGCGTGTCTTGAAATTTGTCCCGAATACTAGATTTTCATCCATACACCTACAATTTCCCCCCATATCACATTTCCATTCACTTCACCCATTATATTCCCATGCTCTTCCACATTCCCACATACTTCTCTCCATCCATATACATACCCCACCACATTCATATATCATCCTTCATTTTTGAAAAAAAGAGTGTGATTTCAAATGTAAATGTCTTCATTGTTGATTTAAAAAGAGAGAAAAAAACAAAAAAAAAGAAAAAAATAGCAAATTATAGAAAAAAGAAAAAAAAAAGAGAAAAGAAAAGAAAAGAAAGAGAGTTTGTAGTTAGTTTTTAAATAAAGACATTGGTTCTTCATGTATTGAACACTCTTCTCATATATCCATCCATCTTTTATGCATCACACATCCATCACTCATCCTTCATATGACTATCACCACCCCATTTCATACCACATACCATCCTTCCCATTTCATTTTCCCCTCACCCATATACATCCATATTTCCCCTAGGTGTTCGAGAAAATGAAAGTCAACGTGATGAATACTCGACGTTCTCACTATAGTGATTAGCATTTCTTTCATGAGATCAATTTTCTTTCTTATTGTTCGTTTTTCTTATGTGTGTGTGAGACGTTTGAACTTGCTTACATTTACTCACCTCCTCACACAGAAGAGCGATACACTAACCCATATCTCGAGAGTTCGTTTGAGAGAGCTATATATAGTGAGATTTGAAGTTGAAGCGTTGATTCCAACAAGGCAATCTAGGAATTACTCTTGTGATACTCGACCCCTTTTGACTGATTCACACCACACACGTTGAGTTCTAGGAAGGATGTGCGTTGAGTATTTATTTAGCTTAATCTTTTTACACATTCTAGCTTGTATTTCTCAAATCATTTCTCATATGATGGATTGTGCGATTATTCTACATCCAATAAGATATTGACTGCTTTTCAATAAATTTTTAGAAATAAGAATTTTGTGGGTATATTTCCTGCAAACCCTCACGAGACACAACTCGTCCTGTAGGGCAACCTATAGGTTTAAAGATTTGTTGCATATGCTAAGTGCAATCGCAAGTGCCCGCGAAAGTGGTACACTTTTGGTTACTTATCATTCTCTTTCTCTCGATCTTATTGCTCGAGGACTAGAAACGCTCTGTTTGGGGGTGGTGTGATAAGCACCCAAAACTGTACAATTTATACCCCGAATAGATGTATTTTAGTTGCTAATTCTTGACAATATGGGTCTTATGCGCTTATTTTGTAGGTTGAATGCACATTGGGGTGTTCAAGTGTTTAAATCAAGGCAATTGTGCATTTTATGGAGCTAATTCCCTCTCCCGTACCCTAACCCGAGCCTAAACCTAGCCCAAACTTACCCCAAGCCTGTGTGTGTTTTGTTTGTGTCATTTTATTATTTTTTTTAGATTTTTAGTTTGAGTCATTTTTATTTTTAGGATTTATTTTAGATTTATTTAGTATTTTCTAGGTTTTATTTTCTATTTTATTTTTATTAATATAACTTTATTTTATTTTGATTTTATTAAGTTTTTATTTTTAGTTTTTATTTTTATTTTATTTAAGTCTTATTTTATTAGGATTAGTTTTTAGCAATTTAGTTTTATTAGATTTTATTTTTTTTAGGACTTTAGTTTTTAATTTTAGTAGATTTACATTTTTATTTTTCTTTTCATTTCATTTCTTTTCATTTTTATTTTTATTGAGTCTTTATTTTATTTTTTAGAATAGAAATTTAACTTTTAAATTTTTAATTTTTATAGTTTTACTTTATTAGTTACTTTGAGTGTTATTTTTAGGGGTTCAAATTAAATACACACACATACCCAACTAATTATCCTACACCTCCCTAACCCTCACCCTCACACTAAACCCCCTGTATACACCTATACCCAAAACAACCCCACATCCTCACCATACTTCCCTACACCTTACCACACAAAATTACCCTCACCCTTATCTTCCAAACACCCACTTCCACTCTCTCTCCTAATCCACCATTATCATCCAATCTCTAAAACTAAAACACCATAACTCCACCACCAATCTTCTCTCTCCTCTCTCATAAATCTCAATAGCCACAAAACCCCAAACCCTAGATCTACCACCCTAACTCTACCTCCTAACCTCCCACCGCCAGCTCCATAACCCCGCCGGCGACCTAACCGGACACCCACCTGCTCCCTCACACCTCCCCTCTGCTGGCGGTGACCAACGCACCTGAGCCCACTACCGTCGGCGTCATGACCCACCTCCGACCGACAGCATACCGCCAGCGTCCCACGCCGGAGCCTTTTTTCGATTCCCACCCCTGGCGGCTACCTCCTTCTCCAACCCGAAAATCGGACCCATTTTCGGGTCTGCCCCATTCACAATCCGACCTCAGCCCTTACCTGATCGCCATCCCTTTACCCACATTCTACTACCCAAACCCATTTCGCCTGCTTCCCAAGACCCACTTCATGTTTCTCCTGCACAAGCCAAAAACGAATTTTATTCCCACCTGCCAACAAACACAAACCAAATTTCCAAGACCAAGTCAAGCCACTTAAACTAACTTATTGCTATTTACCCAAATACCCCCCAACTAACCACTCAAAACCAATACCTAAAATGACCCCAAACCTCTCATCCCCAAATCTGATTTTATTGCCTCTTCCAAATATCCTCACACCACACACCCCTATGCACATGTGCTCTCACCTTTCCCACATGTTCACCATAGTCAATATCCATTTTTACCTCCATGCTCCATGCCTACTATAAATTAAAGAAGAAGACCCCAAATCAAAGATGTAGAGCTTTTAGATAGGAATTTTAGAGAGAGAACTGTAGAGAAAATTATCCCTTGTAAATAGTTTTTCTTTTTTCTTTTTTATATTTTAGATATTTGTGAGATTAAATATTGTATGAGAGTTAATTGAGTGAATATTTCAATTTCAAATCATTTGGATGCTCAATTAAGTGGTGTATGCTTCAATTTGGAAGAGTAGAGTTCAACTTTCTCAAAGATATTTAGTTTGCTTGTTCTATTCTCTTATCTTTTATTTTAGTAGCCTTGATTATTAATTTATCATGTTTAATATCATTGTAACACCCCGCCCGCTCGGGGAGAGCGAACGGAGCGCTAATGCGATAAAATAAATCCAAATCCACAAGTGACAAGGTATAGAGCATCTAAATAAACCCACAATGATATAAATCCACTAATCTCAATTCTTCAAATAAATACAACAAATCTCTCGAATTACATACAACAACTAACTCGAAAATAAAATACATATCTCCAAAGCTCTATACATCAAAATAATACAAATATTTCCCAAACAATCCTCGCTAAAATTAATCTCCATAGCGCCCAAAAATCCGCTCTAACCTGCCATTAGAAGAAAATATGGGGAAGTACACAATACGACAGGAATTATGCTAAAAAAATACGGATTAGCAACGAATAAAACGTAACAACACGAGTACGAATATTCAAATCAAAATGCAAATCTTAAAGCATTTCATCATTATAATTTCTCAACAACACATCAATGGGTAACCAGGCCTCACCCCATTCGCATATGCTTTATCAAGCCATAGCCCGTGAATAGGTATTTTGACGGGTACTCAACATCCGTGCCATATTAAAATCTCATGACAACGTGCTCATCAACAATATAGTGATACCACATGAATATAAATAATTTCAACAATTATTTTCAAGATTTCAATGAATTTATCAATTCAAATATGAGTTCAATTAAACAAGAATTCAAAGAGAATGACACTCGCGAGATTTAAGGAGCATATTGTGTAAAACCCCATACCTCAAACCATGATGAGAAACCAACGATCACATCCTCAAGATCAACACAAAAGATCTACAAAAGCTCCTCCAAGAACCTCAAACAAAATAGCCCCAAGAACACCTCTAATCTAAGGTTAGAACTCACAAATCCTAAGGGCCAATGTATAATTAAAAAGAAGAGAAATATAAAATATATTTGCTGCCAAAAACGTTAAGCCAAGAGTATGTTAAAAGGTTTTCCCACGACTTCCTTTTATAATGCAAAGAAATGAAGATTTGGAATCCAAAAGACTCCTTTAAATAAGGCAAATAAATGAAGAGTTGGAAGCCAAAACAACTCCAAGAGTTAAAAACATTTAAAAATCATTTTAAAATTCGTTTTAATTCCGTTTTCGAAACCATTTGAAATTCTCGCCTTTAAAAATAATAACCAACATATTTGAGTAATAAAAATAATTTTATCAAAAACTTTATTTTCCTTCATTTTCCAAAAATAAATTAAAATAGCCCAAAAATTACGCGGGTTGTTACAATCATGTTAGGCTAAATTTCCTTTCAAGGGGTGGGGTAAAACCCTTATTTGATGTTATTTTATTTTTATTAGTTTAATTACTTAAAAAGTCCCTTTGAATGTTAATTTTGATCCCTCGCCCTTAGATTTACGCCTCGAGAGAGGGTAAATGATTTTCGAGAGAAAATCGAAATTCTAGTGATAATACCCATTTTAGATTCGAACTAGAGATAGGGGTTTCTTAAGTGGGGTATTAGCACTTGAATTTCAACTCTAAATTTATTTTATAAGATTGACATAAATTCTAATTGATCGATCCTAGCGGGTGATTAATTAAAAGGAGTGTAGATCTACTTTTCTAGAGTTGTGGGGTGTTAAACTTAATTTTCTAAAAGATTAATATTATAATTACACTTGCAACGAGAGTTGGTTTGTAATTTTGATATTAATTTGGGAGAATTCAAATAATTAAATTAATTAATTAGAATAACTAAAATTTGTGGTGTAATCCCACTCCTTGATTGTTCTCACAATTATTTACCTCACTTTATCTTTTATTTTAGTGTTAGACTTTATTTTTCATTTTAGTCACTTTTTAGTTAGTTATTTAGAGTTTAGATCTCACCTCACCCTATTGTTTTAATATTGAAAAAGCTAAAAAAAATTAGAAAAGTGAAAAATCACAAAAAGAAAATAAAAAGTGAATTACATTTGAATTTGTTCCATTTGCTTTACTCCCTAGAAAGTGGATTGACATCCTTACTTACCTCTATACTTTAGATTGTTATATCTTGTAGGTACATAAGGTTTTGATTAGAAAGGCTTGTTCAATGACAAATATACATACAAAAGTTCTTTCTATCACAAGGTAACTGATTTTACGATCAATAGTTACAACTTGAAATCAAAATCAAAAAATTACATAAAGCTTCACAAAAAGGGCCCAAGGGTTTGCAGCTACAGTGTTGGAATCCTCGGCCTCATTTCCCTGGTCGATGTTGGTCACCTCGACCCCATCATCTTTGAGATTGTCACCTTCAGTCTCTGTAACATCCAAAGGCACCATCTCTGTAGGAGAAGCATCTTCCTCTTCAACCTCTTGAAGGGCCTGGGCAAATTGAGGGTTGGCAAAACCCAGACCAATAAAGTCAGAGGCCTTCAAGCTCCCTGACTCCTTCTCCTTAGCGACCGCCCATTTTCCAGTTGCCTTAATACCTCTTTCGAGGTATTCAAAGCCAAAGCTGATGAATTCATCAGAGACATTGTAATCAGCCAGGATCCCCTCAGAAGCATCCTCAAGGGCTGCCTTCATTGCAACATCAACCTTCTGCTGGAGAGCGTCGTCCTTGGCCTTCAGAGCAGAGGTGTGTTCCTTTTTAAGCTTGGAGATCTCTTTCTCCAACTGCTTAACCTTCTTATCAGACCCCTCAAAGGAAGACTTCAAACGATCTACCTCGACATTCAGAGAGTCTTGCACCTTCTCAGCCTCTTGGCCATTCTCGATGAGGGGCAGCCTCTTTGGAGTCCAGTTGGCAAAATGATGCATAGCCACGATGCCTTGCAAATCAAGAGTCAGATGTATAAGTTTAAATTTAAAGAAGAGGTTACACTTCAGAATAAAATTGAAATTCAAGTCTTACCTGGATAGTCCTGTGAAGGCCAAACTCAACCAGCAGGGGAGTATCCATGGAGCGACAGAAGCATTTGTCAGCATCGGTCATAGAAGAGCCGATTACATCTAACGCCTGCACGCCATGGCCTATAATACTATCATTAATTTTCAGCTACTCCAAACGAGCAGCCAGTGCATCTTTAGAGGATATGGAAATGGCCTTTTGGTCTTTACCTTTCCTCTGATCCTCAGGGGAAGTGGTTGTAGTTTTCCTCTTTCTTATAGCGTCGGCCTTGGACGTGCCGACACTCTTCTTCGGTGGGGGAGGAGGGGGTGCATTCAGGCCTGCCTTTTTCACCAGCTTCGTGAGACTTGGGGCAGAAATCTCCCAGATATCGTCTGAGATGCTTTCAGGGTGTTCTGTAAATGGAAAGGTCTGAGTCGAAAGATCAGAGACATAAAAAACCAGAGGTTTAACTTGTTGAAATAATAAAATAAGCACTTACGGAGCTCGATCAGAGGACTCCCCCCAAGGCCAGTCTTAGAGAGATAGTAGGGGGTCATCAGATGTTCGAACTTGACCAACAGACCATGCTCCCCTTGATCTTGAAGGTCTTTTAGATTTTGAAGATTATTTTGTCTTAGCCCAAGGTCGACCCTAGCAGCCATTGTCACCTTGACCCATCTCAGGGGTATCCTCGGATCTAAGTTTGAAGAAGGGACAGAAGGGCCAAATTCCCATGCCCCTGAGGCAAAGAAATACCGCGGCTTCTAATTATGATTACTAGTTTGGGTGACCTGCAACATCTTCTTAGTTGACTTTCGAGCTAAGAAATGGTAATAAATCGGAGGATTCCTCGTGGAGGAAGGGATGTAGCATCCGATGAAGACCTGGATAGGAAGGTCTGAAGAAGGTCTGAATGGTGGACTGCCCTCCATAGAACTATAGCTCCAATTATCACCCTCCGGCCATTGGGGGATAACTATGAAGGAGATAAGTTAATGTAGGACAGTATGGCCCTAATGATGGGATGAGTGGGTAGACGAAATCTTAACTTGAACGTCTGCTCATACAAGCAGATCTCACCATCTCGACCGTCGAAAGCCCTCTCTTCCCTCAGAGGTCTCCTGAGTTTTATGGAGGGGCTTATTAAATACAGATGCCTGAAGGTAAGAAGGTCGAGCTCGCTGATAGTACTTTCTATCTCGGTTTCCTCTGAGGTGTAAACATCGCTCTCCTCCTTATCTCGATCAACGTCGGCTGGAACGGACGAGGGATTACCTTCAAGAAACCTCTGAGCAAACTCAGTCCCTGTGGCAGCTAACAGGGGGACAACATTAATAGGAGGAGTAAAGGCTATATTTGGTGCGATAACCTCAACATCTGAAGAATTTTGGGATGTGTTAGACTCGTTATGGGAAGAGACGCGACTCAAAACCTCGGCTTGATCAGGGACCTGATCCTACCGAATGGAAAATTACATGGCCTCTTGAAAGGAGTCCACCGACTTAGGGTCTGAGGTGGGCGACTCAAACTCAGACATGGGAGTAGGTTCAACTGGGACCTCTACTTGGGTAACTGGCTCGGCTGGATCAGGGTATATGACCTTCAGAGGGGGTGGAAAGATAGGTATGAGGGGGAAGGCCTCAGCCCTACGAGCTTCCTCTTGGGCTCTCTCTCTCTTTGCCAAATCTTTTCCAAAGTCTTCTTTTTAAGAGAGGGGAATTCTTCTAAAAGTTGATAAAGAGGTCTGAGCATGTAGGGACGACCTAACACTTGGGATATTAAACTAGGAACAAACAACTTGACTCGACTTGGCTAAGGATCAAACTGGGTTTTAAACAAGAACAAAGGCAACCGAAAAATGCAAAGCAGTCGCCGAAAAACTCTTACACTCACCGAAAAATGCAAGAAACAGTAATTGAAGGCTAAAAAAATGGAGAAAAAGAAGTGATAAGATGATACCTAATGGAATACGAAGGATAAGGAGGGAAACGTTGGCAATAACTCCACCCAATGCACTGCTGACCAAGCTCTTGTAGAGAGAGAGAAAATAAGAAAAGCTCAGGCAAAGAAAATGAAGAAGTGAGGAAGAAAGAGAAAGAAAATGAGGGTTTAACCCTCAAACAGCCCCACACGCTTCCCAAGGCCCATCATTACCTTGGGAGCACAAGGGACAACTGACATCATTGAGCTTGCCTGGCACGCCACCTACTTCAGCTATTGACAAGTGTCAAAGGAATGTTGGCACAAAGAAGAAAGACCTCGGAGTTGCGCACCCCATAGTCACTTGTTCCCACATGTAACTAAGGTCTAGGGGTGATTGATATTCCATATATGTACCCAACTGCTCAGAGATGTAAACCTCGGCCAGGGAGATGGCCGAGGTTAGAAGGGACCTAGAACGACAACCAACGGCCTTGTTCCAGTATGGTCGGCCATGGCTGACGTTACTAGTTTCCTCATAGCCATGCAATAGTTGAGGCCTACATGACCCATGATGGTAGTTATTCATCAGGCCATCCAGGGTTGACAACCTCGGCTGAGTGCGAGACGAGGTTATAGAAGCTACACCATCATCATAACCAACCTCGATAGAGAATTAGCCGATGTTCTTTGGCTACTCCTCCATAACCTCGGCTCAGGCCGACATTATGCCTCAACTCATCCTACCTCGGCCTCGTAGGAGCCGACACCACCCTGATTAACCTTAAATTGGGCAACAACCAGACTTCACCAACCTCGTACCCTTCCAGGCCGAGGATGGAACGAATCACAGACAACCGATCCTTTATTTGTATATTTGTGACTGGGAACACGTGTACACAAATCAGTTATAACAAAGAATTTCCCTCACGTGGGGGGAATATTTCATCATCATTCTCTACATGTGACAGTGACAGATGTCTTCATCAGATTGGCTAGATCAACACACACATGCTCATTGCATGCATAGGGGGTGAATTACACCTCCCTCATACTATATATACTTGTCTTCTCCTTCTTGGATGGGGATTCGAAATTAGCAACCCTAACTAAAACTCTGTCTAAATATACAGTAGAGAGAGAAAGCTTGACAGATTATATCCATGGCCATTAGTGCCTTCATTCAGTGTTATTACTCACTCACTTGCACAGTGGACGTAGGCCTAATTGGCTGAACCACTTAAACATTTGTGTTCATCCTCTTCTCCTCATCTCTATCTCTTATACTTGTATATTCTTGAGCTGCCATTGCTACCACTAATTTGAGCTTACGAACACCTTGAAGGGTAGTGCTGTTTCCAACATCATCAAGAAAGATTTTATTCACTGTCTTAAATACATGTTTGGTTTATGTATTTGATTTGGTACTTGTTTTAAGCTTATGATTAGTTAATCGGATGGTTGACTAGGTAATCTGCTTAGTTTACAAGTAATGGGTTCAGTAATTGAACTTAAAGTGTACGGCCTAAGATTCTACTAATGTACTTAAGTAAAACTATAAATAGTTTTGAACTAAGTGTTTGACATTAGTTATCAGTGGCGACCAAGTGTATTAAGAATGTATACAAGTATTCTTGTGGTTAGGAATATATATATATATATATATATATATATATATATATATATTCTTGTATTTTAACTTAGTTGGGTAAAGCTTCTTGTGTTTATACATGAAGTTTTACAGGCTTCTTGTTCTTGATTTCTTGAAGAAGAAATCATACATGAAGTTTAGATTGCCTCCAATAAAGTGTATTAGGAATGTATATATGTATCCCTATATATGGGAATGTATATATTTATTCCATTATTTAACTTAATCTAGAAACACGAATGGTGCATCTGGGATTTGATAAATTCAACCTCATTAAGTATCTATTGTCTGTTGGTATCTGTTTTCTGTTAGTCGGCAAGGACTGAAGACCAAGAGAAGAAAAAGATTGAACCTTATGTTTCCTATTATTGTGCTTATGTTGTGTTTGGGGATGTATATCACTGTACTCCTAAAAAAATAAAAAAACAGAAGTGTAATTGAACTAGAATCACAACTTTTATTGAGCTTTTTATGAAAAGAGTACATAAAACTTGCAGGTTACTGATAATATTTTGAAGATGGTCGGCATTCCAAGGGTTCTTAAATTATTCCCCATCAAGAGTCTCCAATCAAAAAGTTCCTAGTCGGACGACTGCGGAAATGCGATAAGGACCATTCCAATTTGCCTCCAACTTGTTGCCTTTATAAATAACTTTCTTAAGGACATAATCCCCTTCCTTCAAGTTAGTCGACTTGACCCTTTTGTTATAAAAGCGTCCAGTTCTTTGCTGATACGCAGTAGATCTGAGAGTAGCATCTTCTCTGACTTCTTTTACCAGATCCAAATCCAGTCTTCGCATAAGATCACTTTTGGGGAAGTCAAAGTTCAACACTTTATGAGTTAGGAAACCAATCTCGACTGGCACCATAGCTTATGTCCTAAATGAAAGCATATAGGGTGCATTACCTATTACTGTTCTCAGTGTTGTTCTATATGCCCAAATAACATAATGCAGTTCATTAATCCAATTACCTTTTGCAGCATTCAACCTCTTTTTTAACCCATCAAGCAAAGTCTTATTCGTAATCTTTGTTTGACCGTTACACTGTGTATGTCCAGGAGTAGCATGAAGTTTTTAAACCTTAGATTGAACACAGTAAGCCTCAAACTCATCATTATTAAACTGAGTACCATGGCAGGTGATGAAATCATAAGGCATTCCATATTGGCAAATGATGTACTTCTATATGATTTGAAACACCTTCTCATATGGCATCTCTACCAGTGGCTCAACTTCCAGCCATTTCATGAAATAATCTACAGCTACAACCAAGTATTTGAATCTACCTTTGGTGGTCGGTAGTGGGCTGACCAAGTCAATTCCCCAAATGGCAAAGGGCCAAAGAGAAGTGATTGGTGTGAGTTAAGCCCCCAGTCTTTTGTGAATGGCTGAAAACTTTTGACATTTGTCATATTTTTTGGCAAAGCTCTTATAATTTGCCTGCATGGCCAATAGTATCCTTTTATAGCAATTATTTGAGCTAGCGACCGACCAACTGAATGAGCACCACAAGAGCCTTCATGTACCTCCTTAATTAATTTAGTTACTTCTAGGGTTAGAACACACCGTAGTAAGAAATAGTATATCCCCTTTTGTACAAGACTCCCTTTTCTAATACATACCCAGATGATTTGTATCTCATCTTTTGGATCTGATGGCAGGGTTCCCTTTTCAATGTAATCTTTGATTGGGTCCATCCATGATGGTCCCAGATCTATAGTAACAAAATTGATCATAAGGTCCTTGTTTATGCTCCTTGATTCTAGAATATCCACTGGGATGGTTCTCCTGAGTTCTATCCTTGTAGCCTAAGCCAGCCGAGCAAGAGCATCTCTCGGGCATTTTTTAGTCTAGGTATACGAATAATCTGAACTTCTAGAAATTTAGAGATTACTTCCATAGCTTTGGGCAGATATATTACCATTAAATCTACTTTTACTCCATATATTTAAATACCTAGTTGACGATGAGTTGGTAATCACTATAAGCCATTACTTGCTCGGCACCCAATGACATGGCTAATTCCAAACATGTGATCAATGCCTCATATTCGATTTCATTGTTTAAGGCCTAAAATTTAAATTGGAGAGCATATTCTACATCAATGTCATCAGGAGTGTTAAGTATAATTCTGGCTCCACCGTCGATTGAGCAAGAAGATCCATCCAAATTGAGTTTCCATATTGGGACATCTTTATCAAAGCTTTCAGTAGATAGGACTCCTTATTAAAATATCTTCTTGATTTCTTCCTCATACTTTTGAGCCATTTCCTGAACACTGGAAGATTCAAGTTGATCGGCAATAACCTTTTTTTGATTTGGAGCTGAGCTCTCTTCCGAAGAAGCCTGATTGGTAGGCAAATATGGCTAGTTAATTACCTATGAGTAGGTAAATTCTACAATGAAGTCTACCACAGCTAATCCCTTCAATCTTGGCTTCTGTAGGATATCATATTCTCCTAATTCTACTGCCCAACACATTAACCTACCTGACTTCTCTAGCTTGTGGAATGCTTACCTGAGATGTAAATCAGTGTACACCACTATTGTATATGCTTGGAAATAAGGTCTCATTCTTCATGAAGCTTTAATGAGAGCCAAAGCTAATTTTTCCAGTCGAGGGTACCAAATCTTTGCACCTCTAAATGCCTTACTAGTGTAATAAACTGGTTTTTGAATCCCATTTTCCATTATGATCAATGTTGATCTAACTGCAGACTCTGAAATAGCTAAATACAAATATAATTTTTCACTAAGAGTTGGTCGGGATAGAAATGGGGGAGATCCCAAATACTTTTTAAGTTCTTGAAATGCTACTTCATAGTCATCATTCCATTCGAAAGTTTTTCTAAGTACCTTGAAGAAAGGTAAGCATCAATCTGTTGCTCGGGACATAAACAGGTTGAGAGTTGCCACTCTCCCAGTGAGTTTTTGCACTTCTTTTTTGGAGTTAGATACTTCATCTTGATCAGGGCTTTGATTTTGACAGGATTGGCTTCTTTTCCTCCCTGATTTATAATGATACTGAGAAAAATTCTTTCCCGTACACTGAACACACACTTGGTCGGGTTTAATTTCATTTGATGCTTTTCCAGCTAATCGAATGTCTGATAAAGATTCTGGATATGATCTGATGTCTTTTTCTCTTAGTGAGCATATCATCCACGTACACTTCCTGTTTCTTCCCGAACTGGCCTTTAAAGACTTTATTTACTAACCTCTGGTAGGTAGCTCCGACATTTTTCAGCCCAAAAGGCATAACATTGTAACAGTAAATTCCTTGGCTGGTGATGAAAGAAATTATTTCCCTATCTCCAGGTTTCATCTTAATCTGGTTGTATCCAGAATAAGCATCCATAAAACTAAGAAGCTCATGACCTTCTGTAGCATCAAATAACTGATTAATCCTTGGTAAAGGAAAATGATCATTTGGACACGCTTTATTGAGATCTGTAAAATCTACACACATTCGCCACTTGTGGTTTTTCTTCTTAACCATCCCCACCCTTTTTAGCCAATATAGTTACTTTAGATCCTCAATGAACTAGGCTTTTTACAACTTCTCCACTTCTTCCTGGATAGCCATATTTTTCTTGGAACTAAACACTCTGTGCCCATGCTTGATCGGCTCGACATCTTTATTGATATTAAGTTCATGGAAGATGAAGTTGGGATCAATTCTAGGCATATGTTCATGAATCCATGCAAATACATTCGTACAATCTCTGAGGAATGTGATTAATTCCTGTTTGAGAGATGGTGTTAGTGTGGAGCCAATTTAAGTGGTCATCTCTGGCTTTTCGTCATCAAGGATGATACTGTATATGATCTCTACTGCCTCCCCTTTGACTAGCTATGTTTCCTCCTAAGTATCCAAGGTATCGACTTGATAAGTGATAGCCTTCTTTTTTAAGTCTGTTAAGTCTGTTGCTCAACTGAAGTGTAATAATATTCCTTAGACACCTTCTGATCTCCCTTTACTACCCCGACACCAAAATGGGTTGGGAATTTTAGGCATTGGTGGACGGTGGATGGTATAGCTTCAAATTGATTCAAACCTACCCTGTCGAGAATCATATTGTAGTCTTATTTGACATTTTTATCAAGAACAAAGAAACGTACCTTCTCATTTCTACTTATCGTCCAGGTGCAGATCAACACTTCCAACTTAACAGTTCCTAGTGGATAGACTTTTTCCCCGAAAAAACCAATCAAGGGTCTGTGGTATGGATCCAATTGACTCGACTTTAACCCCAAACTTTTGTAATAGCCATGGAACATAATGTCTACAGAACTTTCATTATCTACTAAGACTCTGGCAATTCTAACTTCCTTAATTCTAAGTGTGACGACTAAAGGATCATTGTGAGGATACAAGACACGTGCTAAGTCATTTTTGGAGAATCCAATAACAAGCTTATCTTTGTTAACCTTCCAAGGTCGATCATCATTCTCAGCATTCAAGTTTATGCACTATACGTAGGAGCAAGGTTGGGCTTCATTCAAATAAGCTTTCCTTTTGGAGACTTCACTTCCTCCTCCTTTATCTCCTCCTGTGATGACATAACAATCAAAGGAACCAAAATTTATCATATCTACGTCGATTTATTATTTCTTGGGGTTCTTTAGTAGGTCTGGATCATCTTCATAATCATTATAACCTCTCTTCCTGTCATCTCTGGGCTTGCAAGGGGACTCTGACCTTTTTTTAGTTTCTTGGCCTTTAGTCTGATCAATAAACTTAGATAGTTTTCCTCGGTGAATGAGTGTTTTGATTTCATTCTTCAAGGAAATGCAATTATCGGTCGTGTGCCATGGTCTCTATGGAATTTTCAATATTTAGACTTGTCCCTTTTGTTGAGAGGTATTCTCATTTTCCCAGACCATTTCAAGTCTTTATTATTCTCAATTTCTTCCCAGGATATGATGGACACCAACTTTCAGTGGAGTACAATTTTTGAACTTTTTAGGCTTTTCTTCCTTCTTGTCTTTCTGCTCCTTTTTTTCTTCAGGCTTTGTAATCGAGGATTGCTTTGCACCCATTGCTTCCTCTGCATTCCAGCCTTATCCATGAGTTATGTCATGATTTTAGGAGGATCTTTTGCCAATGAGTAGTACAGTTGTTCAGGAAGCAGCCATTCATAAGGGTTGTGATGGCTATTTGTTCTTCATAAACAATTACCTCCAGTTTCTCATTGTTAAAACGAGTGATGTATCCCCATGTAGTCTCCCCTATCTGCTGCCGAACACTCAAAAGATGTGCTACTCTTTTGACTGGCTTAGCCTCAAAATAGAAATTGCTAATGAATAGCTCGGCGAGTTGATTGAAGGTAGCAATTTGTCCTCGGGGCAAGTTGTTATACCATATTTGGGCTAGGCCAATTTTGGTGCTTGAAAAAGCTCTGCACCTCACTTCATCGGGGGCAGAATATATATCTACAGTTGCTTGGTATTGTTCAATGTGTAAAACTGGATCAGTTTTACGGGGTAACCACTGTCATTTTGAATTTAAATGGAGTGGGAAAGTCAATAATTGCCTGGATAAAGGGGGACCCCTTGATAAAATTCCGCTCGAAAGGATTCTTTGCTTTGGCCATTTCACCCAACCGATCTTCCAAATGTTGGATTGACTTCCACAAAGTATTTTTTGCATTAGATTTATTTAAAGTATCTCGGCCATCTTTGCCATGTGTTTGTACTAAGCTCTATTCCTGAGAAGTCTGCTCGGCACGTGCGGAGCTTCTTATGCTTGTTCTGGATATGACTGACCTTTCCCTATGTTCAGTACGGTGTTCACGTGATCAGGAGGGTTCCCTATATTGACTTCCACTTGCTTAGGGTCCCGAACGATTAAAAGTCAACATCCTGCTTAGCCTTTCTAAGGCATTTGGCCTTTCATAAATGAGAGAATAACTATCGTAGTAGTCTGGAGATCTAATTGATGAACTAGCACCTATAATAACTATTTTAATGGTTCCTCGGAGGTGGGGAGGCATCTCTCTTCTATGAGATGGAGTAGTATTCCTGGATGGAGTGATGGATCTGGCTTGTAAGGATTGATCCACTTGCCCCATAATATCTTGCATTGCTTCTTGCCCCTTGGCAAGGTTGAGCAGAATTCCATTTAAATCGAACGTGCCTTGGGTAAGATGATTCCCAACGGCATTGCTGCTTTTTGGTATGTCTTTCATCTCTTGCAAACTTTCAAGATGAATTAAGATAATGAATTTGGTAGAGAACAATGACAATCAAGCATTCCCATAGACGACGACGATCTGTTGATGTCATGCCAATTTAATAATCACAGATAAATAATAATGAAAAATAAATAAGACAAGAGGATTTTTAAATGGTTTTGCTATGAATAAAGCCTACGTCCATTGTAGTTGTATTTTTTTTATGATTACAGAAATCTAGGTACTCTTGTCAGGGTAAGAATGACCTAGTACTGATTGTCTCTCTTGCCTTTTATGAAAGGAATACAACGTATTTATAGTGACCCTAAGATCAAGGGTTGGAATGCTTTTATATTTAAGCATTTGAAGCTGTACATAATGAATGTGACTATTGATACTCTTGAGCATATGTAAAATGACTCTTGGCTATTTTCCATATTAACATATAATGATGGTTTATATTCTTCAGGTTGGTCGGCTTACCAGCCGATCAACTATCTTATGTGTCGACCAAGTGACTGTTGACTAGGATCTCTGCCACATAAGGAGAAAAATGTCCATTTCTAATTGGTCCACGTAGATGGATAATTTTTGGCATCAACAGTATACCTTGATTCGAAACGATACAACAATGTTAAGGAACGTATAATTCATATTATTATTAATCATGAATAATATAAATATGTTAAGGCAAAAAGGACCCATGGTATAGCTTGAATCAACATATCCAAAATAATATAAATATGTTAGGGCCAAAAAGAAGCATGGTGTGCTTCAATCGACAGATCCCGATCTACTACGTCCAAACAAGGACCTTATTGCAACAGTGCCCTCAACTAGTATACCAAAAACTACACAATAAAATTATCAAAAAGATATAATAAATCAAAAGACAGGGGATATCTTCACACTATAAACTTCCAAATTGTAGAATTGTTAACCATCTAGCATAAAAAAAAGCTCAAAATCATTATGTGTTATCTTCATACTATAAGGCCCCACCTATTCTCACCCTGGATGATTAGTCCATTACTAAATTAAACAAGAATCATCAATGGCTCATTCTTAGCATCACCCTTGAAAAACTTTTTAATTAACTAATACCCTGAATAGCTCGGTGTCAAATTTTAACCTCTTATCTTTATTATCAAGCAATAATTTAACGAATAATAATCCACATTCACCATCCATAATAATGAATAACAAAAGGATAACACTAAGAAAATAAATTAATTGGATAACATCCCAGTTTAAAACCAGAAACAATAAATCCATAAATAATATCTGAATAAATCAAATAAAATAACATCTAAGATAAGTATGACTCTGAAACAACCATCTAAAGAGGGGCATGATGCCCAAATGGAAACAATTGAAGTAAATAAACTGGAAAGATAAAATAAGGAAGCGTCTAATATTGAGGTTCTGCAGCATCCATAACAGCTACAACACGCCAATCTAGAATGAACTCCTAAGCCTAGTGTCCCTTTGGTTGAGAACCTAAATATTTTGAAAAATAGATTTGATACGGGTTAGGGTCCAGAATATTTGAAAAATATTTACAAGTATTTAAAATGCAGTACGAGCAGTTATTATACACACGTTAGCTACACGTGCACTCCATTGAGTTCCTCACCTATCTACAATATTGCACACCTAACGTGTCCTACTAAACCCACTTAGTAAAACTATACATCCTAAATAGTCACAATAATCATCTATCGAACCACTAATACCCTTAGCCCACTTGTATCGCCCAAACAAGACGCTACCATAATCATTAGCCGAATATTATAGCTGAACAATTATTTAAGTTTCTCTTAATTAGGTTACTTTAGATATATACTATCTACATCCTCTACTACCACACAAGTGTTTAACAAATCACACGTGTGCGCATATATATATATATATATAAACTACACCATCCTAGGATGAGAACTGCGATGTATGCATACTCTGTTATCGAGTCCATGTACCTCAGGTACGAAATTAAGGACTACCGGTTCAGAATCACCCTAGAAATATAAATTAATAAACACATAATGGAGGCGAACATATCCTTAATCCTTTTAGCTACGCACATATCTAACGCACCCAAATGATCGGTCATACTGTCGTACACTCAAATAGTGGTCAACCCTAAGTTCTATATTCTGGGGCACACATCTAAAGCTTGTTGCCATCGCAAGGTGGGATCACCCACTACACATGACCTCCCGTGATAGCAGGCAGTGTAGGTATGCTTGTACACATAAGAATGCACATAATAGGTATACACACAACCTATAAATATATCCAGTACGTATTACATATACCTCGAATACCCAACATACTAATGATTCACACTTTATAATTTCTATCTCATTTTCCCAAATTTCACTGATTACCCGAAGGGTCCTGGTTATCCCTTTAATAATTCCAGTAGTTAACGACTCAATATACGACTAGTATCACTCATGGGTTTATTCCTATGATTCCTATAATTCATTTTAAATTCTAATACTTATCATATTAATTTAATTCCATAGGTCCTAGTCCCTTTTCCCTCATGATGATTAAGCCTAAGCCTCAACTATAGGACTATTAAAGTTCCCCCAAGTCCCCCTAGTGTCTAACATCAATCATAAAAGTCCCCCCATTCACTTCTGGTGGAGAAATACCCAAGAAATAAAAAAGTGGTAAAAAATTTGGGCAGCCGAATCGATTCGCTAATATTATGACAGATTAAACACCCTCTGGTAAAAATTTCGTGGCCTACATTTTTGCGTGTCTCGAGTCTACTGTTGCATGTGGTTTCGTTTAATCTTATCTCTTGGGCTTTATCCATTTTTCCCTTCAAAGGCCTATGGTTATTTTCGCATATGCCCTAGATATTGTAGTGTGTCTCTTACACCCTCAGCCGCCTATGTTAGATGTTTGTCTTGCCCTTTCTTTTCGTGGGTTTTACAACCCAGCAAGGGGAATTTTTTAGATCATTCATCTCTTTCTATAAATTAGTGGTTTTGGGTCTTTTGAAAAATAGAGAAAATTTGTAAAATCCAGTTAGACCTTTGTCGGAAATTTTTCCTATCTCTCTCTCTCTCTTAAAACATACCAAATAAACACTTTTGTTGAGAGGTCTGTGTAGGATTTGGTGTTGATCCTTGAAAGCTTGTCAGTTTCGATCTTTACCATTAAACACTCTCATATTCCTTCTTTCTGGTTTTGAGTTTTCTGGGTTGAGAAAGAATTTTGGCCACTGGTATTTCATTTGTTCTAGTTGTGTTCCATTTCTCCGGTGGTGATTTTTGGTTTAGTGGAGTTTCTATTGTTTGGAGTCTTTGTTGATTATCTCTTGGCTTTCACTGTGAGGCTTTCATACTCTCCTTCTATATATATAACTATACATACATATATCTATAAATATATGTATTTATATATATACTAATTTGCGATATATACTTATATTTACATATACATATACGATTTTACCTTGGTTTGGTACATTACTTGAGGTCTTTGTTTAGATTTATATCTCTTAATGTCTTGCATGCTAAAGAGTTGTCAAAATATCATTGTGTTTTGCTTAAGACAAAAATCAGTTGTGTTGTTTAAAAAATCTAAAATTAGTAGTAAGTTGGTTGTGTGGTTTAATCAGTTTTTTGCTTATTAATGGTTGGGTTCATACACCTGATTTTCAGAAAGTGTAGATCTGCTTAAACAAATCATTTCCATGTAAGCTTAATCAAGTTTTCTTTGGGTTTAATCACAACTGCTTTTATAACTTAATCAAGTTTTTTTGGCTTTAAACACAACTGTTCTTGTACTTTATCAGGCCTAATTTTTTTTAAATCGCACATCTATTGTAACTTAAACAAACCGACATCATTTCTTGTATGTATCACATCCTACTTTGTATGAGAAACCTTGTTGAGTTATTTTTTTTGTTATTTTGTTCAAGGTGTTCAGATTTGCATTGAGTGTGGTAACTGAACTAGTGCTCATCTCCTTCACTCTATCGGTTTAACCAATAAATAAAATCAGACCTTAAAACAAACTCGTGTTTAACTATTTGAACCAGTGTTGAGTTAATGTACGTTCAGTTCCATAATATCATATTTTTGTTATACACGTTATGGTTGGTGTGTATATTTACATAACTGGTTTATTTTAAACTTAATCTTTTAACTAGTTGAACTTTAATATTTATTAATCCCAACTGTAGATTATTCTTGTTAACTAAAGTACGATAAAACCCGGTGTATGTTTAATCTTCTTTTGTAAACATATAATCATTTTTATGTTCTAATTAAATCAACTCTTCTTCTAAATTCTATATGTTGCACAACTTCACTGATATCTGAGTATTGGGTGTGAGTTCAAGTTATCACTATCTGGGTGTTAATGGGTTGCTGATTTTTAGTCAGTGGGGGTTGTATTTAGACTAGGCCGGGCATACGATTTATATATACTTAGTTTAAATCATTGTGCACTTGTGGGGCTGTAATTATAATTAATAGTTGGTAATAGTAAACTTGGGTGTGCGTGTGGTCTTGGGACTAAGGGACCCATGGTTTTCCATTTTGGTGGTTTCCTCGTTATCAAATACTGTGTCACAATCTGCTTTTTCTAATCCCATTCTAAATCATTTTATTTGGACAGCATCATCACAAATCTGATTTTATTTGCGTGTGTGTGTATAACAGTTCCAATCAAGTTTTAAATTTAAATTAAAAGGAGTTAAGAGTTTTATTCATTAACTAAAACACGTTAGTGTGTTTAGGTTATTTCAAGTTGTATCGGAGCATCAGGATTCACTTTTTAATTTTTTTTTTATTACGCAAATATCCCTAACTCTTTTGTTTTAAATTAATTTTTTATTATGGGTGACCAAAATTGTTCTTCCGTACGTCCTCTCGTGTTTGATGGTGACAACTTCGCTTACTGGAAAGTAAGAATGGTTGCGCACCTCCAACACTTGGGAGATGAGATATGGGATATGATTGAAACTGGTTTTTATATTCCTGATCATTTTATTGATGATGGTGATGCCCAAATTTCTATTAGGAAATCCCTTTCCGAATGGACTAAAGACGAAAAGTTAAATTCTCAGTATAACAATAAAGGAAGAAGTGCTATTTTCCAAGCAACGAATGCAACTGAATTTAAAAGAATTTCATCTTGCACCTCATCTAAAGAGGCTTGGGATATTCTAATGACAACTCATGAAGGAGACTCTAGGGCTAAAAGAGCTAAGTCTTAATGCTACTTAGAATGTATGATTCTTTTTTTATGTAAGTTGATGAGAAATTTGATAATTTTTACCTTAAATTGCAAGATATTATAAATCAATCACATGTTAATGGTGTTGTTTACACTGATTTTAAAATTTGTGATAAAATCCTTAGATCGCTTCCTACGAGTTTTGATTTAATTTCTCATATTATATGTTATAATTTAGATAGTTATACCCCTCAACTCTTGTTTAATAAACTTAAAGCTTTTGAACAGCAAAACACACTTAGAGATGGACAAAGAGGAATAGTTGATGCACAAAGTACGATGAATTTTAGATCAAATGTAAATAATCTTATTTTTTTTCTTTTTCCTTGTCAAATATTGATGATTCTGCTATTACACTCGAGCCTATAAATAAAGAAATTGATTTATTTTCTAATAAGTTTAAAAAATTTGTCAAATTTAGAAATAATGTTGCTTCAAGAGAAGATCAACCTAGTTATACTCGTAGGCCTTTCGATAAACAATTTGAGAAGAAACAAAATGAATTCATTAATCCTAGATATTAGTCATATTCAACGTAGGAAATGTAGTAAATATGGTGACAATGCTAATAACTGTTTTTCCAAATCAAAAGGGGAATCCTCTAATAAAGCCCATATTTCTAACACTTGGGATTATAATTCTGATAGTGACAATGATAATGACGAAGTGAATAAATTTTTTATAGCATTTGCATCTTGTTGTGCTATTAAGTCTGAGGATATTTTTTATAGCTTCTCCACTATCTCTGATGATTCTGATTTACATGTAGATAATATAGGTTAGACTTTGTGAACTTGTCTTATTTCTCACCTACTCATAATCACCCTAGTGCCACGGCTTCTTTGTCTAATATTGGTAGTATTTTTTATGATGTTGATGAATCTGATAATGTAGAAAATTATGACATTATTGAAAGGTGCATGAGTACGATTTTAGATGGTGGTGTGAGAAATAATTAAATTTATAACACTATTGAAGACAACATTGATTTAGGCACAATTAACTCTACGTTGATGGCTAAAACTTACGTTTTAAACAATCAAATCAAGTTAATGACTGAAGAATCTGACTTCCATGTAGGAGAACTTGAAAATGATGTTTCATTTCTTAATAAAAGAATTGTCATGTTAACTGAGCTTAATCACTCTCTTGAATCTAATAACAAGGAAGTTCTGTTTAAATTTGACGAAGCTCAAAATGAACTTAAGGCTGTTTTGAACAAATATGATGAATGCCAAAAAGAACTTAAGGTTGCATGAAAAAAGGTTAACAGTTTCTCAAATTCGAGTTTAATTGTTGAATAAATATGTTGATTGATATGATCATATGAAAGCAATTAGGTTTGAAGGAGAAACCTTTGATGAAACTAATTTTTTAGTTATAGTGAATAACCTCTTGATTCAAATGAAATCTAAATGAGTATTAAACATGATGAAATCGAGGATTGTGTTATCGCATGTGTTAAGACAGTATCCATATGTAATTTTTGTATAAAAATGGTCATTTAGAAAAGTTAAGTTTTGAGAAATTAAGACAAAATAGATCTGATTTAGGCAAATTTTGGCAAATTCAAAATGTTGGGAATAATAAGATTGCTAAACTTGTCCTTAAATGTGGATTTTTTTATAAAATAGGACATTTAGAAAAATTATATTTTAAAAATTAGCACACCAAATGTAATAGTGCGAAGTGTGCTGAAAGGACGGTTTTTCGTTGCATTTTTTGTTCAAAATTTGGCACTTATAACGGTTTTTCTTTAAGCGTTTGAATTTAACAAGAAAAAGTGAGAATTTTGTACAACGTAGCGTGCCCTTTAATACTAAATCCAAAGCTAGGCATGTGTATCACTGTAACTTTTGTCTTAAAATGGGCCATTTAGGACAATTCTACTATAAGCGTTTAAATAGACAACAAAATGGTGTTAATATTATGCCTAGGATCCCTTTAAAATCTAAATTTATTGTGTATCAGTCCAAAGTTATTATTCGTAATACCCATTTTAAAATTGTTGTTCCTAAAGATGACCCTAAATGGATTAAGAAAGAATCCTTAGGATGCCAAATGGGTGGTATTAATGTCCCAAACTAGTTTATTTTAGTTTTCTCCCTTTGTCCCCTTAAGATAAACAAGGGGAGAATTTGAGACTCTTTTTGTGTCCTTTATAGTCTTGTAGGATTAATGTTGTTAGTTGAGTTATGTATTCCTCTATGTTTTAGGATTCAAAATGTTGTTAGTTGAGTTATGTCTTTTGTCTCAAAGTCTTGTTTGTCTCAAAATTGGCCAAAAGGGGAGAATGAAATTGTCCCTAGTTTTTTTGGTCTCAATTTTGAGACTGTGCTTTTTTCTCTATAGCAACGTTTTTTATTATTAAGTTTTTTTAATCTTTTTATCTATTTTTACTTAACTTGATTTAACATTTAAATATTCTTTTATAAAATACCTTATATATATATATATATATATATTGTGTATCCTAATTTATGACTTTTAATGCATTTTCAGATTTTAATATTAAAATTGTTTTTATGGGATAAACAAATCATTTAAATAAACATGACTTTTGTTTATTTTACACATATTTTTTTCCCTAAATTACAACGGCAACGTTTTCTTCCCTATTGTATCGTTTTGGTTTTCGTTTGTGGCCTGCATTTTTACGTGGCTCGAGGTCCGTTGTTGCGTGTGGTTTTGTTCAATCTGGTCTTCGGAGCTTTGTCCATTTTTCCCCTCAAATGCCTACGGTTATTTTTGCGTATGCCCTAGAGATTGTAGTGTGTCTTTTACACCCTCACCTGCCCTTATGAGATGTCTGTCCTGCCCTTTCTTTTCATGGGTTTTATAACTCAGCCAGGGGCATTTTCTAGATCCTTCGTCTCTTTATATAAATTAGAGGTCTTGGGTGTTTTAAAAAATAAAGAAAATTTGTAACATCTAGTCGAACCTTTGCTGGATATTTTTAAAAAATGGGTATGTATAGGAACCTGGCTCTTTATATATATACATGGAGAAGTTCAAAAGTGAACTAAAAGAATTAACTTTTTAATGAACATTAACACATAACACATAACAACCCATTAACTTTAATTTCTATGATGTAATTGGTACACGCGTATTTTTTAATATAGACACACACACCCCATCCCATCCCACCCCCACCCCTAGTCGATCGATATGCGTCTCCGTTGCCGCTGGCGCGGACCAATTATAATATAGGAATTAAAATTAATGGGTTGTTATGTGTTTTTTGTTAAGGTTCATTAAAACGTTCATTCTTTTGGTTCACTTTTGAACGTCTCCCATATATCTCCTACTGCCTTGCATGCTAAAGAGTTATTGTAAAAATCTCATTGTGTTTTGTTCAAGACTAAAATCAGTTGGGTAGATCCGTTTTTTTTTTGCTTATTAATGGTTAGGTTCATACACCTGATTTTGAGAAAGTGTAGATCTACTTAAACAAATCATTTTCATGTAAGCTTAATCAAGTTTTCTTTGGGTTTAATCACAACTGATTTTGTAACTTAATCAAGTTTTTTTTGGATTTAAACACAACTGTTCTTGTAACTTTATCAGGCTTAAATTTTTTAAATCGTACATTTGTTGTAACTTAAACAAACCGACATCATTTCATTTAAGAATCAGGTCCTGCTTTGTTTGAGAAACCTTGCTGAGTTTTTTTTTTTGAGGTTTTCAGATCTGTGTTGAGTGTGTTAACTGAACCAATGCTCATCTCTCTCACTCTCTCGGTTTAACAAAAAAATAAAAACAGACCTTAAAACAAACTCGTGTTTATCTATTTAAACCAGTGTTGAGTTAATGTGGGTTCGGTTGCATAATATCACATTTTTGTTATACACGTTATGGTTGGTGCGTGTATTTACATAACTGGTTTATTTTAAACTTAATCTTTTAACTGGTTGAACTTTAATATTTATTAATCACAATTGTTTATTATTTTTGTTAACTAAAATAAGATAAAACCTAGTGTTTGTTTAATCTTCTTTTTAAGCATATAATCATTTTTATGTTCTGATTAAATTAACTCTTCTTCTAAAATATGTTTGTTACACAACTTCACTGGTATCTGAGTATTGGGTGTGTAGTTGTGTGTGAGTTCAAGTCATCACTACATAGGTGTTATTGGGTTGCTAATTTTTAGTTAGTGGGGTTGTATTTTAACTAGGTTGGGTGTACGGTTTGTATGTACTTAGTTTAAGTCATTCTACACATGGGGGACTGTAATCTATAATTAATAATTGATAATAGTGGACTTGGGTGTATGTGTGGTCCTGGAACTAAAGGACCCGGGGTTTTCCATTTTGGTGGTTTCCTCATTGTCAAATACTTTGTCACAATCTGCTTTTCCTCATCCCATTCTAAATCATTTTATTTGGACAACGTCATCACAAATCTGATTTTATTTGTGTGTGTATAATAGTTTTAATCAAGTTTTAAACTGAAATTAAAAAGAGTTAAGGGTTTTATTTATTAACTAAAACACGTTAGGGTGTTTAGGTTATTTCAAATTCTAATATGATTTCCAATCAAAACCATAATTAAATCCCATGAAATCACCCAACATAACATGTTTTCATTGTTGAGATAATTCTAGACTAGCATTGACATTATAACTACCCAATTTATGCCAGTTTAAACAGTTTCCTAGGATGATGAAGGTCTAATTTTAGTAGTATAGTGATGGAGGTTGTTCCTCCTTGTCCCCCTTTAAATTTTGGCAGCAACGGTGGTGCTAGGTTGTGGTGAATGGCCTAGAAACCCTTTCCTCTTCCTCTCCTATGACCTTTCTTGTTTCTCATTTTTTCTAACCCTAGCTTCCACAAGATATTAGCTGATATAGACTTCACAAATTCGTAGGTCTTCTAACCTTATTTTCCAAAATGACTATAATTCCCTTATGTAGTACTGGTTTGATCTAAAAATTCCCCGGGTTACAACCCAAAGTATACTTTTCTGACAATCTCCACCCATATGGACACATTGACGCACTCGAAATGACTAGTTGGATGACCCATATACCATTCTCATTTTATTTTATAGATCAAGTCCCGACACGACCCACATGCCCGTCTCGACTAAATTATCATTAGCTGTCGTATTTCTCACTCGCGATTTAACACGGTGCATTCTCAATAATTTATTACTTGATCACTAAGTAATATTCAATTTAATTCACATCCATAAATATTCACGTTAATTAATATTTATTTTACCTCGGCTTAGTTTCCCACTTTAATTTAATTAATTCCAATATAAAAATTGTTAAAAATACGGGGTATTACATACTTCCTCTTACAACGGAATTTCGTCCTCGACATTGGAACATAGCCAAAACGTGATTTGGGTATTTATCATGTCCTCTTCATGCTCCCTTGACAATGACGGAATCGAAATGTCCCCTCAGCACACAGACTAACCGTAATAATGTCAATATAATCTTCTTCTCGTTATGGTCCCACGTGACAACAAGTCTCTCTTTGAATATCATTGAATCTATCCGCACATCCATTTCTCCTAGTGTGACATGACGACGTAATAATTCAACCCCTTAGGTGTTTTCGCAAAAATGATACATTAAACGCAAATCAAATTTACTATACGTGCTCCATAAAGACGAGCCTTCACACCGTTGGCCCTACTCCCTTAGGATGTGGAAGGACCCTATGCACCTAGGCACCTCACTTCACTTAATCTTCTCAGAATGCATTCTCCCTAGTCCTAGGAGATGCCCTCAATCACTCTTAACTTCACAATTCAATCGCCCATTTCCATAGTTTGTTTAATAAAAAAACTTCACATACTTTGATCTATTAAATACTACTTCGAATCACTCGAACTTTGTAAAAATATTGTCGACCATCTTCCGTCCAAGGAGTTCGTTGATGTTCCCCCACCTGACCAACAGATAGGCAAACAAAAATGTCACTACACCAAAATTGATTTTTTAGCACTCTTTAACCAGCCACCATTGTCGACAAAAAAACATGTGTTTGTTGTCACGGTCAATGACCGTGAAAAATTTAAAAGTTGTCACGATCAAAGCCCATGATAGGACCGTGACAACTCTTTTAATTATAGGCAGATCGAGCCCTCATTTCTGGTTTACCTCATTACCTCTCTCTCTCTCTCTCTCTCTCTCCTTCACGCAGCACACACACACACACACACACAATAAAAACACACACGCACACCACACCACACACACACCACATACATACCCTAGAATGAAAACCCTAAAATTATTTCAAATGAAAACCCTAAAATGAAAATCCCTAAAAAACGTAGTTTGATTTCTAGAAATGAAATTAATTTGAAACCTTAAAAATGATTTCAAACACACACACACAAACACATGCACTTATTTAATTTTTGTAATTTATTGGGCTAATTTATTATTTATTTATTATGTTAATTTATTATTGATTGTGCTAATTTAAAAATGATTTCACCTAATTTATTTTGCTAATCTATAAATTATGTCACCTTATTGCGCTAAGATGTTTCTCATTTATTGAATATTTTGCATTATTATTTGACTTGTTGGTTAGGGTTATTGAATTGCTATTGACTCGTGAATTTAATCATTTAGATGGTCATTGAGTTGACTGGCCCTAGTCATTTCTAACATTTAGGGTTATGATTCTGTCGAATAATGACCTGTGATGTGCCTTGGCCCTAAACACATATTTAGATGCGGAAATATAAATAAGACATATATAAAACATACTTACCATGAAAATATAAACAAGATAGAAATGAAACATACTATAAATTTAAAAACATCAATTAAACAACAAAATGAAACATAAGTATGTATAAAAAGTCATTATATACTTTATTTTTGTAATTGACGCTAATGTCAGAAACATGCATTGTTTGATGATTCAAATTTATTATAAATTAGATTTTACCCGCGTGATATAATAATACGGTGGAAAATAATCGTACACTCAAAAGTATATACGGTTCTAACTCCTGTATATTAAACATTATTAATTTAAAAACTATATACTTTTTAAATCTAGTGCATTGTATCACACGGGTAAAATCTAATTCATTATAAATATGAATCATCTGACAATCCATGTTCCGACGTTATTACCAATTACCAAATAAATCTATAGTGTTAAATTATACATAGTTATAAGCCCTTAAGTTACAGATAGTGCGCATAGATACTAGCCTTATAGTTCTTATGAGTACGCATTTAATAGCCCTTAGACCCGTTCAAGAGTCCTTACCCCTGTAATGAGATATCTCGAATTATCCCGTTTGGACGGTTTGGGACATAGATTCTGTATAATAATGTTCTTAGTGGCTTACACTTGTTACTTTTTGGGGAAGTTCTGTTGTCGTCTCTTAATGTTCTCTTGGTACATACTAGATGATGTGGTGTTAAATGTTATTTTAATTGATAAATTGAAATACCATGAACACTTGTGAATCTATGTCATGTGCTTGGAGAACTATAGGGATATGCTGCCGAATTTTCCTCAAATTGGAACAACATAGATGAGCTACTAAGTGTATTACAAAAATATGTTATCTTGAATGGGATAGGACCCCTCATCCTTTAGAGGATATGGAGTAAATATGATTCATAATGCATTTTGTGTCAACAATGAAAGAGAGTTAAACTACCTTCTAAATTTAAAATAGTTATAAGAATTGCAATGAACTTTTAAATACTAAATTTTTGACAGATTTTTGTTTATACTAATTCGTGAATATACGTTTCTTACCCATAATAGGCTATTATTTGTAGTAACTGTATAGGGATATCCTCTATACAAAGAGTGTATGGGTGAGACAAATAGATTAGGGGATGTATTTCATAGAGGTGCTAATGAATTTGTGAAATACACAAAAAGATGTTGTAATGATGAATAGCTCACGTGTCTATGCGTTAAGTGCAGTAATGGTAAGGTATTTGAGTGGAAAATAATTGAACTAAATTTGTCAAGATGGGGTATTTAAGATAGTTATCAACTTTGAGTTTTTCATGGGGAATCGCATATTCCTTTTGTTCCCGAGCAACCATCACAATCTTTACAACAACCTTTAACAAGTAGGATAAATGTATAAGGGAATGAGTACAATATAGATAATAATATGCTAGAGGATTTAGTTGATGATGCGCATGGAGTTCGTAAAGTGGAATAAAATGAGGTTATTGACGATGTACAAGGTTCTGTGGCTCATGAAGATATCGAGATAAACCTTATCGATGACTATCAAGGTTTAAAATTTAAGGTGGCCCAACCGTTGTACACTGGCTGTAAGAAAGATCAAACAACTTTACATGCCATGGCTGGTTTCCATAGTTTGAAGACCCAATATGGTTTTTGTAGCAATAGAGTGACATGAATTTTGAATTGGATGAAGATCTTGCTATCCAAGAAGAATACACTTCCAAATAATTATCCTACTATGGTGAACAGTTTGAAAGGTTTGGGAATGAATTATAAATAAATTCATGCTTGTGTGTATGACTGCATACTATATCGAAAGGAGTATGAAAATATCGATCGGTGTTCGATATGAGATGAACCTAGATATGTGCAATCTACTGGAAAGGATGGCATAAGCTCAAAAGTGCCTCAAAAACTATAAAAATATCTTCTTGTTGGACCTAGATTGAAGCAATTTTTCACAATGCCATAGATAGCGGAGGCAATGACTTGGCATGCTAGGGCAGAAGTAGAGGATAATCTCATGTGTCATCCTGTTGATTCTACAGCTTAGAAGAGGATGAGTTATGAGTATCCCAATTTTAATCGAGAACAGCGTAACATTCATTTGGAAATAGCACCATATGGTTTCAATCCATTTGGAAATCTAAGCACCAATTAGAGTGTATGCCCAATGATTAGTCACTTTTATTATATTATATACCCCGTTAATTTGTACATTCTAGTATTCCCGTGCATGTATTTCCCGATTCTTATGCCCATTTAGTGACTAACCCTTGAATTCATTATATATATTGTATGTGCCTTTATTGAGATTTTATAGGTATCGGGAATGCATATTAGGAAGTTTGGTTTTTATCCGGAGAAGTTTTGTAGACACTTGCAGAGTCGAGGGTATTTTAGTACCTCCAGCATTCGGGTTTTAATCTCGATTTCTTCACGAAAGTTATAGACCTTATTATCTTCTTCGCGTGGCCTCTGACGCTGCTTGAATTCGATCTCGAACGAAGAAGTCTCGGTGAAACTTGGGATATATAAAGCCAAAGCAATGTAACCTTCATTTTTTATCAACAGTGAATCGATTCGCCCTTATTGCAAATCGATTCGGTTTCAGGCAGTGCAACATCTCTACATTTTCGAATCGATTTGGATTGGCACCGAATCTATTCGGCCCTGCATTTCCATCTTTTTTCTTATTACTAGTTTGCCTATTTGGATTGATTTTTGGTATTTATCCTTGTTTTCTCTTTCATTTTAGGATATAGATTACTTGGGATATTTGTTGCTGCATAAAACTCTCTCTTCTCTCTTCTAGGTCAAAAAGTATTTATTGCTTTTACCTACTTGTAAAGCTTGGATTCTAGTTGATTTGTAGTTATTAATGCAAGAAAGGTTCATTTACTTCATCTCTACTTATTCTATTAGCTTTAATTTGAATTTATTACCATCTCTAGTATAGTTGTGTGTTTACACATTATGGCTTCCTACAATATGTGGTTTATTGGAATGTGTAGTCTAGTTCCTATTATGAGTATCTAAATTTAAGGTTGAGGATCATAATCCCATCTAGGATGCTTGTACTTCAAATTTAGGGTTAGGTTTAAAATTTCCCTAATTGAACTTTACGTGTTTGTATTGAAGTATCCTAGCTTCTTAACTTCTCTTGTAATGCAAGGGATGGTTTTTGAAGTTTTACTTCAAACCAAACCCATTTAGTAATAACTAATTAATCCCTAGTCCTCCATCGATAAGTTAATCTCTACATGGTTGATGTTCAAATTAATTAGTTGTGCTCGATTAGGGGTAATTTCAACCATGTCCTATTATCCTTTCAGTGAATCCACGGTGGGATAATGATCCTCAATCCCTTTAAAATCTTGAACTCAAGCTTATCTTAGTTCCTTTCATAGTTTCGTAATTATTAACTAATTAATTGTTCATCAATAGCGTGTTAGTTTAGAGATTACCCTCGATCACTTTTTCAAATAATTAAATCATCTTTTCAGTTCACCTTTGTGATGTTTAGAGAATCCTTTTTAGCCTATTCTTGTTCTCTAAGGAGTGTTTCAATCCCTGTGGTTTATGATTTAGTACTTACCGAATATTATTTATTGCGATAGATTTACACTTGAGTCATAAGCTTCTTTATAGCACACCAAGTTTTTGGCGCCGTTGTCGGGGATTAGCAATAATTTTAGGTTTAAGAAATTCTCTTTGCACTGTATCGTTCCTTGTGATCACCGTAACAACACGATTTCCAAAATCAATCCAAAATTTCGTAAATGCAAGACGCGAGTAGTAGCAATTTAAATCCTACTCGTGAACCCTCTTCGTCTAGTGAACCTTCGAATTATTGGAGACCTTTACCATCTATTTATCATTCCAATTCAATCCCATCTTCTTCTTATACCTGGGCCCACTCCGAACCCATAACAATGGCCGATAATGTTAGTGAGCACGGTATTATAGGGGTAGCACCCGAGCCTCTGTATAAGACAATGCGAGATTACTTGCAACCCGAGAGGACCACCTCTCCTTCTTGTATTCTCTTTCCATACAATGTCGCGCAGTTCCATTTTAGAAATGGAATGATTCAATTACTTCCTACTTTCCACGACATGGAAAGTGAACAACCTTACCTTCATGTTAGAGAGTTTGAGGAGGTGTATGCTACTTTTAGTGACCAAAACTATCCTCTCGATTGCACACAACTCAAAGTTTTCCCTTTTTCTTTAAAAGACAAAGCCAAAACTTGGCTTTGGTCTTTGGCTCCTAATTCCATCAGGAGTTGGCGTGAAATGCAAGCGCAATTTTTGAAGAAATTCTTCCCAACCCATCGCACCAACTCTCTAAAGGGGAAAATCCAAACCTTCGTTCAAACCGAAGGTGAATCTTTTGAGCGATGTTGTGAACGACTTAACGAGCTACTCCATAAGTGTCCCCACCATGGATTTGAGAAATGGATATTAATCTCCTTTTCCATAATGGGATTTCCTTAAATGTTAAGCAAATAGTGGAGACTATGTGTTCAGGGGAATTTTTAGGGCTTGACCCTGATGATGCGTGGGTGCACTTTAAATATTGCTCAGAAACTACGCAAGCTTGGGACACTTCGGACCCTAGCAAAACCAATGCGCGTTCATCCAAACCGCCTTCCTCTAGACATGGGATATATCACCTTGTTGAAGAATATGATATGTCTTTAAGATTAGGCCAACTATCTAAGCGTATCGAGGCAATGGATGCCAAAGATCGATAACCCTCCAATCTTTCCCCCTCGCATGTAGAGGAGTCTTGTTCCATTTGCGATGTTGAAGACTCAACGGGGATTGTCCTAAAATACCGGCATATAAAGTGATGCTTCATGATCAAAACAATGCAATTGCCATTTACAAGAAACATTTTATGACTCCTTTACGAGAAGGGTATAATCTATCGTGGAGAACCCACTCAGGTTTCTCCTACGGGCAACCTCAGCAATATCAAAATCTTCCCCCACCTCAGAATTTTCAACAACTATATAATCAAGTTCCTCCACCCCAAGTTTAAATGCAAGGTCCCCCTCAGGGACCACCTCCTTTGGTTATACCACGTATACTCACCCGAATAAGAGGAGTTTCAAATAGGCTCTTCAATTCTTTATGACTTCTCAACAAGACACAAATGCTAGACTTGAAAATAAAATCCCCAAGTTGACTTCGGCATTGAGTATCCAAGAAAAGGGAAAACTTACTTCACAAGCTCAAAAGGCCGTGGGGCAAAATAGTGTTACTGACACTTTGAATCCCCCTCCTGATAGTGCAAAATTTATGATCGTTCTAAGGAGCGGGAAAGTCATTGATAAACCACCTCCTCCTTGTGTCCCCATCGTCGTTAATGAAGTTTTTCCCAACCCATTATAGGTCAAATATTCCTCCTTGAAACAAAGAGAGGGGAAAGCTCCTTTAGAACCAAAAGTGGTTTCGAAGTGTCCCATCCTTGTGCCTTACCCTCAAAGGCTCCTTTTGCCAAAAGGGAATGTTAATAATGCGTACATATTAGAAATGTTCAAACAAGTCAAGATTAGCATACCCCTTTTGGATGCCATTAAATAAGTCCCTGTTTATGCTATGTTCTTATAGGACTTAATCACTGTTAAGAGGAAGTTATTTCTAAGGAAGAAATCCTTTTTGGACAAAAATATAAGCTCGATAATTCAGTCCGACCTACCTCCTAAATATAAAGATCCCGATTATCCCACCATATCCTGTGTGATAGGAGACTTTAAGATAAAGCAAGCTTTTCTAGATCTAGGATTGAGTGTCAATTTGTTACCATACCATGTGTATGAACAAATCGGTCTAGGAGACCTCAAACCCACGAAAATAACCCTCAAATTAGCGGATCGCTTCGTTAAGGTTCCGAGGGGTGTTGTAGAAGATGTCATAATCCAAGTTGACAAATTCTATTTTCCCGTGGACTTTGTGGTGTTGGACACTCATCCTACTTCTCCTAGTAGTAAGAATACCCCCATTATCCTTGGTCATCCTTTCCTAGCCACATCCAATGCATTAATCAAAGCTAGGAATGGCCAAATGAATCTTACATTTGGAAATATGACTTTGGAAATGAACATATTCAATGTTCCAAAACAAATGGGAGATGATGATGAGGTCCATGAAGTAGACCTTTTAGAGTAGGTGGTTCAGGAGTATTTCAATGCTACATATTTTACGGATCCTTTAGAGTGATGTCTTGTAAACTCGGGTGACTTGGAGAATAGTTATTCTCCTTATGATGAAGAGGTCAAGTTCATGCGTTTGTTATTAGAAGAGGACGAGAGCGTTGATGAAGTTAATTAGTGTACCGCCTTTGAGGACTTATCCCCTTATGATTCGTATGAAGTACCCTCGGATGTATGATTTCCTAAACTTGAATTAAATCAATTGCCTTCCGAGTTAAAGTATGCTTATTTAGGTGAAAATGAGACATATCCCATTGTTGTCTCATCTAGCCTCGATGGGGGTCAAGAACAAAAACTGATAGACTTGTTAAGGAGATATAAGGGTGCTTTTGGGTGGACGATAGCGGATTTGAAGGGAATTAGTCCCTTAATTTTCACTCACAATATCCATCTTGAAGAGGATGCAAAACCTACCCGTGAGATGCAAAGGAGATTGAATTTGGTGATGAGAGAAGTTGTGAGGTCCGAAGTGATTAAGCTTTTAGATGCCGATATCATATATAATATATTCGATAGCAAGTGGGTCAGTCCAATTAATGTAGTTCCAAAGAAATTAGGGGTCATCGTTGTAGAAAACACTAAAGGGGAGTTGATCACTAAACGCACCACCACTGGGTGGCGTGTGTGCATCAACTATAGAAAACTTAATGCAATGACGTTAAAAGATCATTTTCCCCTTCCGTTCATTGACCAAATATTAGATCACATGTCCAGCCACCCTTACTACTGTATTCTCGATGGGTACTCGAGTTATAACCAAATTAATCTTGATCTCAAAGATCAGGACAAAACTACATTCACATGCCCTTTTGGGACATTCGCCTACAAAAGGAGGTCATTCGGGTTATGTAATGCATCGGCCACGTTCCAAAGGTGCATGTTGAGCATGTTTAGTGATATGGTAGAACGTGATCTAGAGGTGTTCATGGACAATTTCAGCGTCTTAGGTAACTCCTATGACCATTGACTTTCCATCCTTGAGAAGGTGCTGTCTAGATGTGTCGAGAAAAAATCATGTTAAATTAGGAGAAGTGCCATTTTATGGTCACTAAGGGGATTGTCCTAGGTCACATCATCTCCTCAGACGGTATTGAGGTAGACAAGGTGAAGATTGAGGTCATTACCAACCTACTCGCTCCTAAATCGTTGAAAGATATAAGGTCTTTCCTTGGGCACGCGAGATTTTATCGTCGATTCATAAATGGATTTAGTTCGATTACTAGACCCTTGTTCAATCTCCTTTCCAAGGAAACCCCGTTCGAATGGAGCGATGGGTGTTAAGAAGATTTTAAGACTTTGAAAAGCATGCTTACCACCGCTCCCATAATTCAAGCTCCTAATTGGACCTTACCCTTCGAGTTAATGTGTGATGCTAGTGACTTTACGGTTGGGGACGATTTAGGACAGAGAAGTGACAAGAAGCCCCATGTCATTTATTATGCAAGTCGAACTCTTAACAGTGCGCAGTTTAACTATTCAACCATCGAGAAAGAGTTACTAGCAGTTGTCTGTACTTAGATAAATTCCTGGCATACCTCGTGGGATCGCCCATAATTTGCTTTACGGATCATGCGGATCTCAAATACCTTATGTCTAAGAAATATGCCAAGCCGCGCTTAATTTTGTGGGCGCTCCTACTCCAAGAGTTTAATTTGACTATAAAAGATAAAAAAAGGAGTAGAAAATGTTGTCGCGGATCATTTGTCGTGTTTAACATTTGAGGCACCCAAGGACTAATTCCCATCATTTAATTCTTCCTGGATGAACAACTATTATTCGCTTTCTCTCTGTCGTGGTTCACTGATATTGTGAACTACCTCATGACGGGTTCAATTCAATCTCATTGGACCTCTCAAGAGAAGAGGAAGTTCTTTAGTTGGGTGCATAGGTTGTTTTTTGATGATTCGTATCTGTTTAAGTATTGCCCTGACCAGATCATCCAAAAATGTGTCCCGAATGATAAGATAGAGAGCGTAATTCAATTCCCCCACATGAAAGCTTATGGGGGCCACTTTTCCTCCAAGAAAACCGCGGCAAAAACTTTACAATGCGAACTTTATTAGCCCACACTCTTTAAGGATGCACACGAATTCTGTGTTTTGTGTGATCGTTTCCAAAAATTGGGTGTTATAACCCGTCGGAACATGATGCCAATGTCCCCCATCTTAGAAATTGACGTCTTTAACTGTTGGGGAATTGATTTCATGGGCCCATTCCCGCCATATTTTGGTAAACTTTACATCCTTATGTTCGTCGATTACGTATCCAAGTGGGTAGAGGCCATTGCGTCCAAGACCAATGATCATAGAGTGGTGTTGAAGTTCCTTAAGGAACTCATACTTTCATGTTTCAGAACTCCGAAAGCGATCATAAGCGATAACGAAACTCATTTTTTTAATTCATCGTTTGTTAACCTTATGCGAAAGTATGGGCTAATTCATAAGGTTGGAACTTCCTACCACCCGCAAATAAGTGGCCAAGATGAATTAGCCAATCAATAGATAAAGCACATCCTTGAGAAGACGGTCAATCCCGACCGTAAGGATTAGTCTCTTCGGCTTGCTGACGCATTATGGGCTTATCGTATGGCCTACAAAATTTCCTTAGGTATGTATCCATGTCATCTACCCTTTGAAATCGAATACAAAGCCTACTAGGCGATAAAAAAATTGAATTTTGATTTAGACAAAGCCGAAAAGAAGCGAATGCTCCAACTCAATGAGTTGGAAGAAATCCGGAATGATTCGTATGAAAGTGCTAGAATCTCTAAGGAACGGGTGAAAGAGAGGCACGAAAAGATCATATCCCGTAAAATATTTCACCCTCATCAAAAAGTACTCTTGTATAATTCTAGATTACATTTGTTTTCAAGGAAGTTGAGTAAAGGTGGATGGGTCCATTTGTTGTTAAGATCGTCTATCCTAACGACGTAATTGAGGTTGGGAACCCATCTGATGGAAAGTTTTTCAAGGTCAATGGTCAGCGCCTCAAACCCTTCCTATAACCATTCGACCCATCTTTGGACACAATCCCATTGTTCGACCCCATTTACGGGGTTGCATAGGACTCCAAAATCGTGTATTTTTATGCCAAGCAACCCCAGGCACATGTGGGGTTGTAATTTTTCTCCCGTACTAGTTTAATATCGTAGTTGTATCCTTTAGGTCCAAGAAATCCATGAGTCAGTAGCCTAATATGTGTAAATCAAGTGAGAGGTGTGAACAGTAAGACAGGAAGTCAGGTCCCCCCCTGCGAATCGATTCGGGTTAATGCCGAATCGATTTGCCCCATTCCAGTAGCCAAATTCTTGATTACAAATCGATTCGGGTTAATGCTGAATCGATTCAATAAATCCAAAGTGCCAGGTATCCCTTTGCGAATCGATTCGGTTAATACCGAATCGATTTGCTTAGGCTGGGTCTTAAAAATTCGACAGGTCTCTTTATTTTCCCACTTCTTTCCTTACTCTCTACTCCCTCTTGTGCTGTGCAAAATCATTTCTCTCCCACATCTTTTCTCTCCCAAAAATCTTCTCTTTTAACCATGGCGTCCTCGTCCAAGGTAACAAATTCAACCTTCTTTACTTGATTTCAAAATTTTATTTAGTGTTCTTGGTATGTAAAGTAGGGTTAAATGGTTTTTTGTTAAAAACTCACATTTTCTTCATAAAACTCCATGATTTCTCTTTGTTTTTCTTGTGAATCCCACAAATACAACTTGTTTATGTTGCTTTCATGCTTAGGTTGTATTTGTTGGGGATTTTTCACATAGGAAATGGCATTTGCACCCTACTTTCAATACAATGCACACTATGTGTTCGATAAAATGCATTAAAGGGGATTTTGTGCGCTAAAACCATATTTTCTCACCTTTTATCGCGCATTCTTTTTTATTTGTCCTTGTTTAAGTGTAGTGCATGTCGGTTACGTCTACTCCACCGATTTCTCCCGATGCGCACCCTCCGAACCTAGTTTCCCCAATTTCCACGCGTGCCTTAATTTTGTACATTACACTAATGGTGTGTGTATCAAATTAATGATTTGTAGGTTCCTACCATGCCCAATCCATCTTCCAATGCCGTTACAGGAAGGGCAGTGGTAGGTTTCGAGACTTTTTATTCGAAGGAGGAGAGGGAGTGGTATCGGGAAATGTTCCAATCTAGTCACCCGATAGTGAACGAAAAGCAGGTGATATTAGATGACATGCCTGCCTCCGTTAGAGGTTTACTCGCAAAGTTCAATTGGAAGTCACACCTGGACGAAGGAGGAGAGGTTAACAAGGACCATGTGCGCCATTTTATTCTTCACTCGTATCTCTACGCGGCGGCACGTATGAGGCTTATGTGCGAGGGAGGCAGATTTATATCTCCAAGATCATTATGGATGCACACCTTAGCGGGGCTTCTAACCCCAAAATCTTTCATTACCTGGTCTCTGCGGACTCGCCTCAGCTTTCACAAGAGGTTCTCATTGCTTGTCTAGCTCCCGACAAGGTGTGGGCTGAGGATTCTTTCCCCACCTCTCTTATGCCCGACAACCATCGTATCATCCACCGGGTTTCTATTAATTCCATTATCCCTACGCAAACCAAGGCTGTTCTTCACTCCGCCCAGGCCCACTTCCTATACCACCTTTTAGAATCCAATTCCATAGTCAAACTTCCCGCCTTAGTGCTTTAGAGGATGTTGAAGGTCACTTACTGCGATAAGGGTACTACTACTCTCCTGTACGCGCGGCTAGTGTCTCGAATTTATAAAGACGCGAAGTGTGAAGTAATGGGGACGGATAAAATTCCTCACCTACCCAAGTTGCTTGCATGGTCATCCATGACCATGTGCCAAATGGGCAATGGCACAAGTTCCATTTTAAAGTATAGACCTATATATGTATATTATAGGGGTCCAAAAATATTTTATCTATATTAAAAATGTTAATTTTTAAAATAAGTTTAATTTTTTAGGGGCCCATTTTCTAACTACACAAAAATAATTTGTACAAATAATGATTCCCACCCAACTAAAATGGGCCCCTACAATATAAGTTTAATATTTTAGGAGCCCATTTTAGGTATTTAATATCTTTGTACAATATTTTTTTTAAAGGTTCCTAAATTTATTTTCGCACAGGGCACTCCCAATCTTAGGACTGGTCCTGGCTGTTTGGCGAAAAATCAATTAAAAAGAGTTTGGGAAAGGACCATTGGGAGATAAGGAAGAAGCGTATGTTTGATTCCCCTGAGGCCCCTATGTCGAATATTCCATAGGTGCCTCTCCATGTGCCCCCCAGTCGCCTCTGTTCCACCTCCGGTCGGCCCTATTACATATCTAGGGTTGCGGATGGATGAGATGCAGGCTGATTTATTGAGTTTTTAGGCGCTTATCAAAGATATTTTTCTATGCTGGCTCGGGCCCAGATGGATCTATTTTCTCACCTCTGGGGGGCGAGGTTTCTATGCCTCCTTACCTGTATGATCCCTACTCCCCGCGAGACCCCCATGCGCCCTAGCCCTCGAGCCTCCATCCGAACCATTTGTAGGGAGCTACCATCCCCTTTATATGCTGTTGTTTTTTGTGGTTCTAAATTTGTAATGTTGTTTTAGAAACAATGATTAACGATTGTTTTATTTTGACTTTTGGTTTGAAACATTTTAGTTGTGTATTTGTGAGGGAAGAAAGATTACATTTATTGTATTTTCTAATTTTGGTTTTTGTATCGCGTGTACACAACTTATTATTAATAAGGAAATGACTCTTTTTCATTTTCTTATTTGCTCTTGTATATATCTCTCTTATGTATATATTGTTGTTATTGGTACTAACATGTAACATGTATGTTGTTGGGCATTTCTCGAGTTACTCCTTACGGGTTGACTATTTTCTAACCCTTTTTCCCTTTTTATATTTACTAATATTAGGAACAATGTTTCATGCAAGTTAGGGGGTATGGATTATATTTATGTTACCGGTTATCATGTTAGTATTTATTTATTTAATTATTTATAAAAATAATAATAATAATAAATAAATAAAATTAATTTTCTTTTTCTCTCCAATATCTCCTATGATTACTTATATGATCGACCTATTCTATTGTATAGCTATGAAGATGCTTTGATTTATTGATTTATTAGCCTTTAGCCAATTATTTTTTGCATTTATGAATAGCCTCATAAATTAAACTGTGAAGCTTTGAGCATATACACAAATAATTATTTACGATTTGGTTTAAAGCGTTTCAAATCCATAATCATCTCGCGCATGCTATACCTTACAAAAGTGAGATTCGAGACCTATCGTCATTTGTGAGCGTATACATTTATTCTATCTCTTTCTTGATAAATGGTCTTGTTGTCGATCTCATTTTCTTTTCATTGATTGCATATTAATTGGGTATCACTTGAGCATGATTTTCAAGGGTGTTGTTTCCCGAGAATCAAATGTAACTTTAAGAAAGGTTAATAGGCCCTCTTTGTATTTAACGCATATGGCCTCGACCTCACCCTTATACATGTCCCTAGTTAACCCTATTGAGCCGTATTATGACCTTTCATTTAGTCCCAAATCCCATAACCAACTCCAAATTGGAGTTTTAGACCATACGTATGTCCTCCTTTGCCTTGATTTGGGATTACTCCCGGGATTGAATGATGTTTGTTATTTATGGAATGTAAGAGAAAAGAAAAGGAGAGAAAAATAGAGAAAGAGAAAGGCAAGAAAAATTGAACAAATGGTTCCTTGTTGCGTGTATCCCATTTCACCAAGCGCATGAAAGTAAAATTCTCACTCACTTGTATATCTTGCTTTTGGAATTCGAATTCAATTCCTTATTTTGCCCACTAATCCCATATCCTGCATATTATTCATGAATCCCATTTGCCCTCATGAATTGACTTTCATTTCCTAACCTTAGCCTAGCCCAAATTCTATTCTCGAAAAGTCCTATTTGATCCTAGGGTAATTTGATTCAAAGGTTTAACATTTGCGATAATGTGTTTAAGTGCATTTCACATCGGTTAATATGCGGTATACTTTCATGAGATTGTATTTTTCACTTTTATATTCCGTCCTTCGTTAATGACATGTACGCGGCCTTGTTTCCTTTTACATTTACTCCATATGCCCGCATGTCCCATGTGTGTTACATCCTTTTTCGGAGTGTTTTCATTTTGTTGAGTGTAACAACCGGTGAGGTCTTGAGTATGCATGCTTTAACATTTAAATGGATTTTGAAAGTTTTGCCAAATCTAAATTACCACATGTGTCCGCTTATTTTCAATTTCTATGGTTTCAATTTCTATTGAAGTTACTTGTTTAATGTCAATAATTATCGTCTTTTGTATGAGCTTGGTTCACTTTGTTAATAGATTGTGCTTCTTTGATATTTGTTGAGCTACGCATTGGTTTTTTCCATATCATAGTGTGAGTTGAATTGATGTTTGTGGGTGTTATCCCTGAAAACCCTCACGAGACGACACTCGTCCCCTAGGGCCGCCTAGGAGTTTAACGGCTTATTGCATACGCTAAATGCGATCGTTTGTCCGCGAAAGTGGAATTTTCCTTCTATGTACATATTTCTTCTATTTTAGTTTTGATGATGATCTTTGTTTCTCCATACTTCAATGCTCAGGACTAGCAATGTATAAGTTAGGGGGTGTGATTAGTCACTTTTATTGTATTATATACCCCGTTAATTTGTACATTCTAGCATTCCCGTGCATGTATTTCCCGGTTCTTATGCCCATTTAGTGACTAACACCTGAATTCATCGTATTTATATTGTATGTGCCTTTATTGAGCTTTTATAGGTCTCGGGAATGCATATTGGGAAGTTTGGTTTTGATCCAGAGAAGTTTCGTAGACACTTGCACAGTCGAGGGCATTTTAGTAATTCCAGCATTCGAGTTTTGATCCATATTTCTTCACGGAAGTTGTATACCTTATTCTTATCTTCGCGTGGCCTCTGACGGTTCTTGAATTCAATCTCGAACGAAGAAGTTACAAAAGTTTCGGTGGAACTTGGAATATATAAAGCCAAAGCAATGCAACCTTCATTTTTTATCAGTAACGAATCGATTCGCCCTTATTACGAATCGATTTGGTTTCAGGCAGTGCAGCATCTCTACATTTCCGAATCGATTCGGATTGGCATCGGTTCGACCCTTCATTTCCAGCTTTCTTCTTATTACTAGTTTGCCATTTTGGATAGATTTTTTGGTATTTATCCTTATTTTCTCTTTCATTTGAGGGTATAGATTACTTGGGATATTTGTTGCTACATAAAACTCTCTCTTCTCTCTCTTAGGTCAAAAATTATTTATTGCTTTTACCTATTTGTAAAGATTGGATTACTAGTTGATTTGTAGTTATTATGCAAGAAAGGTTCATTTACTTCATTTCTACTTGTTCTATTAGCTTTAATTTACATTTGTTACCATCTCTAGTATAGTTGTGTGTTTACACATTATGGCTTCCTACAATGTGCGGTTTATTGGCATGTGTAGTCTAGTTCCTATTATGAGTAGCTAAATTTAAGGTTGAGCATTATAATCCCACCTAGGATGCTTATACTTCAAATTTAGGGTTTGGTTTAAAAGTTTCCTAATTGAAGTTTTTGTGTTTGTATTGAAGTAACCTAGCTTCTTAATTTCTCTTGTCATGCAAGGGATGGTTTTTGAAGTTTTACTTCAAACCAAACCCATTTAGCAATAACTAATTAATCCCTAGTCCTCCATCGATGAGTTCATCTTTACATGGTTGATGTTCGTACTTAATTAGTTGTGCTCGATTAGGGGTAATTTCAACCATGTCCTATTATCCTTTTAGTGAATCCAAGGTGGGAGAATGATCCTCAATCCATTTAAAATCTTGAACTCAAGCTTATCTTAGTTCGTTATATAGTTTCATAATTATTAACTAATTAATTGTTCATCAATAGCATGTTAGTTTGGAGATTACCCTCAATCACTTTTTCAAACAATTAAATCATCTTTTACACTTCTACCTTTGTAACGTTTAGAGGATCCTTTTTAACTAATTTTTGTTCTCTAAGGAGTGTTTCAATCCCTGTGGTTTACGATTCCTTACTTACCGGATATTACTTATTGTGATAGATTTACATTAGAATCATGAGCCTTTTTAGAGCACACCAGCTAGTGATCCTAGCACCACTCAATCTCCCTCCTTCACAATGTATGAGACCTGAATTTTCGATGTTATCTTTGTTGATACCTGTGCCAAAGGCTGCAAGTGAGGACATCGATGTCTACTTTGATCCTTTGCTAAAAGAATTAAATGAGTTGTGGGAAGAGGGTGTGCAATCATTTGACTCTTTTAAAAAAGAAAATTTTACGCTGGAATTTATGTTGATATGTGAAATTCATGATTTTCCATCTTATGGGATATTATCCGATTGTGTAGTACATGGCTATTTCGGGTGTCCTATTTGTGGAGATTAGATTGAATCTCCATTTCTCATCGCTAGCTTAAAAATATATACCATTGCCACAGGAGGTTTTTACCCCGCGCGCATAGTTTTAGATTTGAGAAAGGTTCAAATTTTTCCCCCCCGGGGTTGAACATAGGCTACCTCTGAGAAACGTTTCAGGTTCAGAAATTGAAAGTAAATCTTCTAATTGTGACCCTAATATGTCAGGTAACAATCCTAAATTGAAGAATGTCAAGCATAAGAAGACTCCAACTAGGAATGAAACTGAGACAAGAAAGGCTTGGTTTAGAAGGTCAATTTTATTTGACTGGCCTTATTAGAAGAATAACCCGATACGCCATGTATTGAATGTGATGTATGCGAAGAAGAACATCACTAAACATATTGTGGGCACATTCCTTGGGGAGCATTCATTCGAAGGATGGAGAAAAGGTTTGAGGGGTCTTTCTAAATGATTTCTTCTTAGTCTTGGACCCTCATTTTTTCTTTTTAGAGTTAGAGTTGTTTGTGGCTTGTCTAGGAAGTATATAAGTATTTTTGGATTTCCTATAATAGTTAAAGTTCTGGTAAGTAGGAGTGTATATCCTTTTCAGGAAACACTCATCTAGAGTATGTCCAAAAATATCGCAGTAGGAACAATAGTGATGGGTGTAGGACTTGACTTTCTTACTAAAGTCTTTGAAAATTGGCTTGGATCTATTGGGTACAGTAGTCCAGTCATTATTAGGTTTAGGTTTCTATCTTTTGTCTCTAGCAGAAGGACAAACATATTTGGTTTGACAATTTGGTTTTAACTGTTGATCGTACTGATTATGTGTTGATTGAGAGACGATTTGCTTAGGTTCACCTTTTTGAACATTTTGAGAAGTTTGACCTTGTTTTACAAAAGCAACATTTTGAGGAGAAACTTTGGTCTTACTTGTGTGCACTATTTCTCCAAAACCTAGGCCAGACTTATCTTCAGAGTCAAATTTTCTTCCCGTAATAATTTTTTTATAAGTCTTGGTTTGTGTTTCAAAGTGTTGACATTTTTTAAAAATATTTGAAACCTTTTTCTTTTACTCTTTTAGTTTAATGTGGGTTTCCTTGTATTTTTGTTCAAATTCATGGTTCTTTTGAATCAAAGAATTTATTCTCAAGTTGTAATTCTCAATCTCAATCTCATGAGCAACACATTGAGCAGTATAATCTTCAGTGTTCTTCCTAATGGTTTGGTTAAGAAAATCGATACATTCACTTAAGGTTTTTATCATCTGTTCTAGGCGAGCACTCTTCTTAATCGTTTTAGTTTATAATTCATGTAAATCAGGCAGGTCATCACTAGACTCACAATGTGCATTGTGAGAATTCTCCCCTATGATTTGATTAGGTTCTTTACTCATGCACACATTTAATTCGTCATCAACATTATCACTTTGACTCACACACAGACTTTCAGCAGTAATAGGAACAGAATTATCAACAATATCATTAACAACATCAACAAGCATAACAGGTTTATGAGCAGGCAAGCATGCATCATTATTATATATTATCTTAGCAAAGAAAGACATGCAGTACTCATTCATCTGGGTTGACTCAGTTTCATACTCATCAGAATCACTAGAGTTGCCCCATGTCTTACACATATTGGCCTTGTTATTGTTGTTAAAACTAGTTGTACATTTACTAGCATAGTGACCTAGTTGACCACAACGGTGACACTTAACATCTTTTATGTCAGGTTTAGGTATGTTGGGTCATAATTATTCCTATTGTCATAAGCGTGTTTGGTATTGTCTCTGTCATGAGGTCTGTGAGATTGATTACCTTAATAATTTGATTTTTCTTGTTTAGAGGCTACAACATTTCTAAATTTCTAAATCTTTTTGAAATTCTTGCTCATAAGAGATATTTCATTGCCAAGGTTTCCCAAATCACAGGTTTCAAGATAGTCAGTGTCCAAGTCTATCGAGTTCAATTTAGGCACTGGTAATTTAGATAAAAACACAACATTAGAACTAGAGGCTCTACTAGTCTGTCTGGTCAATTGTTTTTTGAAGTCCAGTTCCAATTCTACAGTCCTCAGTTTACTGCTAAGTAATTCAGGAGTCATATCAGGGTCATTCATTTCTTCAATAGCATATCTCTTGTTATCAAATTTAGATGGAAATAATCTAAGAATATTTGAAACAATTTCCTTTCTACTATAGGTTACACCATTTGCATGAAGTTTTGTAAAATGTCAGTTAACCATATGTAGAAGCCGTCAAAAGATTCATTGCATTCATAATCAGGGTATTATATTGTTGTATGAGCATTTGAGTTTTTCCAGCTTTGATACGTTCATCACCCTCATGAGCAATGACTAAAGTGTCCCATGCCTCTTTAGAAGTAGAACATATGGATATTATTTTGAATTCATGTTCGTTTATAGACATAAAGATGGCATTCTTTCCTTTGTTATTATCAAGAGACAGTTTTTTCTCTTCCTTAGTAAATTCACTGAGAAGTTTCTTAATTTTTGTTGGATTAGTTTCAGAAGTAGGTTTAGTAGGATGTTCATATCCAGTTTCAATTATTTCCCAGACTTCATCACCCAGGGTTCCTTGAATGAAAACAGTCATTTGCACTTTCCAGTACGAAAAATTATTTCCATCAAAGAGTGGTGGTCTGGATAGGTTACCTAACTTCTCAAATTTTTCTTCCATATTCAGAAATTTTTCCAGAAATAAGTTTCGAAAACAATTTCTCAAGTTTCAGGATCACAAAAGGTGTTCCTGCTCCGATACCAGTTAAAGAAACGCTTTAATACTAAAAGCTTTGTTTACAAGGTTGATAACAAAATGTTATGGTTGTGTAAACTCAATAAACTTTTTGGGCAAAACTCTTTTAAAAAAAACACAAGAATGTGTTGTAAAATCTGTTTCTGAATGTATGGATTAAATTTGATAGTTGATTACCTTATTTTTTAAAATCTAATAAACATCTTCTAAAATTACCATGCAGTCCCAATCACAACAACAGTTAAGAACATTCACAGAAATAGACACAGGAATTTTTAACATGGTAAAACCCTTAAGCAAGGGAAACATCCACGGTGACCTCTACGCCACAAAACAAAAACCCAATAGAATAAAAATTAGGTTACAAGACTTGAGCAAATCACAAAGATCCTAACCTAAGTTCAGAATGTACCAACACGAGATTCTCCACTCCAAAGGTAATCTGACTTGGAACTTGATCTTTTCTTGCTGCTTCTTTGTCTTTTCCTTGATTTCCTTCTCTTTGAATTCAGATTCCAGCAACTCTTTCACATTCAATATTCTCAGACAGAACCACAGTGTCTAAGTGTTCGTGTGAGATAGTGTTTGTGATGTTCTACTACATGAAAACATGCTACTAACCCTCTCAAGAATTTATACAAACAATCCTAACAAATTACAATGGTTCTAATATGAAAGTTATTTCTGAATCTTGATTTTTCAAGAAAATATTTCTTGATCTTTTATTAAACCACAGATCTCAAGGATACCTTTCTCGGAAGACGGTTCAAGGTCTTAAATAATTTTGGGGTTTTGAAAATATTTTTGAAATTGTAAACCTCCAATTGAGATCCAAACTAGACTAGAAGTCTACTTTAACAAAGCAGATTCAGATTTAACATGCAAAGACCGATTCAACAAGTTTTGACATATAAAACTTATTTTTAGATCTGTATGCCTTAAAACCTTAGCAAGAGTTCTTTTGTGTTCCTTTTATTTTTTAACACTGGTATTTAATAAATATGAAATAAAAATTAAAAACACACAACTCACTAGATCTGAAAACATATTTTTGGAAACTAAAAGTTTTTTATTTCAAAAACTCGTTGAAATGGAATAGATCTAAGATGCTAGATCTAGAAAGAGAAATAAAAAACTATAACCTGAGATGTTCTCTTTTAGAAAGACTCAGTTTCAATAATGAAACTTAAATCTCTCTTAGAGATGAGTTCTGAGAGAATCAAAAATTTGAAGAGGTCTTCAAACGAAAATACAAAACTAAGAATACAGAAACCCTAGAAGGATGTAACTCTCAAAACTAGGTTTTCTGGTGTATGGAACTTTTAGGTTTTGGTGTTTGGTTTGGGAGAAAACTCACAGAGGTTTGAACTTACGAAGAAAACTAGGGTTTCTTCTTAAAATCTCTTTCTCTTTTTTCCCTCTCTTCTCCCTTCTCTCTCTTTTTCACTCTCTTCTCTCTACTCTCTCTTTTCTCTCAGAAATGGCGAAATGATAAAATTCTCAAATTGCTGAGGGTTGATTCCTTTTTATACTAAGCGTAGAAGGATCGAGATCTTTGGCCTCAATCCAATGGCTGAGATTAAGTCTAACCCAGTTAACTTAGATTTAACGGTTTAACACAGACAGTGGATTATACGAACACTGATTTGTTAAAGCTGGGTTCACAGGGATTGAGATAAAACACATGCAGAACGTTGATTAAGTTGATCCAATGGCTGGGAAAATGTACGCGTTTTGTGTCTTACAACAAACACAATCTGAGCCGACAGAACGTGTACGCACCAGATGTGATTAAAAACGCGTATATGAAAATAATTACAACGCACACCTTCAATTCTCAAGCACTTTCGAATTCCATTGAGGCAAATAATCAGCATAGAAAATAAGTTTCTGAAATTCAACTTTTAGCCACAATACTTTTAAAAACCAAATTTTAATTAATTCAAAAATCTTTAAAAATTATTTAAAATTATATAAAATGATTTGAATTGAATTAAATTGATTTTTCAAAGGTTTGAAGTGTTAAAAACAACCATTAAATGAATAGATGGTATGTGTAATGCAGTGTAAGTGTCCTATTTGTGGTTTTTAGGGTTTAGAATTAACTTCCCTTTGAAGGTTCTCTTGGAGTGGATTTCTTCACGGAGTATGTACCTTTGAGGAGACGGAGTTCTCAAACTATTCTAACCCATTTTATCTGTATATCCAAACTAGTTGGAGCTCCTATATATGCAGACTCAAGTGAGTCAATATATAGTGTGTTCTCAGAGATAGTAAGAATAGAGTATCCGGGAGCAGTGTTTAGGTTCCAGGGGACTTTTGGACTAGTAGGAACTCGCAATTGAGTAAACGAGTCATTTTTGGGTTTATAAGGGACAAGCCCTTATTTCACTCTTATAAGTCACGAGAGAGAGGAAGATAAAGAAAGAAAAAGAGAGAAAAGAATAAGGAAAGAAATGAATAGGATAAAGGAAGAGAGAAAAGGCGATTCCGGGCCAAACTCTACGGGATTCGACTCGAAGTCGTCGGATTTCATCCACGAGGCAAGTATTTACTTGCTTTATTCATTTGAGTGTATATCTCATATTATAGTTGGTAAACTAGATAAATTTTGGGTTAGAACCCTTAAAATAAAATTGGGGAAATTTTATTTTGAGTTAAAACATTGATGTGTTGTTAACTCCTTAAGAATTATAGTGTTAAAATCATGTTAATGGTGTGCGTAGAGGAACTGACATGGGAGAAATTGATAAACTAGGGATTTAATGATTTTAGGGTTTAAATCTTAGAGAAATGGTTTAATACCACAAATTAATTGATGCGTTAGTTAGAAATCAGTGTTAGGATGATTATAGTGTTGTTGGTTGAGATTAAAAACCATAAAAATGGAGATTTGGTTTATATTTGGGATTTTTGGAGATTGAGAAATCGCCCAAACAGTGCCCGCCGAATAGGACGAATCGATTCAGGTCGGACCAAATCAATTCGCATAAGGGGATCTGAAGGCTGTCTCAGGACGAATCAATTCGGATTGAGACCGAATCGATTCGCCTTTGGGGACCTTCTTGCAGAGCACTTTATGAATCAATTCGCTAGCCCGAATCGATTCGCATTTGGGGGCGAATCGATTCACCTTTGCTAAATTTGACAGTTTTCTTCCCTTAAGTGTATGGGGAGTTAAATCACAATTGGAGATTTTTGTAGGGGATTCTTGACGTGGTATTAGTAATCCTAGGTAACAGAGTTGAGGGTGGGTAGACCTTGGATTAGAAGAGAGAACCTTGGATTAGTTAAGGGTACAATCCGGGGTATGGACCTAATGAATGTTTAGGACGAGAGACATTCGAGAAAATTATTCGACAAGCGTATGTAGATATATTTATGCGGTTTGGATAAATATGGGCCAATAGAAATAGAGTAAATCCTAGGACGCGACTAGGATGGAAGTTAGGATATGGGCTAAAGATAACTGAGCAGTTATTCTATACGTCTATTGTCGACTATTATTATAGGTGAAGTGATACCTATGGAATTAAGATAAGTAGTTGGTATACTTATTTAATTATTACGAATTGGTATATTCGGGTTCATATTATAACCCTTAAAAGTGATTATGGTGCGAGTTATATTTAAGTAAGAGAATACTTATGGGTTTAGTATTTTAAGTGTATGAATACTTATATACTATTACGAATGGGAACATTCGGGTTATTGGCTGTCGCTATAAGAATTCAGAAATTATAGCCAGAGAATATTGAGGAATGTTATATTATATACGTGTATTGTTACGGTATATATATACGACTTGTTTACAAATATATTGGTATGCAAATGATATATTTATGTATCTTTATATCTCTAGTACTATCTAGGGAGGTTGCACGATGAGGGTGAATCCCCTGGCTTACGGAGCAGGGAGAGTATATCCCCAGGTCATATCAACCCGCATATGGGTGAGATATTTTTATCCCACTTTCAGGAGGGAATGTGACCGCCTCCACCGCTTTGTACTTCTACCATGATCGTGAGAGAGTCTGACTTAGTATCGGGGTTAATTTGAGCAAACTCGAATTTGGATAGGTACTTTGAGACTGCATCCTCGAGGTATAGCTCGATGGGATGGTTATTATACTTATGATTGTAAAATAGGTATAAATATACTTGTGTTTATAGTATATCTCTTGTATATGAAGATGATATATCATATAACCTTAATTGGTGTAAAGTGTAAAATGAATAAAAGGTTCTTCTTCTGGTAGTTTTATATCCGGAGTAAGACAAATGTGAATCGCAGGTTCAAGTGAGAACTATATAATAAGGGATATTATATGTTAAAGTTAAAATGGTATTTTAAACTAGTGAAAGTTACGAAAAATGAATGATATAGTTATAAATAGAAACGAGGAATATATATACATATATCTAATCGAGAATTATATCCATTAAATCTTATGTATTAGCTTACAATATAACATAGTATATCACGCCAGGTAGGTGATAGTAATGAGGATTCAGAAGTTGTGTGAAAGAGATTAGTTAGGCGGGGTAGCTTAACGAGGTTGTTTAAAATGAATGCGATAGATGTGCACTATTAGAAGAGGGGTGAGGTGTATCTCATGGGAGTGCGATACCAGTTTTAAATATGAGAGATTTCATATTTTAAAAATATGTCATTCGATGCACTTGATGAATATTTTCAAAACTCGGGCCCTGGCCTGTTTCTCTATTTTTCCCTCTTGCTATATATGTATATATATATTAGGTGTCCAGACACAGGGACACCTGGATGATAATTCTTTCGAGTGAGATGTTTAGTGCAGCAGTTGTGAATACATGCAGGTTTATAGTTGATGCTTCTATCCTCGAGATCTAAATAGGAAGCTTTGTAGAACACTCGGGCCGATAGCCCAACTATATTCATTTATTCTTTTACCGCATTTCAGTTTGCGGAATTCGATTTGGTTGTATTATTGTACCGAGAGTTCAGTTATTTATTTCATTTCAGTTATTGTATATAAACTATTGTGATTGTTTACTTAGTTGGTTTGATTAAAAAGGATTAGTTAAATAAAATTTTGATGCCAGCCTAATAAGTTATTAGTAATTAAATTGGTTTTCGATAGTGATGCTGAGAATGAACCATATGAGATTCTTGATTTAATCTGGTAAAGGATTGATCACCCGATATTTTATTAGGCGGGGTGCCACACTTGTATTCTTCTAGTGCTTTGTTAACTTGTATTCTTATAGTGCTTTGTTATTCTTGGATTTAAATCAAAATTGATTTTTTGGTTAGTGAATATGTTAATTTAGATTTTAATCAATTTAAGAAAAGTCCCTGACATGACCCAAAATTGAAATAATATTTAGATTTATAATGTTCTTAACTTGTATTCTTCTAGTGCTTTGTTATTCTCGAATTTGAATCAAAATTGGTTTTTGGTTAGTGAATATGTTAATTTGGATTTTAATCAATTTAAGCATTAATTCAAAGTCCGTGACATGACCTCTAATTGAAACAATATTTAGATTTATAATGTCGTTAACTTGTATTATTCTTGTTCTTTATTAACTTGTATTCTTCTAGTACTTTGTACAATATTTTTATTCATTTGTATTTGATTTTTTTCTCATATATATGTTTATACTAATAACAATAATTTTTACAAGAAATGTCTTCACCAGGGCATCACGGTAGCGAAAGAGAGGAAGGCTTGTCTTTCACTAGGCCCCCAAAATGGGGCAAATTGGGGTCCCTCATCAAGAACAAGACGGCCTTATAGGCTAGGGCCCTGCAGTTGCTGAAGACTATCATCGGCTCGGGGTACACGGATTGGAGGAAGGTGCCCTTCGAGCTCAAGATGGCCATATGGGGGCATTATAGGTAGTTACTCACTTTTTTTTTTATTTTGTATTTATAATTATATTTATATTTATATTATATTTAATAATTTAAATACAACTAACACTTACTTTCTTTTTGGTTTGTATTTGTTTGACAGGAACAATTCGGCGTGCCCCCATATGTCCGCGACTCCATGTTCGAACAATTGAGAGATCAATACAAAACGTGGAAGAAAAACATGTGGACATGGTAATTTGGGCAAGATCGAAAGTCCATTTTAAGGGTCCGTGACACAGTATCGCCAAAGGAGCCAATATCATTGGCAAGTTGGCAGTAGTTTGTTGATAATGAGATATCGGATAGGCAATTGTCCTCTCGTCAATCAGGGAGGGCAAATTAGGAAAAAATGTTCGACGTGCACTACTCGGGGCGTACGTCTTATGCCGAGGTGGAGCACATGATGCTAAGTTTTTAATTTTCTTTCATTTTAGTTTTACACTAAGCCAAGTGCTCGGGGCGAACAAGGGGGTGAGCCTCGGGTGGGGAAGTCGAGGGTCACTGGGATTGAGACGATCAACACCGAGTTGGCTCGTAAGGTGGACACCCAGGACGATAAGTTAGAAAGGTTGGAGGCACTACAACATAATGTCTATTTAGTAACTAATAGATTATTTAATTTGTAAGTGTTTAAAACACTTACATAATTTACAACGGTTTTGGACCCTTACAAAATTTATAAGTGTTCAAAACCATTGTAAAATTTGTGATAGTTACTTAATTGGTAGGTAGGATAACCTAAAAGGGTTGCATACTAAAAAAAATTAGTCTGAATCTCCTCACTAAATTATTTTATTTGGTGCGTATGTCTAATTTGATAACTGTCTGTTAAATATTTGGTGCGTATTATTCATACACGATTAATAGTTTGGAATAATGGTGCGTATGTATAATTTGATTACTATCTAGTTTGTGATTGTCACCCCAAGTGGGAATTAATAGTTAAATTAATGATTTGGGTCTGCCGAATCTGGGTTTTGAATAATTGTAAAGAGGTTTGGGTCTGTCAACCACATTTTAAAAAAATTATTAAAAAAAACTTGGAGAGTCAGAGTCATTGACAAGCTAAACCTTCAATATGTACAGGGTGATACAAACTCCCTATGTAGGAAAAGCACTGCTCGAAACTAAAATTTGTTTTTTTTTCTTTTTTTGAACCAAAAAGTAATGCTGAGTTGGGGTTTGACGTGTTTGGGTTTAGGGTTGGGTGTGTTTATGTTATCTTTCAAATACAAAGAAGATTATTTCTGATTTCAACCATAAAAATATTTAATTTATACTTCATTTGGTTATAAATTCTATTATATGAGATTTTAAGATCATGTTATATATATTGATAAAAAATATTTTACCAAAATAGGGGTTGTCGGATTTAGTGACTATTAAGTTGTAAACTAGTTCATGTTTGCTTAAAAAATCCACTCGTAATCACCTTTTTACTTTATTAAACATTAATCAAAGATTGTGAACACTATACTATTTCTTTACCTGTTGCCTAACCCTTAGATATTAAATCGTATATATTAATTTTTTACTAATGTATCTCAACATATAGAATGTCATCGGAAGTTAGTAAATAGTGGATGAAGGAACGTGAAAGAGGAAATGCAAAATACATTAATGGGGTTGCTAAGTTCATTGATTTTGTGAAGAATAATTGTGGTGGCGAAACCTTATTTTCATGCCCATGCATAAAATGTGAAAATGGGAAGTTGTTGGGGCTTGAAGACGTCCATTTTTATTTGCTTCGTTCTGGTATATACAAGTCTTACACGTTTTGGCGTTTTCATGGTGAAAAGGAAGTCGGTTAAAATAACAGAAGAAGAACCCACTGAAAGTGTTGAATGCAATGACCTGTGATTAGGCATATATTCTTCCATATTTATCCCTTTAATTTAGTTACTTTTAGCCCCTCGAACAACGTAATCAATTTGATTTATCTCATAATCTTGCTACTGACTTATTTTAACGAGTACCCCGAGTTTCTGATATTTCGTACTAATTTTACAATATTTCATGTCAATAAAGAAAGAAAGAAATCGGAAGAATAGAGAAAGAAAAGAAGAAAAAGTTAAAAGGGAAAAGTTATAATTTTTACCCAGAATTCGGATGAGGCATCTAAAGAAAAGTTTAAGATATCAAGTTTACGAGTACATAGGAAGAAACAGTACCTCACTCGAAGTCCGGTGTGAAAGTTATGAGCAGTCAAAGATAGAAGAAAAAGTCAAAGAAAATCGAATCGATCCGGATTGGACCGATCCGAAATGCAAAGTTCCAGTGAACCCCGGACCGAAGACGGATCGAAGTTGAGGGAAATTAAACGAAACAATCCGTACCGGACCGATTTGGTCAGAAAAAAAAGAATCGATTCGGATCCAAGTCGAATCAAACCGAAGAAGGACCGGACCGGTCCGACTATCGCAATTTTAGTTTTTCACTCTTCCTCCAATGGAGAGTCCTGGTTAAGCTAAAACTCTTGAAGTCATGTAGGGTATTTAACCCCAATTTATTATCATTTTAAGGGCGGAAAAATCATCTAATTTTTTCCTTTTCAGTTAAAACCCTAGTTTGAAGATTTATTGCATTTTTAATTCCAAGGTTGAAGTTTGTTCAGATTTCTGTGATTACAAATAATTTTAGTTGATGTTTTTAGTGCTTTGGTAAGTTAGTTGATTACTTTCTTCTGTTTAATCCTCCTTCTACATCATTCTTCATTTCTCCCTTAGTTTAATCATGATTTCCTGCAATTCAACAATCGTTTTCATTAATTTCATCATGTTAGGCTAGGTTTTTAAAGGTCGAGATACATGAACTCAACCTGATGTGGTAGTTGCATGTGTATAAAATTAGTCCTCTAAATTTAATGATTTATTACGACCGTATTACATAGCAACACAACCATTGTAGATCTGTGGATCTCGTTTGCTTTCGGGTAATCGGGATGCTTTAGAATGCAATGCAAATGTCGCTATCGCGTGTATCGATTTACTCATCCTCTGATTAAGTATGATCTGCTCAATCCTCATATACTTAATGCTTGGGAGTACTAAATTCTGGGTCTGATTAATCATTTAAATTTACGATTAGTTTTATACCAGCAATACACTAGGGTTGAGGGATTGTATTCCCGTCCTGTTTTCTTCATCATATAGTTTGAGTTTTAAATCATTCATCGTTAGTATTTTAGGTAATTTAGAATAGTTGCACTTCTTTCATAATTTCAAAATTGCATTTAGTTGTAGTCAATTCTCAAACCAAATCGACTTTCCTTTCTTTTTAGAGTCAGAGTTAGGATTTCTTCGTCTATCCAACGTCGTTACAATTCCATTGTCCTATTTCCCTGAGGATTGATACCCGACTTATCGGATTATTACTTGAGCGACAGGCTTGCACTTAAGCCTAGAGAGTACGCACTTCTGAGACACATTCTTAGTTACGTTAAGTTTTTGGCGCCGTTGCTGGGGAATTAGGTAGACTTAGGATTAGATCAAGTCAAGCTAAAACTTTGACCAAAATTTCTAAAAAAATCCAAAAACATAAAAAAAAAAAATTAAAAGCACCAAAATATTCCTCATCATATCTCATAAGACAGTTAATGCAAAATTCTGAACTCACTTCAACTCCCCATTATACTCTAACCCACATTCACGAAAATCCAATAATTGAGTACGACACTGATAGCCCTCACACTCCTAACGCTCCACAATTCTGGGTTCCACCTCCCACACCGTCGCACTCAATCGCAAATAACACTCCGTTTTCCCTCTTAGGACACACTTTAGAATGCGTTCCGAGTATACCAAGTGAGGACACAGAGTCTTTGAGTGAGAGAAATATGTCACAACACGGTAGTGCAGCTGCCGGTGAGGGAGAGGCCCCATATTGCCCTTTGAGAGACACCTTATATCCCGAGCGCACTGTCACTCCGGGATGCATTTTACTCCCGTATAATGCAGGGAAATTTTGCTTTAGGAATGGGATGATCCAGATCCTTCCCACTTACCATGGAATGGATTCAGAAAAGCCATATGCCCACATCATGGAATTTGAGGAGGCGTGCGAGACTCTCAGTGATCAAACTTGCACAAAAGATATGCTCCGCCTTAAACTCTTCCCATTCTCACTAAAGGATAAGGCTAAGACCTTGTTATGGTCTTTACCTCCAAATTCAATTTCATCATGGAACGAGTTACAATCTAAATTTCTCAAGAAATTCTTTCCTCCACATCAAACGAACTCCATCAAGGCTCAAATTCAAACTTTCCGACAATTAGAAAATGAGTCGTTCGATCGATGCTTCGAGCGTTTCAATGAGTTAATTACTTTGTGTCCCCATCATGGTTTTGATAAAATGCAAATAATTTCCTTTATCCATAATGGGATGAACATTAATTCCAAGAAACTCGTTGAAATCATGTGCGATGGTCCATTTATTGACTTAGACGCCAATGATGCTGAGCTTCACCTGAGGTATGTCGCCGAGACTACCCAATCCTGGGATACATCTGACCCTAATACTCAAAATCTAAATCGCCAAGTGACCACCACTCCATCGGCGTCTGGCCTATTTCACGTAGAAAATAATTCTATGACGGACTGTCGACTCGATGTAATTGAGAAAGGAATGCGAAACCTGCTTGAAGTATATGGAAGAGGATTAACTGGATCCATCCCAACCCCTGTCTAGAAGGTGTGTGAAATTTATGAGGCGGGTTATTCAACTGAGGAATGCCCGACTATACTCACCTACAAAGTTATGCTTCAAGAGCAAGTCAGTGGTATAGGAGGATTTAAGGGTAATTTCGGTGCACCGCATGGGAATTCTTACAACCCTTCATGGAAAAACCATCCTGGTTTTAGCTATAGGCAATAACATGCTGCGATGAATCCTAATTTACATGTTGCCCCTCCTCCACCACCGCATTTTCAACAAGTTCCACACATGCAAGGACATGTGAAAGAACCACCACCTCAAGGAGCATATATCACTCCACCGCGGAGAAATATCAAAGATACGATCAACCAATTTATCAATACCCAAAATGCAACTAATGCTAGGCATGAGCGCATGATCAATGACATGAATGCAAACATTTCAAAGTTACAATCATCGTTGAGTATCCAAGAGAAAGGCAAGTTTCCTGCCCAGGGCCAAAGATCGCCCCAAGGTCAAACTAGTGTTAGCTCCACCTCAACAGAACATCAGAAGCAATGTCAAGCTGTGACCACTCTTCGTAGTGGGAGAGTCATTGATTTATCACCTCCCCCACACGATGCAACCAAAGACAAGGAGATTTCTCCCCACACGAAAGAGGCCAAAGATGTCCCCTTGAATGAGAGTGATAAAGAAAACACTAGTGAGCCCGAGGTAGTAGTGAAACCACCCACCGTGGCACGTGATGAAGTGCTAGATGTGCTTAAGCAAGTAAAGTTAAATTTACCTTCCCTCGATGCCATTAAGCAAATTCCAGCTTATGAGAAAGTCCTCAAGGATTGTTAACAGTTAAGAGAAAGATGAAGGTAAAGAAAAACGTCTTTCTAGCACAGAACGTGAGTTCCATCCTACTCAATGATCTCCCGCCCAAATTCAAAGATCCCGGTGCACCCACCATTTCCTGCATCATTGGAGAAAATAAAATTGAAAAAGCCTTACTTGATTTGGGAGCAAGTGTCAATATCCTCCCTTACTCCATCTATAGGCAACTTGATCTGGGCGACCTCAAGCCCACAAAGATTACTCTCTAGTTAGCGGATCGAACCGTGAAGATCCCAAGAGGTATAGTTGAGGATGTGATCGTCAAAGTTGACACTTTCTACTTCCTGGTAAACTTTGTCATTTGGGCCACGGAGCCCTCCTTCACCTCGAGCAATCATGTTCCCATCATTCTTGGGCGCCCATTCTTAGATACGGCTAATGCAATTATTAATACTCAAAATGGGGAGATGTAACTCACCTTTTGGAACATGACCTTAGAGACTAACATCTTCCATATAGCCCCACATACGGGGGAAGAAGATGAACTTCACACGGTAAGCCTAATCAATGAGATCGTAGAGGAATATTTTAAGGAAAATTATTATGAAGATGCCCTAGGGTCCTGTTTAGTATCGAGCCACGAGAGTGAGGGAACGTACACCTAATTAGAGAGGGAAGTTGAGGAGTTAAGAGAGTTACTTTATGAGAGAGCGTCGAACGAGGACACGATAAGTTGGGTTTCTCGATTCGAGGAGTTACCGTCGAGGGAGACACGCATGGTTCCCTCCAGCAATAAATTTCTGACCCTCGAATTGAAAAAACTATCCTCCCATATTAAATATGCATACCTAGGAGAGGATGAGATATTTCCTGTTGTTGTCTCCTCTAGCCTAGACGAAGAGCAGGAGGGGAAACTGTTAAAGATTATGAGGAAGCACCAAAGTGCTTTCGGTTGGTGTATTGCTGATTTGATAGGAATATATCATTTGATTTGCACGCATAAGATCCATCTCGAAGAGGATGTCAAACCCTCGAGAGAAATGGAAAGAAGGCTAAACCCTAATACGAAAGAAGTGGTGAGGAAATAAATCATTAAGCTATTGGATGCCAGGATTATCTACCCAATCTCGGATAGAAAATGGGTTAGCCCTATTCAAGTTGTCCCGAAGAAGTCGGGCATGACAGTGATTGAGAATGCTAAAGGAGAGCTAGTTCCCCAACGTACCACCACCGGGTGGCACATTTTCATTGATTACCGGAAACTCAATGCGGGAACTAGGAAAGACCATTTCCCCTTACCATTTATTGATCAGATTCTTGAGAGACTAGCGGGACACCCTTACTATTGCTTCCTTGATGGTTATTTCGGATATAACCAAATTGAGGTAGATGTACTTGACCAGGAGAAAATGACCTTCACTTGCACTTTTGGTACGTTTGCCTACAAACGTATGTCATTCGGCTTATGTAATGCACCCGTGACCTTTTAAAGGTGCATGTTGAACCTATTTAGCGACATGGTCGAGAGAGGACTTGAAGTGTTCATGGACGATTTTAGCATTTTTGGCACCTCTTTCGATCTATGTCTTGAAAAATTGGAAAAGGTACTTGCCCGGTGTGTGGAAAATAACTTAGTGCTAAATTGGGAGAAATGTCATTTTATGGTCACTGAGGGAATGGTTCTTGGCCACATAGTTTCATCTAAGGGGATAGAAGTTGATAGAGCTAAGATAGATGCCATAGCCGATCTACCCCCACCAAAATTGCTCAAAGATGTGCGCTCCTTCTTGGGCCACGCGGGGTTTTATAAAAGGTTCATTAAGGACTTTAGCGCCATCGCTAGGCCCTTAAGCAACCTACTCATGAAGGACACCCCATTTGAGTGGACGGAAGCATGCCATTGCGCTTTTGAAAAACTGAAAACCATGCTTGTGTCCCCTCCCATCATGCAAGTTTCGGATTGGTCTTTACCATTCGAACTTATGTGTGATGCTATCGACTACGCGATAGAGGCTGTTTTGGGCCAAAGAAAAGACAAATAGGCTTATGTCATCTACTACGCTATCCGGACTCTTACCAGACCACAACTCAATTACTCCGCTACAGAGAAGGAGTTGCTAGCAGTAGTCTTTTCCCTTGATAAATTTTGGTCCTATCTTATCGGTTATCCCATCACTTGCTTCACCGACCACGCAGCATTAAAATACTTACTTGTGAAGAAAGATGTAAAGTCGCGCCTCATAAGGTGGATCCTACTCCTACAAGAGTTTAATCTCTCCATTAAAGATAAGAAAGGAGTAGAAAATGTCGTTGCCGACCACTTATCACGGCTTTCCTTCGACGTTCCTAGTGATCCAATACCCACAGACGAATACTTTTTGGATGTGAAACTCTTTGCTACCTCTTCTTTGCCTTGGTTTGTGGATATCGTGAACTATCTTGTCACGGGAGTCGTCCCTCCCGATTGGACACCGCAAGATAAGAAGAGGTTTATTACTTGGTCGTGCATGTTTTTCTATGATGAACCTTTCCTGTTTAAATATTGCACCGACCAAATCATCCAACGCTGTGTACCGGATGACGAGATCCCCAAAGTTATCCAATTCTGTCATTCGAAAGCTTGTGGAGGTCACTTTTAGACGAAAAAGATGGTAGCTAAGATTCTTCAATGCAGCCTCTATTGGCCCATAATCTTTCGGGATGTGAATAATTGTTGCAAATCATACGATAGGTGTCAAAGGATGGGAGCAATCACCCAACGAGACATGATGCCATTGACCCCAATACTCATTATTGAGATTTTCGACTGCTGGGATATTGACTTCATGGGCCTTTTCCCCTATATTTTGGTTTCCTATACATCTTTGTCACGGTAGACTACGTTTCTAAATGGGTGGAAGCTATAGCTACCAAGACAAATGACAACGAAATGGGGATTAAGTTCTTACAGGAACACATACTTTTCCGCTTCGGTGCTCCGAAAGCAATAATTAGTGATAATGGCACGCACTTTTGTAATAGGCCATTCGAGAAGCTTATGAGAAAGTATGGCATCGTTCACAAGGTTGGAACACCCTATCACCCACAAACGAACGGGCAGGCCGAGCTAGCGAATTGAGAAATGAAGCATATCCTCGAGAAAACCGTCGATCCTAACCGGAAAGATTGGTCCCTTCTCTTGAACGATTCACTATGGGCCTATCGCACTGCATATAAAAATCCGCTCGGTATGTCCCCATTCTACTTTGTGTATGGAAAACCTTTCCATCTTCCCGTGGAATTAGAGCACAAGGCATATTAGGCAATTAAGAAGCTGAATTATGATATGGATAAAGCTGGTGAAGCTCGCAAGCTTCAATTAAATGAGTTAGAAGAAATATGCAATGATGCGTATGAGAACGCAAAAATTTCCAAAGAAAGGATGAAACTCGCTCACGATAACATCATTCAATGCAAAGAATTTCTTCCCGGACAAAAAGTGCTTCATCTATTTTCGGGCAAGTTGCAGTCACGATGGAGTGGCCCATTCGTTGTAAGGAATGTTTTCCCTCACGGAGCTATAGAAAAAGACGATTTAAAAGGGGGAAATACGTTCATGGTAAATGAACAACGCCTAAAGCCATATCTAGAGGCGTGTATGGACGAAGTCGACATCATTTGGTTATCGAATCTCATTTACGGGGCTGAGTGAGCTGCTACAGTGAGGTCGTCGCACCCCCGATGCGTATGGGGTTAATTCTTGTGTATAGTAGATGAGAGTCGCATGAGTAGTGAGAGTCACTAGGCTTAGGATACAATAAGGTTAAAGCATGCACATGTTTCGAGAGATTGAGTCTAGTTACATTTCCATAAGCATCGAGAGGGTGTTAAGTCCTAATTGATAGGAAGTATTGTTGAGTGTCAAAAAATTTCGGGGAGAGAAATCACAATTAAGTTAGGGGGAGAAATCCTGCTCAGTCCAAGAACCAGATCAGTTCTTTTATTTTTGAGCCGGACAGGTCCACCCCGGATCGATTTGTTTCTTTTACAGTTGGATCGGTCCGGTGATTTAAAAACTCAAAAAATAAAAGGATCGGACCGAACCGGTCTTGGAATAGCCAGATCGGTCCGATTTTTTGCAGTTTTTCCTCTTTCCCTAGGTATACCCCCTTCTCCCCAATCCATTCCCTTCCCTTCAAATTCGTACAACCACTTCCTCCCCTTCAATTTCCCTCCCAAATACATCCCCTTTTCCCTCCAAACTCTTTCCCTCCATTTCTAAACCCTTCCCACACTTCTCACCTATAAATACACACCCATATCCTCCACTTTTCTCCACACCTTCAACTACATCACTTCTCTTTTCTCTCTACCTATCTTTTTAGCACCCTCTCCTTGTCATAATGGCCCAAAGAGTTGCCCCCATCAAATATGACTCAACTAAAAGTTTACCCTCCAGCCATCATGATTTTCGTTCCCGCCAAGAGGAGCATTGGTGCAACCATTTCTTTGGTCCGGATCGCAAACTCCACATGGAGCGAGCAGTCCAATGGACAGGGCTGCCCAATTCCGTCACCGCCCTCTTTATGCCTAAGGGTTAGTGTCATTTTCTTAATGAACCATACGAAGCGGTTTGGGCCACCGAGGTACGCTCTTTCTATGGATTCCTTGTTTGAACGGACCAATTTGAGTCTCAAGCATATGTCGATGGTACCGTCGTTCCTTTCTCTTTGGTCATTCTCACGGCCAAGTTGCGCGAATATGACGTTCCAGATCTTCAAGACTACACATACCCAAAGAATGTCCCCCCGGTAGCCAAGGAACTAATTATGGAGAAAATTACCCCCGATATTACTTGGAGGGAGAGACTGTCCATGTTGGCCAACTTAACGAGACAGCACGCCTTACATTTCAAATTGTGTGTGTTAATATTTTGCAAACTTCCAATAATTCCGTAATGCGTCCCCGTCAAGCCACATTGACATATCACCTCTTCGATCCTAACACTTCAATTCACTTGGCTCGCACCCTATACGCTGACATTATCATTGCAGCCATGGATGAGAAAGGCACAGCACCACTTCCATATGCACGCCTGACTACCTTCATTATCAAAGACGCTGGCATTGTTGCTCCGCTAGACCCTACTCGCCTCCCCGGTCCCTTTGGAAAAGGAACCCGCGCTCGGAGCGCCAAAAAGCTGGCCATCCTTCGGGTAAAGCATGGAAGTGATGACGAGGTTGATGATGCCTCAAGCAAGGAAGAGGAAGAGGCAGGTGCCGATGTCGAGATGGGAGAAGTGGGTGTTGATGAAGAGTCGGCCAAAGAAGAAGAATACCCAGATTTCGAATGAGCAGGTAGCGAGCTCACTAATAGAATGTCGACTCTCGAGATGAAATTCAACGATTTTATGACCGACTACCGACGCAATACAAATATGTTGTTTCGCTTCTAAGCAGACTTGTACAGACGCCATGGGGATTCAAACGAGCCATTTCCATCCTACTTTTATAACCCTTATGGCCTCGACGCGCCCAGCTCTTCCCACCCACCGCCCTAGTGAAGTTTTGTTGGTTTATGTGTCAGTTTTTAGTTATTTGTCTAGGTTACATGGTTGTATGCACCTTCATGTTATTCTACCACAGTCCTTTTATATTAAAGTTCGCATTTTCTCCATTTGTTTGCTTTTTTTATCGCACTTATTATTTTACCTTGTTTAGCTTTTCGTCCTTTTGATTGAGGACAATGCAAAAGTCTAAGTTAGGGGGGGTGACAAGTGCATATTCTTAAAACTTCATAAATTTTCAAAAAAGCCCAAAAATTTCAAAAAAAAATCATAAAATGTTGAAAAATCCAAAAATATTTTTCTTCGAAATAAATAAAAATTGGTATTCAAAATTTTCAAAAATATCATTAAAAGTCGGTTTAAAGTCTCGAATTGTAAAAACACAATACACAAAGCCGAAATTGACCAAAGATGGAAATTGAGCGAACATAGATGACTTAACGAATAAATGTGGAGACTAACAACCCCGATGAGATTCGAGCCTTTCGTCTTTGTGAAAATTATAAATCAATCTGAGTTAATTGTTAACTCAAAGTTCTTTTCAGCGCCTAAAAAGTCATCGAGGATCTCAATCCTTTCATTTTGATCGATTATGGAAAATGTGTGTGATATTGACTTGAAAAGCGCGCTACAAATCTCTAAATTAAATTCATCTCGAAACACATATGGTAAATTAATAAGTAATTCGAACAATGAAGTAGGTCATCGTTTGTTACCCAAAAATATTAGCCATAAAAATATGTGAAAAATTATCCCTTTGATAACCCAATTGAGCCGAATAAAAGTTATCCTTTTCGTTTGGTAACCCGAAAAACCCAAGTAGCGCGGAATTACGAAAATGGAATCACCATTAAAGTCCGAAAAGTGCATAAGAAGGGGCAAGAAAAAGAATAGAAATGCTCAACAAAAATAGCAAGAAAAGAAAAGAAGTGAAAAACAGAAAAAATAGAGAAAAGGAATATAAAATGAGCAAAAGCCCGAAAAAGCACTAAGGGACATCATAAGAAAAAAAATTCAATTTCGAATTTCCCAACCATTTCTATATTACCTAATACACCTATAACCTGAAAAGTCCTACCGAGTCCGGAATGCTAAATTGATTACCGCGTGGAGAGCTAAAACACACAAAAGATAATAAAAGAGATTAAATGCGTGAAAAAAAGGCGATGTTCCCTTTTCCCAATGACCGTATTCAGTTGATGAGATCCAATCACCATATATTTCCGTCTTTCTACTTGTGTGCATGACTTTGCATCCATTATATGTACTCTTTTTATCACGCACACCGAGAGAATAGCCACACTCCGAGTGATTCATTTGTGAGAGCATCCCGTGAGATTTTGAAATCGAAATGAATTTTCAGATAAGTAACGTAATGGTCAATCGGTGGAAATTCGCGGTTAAATTTTGGGCTTCGCACACACGCACTACGATTTGAGACTCTTGAACATAACTTGATGATGATTATTTTCTGGGAAATTTTGAATTATAAAATTTTTGCGTATTTTGAATTTCTTTGAGTCGAATTTTGTGGGTATATTCTCTACAAACCCTCATGAGACACAACTCGTCCTACTAGGGTAACCTAAGGGTTTAAAGGCTTGTTGCATATGCTAAATTTAATCGCTTGCCCGCGAAAAAGGTATTCTATCCCAATAAAATGATTTTCTAGAGTTGAGTCTTGCTACGATTCTTTTACATTGCTCGGGACGTACAAAGTTCTAAGTTATGGGGGTTTGATTAGGCATAAATTCTTCCATATTTATCCCTTTAATTTAGTTACTTTTAGCACCTCGAACAACGTAATCAATTTGATTTTATCCCATAATCTTGCTACTGACTTATTCTAACGAGTACCCTGAGTTTCTGGTATTTCGTACTAATTTTATAGGTATTTGATGTCAATAAAGAAAGAAAGAAACCGGAAGAATAGAGAAAGAAAAGAAGAAAAAATCAAAAGGGCAAAGTTGTAATTTTTACCCATAATTCGGATGAGGCATTTAAAGAAAAGTTGAAGATATCAAGTTTACGAGTACATAGGAAGAAACGGTACATCAATCGGAGTCCCGGTGTGAAAGTTATGAGCAGTCAAAGATAGAAGAAAAAGTTAAAGAAAAATCGGATCGATCCGGATCGGACCGATCCAAAATACAAAGTTCCAGTGAACCCCGGACCGAAGACGAATCGAAGTTGAGGGAAATTAAATGAACCGATCCGTACCGGACCGATCTAGTCAGAAAAGAAAATAATCGATCCGGATCCAAGTCGAACCAAACCGAAGAAGGACCGGACCGATCCGACTGTCACAATTTTAGTTTTTCACTCTTCCTCCAATGGAGAGTCCTGGTTAAGCTAAAACTCTTGAAGTCTTGTAGGGTATTTAAACTCGACTTATTATCATTTTAAGGGCGAAAAAATCTTCTAATTTTTCCCTTTTCAGTTAAAACCCTAGTTTGAAGATTTATTGCAATTTTAATTCCAAGGTTGAAGTTTGTTCAGATTTCTGTGATTATAAGTAATTTTAGTTGATGATTTTAGTTCTTTGGTAAGTTAGTTGATTACTTTCTTCTGTTTAATCTTCCTTCTACATCATTCTTCAATTCTCCCTTAGTTTAATCATGATTTCCTGCAATTCAACAATCGTTTTCATTAATTTCATCATGTTAGGCTAGGTTTTAAAAGGTTGAGATTCATGAACTCAACCTAATGTGGTAGTTTTATGTGTATAAAATTAGTCCTCTAAATTTAATGATTTATTACGAACGTATTGCGTAGCAACACAACCATTGTAGATCTTTGGATCTCGTTTGCTTCCGGGTAACCGGATGCTTTAGAATGCAATGCGAATGTCGCTATCGCGTGTACCGATTTACTCATCCTCTAATTAAGTATGGTGCGGTCTTGAACCTCTTATACGTAATGCTTGGGAGTACTAAATTTTGGGTCTGATTAATCATTTAAATTTACGATTAGTTTTATACCAGCAATACACTAGGGTTGAGAGATTGTATTCCCATCATGTTTTCTTCATCATATAGTTCGAGTTTTAAATCATTCATCGTTAGTATTTTAGGTAATTTAGAATAGTTGCACTTCTTTCATAATTTCAAAATTGCATTTAGTTGTAGTCAATTCTCAAACTAAATCATCTTTTCCTTTATTTTTAGAGTCAGAGTTAGGATTTCTTCATCTATCCAACGTCGTTACAATTCCATTGTCCTATTTCCCTGAGAATCGATACCCGACTTATCGAATTATTACTTGAGCGACAGGCTTGCACTTGAGCCTAGAGAGTTCGCACTTCTGAGACACATTCTTAGTTGCGTCACCCTGTCCTCGACAATCGAAGAATGGAAGAGCTTTTTTACGACGCATTCGAAATGTTTAATCGTGAAGTAGATCATTTATTAAGTGAGCATGAATATATATTTTATTTTGCAAGTGTTTATAACCGTTGTAAATTAAAAAAGGTTGCTGAATTTTGTAACTGTTATAAACACTTACAAATGAAAATTTTGCAAGTGTTCAGAACACTTACAATTTTTTTTGTAACGATTGTCCGAAATGGATATGTGTTCCCAATGAACACTTGTAAATGACATTTACAATGGTTTTGAACACTTGTAAATTTTTTGCAACGCCCCAATTTGTAAGTGTTTTAAACACTTCCAAATGGCATCTTTTAGTGTAGTGAGGCGACGATCCAAAATATGTTCGATTACATGAAGCGCCAGTTGGGGTCCAAATCATGTAAGGGCAAGGGAAAAGTGGTAGACGAGGACGCTACTGCCCCATCTCTCTCACCCTCATCACTGAGATACACCCCCTCACAGATGCACACCTACTCGTCGGACACGTATGATCCATTTGCCACCTTGACACCCCCCTCTCGAACGACCTATGTCAACAATGGGTTGACTGAGTGTGTATTTAATAGACCTCCGGGGTGTCAAGCCCATAGCTAGGGGTTGAGGGACCCGGACATACAGCCGGGTAGTGTGGTTCATGGATGTGTGTTACAAGATATTGAGGCAAAGGTTCGCATCACGCATACTATGCCCGAAAAAGAGAATGGACCTTTGTAGTTGGAAGAGCAATGCGGCGTTCGACAAATTAAGATATCAATTCATATGTAGTGTGGCCATCCTTCCTCCTCAGACCTTGTCAAAACTCAAGCCATTAAAATTATTTGTATTATTTTCATGCTTATGAATATTTTTTATTGGATATTATTGGTATTTATTTCATTTGAATATTTAATGTGTTGGTTATGAATATTTTTTGGTTAATTCATATGTAGTTTTTATGAATTGTTGAATGTTGCTTGATATATATACTGTTTGTACAGGTTTAAATATGCTGTAACATGTTTAAATAAACTGTTGGGCAGTGACAGTAGCCATATTGTCCAGCAATGTTTTTTCTTCTGCCTAGATTTGTCATGGACTTTGACTGTGACAAGTCCGTGATAAAAAAAAACTTGCCACGGTAAAAGTTCATGATAATTTTTTATTTGTCACGGACTTTGACCGTGATACGTTTTACTTTGTCACGGGCTTTGACCGTGACAATTGTTACTTTGTCACGATCAAAGTCCGAGACAAGTTCAATTTGTGTCACGGACTTTGACCATGATAAGTCCGTGACAAAAGAATTATCACCTCAATTCTTGTCACGATTTTTTACCATGACAAAGTCTGCCTTGTCAAGGTTTTTTACCATGACAATTAGGAAGTTTTGGTGGAGTGTGTGAACGGAACACTTTCTTAAAAGGTCTGCCTATGTCCATTACTACTCTAAGTTATCTAAGTCCATGATGAATATTCCACAATGCATATTCCCATCACGTCTTCTAAATCGTCTTCACCACCTATGGTTGTCAACCATATGTAGTGATTAATCAAGCTCCAAAGTAACCCATCCCACTGCCTTCTACAAACTTCAACAGGAGTGGAACGTAAGGGTCTTCCCTTGTCCCAAAATAATGATGTGCGACACTCCTGCCTACTTCCTCGCTTTTGTAAATTAAAGGTGTGGGAACACTTCCCCTTTTTTTATTATATATCCAAACTGGCTCGTACTAGTCCACTATACTGCCTCTTTATGCCCGAGTACTTTTCATTTTCTCTTAAATGTACCACTAACCATGATCCCTATCCTTCATAGAATTGTGCCTTAGTAATAATGTGCACCATCCAAGTTTGCACTAATCAATCCATATTACAGCGAATAATCACATAATCCCCATTCAACGTTATTTAAAAGAGATTACCGAACATCTACATGTGCAAAATGTTAAATTTATCTACCTTTAAGATTGGAATTTAGAGTTCCTAATTAATCATTCATAGTAGCACCCGTGCGTGGGACGTCTCACTGAAGTGCAATCCAAACAAGGAACCCCCTGATACACTGAAGCGCAAACATATTTATTTTAGTTTTAGCTAAGCATATATGATTATAACTCTAACGATTTAGGATATATTCACAACAACGTTATCTGAACGATACTCAACAATGGTCTACCCAAGGCGCCCATACACCCTATACCTCGTGCATACATGCACAAAACTACACATGTAACCCACTTTCCTCACAATCAACCTCTTATATCTCGAAAGAATCTATAATAGCAACATATGAGATTACCCCACTAATCATAATCCGATAGAAATAGTTTCACTCATTTTCTAATGGTACAAACTTTACTTAATGCTCTTTACACAACATTACTTGGCCCCCACTAGCCTCAAATTCTAAAATAGCTCGCGGGTTAAAATGTTATATCTTCATATTAGCGAATCGATTCGGCTACCCGGAATTTTTCCCACTTTGTAATTTCATGTGTATTTATCCACCGAAAGTGAATGGGGGAATTTTATGATTGATGTTAGACTATAGGGGAACTTGGGGGAAATTTAGTAATCCTGTAGTTTAGTCATATCATTAGAGGTCATGAGGGAAAAGGGACTAGGACCTACAGAATTAAATTAATATGATAAAAATTAGAATTTGAAATGAATTATCAGAATCATAGGAATAAACCCATGAGTGATACTAGTCGTATAGTGAGTCATTAACTACTTAAATTATTAAATGGATAACTTGGAACCTTTGGGTAATGAGTGAAATTCGGGAAAATGAGAAAGAAATATAAAGTGTACATCTTTAGTAAGTTTGTTATTCGGGGTATATGTAATATGTACTGGATATATTTTAGGTTGCGTGTATACCTATTTTGTGCATTATTATATGTATAAGCATACATACGCTACCTGCTATCACGGGGGGTCACGTGTAGTGGGCGATCCCACCTTGGGGATGCTAGCAAGGTCTGGATGTGTGCCCCAAAATACAGAACTTAGGGCTGACCACTATTTAAGTGTACGATAGTGTGACCGATCATTTGGGTGCATTAGATATGTGCGTAGCCCAAAGGCTTAGGGCAATGTTTGCCTCCATTATGTGTTTATTGATTTATGGTTCAAGGGTCATTCTATGGACTCGATAGCAAAGTATGCATGCATCGCGGTTCTTATCCTAGGGATGATGTAGTTATGTGTGTATGTGTGTGTATATATACACACACACGTGTGATTTGTTCTACTCTTGTGTGGTAGTTAAAGATATAGATAGTGTATATCTGAAGTAACTTAAGTAAGAGAAACTTAAATAATGGTTCAGCGATAATATTCGACAAATGATTATGATTTTAAGGTAGCGTATCATTTGAGAGATACGGGTGGGCTAAGATTATTCGTGGTTAGGTAGATGCTTATTGTGACTAGTTAGGATGGGTAGTATAACTAGGTGGGCTTAGTAGGACACGTTTGTTGTGCTCTATAATTGAGAGGTGAGGAACTCAAGGGAGTGCACATGAAGCTAACGTGTATATAATAACTGATCTTACTGCATTTTAAATACTTGCAAATATTCAAATATTTTGGGCCCTGACCCGTATCAAATCTATTTTTCAAAATATTTTAGGTGCTTAGCCACAGGGACACCAAGCTTAGGATTTCATTCTGGATTGACGTGTTGCAGCTGATGTCGATGTTTCAGGACTTTGATATTAGACGCTTTCACATTTTATCATTCTAGCTTATTTACTTAAGTTGTTTCCATTTGGGCATTTTCCCCCACTTTAAACGGTTGTTTTAGAGTCATACTTATCTCAGATGTTATTTCATTTGGTTTATTCAGATATTATTTATGGATTTATTGTATCTGGTTTTAGATTGGGATGTTATCGAGTTAATTTATTTACTTAGTGTTCTTAGTTTGTTATTCATTATTGTGGGTGGTGAATGTGGATTATTATTCGTTAAATTGTTGCTTGATAATAAAGATAAGTGGTCAAAATTTGACACCGGGCTATTGAGGGTATTATTTAATTCAAAAGTTTTTCGACAGTTGTGCTAAGAATGAGTAGTTGATGATTCCTGTTTAATTAAATAATGGTTTGATCACCAAGGGTTATAATAGGCAAGGTGTCACATATTAGTCACCCTCTAGTAAAAAAGTCGATTACTCCCTCTACAGAACTCCAAATGACCCGAATCAAAGCTCATTGGAAAGATAAAACCTAAACCTTTTCGGGGACTCACAATCTAATTCTATGTACAATTAAAATGTCATACGTTTAAAGTAACATACAAAATTATGGCAGATTGTCCTCTTATGTTCATTCATTAAACCCTAAGTTATTCAAGATTCATGTTCTTCAACCAAGAACCTAACAAGATTCCATATTTATGTGTCTTAAGAATAAAAAAATTTTAAATATAATCCCAGGAGGTTAAATTCTAATATCATTACCTATAAAAACCATAATTAAATCCCATGAAATCATCCAACATAGCATGTTTTCATTGTAGATATAATTCTAAACTAGTATGGACATTATAACTACTCAATTTATGCAAGTTTAAACACTTGCCTTGGACACCCCATATATTCTAACCCTGGGTAATCAGTCCATTATTAAACTAAACAAGAATCATCAATGGATTATTCTTAGCATCACTGTCGAAAAACTTTTTAATTAACTAATACTGTAAATGGCCTTGTGTCAAACTTTAAACTCTTATCTTTATTATCAAGCAATAATTTAACGAATAATAATCTACATTCACCATCCGCAATAATGAATAACAATCGGAGAACACTAAGTAAATAAATTAACTGGATAACATCCCAGTTTAAAACCAGATACAATAAATCCATAAATAATATCTGAATAAACCAAATGAAATAACATTAGAGATAAGTCTAACTCTGAAACAACCGTCTAAAGAGGGGCAACAGGCCCAAATGGAAACAACCAAAGTAAATAAACTAGAATGATAAAATGTAGAAACGTCTAATATTGAGGTCCTGCAACATCCACAGCAGCTGTAGCACGTCAATCCAGAATGAACTCATAAGACTGGTGTCTTTGTGGCTGAGCACTTAAAATATTTTGAAAAATAGATTTGATAAGGCTCAGGGCCCAAAATATTTGCAAGTATTTAAAATGTAGAAAGAGCAGATATTATATACACGTTAGCTTCACGTGCACTCCATTGATTTCCTCACCTCTCAACAATAGTGAACATCTAACGTGTCCTACTAAACCCACTTAGTAAAACTACTCAACCTAATTAGTCATAATAAACATTTGTATCTCCCAAATGATATGCAACCGTAAAACCCTAATCATAAGCTGAATATTATTCTTGAACAATTATTTAAGTTTCTCTTAATTAGGTTACTTTAGATATACATTATCTATATCTTCTACTACCACACAAGAGTTAAACAAATCACCCGTGTGTGTGTGTGTGTGTGTGTGTGTGTGTGTGTGTGTGTGTGTGTATACACACACAGAACTATAGCATCTCTGGGATGAGAATCGCGATGCATGTATACTCTGCTATCGAGTCCATGTACCTCGCGTACCAAATCAAATACTACCAGTTCGAAATCACCCTCGAACCATAAATTAATAAACATGTAATTAAGGCAAACATAGTCCTAAGCCTTTGGGCTATGCACATAACTAACACACCCAAATGACCGGTCACATTATCGTACACTAAAATAGTTGTCAGCCCTAAGTTATATGTTGGAGGGACACATCTTGACCTTGCTGGCCTCGCCAAGGTGGGATCTCCCACTACGCGTGACCTCCCGTGATAACAGGCATTGTAGGTATGCTTATACACATAAGAATGAACACAATATGTATATACACACATCCTATAATTATATCCAGTACGTAGTACATATGCCCCGAATACCCAACGTATTAATAATTCACACTTAATATTTCTTTCTCATTTTCTCTAATTTCACTCATTACTCGAAGGATCCTAATTACCCCTTTAATACTTTCAATAGTTAACGACTCACTATACGACTAGTAGGTTTATTCCTACGATTCCCCTAATTCATTTCAAATTCCGATACTTATTATTGTATTAATTTAATTCAGTAGGTCCTAGTCCATTTTTCCCTCATGATGACTAAGCATAAGCCTCAACTATGGGACTACTAAATTTCCTAAGTCCCCCTATATTTTAATATCAATCATAAAAGTCCCCCATTCACTTTCGTTGGAGAAATACACATGAAATAACAAAGTGGGAAAAATTATGGGCAACTGAATCGATTCGATAATATTTTGACACATTAAACATCCTCTGGTAAAAAGTCGATTACTTCCTCTACATAACTCCAAATTACTTGAACCAAATCTCATTGGAATTACAAGACCTATACCTTTCCATACATTTATGACTCGCAATCTAATTCTAAGAAAAATTAAAATGGTATACGTTTGAAGTGATGTCAAAAATTTTGGCTGATTAATATGCTGACATAATAGACACCCTATAGTAAAAAGTCAATTACTCCATCTACAGAACTCCGAATGACCTGATTGAAATCTCATTGCAAATCTAAGACCTAGACCTTTCCAGAAATCTATGTCTTGCAATCTATATCTACGTACAATTAAAATGACATACATTTAAATTAACATAAAAAATTCTGGTAGATTGTCATCTTATGTTCATCAATTAAATCCTAAGTTATTCAAGATTCATGTTCTTCAACCAAGAACCCAACAAGATTATATCTTTATGTGTATTAAAAATAAAATTTCAAAATATAATCCCAAGAGGTTAGATTCTAATATGATTCCCGATCAAACCCATAATTAAATCCCATGAAATCACCCAACATAACATGTTTTCATTGTAGAGATAATTCTAGACTAGCATGGACATTATAACTACTAAATTTATGAAAGTTTCAATACTTACCTTGGATGATGAAAGTCTTATTTCAGTAGTTTGGTGATGGTGGTTTCTCCTCCTTGTGCCACTCTCAATTTCAGTGGCAACGGTTGTGCTAGGTGGTGGTGAATGGCCTTGAAACTCTTTCCTCTTCCTCTCCCTCTCCTATGGACTCTCTTGTTTATCACTTGTTCTAACCCTAGATTCCACGAGATATTAGATGATATAGCCTTCACAAATTCGTAGGTCTTCTAACCCTACTTTCCCAAATGACCATAATACCTTATATAGTGTCGGTTTGGTCCAAAAATGCCCCGGGACCCAATTATAACCCCAAGTATACTTTTTTTACTATCTCGACCCATCCGGATATATTGACGCACTCAAAATGACTATTTGGAAGACCCATATGCCATTCTCATTTAATTTTATATATTAAGTCTCGACACAACTAACACGTGCGTCCTAACTAAATTATCATTAACTGACATATTTCTCATTCACGACTTAACACAATGCATTCGCAATAATTTATTACTTGATCACTAAGTAGTATTAAATTTAATTCACATCCATAAATATTAACTCTTATCATGCTAATTAATATTTATTTTAACTCGGATTAGTTTCCCATTTTAATTTAATTAATCCCAATATAAAAATTGCTAAAAATACTGTGTGTTACACATACTATTCACTTCCAAATCAGAAACATCTAAGCAATACATTAAACTCTAAATTAGAAACATACCTAATTGTACAAACCATGGATTAGTAAGTTAAAAACTCGAAAAGAGGCCAAAACAATCAGTTATAAAATTGTTAACTATATAGCACAAACAAAGCTGAAGAATTTAAATACTAAAACTTTAAAATTTCATACTTTCAAGTCGTACAGTAAACTCTAAAAAATAGAGAATTCAAAACTATTCACAGGTGAGGAAAATCACATCAAGATGAACTTCCAACCATTGTCCCCTCAGCCACTCATTTCGGACCTTACTAGCACACTAACAACCGGTAGTTGTCTTATGTGTTTATGATCTTAGACGTTCATTTCGGACCTTGCCATCACATTCAATCATAATCATGCCTTAAATGATAGAATAGGAAAGTTAGTACTTTTGTGCAATGAGTGCAAATTCTTGCGCATATACCTTTAAAAATGTATACATACGAATGAGTACAAAAAAAATCAAGATCATTAAGGAATGTAGTATAAACACTATTACCGTATCCAATGTGTGCTCAAAGTCACTCCTCGTAAATCCATGGTTAGACAACGTAAATCCACAATGAAAGCCTACAAGTGAAATCCCGGACATTGGAGAAAGCACCTCTTGTAAAAGCAACATAATAGAGGTTTATTCCTTATTTCCTAGTGGTGCAACTGCTTCAACAGTTCCTAGTGAAAACCATTTTACAGCTATTCCAATAGAACTTGGGGAAGTTACCCAAGTCAAAGTGGCTTTACATACTCAGCAAATGTGTCCATAACATGTCAAATGCTAGGCCTAAAGCTATAAAAAAAATACAATTAAGAAACTCAACAACAATTACTAAAACCCCTAATTTTAAACCCCAAACAATCAAACTCACCTATTTTTGAAACCCTTGAGTTTGAATATGATACCTACAAAATCATATAATTAGATAAGATGAGTAGCTAATGTATAACAAAATAAATTTAAATAAGTTAAAGACCACCATCCGAACCTCTACCCAAAAACAAATTATGTTATTGTAAATACTCCATCAAGACTTTTGGGTTGTGAGAATTATTTCTTTTTTGTGAGCCTCAAAAGACATATAATACTAACAAATAGGCCTTAGAGTGTTATTCAACAAATAATTGATTCGAAAGTCATGGACATACTCAACGCAGACTCTATTGAATGAGATCAAATATGAGATGTTCAGTCTTATTCAGTAAGGATATATTTTCAACACTAATATTCTTCAATATGTTATGAGGCTTATTCAATGTCTCCACATATATTAAACATGTCAATCTGTATCCATATTAATATACTACAGGCTACGGTGAATGGGTACTTTTACAAATCCCGATATACACTGCACGAAACTGTAGGTATAATCAAAACCTAAAAAAATGTTTAAAATAACATTAAAATGGGACCCCAAATAGTAAAAAGTTTGAAAGACCTAGAAAAAAGGCTTACCATGACGACTGGACAATGTAAATCAAGAGCATTAATCTACATAATGAGATGCTCAATGAATAAAATCTTGGAAAGTTCAACAAGATAATCATCAAAATAAAATAAATTCCTACATAAAAAAACAGAGAATAAAAAGTGTTTATAATCAATGTATATATCAAAAATATAATCATACATACCTTTTTTACCATAAAAAACTTCAACAAACTGTGAGTATCAAGGATTTTTAAGCATAATACCTTTCAATTACAATCCAAGACCTCTAGTCTAGAAAGGAAAAATGAATCAAGAATAGTACATAGGTTAGACTAAGTTCAAACAAAAATTAAATTCCACACTTTCTAAATCAACAAATAATTAGAGAGAATGAGAACCTAAAACATATTAGATCTGAAGTACTCGGGTAACACATATTTGATCTGAAATCCCCAAAGTCGGATCTACAAACAAAAAAAAAACATTTTTGTTGTAAAAAAGAAAATGCATCCCTAAGTATGAAACTAAAAATTAAAATCCCACACTAAAAATTATAAGCCCAAAATCCAGAGGGGGAGCTTGGAGGGTCAGAGTGAGGGAGAAGAAGATAAGAGAGGAGGGGGTGCGACAGAGAGGTGGGAGTGCGGCAGGGAGGAGGATGGGAAGGCGACGGAGAGGAGGAGTCTGATTCGTGAAAGGGAATGGGGAGAGGGGTAAGTTTAGGGTTTGCGAGAATGAGAGTCGTGTGAGGTTTGGGGTGTAAGGTTTGGAGGATTAAAGTGTGTTTTCTCTCTTTGCCATGTCATAAGTTTTATTTTATGACATGGCACACTCAAAGACACTTAAATTGCATCAGGAGAACAAACCACAACCGCTAGATCTTGTGAATAGTGAAAACATCATGCTCCCTTATTTATATATATATATATATATATATATATATATATATATATATATAGAGAGAGAGAGAGAGAGAGAGAGAGGGAGAGGGAGAGAGAGAGAGGGAGAGGGAGAGAGAGAGAGAGGGAGAGAGAGAGAGTCGGGCTCCTCAACATACCACCTAGCAACATACCTAACAACATACCCATTTTTTTAAAATAGTAAAAAAAATAATTTTAAGATAATATTTTTTATATGGGTTCATGATATTTTAACGTGCCTCTGTAAAAAAAATCAACTGAAAATATTATTTTTTGTTATTTTTAAAAAAAATAGGTCAAAAAACTGACAGTTTTTACCATATATAACTGTCATATTTTTTAAAAATAACAAAAAATATTATTTTGAGTTGAATATTTTATAAGGGCACATTGAAATATCATGAACCCATATAAAAAATATCAACTGACAATTATTTTTTTTACTATTTTAAAAAAATAGGTATGTTCATAGGTATGTTGGAGAGCCTGAATATATATATATATATATATATATATATATATATATATATATATATATATATATATATATATATATATATATATATATATATATATATATATATAAGAGGGTGGGGAAGAATGGATAAGAAGGGGTATTTTAGTCATGAGGGGAAAACATACAAATTATAAATAAGACTTGAGGTAGAAAACATCAGTGGGACTTGTGGGATGAAGACCTCTTAATAGTGACTTATATGTGAAGCTCCCATAATCTATTGAGTACAAGCAACATATTTTATATTTTTTGAAATAAAATCAATCTATACTTTATGTTGGGATTGCGGAATAAGTTTCGAATAATAATGTTTGTTGATGATGCTAAGATTCAACCCCACCAAATAAGTGATGATGAGCTCAAACAGTAATAACAATGGCAGCCATAGACATGTGTGTGTAAGTGTATAGAAGGGATGAGTATAGGAGGAATAAGATAATGATGTATAGTGGTTCAGCCAATTAGGCCTACATCCACTGTGAGTGTACATAAGCTCACTTTCTCCCTCTACTATGTGTACAAGCAGAGTTTTAGCTAGGGTTACAATTATCGATCCCTTTGTAGGGTTGTAGGTGACAAGTATATATAGATCTTGGGGGGTGTAGTGTATCCCCAAGCATGCATGGTGCATGTGAATGATGATCTAGACAATCCCCTGCTGACACCTGTAGATGCCATCTGTGATTAATGATGACATAATATTACCTCACGTGAGAGGGTGATATTGTTATAACGGTCTTCCACGTGCCACGTGAGTCCCACGTGCACTGTTCCACGCGTTTCCCAAATCACGCGCCGTGATAATGTCACCCTCGGCTTATGATATGAGGCCGAGGGCAAAAGTTCCTGCTGGCAGTGAGTCTGGCCTAATGTAGGCCTCATACCATCTTACCCTCGTAGGGTCATCTGTACAATGATGAGGGGTCAGCCCCTTGAAGGGTCGTCTGGGTCTGATGAGGGGTCGGCCCCTTGAAGGGTCGTCCGGACTATAATGAGGGGTTGGCCCCTTGAAGGGTCGTCCGGACTATGACGAGGGGTCGGCCCCTTGAAGGGTCGACTGGGTATGATGAGGGGTTGGCCTCTTGAAGGGTCGTCTGGGTCTGATGAGGAGTCGGACCCTTGAAGGGTCGTCTGATATTAGTTGAGATATCATCTTGGCCTCGTCCAGGTGGAGTACGCCCTCAGCCTGGCCGAGGGTATATATGGGTACATCAATCACCTTAGCCATCGAGGTTGTTGAGATGGCTGAGGGGTAATGTTTCTTTTCAAATGAGTGTATGATCAGTTTGGTGAGTGACACCTGTTAAGCTGATGTGACACCTAGGCAGATATCCACTATCGTTCCAGTTTCCCGGGTGTGGCGGCTGCACACTTGGCCTGGGACTTTGTTCCCTAATGATTCCCTCCTCGTGGGTCGTGTTTTGCCTTGGTTAATGGGCCCACTCATTAGCAAGGTATTTAAATAATTTTTTGAAGTTATTTCCCTTCTTCTTCGCGCCTTAACTCTCTCTCTCTCTAGCTTCTCAACAGCTCCATAGCCATTTCTGCAATTCCTCCTACATCAAGCCTCGCTGTCTTCGTCTCCATTCTCAGGTAACCTTTCTTTGTTTTGGATTCTTGCTTGAGCCTTCAACTATAATTTGCATTTGGGTTTCTTTTCGCTTTCTCCTTAGTTATTTACTTTTTCCTGCATTCTCCTCCAGCGAGCTGTTATTCCTATTCTTTGAGTGTTCTTGATTAAAACCCTTGTTTTCCTTAGTTTCAATCCAAAAGTCCAGCTTGGTCAACTGCAAACTTATTTTAATTAGTCTAGCCACATTCCTTTAAGTGTTGGGTCTTCCCCTTAATGCTTAAGAGGCTTTATGATTTAGCCCCTGAATTCCCATCCCTGAGAGAGAAGTTCTTCGTGGATATTAGACGAATAGAGGAAGAGGAGGAGAGAAGATGAAGGGCCGACCCTAATTGGGTACGACCCATTTTTCCCATTCCATTAGCCACTATCATACCCCCTGAGTCCTGCGGTTCATCTAGTCGTCCAGCCGAGAGTCAATCGTACGAAGGAGAAATGGATCAGAGAGCATCGTCATCGACAAGTGCTGGCCCTTTCGGGAGGGGAGAGACATCCACTCTCAGCCCAGGCCAACAGGACGAGGGAATGGCCCCTTCTGAGGCTGTCCCTGTAACAGCGTTTTCCCTCTTTGAATTTCAAGTTACCTTTTCATATGGTCCCCCAGAGGTTAGGGGATCTGGCGACGAGAGAGATGAGGATGACAGTGAGGGTTCTTCTGATGGTGATGATAGCCAATTTGACACTTCAACTGCTTCGACTTATGTATCGTCAGTCAAAGATCGTGATCTCTTAGTGTGGAGGCATCTCTTTGGCATACAACCCAACATAAGTATGAGGGTCCCCACTGAATCTGAGAGAGTCTTCGAGGGTGACAAGGGAGAGATTATTGTCTATGAGCAGATGTTAAGGGTAGGTGTTAGGTTCCCTCTAAACCCTTCTATAGTCAATATCTTATCTGCCCTTGGGGTTGCCCCTTCTCAACTTCCTCCCAACTCCTGGAGGACCATCCTCGGTTATGTCTCCTTATGGAAAAATACCTTCACCGACGAGCCTTTAGCCGATGTGTTCTTAGCTTGTTACAATATCACTTCCTCGTCCAAACAGCCTGGGTACTATCATCTGGGGCTGAGGAAGTCCGATAAAAAAAATTTCCATGTGGCACAAACCTCTAACCATGACTGGAAGAAGATATTTTTCTTCATTCCCAAGGAATGGGAATTCACCCTCGGGGTTCAACCTTTGGACGACGATCCGAGAGTTCCAAGGAGATGGTCTAACCCTTCTATGAAGGCTAGGTCAGACCCCGGACTTAGTCTGGATGAAAAGGACATAGTCGAGTATCTAAGAGAGCGAGGGAAAGAGGGCGGACTTGTAAAATTTGAAGATTTGATGACCCCTCGCTTCCTCAAAGAAGCTGGTCTGAGGTTCGGCCCCTTGACAGAACTATGTGAGTAGTTTTTTGCTCAATCTTTGATTATTTTTCAAGTGTTTTATCTTTGTCTCTGTATCTTTTTGATGTGTCGTCTCCTTTTCAGGTCATCCAGAAAATATCTCTGACCAACTTTGGGAAATGACTGCCCCAAGCTTGTTGTCTGGTCTGGGAAAAAAGAAAGGCAAAGAGCCTCAGCAGGCTCCGAGGAAGTCAAAGGCCGTGGGGCCGACACATGTTGAACCATCTGTCGACATCCACAAAAGAAAGGGCCCAAAAGTTTCTACCGACCCTTGGCCGGATTCTAGGACGAGAGCGAGGGTGGAGGCATCTGAGGGTCGCATCTCCTCTTCCATCATGGGGGCCTTTTGGTCCCAGAACTTAACATTCTTGAAGGCTGAACCGTCTTCCCTCATAGCCAATCTGAGGGCGACCAAGGCTTCTGTGTTCTCTGCTCCCTCGGCTGCCAACTACGACTTTCTATCCAAGATGCCCCCGGCAAAGGTGTATGACTATGGTCTGCATACTCTGGCCCAGGTATTTATTTTTACTTCATTTCCTCAGTTGAGCTTTTCACAAACTGTTCCCTTGACCCCTTAACATATGCCTTCTTCTGTGCAGTCTATTTGTGCCTTTACATCAGCTACCAAGTGGATGGCCGAGAACCAAAAGAAATTTCATAAAGCCGAGAGGGCTATTCAGTACGAGGCTAGCCTACAGACCGAGCTCGAGACTGCAAGGGCCGAGTTGGAGAGTGCGAGGACCGAACATGCAAGGGTCCTGGATGAGCTGACGAAGCAGCATGATGCAGATTTGAAGGCTAAGGACTTACTTATTAAAGAAAAGGATGAGGCCTTGATCAACCTGGGGGCTCAATTCAAGACTGAGCTTGAGGGGGCAGTAGAGAAAGTCGAGGCCGATGCTGTGGAGGCCTACAAACTCTCAGACTAGTTTCAAGGCTTCAGTCTTGAGTACTTATAGAGGGGGATCAGGACGGCCTGTTGGTGGGTCGTCCTCAAGTTTGCTGATGCTGTCTCTTCAGTCCGCCCCTCTCTTGAGGCGGTTCAGCTGGATGACCCCCTGATTGCCGAGGCCTTAGCTCAAGTGGAATCTCAAGTGCATGTCAAAGGTACCGGTACGTCTGAGGGTCGGCCTGTCTTGGTCATAGAAGAAACTCATATTGATGTTGAAGCCTTGCCCTCCAATGTCGCTCAATAGGGTGGTTGTCTGTAGCCTATGCCTTCTCTTGATGTAACAAATATTCTTGTACTTTATTTTTGTTGAACAAGCATTTGTAACAGTGTTTATAATATCATGTCTCTTTATGTCTTCTATGCTTGTCTCTTGTACGATTTATCTTGTGATGTTGTTTCCCACCAACTTAATGGTTTTAAATTTTAAGTCCCCCCTCGTCTTTCTTGAGGGTACATGAGGGGTCGTCCCCACCATTTTCCCTCATCATAGCCGAGGGTGGTTTCCCACCAACTTAATGGTTTTAAATTTCGAGTCCCCCCTCGTCTTTCTTGAGGGTAAATGAGGGGTCGTCCCCACCATTTTCCCTCATCATAGTCAAGGGTGGTTTCCCACCAACTTAATGGTTTTAAATTTTAAGTCCCACCTCGTCTTTCTTGAGGGTAAATGAGGGGTCGTCCCCACCATTTTCCCTTATCATAGCCGAAAGTGGTTTCCCACCAACTTAATGGTTTTAAATTTCGAGTCCCCCCTCGTCTTTCTTGAGGGTAAATGAGGGGTCGTCCCCACCATTTGACCTCATCATAGCCGAGGGTGGTTTCCCACCAACTTAATGGTTTTAACTTTTAATTCCCCCTCGTCTTTCTTGAGGGTAAATGAGGGGTCGTCCCCACCATTTTCCCTCATCATAGTCGAGGGTGGTTTCCTACCAGCTCAGTGGTTTTAACTTTCAAGTCCCCTCGTCTTTTTTGAGGGTAAATGAGGGGTCGTCCCCACCATTTGCCCTCATCATAGCCGAGGGTGGTTTCCCACCAACTTAATGGTTTTAACTTTCAAGTCCCCCCTCATCTTTCTTGAGGGTAAATGAGGGGTCGTCCCCACCATTTGCCCTCATCATAGCCGAGGGTGGTTTCCCACCAACTTAATGGTTTTATATTTCAAGTCCCCTCTCATCTTTCTTGAGGGTAAATGAGGGGTCGTATCCACCATTTGCCCTCATCATAGCCGAGGGTGGTTTCGCGAAGATGATCCCAATCATACTAGAATTGACAAACACAAGATGAGGGGACAAAATGATATTTTCATTACCATTCTAAGTGCTCTGTTGGAGCAACACCCATTACAATTGTGGTCCGATAGGACATTACAACACTACTGATAGTATTTCTCCAAATGATCTGTGTTTCAGGGGTTGGAAAAGGGATCCCCCTCAAGGTTCTCTAGTCTATACATTCCAGGGACAACTTCATCAATGACCCTATATGGGCCATGCCAATTTGGGTGGAGTTTGTTAGGCTTTTGCCAGGTCTTTTTTAGGACTAAGTCCCCCACTGTTATTGGCCTTTGCTTTACCTTATGGTTGCAAAACCTGGCAGTCCTCTGCTGGTAGGCATCTTGCCTTATCTCGGCATCCTCCCTACTTTCCTCGATCAGGTCTAAGTCAAGTCTTCTCTCTTCCATATTTCTCTGGGGGTCATACATTTGGACCCTGTGAGTAGGAAACCCAATATCGATGGGGATGACAGCTTCTGAGCCATATGCTAGCATAAACGGGGTTTCACCGATAGGAGTCTTCGTCGTCGTCCTCTAGGTCCACAATACAGCGTACAACTCCTCAACCCATCTTCCTTTTGCCTCCTCAAGTCTTTTCTTGTTCCCGTCTAGGATTGTTCTGTTGGTTACTTCAGTTTGCCCATTGGCTTGAGGTCGTCCTGGGGACGAGAAGAATTGTTTGATGCTCACCCTTTCACAATACTTCTTTAGAGATGTATTCTTGAATTAAGTCCCGTTATCTGAAATGAGGGTGTTAGGGAGACCATATTTGCATATAATGTTTTTCCAGATAAATTGGAAGGTCTTCTGCTCGGTGATCATTACCATCGGCTCCGCCTCCACCCATTTTGAAAAATAGTCAATTGCTACGATGAGGAACCGATAGTTATTGACGACTCTAGGAAAGGGTCCTACCAGGTCGATCCCCCACACTGCAAATGGCCATGGGGATGTAATGGAGATAAGAGTCTGATGGGGCTGGTGAGGGATGGTGGAGAATCTTTGACATTTATAACACTTTTTTACATATGTCATGGCATGTTTCCCCAAGGTCGGCCACTAGTACCCCTAGGTTACTACCCTCTTCGCCAAAGACTTGCCCCCAATGTGGCTTGAACATGACCCCTCGTGCACATCTTGCAAGATGTGTGGGACTTCAGACGGGTGCACACACCTAAGTAATGGGAGAAAGAACCCTTTTTTTCTATAAGGTGTCTCCGATGACAGTGAATTTTGCAGCTCTATATCTCAACTTTTTCTTTTCTTATTTTTCTTCTGGAATCTCCCCCCCTTTAATGTATTTTATTAGGGGGTCCATCCACGAAGCTTCTTTATCGATGTTTAATCAAAATCCAAGTGTTCCCTTAGCATCTTCAATAGTTGGTCGAAGTAAAATTTCCACTGGCACTGTCCTCCTGATATTTATCCTAGTTGCCGAGGCCAACCTAGCCAGTGCATCGGCTCGACCATTATCGAGCCTAGGTATCCTCTTCAATTTCACTTCTCTGAAGCTCTTCAATAGTGACTTCACTTTCTCAAGGTATTTAGCCATTCGTTCATCCTTGGCCTCGTAGGCTCCTAGTATCTGAATCACTACTAGCCTAGAATCGCTATGGACCAAAATCTGGTCGACACTAAGAGACTTGGCCAAGGAGAAGCCTACTATCAAGGCCTCATATGCAGACTCGTTGGAGGCTTTGAAGTTAAACCTCAGGGCATACTCAATGTTTGTGCCATCGAGTGCTGATACTATCAGTCCAGCTCCACTTCCGCTGTCGCAGGAGGACCCATCAACGAAGAGGCTCCACACAGTCTGTTCTTCTGAGAAATTTCCATCAGTGAGGGACCCTTGTCTAAAGAGATATCTTACCTCTTCGTTTTCAGCCACTTTTCCTCGAGCATCGCTTGTTTCAGCGTTATCTGAGGGTGTGTCGGCGAGTTTTCCTTGTAGGGTATCTATCTTATCGAGGCTTTCCACTTCAGCCTCATCATCTTCCCAAGTGAATTTAGCCACGAAATCAGCTAACGCTTGCCCCTTAATTGCCATCCTTGGCTGATATACAATGTCAAACTCTCCCAACTCTATAGCCCAAGCCATTAGCCTCCTCGATTTTTCTGGCTTGTGCAAGACCTGCCTAAGAGGAGAGTCAGTGAGGATGACCATTGTATGGGACTGGAAGTACGGCTTCATCTTTCTTGATGCATGGATCAAGGCATAGGCTAACTTCTCCATCCTTGGGTATCTTTGCTCTGCCCCTTGGAGTGCCTTACTGTTAAAATATACTAGTTTTTATGCCCTGTCCTCTTCTCTCACAATGGCTGCGCTGATGGCTGAGTCTGAGACGGTTAGGTACACATGTAGTCGTTCACTCTGTACTGGCCGTGACAACAGCAAGGGAGACCCTAAGTATGCCTTTAGCTCTGTAAAATCCTGATCACACTCTTCGCTCCACTCAAAAGCCTTTCTGAGAATTTTAAAGAATGGTAAGCACCTGTCTGTGGCCCTGGACACGAACCTATTCAAAGTAGCAACTCGCCCTGTGAGCCTTTGAACGTCTTTGATGGTCTTCGGGATATTCATTTCTATGAGGGCCTTTATCTTTTCAGGATTGGCCTCGATGCCTCTTTGGTTGACAATGAACCCCAAGAACTTCCCTGCTCCGACCCCGAAGACACATATGGCCAGGTTGAGCTTCATTCGGTACTTTTCCATTGTATTAAAAGTCCTCTCGAGGTCGGCTACATGATCCTCGGCCTTTAAGCTTTTGGTTAGCATGTCATCTACATAAACCTCCATAAACTTCCCAATTTGGTCTTAAAACATTTTATTCACAAGGCGCTGATACGTTGCCCTCGCATTTTTTAGACCAAAGGGCATGACCCTATAACAGTATGTCCCCTTGTCGGTAATGAAGGCTATTTTCTCCGAGTCTTTAGGGTCCATAAAGATCTGGTTGTACCCTGAATAGGCATCCATGAAGCTCATGGCCTGTGGTAGCGTCAACCATCTGATCAATGCGGGGGAGAGGGAAGCTGTCTTTGGGACAATGTTTGTTGAGGTCTTTGAAGTCTACACACATCCTCCACTTCCCGTTGGCTTTTGGGACAATAACTGCTTTGGATAACCATTCGGGGTAGGTGACCTCTCTGATAAACTCTGCATCTTCTAGCTTCTTGACCTCATCCCTGATGACCTCATACTTCTCTCGAGAATAAATTCTCCTCTTCTGCTTTACTGGTTGTGCACCCTCTACCACGTTGACCTTGTGGCTTATAATTTTGCATGGCTCCATGCAAAGACACTCTGTCTTCTCCTTAGCATCTTGATGAGGTCTTCTTTTATGTCTATCTTCAGAGCTTTACCGATTTGGACAGTTTTTTTCGGCTCATCCTCATTGAGGATGACGGATTCTACCTCTTTCGCGGCTTCTCCTTTCTTGAGTTTTTTCTCATCCCTAGGGTCAAGGGTGTCAATATTGTAAGTGGCGGTTGCCTTCTTGTGCGCCTCTCTTTCTTCGGTGGAGTTAAAGTAACATTCTCGTTCCGTCGTCTAGTCTCCCTGAACTTCCCCTACCCCGTAAGGGGTCGGGAATTTGACCATCTGATGAACCGTAGACGGCACAACCTCAAACCCCTTGAGAGCTACTCGCCCTAGTATAATGTTGTAGGCCGAGAAGACATGTTCATCCATCACGAAGAAGTTGACCTTCTTGGTAAGCCATCTCGGCCATTCGTCCCCAATCCTGACATCGGCCTCATACACTCCTAGAGGGTGAACTTTTTCCCCACTGAACCCAATCAATGGGTGATGGTATGGGACGAGTCTAGAACGGATAAGGCCTAAGGCTTTGAAGCACGGCCAAAACATCACATCTGCAGAGCTACCCCCATTTACCAAGATCCTCAGCTCCTCACATCCGTAGACCCTGGTAGTGATGACTAGAGGGTCATCATGTGGGGCTAAGAGGCCTTTGAAGTCCATTCTTGAGAACCCCACTATCAGAGTATCCATATCAACCTTCTTCCTCTTTACTGACTTTGCCTCAACATAAGTGTACGGCCTTTGTCACTACCTTGGCTTCAGCTACATGGGCCTTCCTGTCTGTGACCTCTGACCCTCCTCCTGCTAGTCCCCCGGAGATCATCCCAACATCGAGAGAGATCATATTAAGTCTCTTTACAGGTCCGTGGTCATCTCTCGGTGGGATGTCAGGGTCGTCTTCATCATCAGAAGGGTCGTCTCTTCTGTTTGGAGGATCTTCTCGGCATGCATCACCTCTCTTCTTTTCGGGGTCGTCCCCTCGGCCCCTCTTGAAGGCACCTTGGTCGACGTACTTCCTAAGCTTCCCTTATTTTGGAATTTTTTCAATCTCATCTTTCAGAGCAAAGCATTTGTCTGTCACGTGGCCATGGTCTTGGTGAAATTCACACCACAGGTTTTTGTTCCTCTTGTGGGGGGCTACCCTCAACTTCTCAAGCCACTTCAGGGGCCGGTCACTCTTAATCTCATTGAGAATATGTTCGCACCTGACCGTCAGAGGGGTGTAATCAGCAAACTTGTCTTCTGTAGACCTCTTCTTCTCCTCTTTATTCTTCTTATGGTACTTACCTCCACTGGTACTTCCTTTTTCGTCTTTGTATTTTGCTGCCATCGCCTCTTCGACTTTCATAACCTTTCCTGCTGTTGACAGCAATTCAACCATTGTCCTTGGAGGGTCTTCAGCAAGCTTCCATAACAGCTTCCCCTTCTGGAGTCCTCCAATGAGGGCAGTCCTGGCTATGTTCTCCTCATAGTCTTTAACCTCTAACTTTTCTTTGTTGAATCTAGTTATGTAGTCTCTTAGACTCTCGTTCTTCCCCTGCTTAACATAGAGCAGGTGTGTGGTCTTCTTCTGTGGCCTCACTCCAAAGCAAAAGTTATGGATAAATCGGTCTTCTAACTGCTTAAAGTTTTCAATGGAGTTCTTAGGGAGAGACATATACCAGACCTGTCCAGCCCCAGTCAGAGTGCCAGAAAAGGCACGACACCTCATCTCATCTGAGATAGAGTATATGTCTGCCGCTGATTGGTACATCTCAATATGATGGACAGGGTTGGTACTCCCGTCATACCGTGGGGTGACCACTGGAGGCTTGAACTTGGATGGTGTTGGGAAGTTGACTATCTTCGCCATAAAGGGTGAGCCTATGGAGTATCCTCTCTGAAGAGGGTCCCGTCTCTTTAGAATATCACCAATCTTATCCTCCAACCTTTGGATCGAATCGTTCCAGGGCCTCGTAAGGTCGTCCTGGTCGTTGTCATCCCCTGTCGCCTCTTTGAGGTGAATGGAGGGTTCCGCTGTAGCAGGTCTGTGTCGGCTATTTACTTCTCCATAACCGTCGTCCCGTCCATGGGGTCGACCATCTTCTACCTCCTTTCTGGATATCGTAACACTCCTTGTTGGGGACAGTTTTTCCGGTAGGTCATTTACTGGACCCAGCCTTTCAAAGGCCGACCCTCTGCTCAGACAATCGAAAGTAGAGCCCCTTGGGCGATCGTCAGGATTTTGCCTTCCACACTTCCCTCTGCTCTCCTGGAGAGGTCGTACAGTATTATTGGAGACCTCATACGGCTCCTAGCACTCTATGGGGGCCTCCTCGCCCTCCAGATCATCATATCTGTCTTTTGGTGAAGGGTTTCCTTACCTCCCCAGGCATAGACGCCGGGGGTTAGCAACATCCCTCCGCTGCTGAGGAGGCGACAAGTCTTTGTGTGGTGCCTGGGGTAGTCCCCTGGCTTCGTGCTGCGCTGGGGCTGCTGTCGGAGTAATCATCTCCGGTGAGACTCCTGGTGGTCTTAGTATGTTTTGGCTAAGAGCTGTGAACTGCTGCTGCATAATCCGCTGGTTTGCTTCCAGAGACTTCAAGGCGGCCGCCGCATCAGCCATCTCAGACTGAGGCGGTGGCTGACTGGAACTGGGTCCTACTCCACCATCCGGTGGAGGAAGAGGTGGTGGTGGCATCTCCGGTACCATGTGTTTGAGCTATGAAGAGCTGAACTGAGGAAAAGACTGGTGAGCTTGAGAACCCTAATGGGTCTCTTTCAATGGTGAAACAGCTCCTCAAAGGAGGAGAGCTGGTTCACCACCAGAGTGCCAGGTAAGGTCAAGTTGTATAAAGGAAGAGATATCTTCTCGTTTCCACAGACAGCGCCAAACTGATGATGCTAAGATTCAGCACCACCAGGTAAGTGATGATGAGCTCAAACAATAATAACAATGGCAGCCATAGAGATGTGTGTATAAGTGTATAGAAGAGGATGAGTATAAGAGGAATAAGATAATGATGTATAGTGGTTCAGCCAATTAGACCTACATCCACTGTGAGTGTGTGATCCACTAAGTATGGGCACTAATTGCCTTGGATACAATGTACATAAGCTCACTTTCTCCCTCTACTGTGTGTACAAGCAGATTTTTAGCTAGGGTTAAAATTATCGATCCCTTTGTAGGGTTGTGGGTGACAAGTATATATAGATCTTGGGGGGTGTAGTGTACCCCCCAAGCATGCATGGTGCATGTGAATGATGATCTAGCCAATCCCCTACTGACACCTGTAGATGCCATCTGTGATTAATGATGACATAATATTACCTCACGTGAGAGGGTGATATTTTTATAACGGTCTTCCATGTGCCATGTGAGTCCCACGCGCACTGTTCCACGCGTTTCCCAAATCACGCGCTGTGATGATGTCACCCTCGGCCTATAATATGAGGCCGAGGGCAAAAGTTCCTACTGGCAGTGAGCCTAGCCTAATGTAGACCTCATACTATCGTACCCTCGTAGGGTCGTATGGACTATGATGAGGGGTCGGCCCCTTGAAGGGTCGTCTGATATTGGTTGAGAAATCATCTTGGCCTCGTCCAGGTGGAGTACGCCCTCGGCCTGGCCAAGGGTATATATGGGTATATCATTTGTAATTTGTGTAAATTATGCAGGATTGGATTCTATCAAAGTGAACTGTGGTAAGAGGATTCTTGATTCATGATCTTGTCCGGAACTCATTATATAATATGTCCTCCAGATCAACTGACAATACCGTCTCGATTTTTTTAAGGTAAACAGTGACTGATTATGCAATTTATAGTAAGGACCACACTTCATTAAAAATAATTGGAATTTTCGTACACCGACAATTGTACCAATAAAGCTATATTGTACCAATAAAGCTATGTGACGCATACATTTATGTGTGTATTAATCGCGTTTATTTAACGGCTTTGGAAATTGGTGAGGACTCCTTAAAAGTGTCATGTAAGATTCATATTCGATACACGCGTATGTATCAAATATATTCATACAAGTCAAAAAAAGCAATCTGAGATCTGGTTATAATTGAGCAAAGAGAAATTTACCTAATGATGCTATCCATTGCTTCTTCCATTACCGATTACTCAAAACTATGGTCATAAGAGTTAAAATACAGGCAAATTGCCAATTATTTAAGATGTTCCACTACACGAGGAAATTTGATAAAGTAAGGCCAAATACATGGCGAAAACAATTTATGTGGGACTATAAAACAACACTGGTATAGCCTCTCTGAGTTTTGCATTAAAGATTGCATCTTGATCCAACAGTATCTTTCAAGACAAAAAAAAGTTAGTGGCTATTCAAATACGTATCTATATGTATACATTTTAATATTTTTTTAACTTGGAACCACCCAAATATCTAAAACATAGTTTATTCACCAAAGAAAACTAAATTTTCACTGCCTAAATGTAATCTACCTACCATTTTAAAATGATTGGTATAAGAAGATCGAGAAAGCAATAACCACTCACAAATTTCTCAAAATAACTAGCTTTATTTATAGTCTATATTCATATGTGACCGAGAAGATGCTTCATGCTCAACCAATGTTATATATCGCATTCGCGCAAGGTGTCGCTTTGTGGTCCCGGGTGCGTGTCGCGTAAACCGCGCTGCGCATCGAGCAAACAATTCGAGCATTTCAATTTTATAATTAAAAATACAAATAAATAACTTCAAAAAAATATTCAAAAAAAGTAAACAAATTCACGCCATCACTTGAAAGTTAAGTTCGTAAATTACAACATAATTCTAAACCACGCCATCACATTGTCTCAAATAAAGTAAACAAATCCAACAAAAAAGAACTAAGACAGACTTAAAACAAAACAGTTGCAACAATATGAAGTTAAAAAAGAAAAAAATATACCTGGTTTTGAAGTTAAAATAGAAAAAAAAGGATGAGAGTTACAAAAATATACCAGGGTTTTGAAGTTAAAAAAAAAAAAAAACACGTATGGATGAGCTACGTCGCGTTTTTGCCCAAAATCGAGCTATCGCGTTTTTGCCCACATTAATGCAATGTTCTGTTTAGAGATAAAGCACAAACCAACCCAATTATGATTGACATCTTTCTAAATTATCAGAATGGCAAATTTACACAAAAAAAATGGAAAATAAGTGATACTATAATTCAAAATCTAATGTGAATTATGAAGTCTTGAATATTAATATATCATAATATATTAAAATAAAAAAGCAAAATCAAACCAAGCGTGCTCAAAGAGTTACTTTAAGATAACATGAAAACCCAGGATAATCATGTATTCATAAAGCCTCTTTCATTCAAATGGTGCTAGTAATGAAAAGTTAATATCTAATCCAGGCACCACATTCTAATTATCTCAACTTCAACATGATCTTTTTTGTACTTTCTTGAAATTGCAGATGAGTAAATTCACATATAAAGCCTCAAAATACATGTCAAGAGTTTGAAGTGACTAGATCTTAACCTTTATATGTGAAATTATTTACTTGAGATTTGGGGAAAGCATAGACAGACAGCTGAACCAAATGAAACAGAGGATATTTGCAAACCAACTGAAGTATAAGGAAATTAATGCTGATTCAATAAGCAGAATCCATTGAAAGAACTCTGTACAAAATAGATATATTGTTAGGTACCAATAATCTGTTCCGCTTCTCCTAATCTGGGCACTTTAACTTTATAAAGTCAGACTCATTTGCCATAAAGTTTTTTAACTAACCTTGTAAAGTTGCACCAAGAATACCAATAAAATAGGCAAGGATTTCAATGTTTGGTTGGAGGTTAGAGTTAACTTATATAATCTAAAATTGCAATCAAGAATACCAATCTCTTTCCTAATAATTGATGTAAACAAGCCTATAGAGTATAATGCATAGATGCCTAAAGGAGTAAAACATCGCAAACTGTTTAAATGCATCATTAAAATTTGAATTTACACAAGTACATGAAAGCTTAATACGTCACTAGTAATGGATCGATCAAACTTATCTTTCAGTCAGAAATGCCTTCAAAAAATTCTCCATCAGCCTTAGTTCCCAATACCATCATCCTTACTTCCCATTAGAAATGAAAATCCTGAGTCTTTTTTCTTCAATTTTGCAACAGTTTTCTTTAAAAGCTAAAAAAACAAAAAAGTTTATTTTTTATTGTTTGGGGGTCGCAATAAGAAATTATAAGAGATTTTCATCATAGCTTACGATATGGCTTTGGGCTTAGGAAGGACAACAATGCATAGTAGTCCCTGGGTGACGATCGTAAACAAGGGACTGTGCGACTTTGATGTTTAAAAGTGTTCATTTTATTTTCACAGAAAAAATGAGAGGAGCAAGGGGGAAATAAAGAAACTTCACTCAAAACTTTGTAATCCCAAATACAATACTAAGGACTTCACATAAAACAAGTAAATTTAGAGGATAAGAAAATTATTTCAATAAAACAAAAAACAGTACAGCAAGTTGGAGGATTAAATATCCACATAGACAATACAAAGAAATTACAACACCATAATGATTCTCTCACTATTACTAATTTGTCTACACCACATACCCTTCCGTGATGTAGTCGGAGCATACTTTCCCTCCATTATTTGAATGCTGGGAAATGAAGTAAAGCGATTGTCGATAACCACATGGAAACAAGGAATTTGATTATGTACCGTGGATCTCTTTCTAGAATTCTTCACGAGGGCTAACTAGTGAAATGCCATGAACAATAATTTTGTCATCTTTGTCATGAGAGTTCGTATTAGGTATGAACACCAATCTTGTCATCTTTGTCAACGTGGTTCAAATCATTACATCATCTATATCATAATGGAGGCAGTGGGCAAGAAATTAATGGACATGCATAGGACATTGTTTTGCAAAGTGGGTTCATCCCATTGCATGGAACTGATGTTGGAGAAATACACGATGCAAGATCCCATCGAAGTGATATTGGAGAAGGCCAAAACCATTGCACAGTTCGTCCACAAACTTTAATTTAACCACCTCACAATTAGCTTATCACAACTTGTACATAATGTATGATTATCTTAATTTGTACAGAATGTTCTTACATCATGAATCGAAACAAAAGGATTGTTGGAAAGAGTTGGGGATGGAAGAAAAACTTTAACTATCTCCTTTAATCTCCCGCCTAAATCACTTAAACTACCCCATTTGCCTTCATCACCTCTAATTTCTCACTGTTTCTTCATTCAACAAACTACCACCCCGATCAGACATCAATGAAAAAACCAGTTCCGGGTTTCTAAGGAACACATCAGTTCAAGATCGGGCTCAGCCATGTTATATTATTGTAGAACATTATTCTTCAGGGAACAGGAACAATGGGTTCAGTGTGATTGTTGCTCTGAATGGCGAAGTTTTCCTGTTGATGATCTTGTCCCTCCAAAGTGGACATGTGCTGATAATATATGGGGTTCAAATTGGTTCGTAACAATTCTTCTTTCTTTATTCTTCTATCGTACCACCACAATTTCACTTTAGACACGCAATCTCTTACAAGTCAGCCCAATTCCGAGCTTCAATTAACGCCTTTGTCATGTCTCGCACCTACAGTCACATGTCGAATAAATAAATGTTCTGCTATAGAATAAACAATTTTTTAAAACATTTCTGGTCCATTTTTTATGTTTTTAAAACATTTGGTTTAAATACGTTCTTTAGGATATTTTATAACCAGTTTTTAAACATTTATAAGCATCTGTTAGACTTGATTTAAAAATAGTTTTCAAAGAGTAAACTAATAAACATGCAAACACACACACCCATATTATACATATACAATATATAAATTATACCTGTATTCAAACAATTTTAACATACCTGTAACAGTTTTCAAAAATACAACTTGTAAAATTACAAGGATTTGTACAAGTATTCCGACATGCTCTGGTTCGAAGTATTCCAACCGCCACATTCTGCTTCTTCTGAGATTAAGACTGCTGGATTCTCGAAACCTGAATATGAAGTGTAATTCACAGTCAAATATTTAATATGGCTGTCAAGAAAAATCTAGACAGCTGCATGCGCACACACACACAAGTTTGGAATCTAAGCTTTACATGCATGTATCAAGTTTTGGAAAACTTTTTAACAATTGGGATCCATGGCTTTAAATATTCGTTCAAAGACACATAACAAAGCAGAAACGCTGTAACTTTGGGTGTTTCCAAAATCCAATTCGATTCTTTCTGAATATGGAATGACTTCTTCCAATTAATCTGAAATCTGATCCAATATTTTCCGAATTCCGAATTTTTTCGGGGATAGAAAAAGGATCAAAATCCGAATCCAGATGTTTAAAAACTATTCATATATGATTCTTCTGAAAATTTTCCGTAAATTTTTTATTCTGACTTTTAATATATGCAAAGGGCTTTCTTAATAGATTTCTGCTTAAATTCCGAATTCTTCTGATTCAAATAATTTTTTCAAAATTTTCAGATTCTTTCCAAACACTTAACAGAATTTGTCTGATTTGGGCAAAAAAAATTCCGATTTCTAAAAAGATCTGAGTCAGCTTGGTAATTTTTATACCAAAAATTTCCGAAATATCCTACCAAATCTTTGAAAATGTGGCTAAAGCCTAAATCTCTATTTGCACAATAAAATTGATTTTTGAAAATTTCCGAAATTGCAAAAACTTTCCAGCTTTTTCCAAAATTGACGATTGCACCAAAAGATACCAATTTCCAAAAAATATCATATCGAATGCGGCATGGAAATTTTTTGTCAAATATTGCCGAAAATTTTCTGAATAATCATTATCTAATCCAATCCACTCAAAACAAAGGCATATGTGTAACGTTATCGGACAAAATATATTTCAAATTTTCCAAAAAAAAAACATGTATATGTAACAGATTTGAGAAGATCAAAGCTTTAATGAATAACAAATTTGCAAAAAAAAAAAGTAACAACTGTTTTTAAAACCATTTTGGAACGTAAAAGGAAGATTCTGATTCAAATGTACCTATGAAAATGAACTCAAATTATACTAACTTTTCTAATCTAAGAAGTCAAACATGAATCAAGTAAGAACACTGCTAATTACTAGATATTCCACTGAAGAATATGAAAAAGAAAAAAAAAGTAACAAAGAAAAAAAAGTAAATGTATCAATAATTTCGGATAAAGATTACGTACAATGAAATATTACCCCTAACAGTAATCTTCATGAAGCGAGTAAAAACCCTAATCTTTGCATATTCGTGTCCAAGGCCACTATAGGGTTTGGGACTAAGCTTTTGTTTCAAGAGTTTAAAAAAGATATTTTCTTTAATCCCTTTTTGCTAGTTTTATAAGTCCCAATTTCCAAAGAGAAAAGAAATTGTCATTAGTCTACAATAATAATTTAACACCGATACTCTCAATTTGGGAAGTACTTATGAATCAGTATGCGATGAAACCAATTGTGACTGCTTCAAAAGGCTTGATTCTCTACTAATAAGAACATGATTAAAATGTGACCTCCACATGTTGTCACAGTTGTAAAAACCATTTACGCCCTTCCGGAGCTTTAATGGATTGGAAAGAACTTCGAGGTTTACAAATACCATATGACAGCTCCAGAGAATTATTCAATAAGCTACAAAACCCTATGCTAATGCCAATGCAAAAGTCTTTTTCATCATTGAAGTTTGGATGGGAGAAAATAATGATATAACCGACATAAAACTTTAATAATAATAGAATGGATTTAGAGCATAAGATGCTTGAAGGTGGTATGCAAGGAGTGAAAGATATAAGAATTGTATGATATTTTGAAAGAGAGTTTGTTTTCTAGCTGCTTTTAAGAAATTCTTTAGAGCGCATTATACTAGTGTGTGCATATATATATGCAATTATGCAAAAGAATCCTTCATAAAAAGACAAGATAATGAACTAATGGCAATGATGTATTTCCTTGATGAAGCTTCTTGCAGTCATTCAAGGACAAACTCCTAAATACATGGCTCCTATTTTCCTAGAACAATATACATGGCTGCATTTGTTGGTCCTATTCACGAGGGTTAAATGCGAAAGGATGAGGCTTATAAGATGAAGATATGCTTCAAATCTTCTGTAGTATTGCATTGTAACACATCAGTAATGACCTCTTATCCCACTAATTATGTACCAGTAATGATTTAGTACTAAGGCTGGGACAAGCCAAATTTGCAATGTTAATTAAGCACGAATCAAGTCTGAGCAAGCACTTTTCAAATCGACAGATAGAATGCATAAGAGGATGTAATGCGGGCAATCCTGGAATAAACCAGCTATATGGTGAAAACCTTGGAACTCAAAGTGCAAATGACCCGAAACAAAAGTAGTGATCTGTGGAGGAAATGGCATAAGAATGGAGCTCAGCTTTTAAAATTTTTAAATATATCTTGCTGCAACCAATACATATCCATACATTTTTAGTTGGCTCACTATCCACGATTATGCAGCATTCCCTAAGAATGTATGAAGTGGATAATCTCTATATTCTATATTATTTCACTAAGATATATAAATTATTTATACTATATGTATATATATTGGTTGAGAAATCTTTTCTAGTCCCGTTTATTCTATTATAATATAAGGAAAAAAAAATAGATGTAGTGTGTGTAAAATTGGGAACGCTAATTTTTGGCCGCCCGGATCGTGAACCCACCATAATTCGAACCGTGTGACTCAGACCACGCTGTGGGAGGATGTATTGATCACTATGAGTTGAGGAGGGGGGGGGGGGGTCAGGGTCATAAAGTAATTCTTACCTCCTTAAATTGGTATGAGTAATTCCCTTCAATTGAAATGTCATAAACAGCGACCATGTCCTCTTTCTCATGAAAACTCCTATAAGTTGGGAATGTAGTATACCCTAAAAGAAATAAATGGATAAAATACATTATGGAAAATGAATGTAATTAGAGAATCTTGAAGATGTGTTATTGTGAAAATGAACTGACAAATAAAATTAACGAGGTCTATAAATTATGAAAATTTCCATAAACATAACACATGTAGATCCACAAGGTAAACTTTACCGAACCAAATCTTAATTATACGATGATCAACTCTTGTAACATAACCTGTTAATCAGAACATCTTTTCTAACTTTTTTGGCATAGCAAGTGGAGAAGATTGTTGACGTAACTACCACCGACATCCTTGTCTAAAGCAACTCTTAATTACAAAAACATAAAATCCCTACAAATATCTTCAAGAGTCTATAAAAAGGCAAGATCCAGAAGATTCCAAAGTTAATGTATAAATCCATCTTTTATCATTTTTCGAAACAGCAAGAACAAAAGTTCCACAGTTAATGGTCGACAAAAAGAGAAAAATATAATGATAACATTGCCTGGATGAACAGTTGAATATAATCAAAATTGTTAATGATAAAACTAAAAAACTACAAGTATTTGTACGAGCGTGACTATCGAAGACTCATAATATGGCCACCTAAATATATACATATAAATTTTGTTATATGTAACGATATGTACAACCATACAAATTGATTTATCACATTTTTTTGGCACAGTATGCAGAGAACTTCAATTAAAAGGTAAACTTTACCGCCCCAAATCTTAATTTTCAGATAACTAACTCTTATCACATTTTTTTGGCACAGCAAGCAAACTTGTAGTACATAAGTTCACGTTAACTTAGTAGTACATAACAATCATCTATATTTATAGAAATATAATTAGATACACTTCCACGTTAACTTAGTAGTACAAAAGTTCGCCATCAAGTCAAAATGATTAATTTATATCACAGTGACATAAAAAAAGCAATGTTATCACAATACAAACAGAATATTTATGGACTTAAATTTTTTGTCAAAACTACAACTTGGTACAAAATTTGTATGGATTCGTACGTACCTGTATTCCCACATGCTCCGGTTGGAAGTATCCAGACTGTCGAATTCTCCCACTTGGGCAGTTAGAATTTTCATTCTCTCCCGGTACATGAAATCGTCGAGAACCTGAACATAAATTGTAATTCATAAGTCAAGTATATGAAAGAATTTGGAACATTGTTCAACAATTTTAACCCATGGCTTTAAATATTCATTTGGGGGTACATAAAGGATACGGTGAATGTGTAACTAATTGTATGGATTTTTCCCGAGCGTCCGATACATTCTGATTTTGGAATGATATTTTCAATTGCTGATTTCCAATTTTTTCAGACTTAATTCTGAATTTCCTTTTTTCCCAAACTATTACGATCCGATTTCACTGACTTTTCGATAAATTTCGATTTTTGGAAAGATATTTTCAATTGTTGATTTCCTATTTTCCGGGAAAATTGGATTAGAATCGGAATTAATTCGAAATTTCCCTTTTTCCAAGCCATTTCTTGCAAAATTATTCTGATGCGATAGTTCATATGTTTTCCACAATTATAATATTCCAATATAATTAAGGGAGCTTAACAAATAAGTCAAATTTACATGAGAGATTTCTCTATATATTTCCTATTTATGCATGTAGTAAATATTCACTTCATGATTTATAATAGAATCTTTTTGACAAAAAAAAAAACATTTATAAATTGATCAATTTACAAATTGGCCCATTAATTGTGCTTGGTTTCATTAAGGACTGTTTGGTTGTCCCTAGAATTGTAAATTAGCCCATTTAAAATGGACTCATTCATGAATTTCTTTATTATTAGTGTTTGGTTGCAAGAATGAACAAATTCAAAAATGGACCAATTCATGTTGATTCACAAAAACTCAAATTAGTCAATTTCACCAAAAGCTTGAAATTGCACAAATTTATAATTATAACATGAATCTTAAATGCACCACTCCCATAGAGTATTCTCTCTCTCTCTCTCTCTCTCTATATATATATATATAAGTAAATAACTCCATTTTTCTTTTCCAAATATACCTCAAATTAGATTTAACCCCATTTAAAATGAATACATCGACTATCTATTCATTCCAAATTGATCAATTTATAAAATTAAACAATTTATGCAACGAAACGGGCCCTAATGAAATGATTCTTTAATTGACCCATTTTAGCTCCTCTGTAAAATCTGAAATTCAAATATTTCACATAAAAACGTGTAATGCATCCATTTGAAATATGAACATTTCACAAAAAGTTCAACTCGTTCATCTCGATTGCTCATCTCTCTCTCTCTCTCTCTCTCTCTCTCTCTCTCTCTCTCTCTCTCTCTCTCTCTCTCTTTCTCTCTCATATTACCAAACATGACACAAAATAGGATTCACAATGAACCAATTTACATAATTCATAATGAACCAATTCATAGTTCACTCATTTACGATTCACAAATTCACAACGAACCAACTTACATGATTAAACGATTTGCGCAACCAAACAAGGTCTACGTAAAATTGTACTAATTGGTTAAATAAACTTTATTTTTAACATGTAGCAATTAGGACTTCTAAAAAAATTCCGAAAGTAATGCAAACTTATTTACAGAACAATGTTTGGATCTATAAATCAAACAAAATGTATGAGTGAATATCCCAATGAAATAAAAAAAAATCATCTATAATTCATGAAATGAAAATGACAAAAACTGAAATTTTACCCTTAACATTCATCTTCATCTTCAAGATGAAGATTTGAGTAACCCTAAACTTTGCATATTTGAGTAAGCCACCGCCACACTAGGGTTAGGGTTAGGGTTAAAGTGCGAGTTAAAAAAGGAGATTATTGGGTTTAGTAGCATTTAGGTAGCTCTTTTTATAGTGTCACAATATACAAAGAGAAAAAAAATGTAAAAATCATTTTGTCAATAGTCTTTTTATGAGATTAAAAAGAAGTTAAATAAATAAAGTAATAAGATGACACAAATTAAAATACAAGGAATTTGATGTAATTTAATTATTTCTTGTGATATTAAACACATGTGATTACTCAAAAAACATGTAGAAGTGTTCTTTACGAAATATGTAGGAACAATAACGATGTAAAAAATATTATTATTAGTTTTCTTAAAATAAACGGGGGAGTAAATTTTTTTTAAAAGTGTTATTTTGGGTGCAATCTTTACTCAAGATTGCCAATAAAAATTCATATATTGAAGCGAGGGAGAAGTAAAAGAAAATATGAAGTACTAATCTAATCCTTGATTTCCACTATTAAAGCGAGGGACACGTAAATAAAAATAAATAAGAGAGAGAGAGAGAGAGAGAGAGAGAGAGAGAGAGAGAGAGAGAGAGAGAGAGAAGGGAGATACGGTATATGAAAATGGCTAAATTGATAGATAATGTCTTTTATTTTAGTGGCATGATGTGCATCTTCCTTAGTTAGTTCGATATATTCATTTGAAAATTTGTAATTTCTTTTACTTGTTTTGAGTATTTATTTTTGGATGTGGCAGAATGAGTCGTGAATACTATTTACTAAACATATATAATCATACTTGGAAAAGAGAGGCAATCGAGAGTTGTTAGATTGAGAAAGGAATGAGAGGAAGGGGTTTCACAAGGAAGATTAGACTATATGATTTAACTCGTATTTTCTTTGACAAAAAAATGCAACATCATACCCACATCTTTCTTATCACTCGGGAGGAGAGCATTGAATATATAATGCAATAGTAGTATATTTTTTTTATAATTGTCACCCTTGTTTGAAGGATTATCAAGTGTAGACTCACAATGTACAACTAATTTATATTTTCTTACGTTTATTGTGTTTTTAGTTTAATGATATAAATTTAACTATAAGAATTATGTGATGAAATACCACCATTCCTGCCAGACACTAACCTAATCAACGTCTATTTATCTCTTCTTCAAATCTCTTTTCAGACCTGATTCTCTCTCACCTTTTCGCACAATTCACTCGGTATCCCCAATTCACTCTCTTTTCTTTTTATATAAAAAAAATCTCATTTTTTACATGGTAGTGTATTTTTCATGGTGGTTTAAATTTTAAGAAAGAGATATAGAGAGGGTGAGAGAGGGAGGGGTGACAATGCCAGTGGAAGAAAGTTGTCGTGGTGGTATTGTTGTTAAGGTTTAGGTGGAGGTGGTGGTGAAGTTCGGGTTAGGGTTTGAAAAATGTTTGGGCGTTAAAATAAAATTTAAAAAACTTTATTAGGGATAGAATGGAAATTTAGAGAATATTGATAATTTTTACTTTTATATTTCAAAATTAAAAAATGTGGTTGTCACTTTAGGGTGTCATTAATAAGAAATGGCTTAAATGTTATGTGGTGTTATTGATATTATTTTTGGATGCCTTTTAGAGCACCCTTCAATATATACATGATAGAACAAGAATGATGGAAATAATGACACCTTGGTGATATTATTTACCTTAAGTGGTGTTTTTATTAGATAATTAGTATTGCTAGAATTTTTTCTAAGTTAGTGTGATTTATCTTTTCTTTTAAAGTACCTTTATTCTACATCTACTCAAATTTTCTATTTGTATTATGCCATATTATAAATGATTATAACTAACATTTAATTTATTGAATGTAAAAACTCAAAATTCATAATGTTGCCAATGTTACTAATATGTTTATTATTTGATCTTTGATAATAAGGACTTGCATAATGTATTTCATTTGGGTTCTTACTTATTAAAATGTTATTGAGTAGTATAATAGCTTTGTTTGAGTTAATATGCAACTTGAATTTAAAAAAATTATAATTATTATCATGAGTTAGGACTTTGTCATATACCAAGTTAAAAAAATATTAATCCCGAACTAATAGAGGCGATAAGAAACTCTTGATCACTTGGGTATGGATGGGATTCAATGTGAGGGTGGATTATTTGGTGAGAGTTATGGAGCTATAAAAAATGTTACATTGAGTTATTTATGATGGTTTTAGGTAGTTGGGAGTGAAGGATATGATTTGTATTTGATAGACTGGGTTTGTATTTATAGTTGTTTTATAGTCAATCTTTAGTGCGGTTTTGTAGGATCATTGACTATGATGCCAAGTGTATTAAATGATACTTGATACGCACGTCAGATAAGTGGCTCCCGATGATACAAAAAGTGGATGGAATTTTTATAAATTGTTAAATTAATTCAGGGTTATCAATGATGTTTTCAGTGAGATATAAAGAGGTTTTTGGTAGTTTATTAGTAAACATTACAGGTTAGGTATTGATGTGGTTCTATTTCTCCCATTTATGGTTGGTTTGTGTTATCCCAACGAACCCTTACTTTCTATCATCCAAACCAAAATCGTGGAGACTTTTAAATTATAACACAAATTTTCAATTCAGCCATCATAACTCCTTGAGTTCAGCCTAACTCAACCTAACTTGGAGGTTAAAGTATAGAGTGCGTCAAAAAAATGTTTACAAACATAACTTGGAATTTCGTGTTAACAATAGCTTTTCATCTTTCAGATGTAAGGTGTTATGGATGCATTCATGCGAAATATGGCTTCTTAACTTGATGAGGGAAATCGCCAACTCCTCGTTGATTGGAGCGTTGAGTGTTGGAGGGCGATGTGTATGGACCATTGATAATCGAATGGATGGAAGTTTTGTGGACGTCTAAGAAAATCAGAATCAGAATCGTCATCCGAAACTTTAGTTTCCTCCTTCCGGGCTTTCAATGAAATGCCATTTTCTTTCTTAGACACTTGCTTAGAGGTAAACATATCGAGTTCATAGGTTTGTAAGTCACCTAAAATATCTTCAACTTTCATCGAATCAAGCATTCCTAAGGAGTTTATAACGGTCACTTTTGCATCAAACCTACTCAGCAAAGATCTTAAAATTTTCTTTATGACATGGTTGTTGGGAATCCTCTCTCCTAGGTTAAACGACGAGTTAACAATATTAGACAACCTAGCGTAAAACACATCAAACGACTCATTATTTAACATTTTAATCATCTCAAACTGTGTAGTGAAGTTTTGTAACTTAGATTCCCTAACCGTGCTAGTGACCTCGTGAGTAAGTGTAAGTGTATCCCAAGCCTCCTTTAAAGTTTCACAAGTCATGATTCTATTATACTCTTCAGGTGTGACATGTGAGGAAATTACGTGCAAACCTTTAGAGTTATACAATGCAAGCCTATGTTTAGCATCAGTCCATGACTCAACGGGTTTCAAACTAGTGACCTCACCCTCTCGTGTGACTGGTGGTGTCCAACCCTTTTCAATAGCTAAACAAACACACTCATCAATAGATTTTAAAGCACTTCTCATTCGCATTTTTCAAAAAGCATAATTTATGCCATCAAAAATAAATGCACGAAAACTTTTAAAACCTCCAAAATTCATCTTGAAAAACACAAGGGATCAAACACAATAAAAATATGTTTCTATCTTTGATACCAATTTGTTGGTCCCTTTTAATTTCTTATGCGTAAAGTGTTTTAAGGATGACAAAACAAATTCTATTTTTGTGAAAAACCTTTTTCCAATTTTTTATTTCGCACCAAGTTGTGAACAAATTCTAACTTAACCAAATTTTATCTTGATTAATCCTAAACATACATCTAGTGATTAAAGAAAGTAAAATAAAGTAAAGAATATTCACAATGTCGGATATACGAGGAAAATCACAAACAGGAAAAACCTCGGACGGTCCAAGTCAGACAATCACTCTGAATATGGTTTTACAAAGGTACAGACAGTAGTCTTATTTAATGACTCAATCCATCCATGAAACTTGACGCTCCTCTAATCTTCAACCACTCCTCTTACAGTGCCCATGTAGAAAGTAACCTTCTTCCACGATGCCTGTCCACAACACACATGTCCACGTATGTCTCGGTGTCCACCGATATGGCTTGTAACATCTACGATGTTGAAATCAAACTCCACTGAATCTTCACCGTAAAACCAGTAACGTTAAAGTGTATAACAACTCTTCTTGGTGCCACAAAGATCACTATAGAAAATATCAATGATAACTTAGATCTTTGAAACTCTAATGATGTATTTAGACTTAAAAACCATAGAAAACTACTGCATAAATCGTACTACTTGAAAATATAAATTCATTTTGCACGCCCCTCGAAACAAGGACTGAAACACGCCTTAAATATGATTTTTAAGTTGGCACATCATTCGAGCAACATTAGTTGTTATTCTAATGAGATGGCCATGTCGTTCGAGCAACATGTACATTTAGCGCGAACGACTTCCACTGTCGTTCAAGAAACCTGCTCAATTAGAGTCCAAACCAAAACCAATTTTAATCCGTCCTTATCAGTTTAAAAGGAAGTGTAAACCTTTTCAAATACTTATAAAATATTTTTAAAACATTTATTTAATAAAATTACATCCTTAATCATTTTAAAATAAATTTCGAGTCTCATTAAATTTATGCATTCATACCTGAGTGATCTCGGACATCAATTAAACTTTGAAGACGAATAAACTTGCACCAATTAAATTTCGGCATAATTAATTCTTTGAATCTTTGTCGCAACATCTTCAACACGTCATAGTCTGTGTGAGATCATGACAAATAAAAATAGACCTATGACTCAAACGTATTTTATTTCGGGAATAAGTCAAAACTATACAATGGACTCAATTGGAAATTTTTTCCTTTAATTCATAATATCCTGTAACCTATGTCTATTTCTTTAGACTATTTAATGATTAAATTCTTATTCCTTGTCGTTTATCCCATTAGACTATAAGTTTCATTCTCTTAAATTACCAAATTATTATTCTCATTAATAATCGGTTGCTCTATTATTCATTGTCTTAAATGTTTTTCTACTTTCGTAGACTACACAATTATTATTCTTATTAATAAGTATCTGCCACATTATTCATTAGGACTCATCTTCGTCCTTAATTATCCACATCATTTTATTAGCCCAATATTATTATCATTGAGCATCATCTACATCCTTAGACAAAAAAGGCCCATTCTCATATAAGGTACACCACAATGTGTGTGTGTGTGTGTGTGTGTGTGCGCGCGACACATAAAGGAATCTACCGTTGGTCTCTCGTTCGTGCTCTATCGTCAAGTCCGGAGGAATCTCTTATCCTAAGCGGACATCATAAAAAACACACAAGTTAGGGGCGGTCCTACGTAGGACACCTGTACACGGCCCATACCTAGCGGTGACATAGGAAGAGTCAGCGCCAAGACCTACCTCTCGTACGTGGCACCTCCAGGTAGTACCTATATGACCTACACATCATCAAGCCCACCTGGGTCGACATGTGGTATGCGGTATAAACACGCGAACCCCCGAGCAGATATGACACTCCACGAACATTGGTATGTCCACACAAATGCATATATATACATATTATCACCCAAAATGTATAAGTAGTTACTCTATAACTACTTTAATCAAAGAAAATCTCAATTCATATAAATTACAACCTTCTTAGCCTAACTATAACATTTTAGTCAATTATTACATATGTCATTTTAAGCCATTATCTTATGACTACTTCCCGATTAAATATTAAGTCTCATACATTGCCCGTTTTGAACTAAAACTTGCATTTATTTCATTATTCATTTCTCTTTAAATACATAGGGAGAGGTTTTCCCAAACTAACCTTACCAACATGATTATAGGTAAAGTTATCCCCAACTACCCTTACCCATACATTTAATAATCTTATCATATTTTCCTCTCTACTCAAACTTTAATCATTCTGGATTATTTATAATTATTTTCTCCTTGATGCCTTTTTAGTAAGGTTTATATGTACATATATAAGGAGTCAACTAACTTGGGAAAAGGGTTATATGTACATATATGAGGAATCCTCTAATATGGTTAAGTGGTATCACCAAACTACAACACCCAGAATCACTCATTCGATCGTTATCTTCACCCTTCAGAATTCATTACACAAAATCTCATTATTTGGTCAATCACCCTTTAATAAATTCGATATTTGATAATTTATTATATATGTAATAAATTAAATCATCTACGTAGTGCCTAACTCCTGTAGCACACAACCTAAAAATATCCGAGTCACAATCCCCGACTGTTAATTTAATTAATTCACCGCAATTAATTTTATCTAAATTGTATCACTCACCCATAAATCTCGGACTCCTTAACTCGGTCCGTATTTTAACCCCTTAAATTTATGTCACTCAACATCCACTATTTAGATTGGTACTATATCTAAATAAAATATATTTTAAGATCCACCTCCCAAGGCCCTAAGAACTATCTCCCCTTTTAACTTTCTGCACACTCATTAAATTTTAAAAATCTCCAAAAAGGACACAGGGGCATAATCATCATTTTTGAGAAAATCCTTTCCATCATTCAAACGATGCATGATGTCGTTCGAACGACATTCAATGTCATTTGAACGACCCCTTGCTTTTATCATCCCTTCGTCTTCCTCATATTATCCGTCCGCCATTTTTACTTATACAAAGTTTATGCCCTCAAGCCAGGACCAACTTTGATAAACCCATAGTGCAAATAACGAATTTCAACAGTTCACATCTTCACAAATATCATCCACGAAATTACACAGGTCCAAATTATAACTATCATATCTAAACTCATTAATTATATTACATAAAATGTATATAACTTTCCTCCCAAATATGGTTTCACCAACATCAATTTCACAAGATACATTTATGGGTTTTTAATGCAGTTTATATTCACACAACCATGAATCGTATTGTCGAAGAATCTCTAATTATGTAGTATCAAAACATGATTCAACTTTAAGTCTAAACATGGAATTAACATTTATATAAGACTAGCACAAATTGAATAAGAATGGCAGGAGAATCATTTCCTAAGATTATGTAGAGAAACCTCTTTTCCTCCTCCTAGGGTGTTCTTCCTCCTCTTTGGCCTTTGTTACTCTCTCTCTCTTGAAGTGGGGCTACTAGGTTTAGGTAATGATTAGTAGTGGGGAGTTATTTCTCTACCTCCAAACCTTATATTTTACCCCATTCTCGAGTTGGATATTAGGCCCCAACTTTGAACCCATAAATGAGCCCAAATACATAATCTAATTAGCCCGACAACTATCCAACTCATATATATATATATATATATATATATATATATATATATATATACCCCGAGACCATTCCTAAGGGTCTAAAATGAACAAACAAGCCCATAATACCTCTCAAAGTGTGTTTCAAATATTTTTATTCCAAAAATATATTTTGTTGTGACGTGACACACCCCAATACTTTTTATAAAAAAAATAAAAATCCCTTTTGGTTCATTCCAAATCATTAAAATCCATCTCTAAATTTATAAATAATACTTAGTTCAATTACTCACAACCTTGATTTATGAATTTCACCGAATTAAATTAATCCCTATTAACTTTTTACTTTATTCCAAAACTACGGGGTTTTACATTCCCCCCCCCCCCCCCCCTTCTAACGAAATTTTATCCTTGGAATTCAAAGTAACATGGAGTCATATTTCATTTATATCATTAAATTATGCTTATATCCAATTGGTTCATACTCACATCGCATGAGATAAATGAAAAGGCTCATCATTACTTATCATAACATCACTGAGGTGACCATATATTTCACATTATATACATGCACACATATACCATTAACAAATATGAATGACACATATACATCTAATATGTACTATTAATACCAAGCATATCCATACCACAAGTACACCACCACATGCGAACATGTAAAAAGAAATAACCATCCTAGTATCCGACTTCCCTCAACTCTCGACTTTTGCCAATTTCGTGCATGGGACATCTCAAAAGAGAAATCAAAATAAGGAACCCTCCAGATACATTACTACACAACTTAGTCAGTTATCGAGGTCCATCGACCCAAGGCAAAGGAAAATAAAATTAACCATTTATGCTAATCATATAAATTTAAATATTTGCCATTTTTCAGACTAACCACTTATCTCGTTATAAGAGTTACACCAAACTCCTTTAGAGTCAACCAACCTTATTATACTCGATATCTCAATTGCCACAATCTAGGTACGACATTCTCTGCCTGGATTTACTTTATAAAGCACTTAATCATTTCTTAGTTTCCAAAGGCATACCCGTGCTAATCAGGTATACCATTACAAGTTCAATTCCAATGTCACTATAAAAACAAACATTAAACACGATCATATACGATCTCAATAATCGAAGCTATCACTAGCCTTAATTCTACTTTGTAGCCTATACTCATTAAGACAATACTTTCCCAAATTATACAATCATGTTATCACGCAAACGATTCCCCCCCCCCCCAATAAAAGATGCTTGCTCCTACCTGAGCATCGCCCGATTTATTCCATAAATTTGAGTTTATTCACGCGTATCTACCTCCTTAAGTAATTCAAAATTTAAAATCACACTCACTTGTTGCTTCCCTAAGCATACTCAACTTCCTAAAGGTACTTGCACGACCAAATTTCCCATTGAAATTCATTGTTTCAAAACTAGGGTCACCCACAAAATATTATCACAATAATCCTCAAGGCTACTGTGAACACTAATTCCTAATCAAGTTTATCCTTTAGACATGACCACAACTCATAGTAACCCACATATTATTAACATATTCCACGTAACTATACATCCATTCCCCGAAAATATTATCTCCGACATAGCTATCAAATAGGCCTAAAATAGCATAATCTTCCCAAATTCAAAGTCTATCCTTTCCAATGTATTAAAAAAACCCAAGTGACCACTAAGTCCCAATATCAAACAAAACATATCCCATATACTCTAAAGTAGGAAAACACCTTAGCTACCACTGATACTATCACTAGTCTCTTTTTTTATTTTTATTATTGTTTCTTTTCAGCAAATAATTTCATTTATAATTCGATGGCCATCTATGTGAGTCATAGTTTACACGAACTAACCTCTACTGATGCATTAGTGTGCATTACCATATCCTCAAATTTTCTAAATATTTCCTTAAACTACCCAACTTCTCGTAATTCTAGCAATTGACCCACACAAAGGTCTCTATGGATCTCTCTCCAAACTAACCCTTTGCCCGAATGGGTAGTAACCAACCAAAAAGAATACATTGATTCCTAATAATAGGGCTTTACATCAAAGGATGCAAAGCAGAACGAGATAAGCTCAAACACAGATCCTAAGGACACACCAGAACCATTCTCTGATACCAACTGTAACCCCCATTTTACTATGTAAAGGCTGGCCAAGCATGATACGCCGACGATGGGACATATTAATAATTTATACCATTCTCAGCACTGAAGGAATATAAATTTTCTTTATCTTATATCAAAATCCACAATGAATAAAACATTTTAATAAAACTGATTCAACACATGAATAATAAAAACTGAATCATCATACAATATCCATAATGTAAAGTTAAGTACAACTGATGTAAATTAACCATTGGTTGAATGCCCGTACAAATCCCAGTATGAAATAAGATGACAAAAAGATGAAGTACAACCTATACTGTAATCAATGGAATGAAATCTGCAACGTCCAATGCAACTGCAAGTCTAATCAATCACCAGTCCTGCTATCCCTATCATTAAGATTACCTGATGGGAATAACATTTATAATTTGGGTCAGAGCCCGACGTGTACAATGATTCTTCACTAGTAAATATGCAATTTGTCACTAACTTATACTTCACGTCTCCCCATCGACACTCACAAGTAATGAGTACCTCACCTATCATCTAGAAGCAGTCCTACTCGTATCCTCAATCAAATGACAATTTTAATTTCCATTATTTAATCGGTCATGTAAAGAATAATCCATTCAGCTATGCAATAACTAAAAGTGGGTACTCATGTCTGACACCCCAAATCAACGATTATATTTCATAATATAAATTTCATAATTTACATAAACTACGTGCATATTCTTATGTCATAATATCATGTAACCCTTGTCTATCTATTTAGACCATTTAATAATTAAATTCGTATTCGTTGTCGTCTACCCCGTTAGACTATAAGTTTTATTCTCTTTGATAACCAAATTATTATTCCCATTAATAATTGGCAACTCCATTATTCATTCTCTTAAAAGTTTGTCTACTTTTTTAGACTACCCAATTATTATTCTTATTAATAATTTTATGCCACATTATTTATTAGGACTCATCTCCGTCCTTAATTATCCACACCATTTTATTAGCCCAACCTTATTATCATTAAGCATCGTCTACATATTTAGACTAAAAGGGAACATTGCCATATAAGGTACACCATAATCTGTAAATATATATATATATATATATATATGCAACACAGAAAGACATTTAGCGTTGGTGTCTCGTTCGTGCTCTATCGGCAAAAACACACAAGTTGGGGATGGTCCCTACGCAGGACACCCCTACACGAACCATACCCAGTGGTAACACAGGAAGGGTAAGCGCCAACACCTACCTCTCTTAGGTGGAACCTCTACGTAGTACCTATATGACCTACACATCGTTAAGCCAACTTGTGCCGACGTGTGGTACTCGATCCGAATGCGCGAATCCCCGAACGGATAGGACAGTCCAAGAATATTGGTATATCCACACAAATACATATAAATACATATTATCGCCTAATATGTATAAGTAGTTACTTTATAACTACTTTAATCTAAGGAAATCTCAATCCATATAAATTATAGCCTTATTGGCTTAACTATAATATTTTAGTCAATTATTGCATATCTCATTTGAAGCCATTATCTTATGACTACTTCCTGATTAAATATTAAGTCTCATACATTGCTCGTTTTTACCTAAAACTTGCATTCATTTCATGATTTATTTCTCTTTAAATACGTAGGCATAGGTATTCCCAAACAAACTTTACCAACACGATTGTAGGTATATTTATCCCCAACTACCCTTACCTATACATTTATTAATCTTAGCATGTTTTCTTCTTGACTCAAACTATAATCATTCTGGATTATTAATAATTATTCGCACCTTGATGCCTTTTCAGTATGGTTTATATGTACATATATAAGGAGTCAACTAACGTTAAAAAAAGGTTATATGTACAAATATAAGGAATCCTCTAATATGGTTAAGTAGTATCACCCAAATACAGCACCCAGATTCACTCATTCGGTCCACATCTTCACCCTTCAGAATTCCATACATAAAATCCCACTATTAGGTTAAAGACTTTTTAATAAACTCGATATTTGATAATTTATTATATATGTAATAAATTAAACTAGCTACCTCATGCCTAACTCCCATAGCACTCAGCCTAAAAATATTCGAGTCACAATCCCCGACTCTTAATTTAATTAATTCACCGTAATTAATTTGACCTAAATGGTATCACTCACCCATAATTCCCGGACTCCCTAACTTGGTCCGTATTTTAACCCCTTGAATTTATTTCACTCAACATCCACTATTTTGATTGGTACTCTATCTAAATAAAATATATTTTAAGATCCACCTCCCAAGTCCCTAAGAAGTATCTCCCCTTATAACTTTCTGTACACTGATTAAATCCTAAAAATCTCCAAAAAGGACACAGAGGCATAATCGTCATTTGTAAGAAAATCCTTTCCGTCATTCAAATGACGCATGATGTCGTTCGAATGACATTAAACGTCATTTGAACGACCTACCTAGTCGTTCGAACGACCGCTTGCTTTTACTATCCCCTCGTCTTCCTCGTATAATCCGTCCGCCATTTTTACTTCTACAAAGTTTATACCCTCAAGCCAGGACCTACTTTGATAAACCCCCAGTGCCAATAATGAATTTAAACATTTCACATCTTCACATATATCGTCCACAAAATTACATAGGTCCGAATTATAACTATCATATTTGAACTCATTAATCAGATTACACAAAATTTCTATAACTTTCCTCCTTAATATGGTTTCACCAACATCAATTTCACAAGATACATTTTGGGGTTTTTAACACAGTTTATATTCATACAACCATGAATCGTATTGTCTAAGAATCTCTAATGCAGTATCAAAACATGATTCAACTTTAAGTCTAAACATGGAGTTAACATTTATATAAGACTAACACAAATTGAATAAGAATGGAAAGAGAATCCTTTCCTAAGATTGTGTAGAGAAGCCTTTTTTCCTCCTCCTAGGGTGTTCTTACTCCTCTTTGGCCTTTGTTCCTTTCTCTCTCTCGAAGTGGGGCCGCTGGGTTTAGGTTATGATTAGTAGTGGGGAGTTATTTCTCTTCCTCCAAACCTTATATTTTACCCCATTCCCGAGTTGGATATTAGGCCCCAACTTTGGACCCCAAATGAGCCCAAATACATAATCTAATTAGTCCGATAACTACCCAACCCATATATATATATATATACCTGGGACCATTCCTAAGGGTCTGAAATGCCCAAACGCGCTCGTAATACCTCTCAAAGTGAGTTTCAAATATTTTTATCCCAAAAATATATTTTGTTGTGACGTGACACACCCCAATACTTTTTATATAAAAAAAAATCCCTTTTGGTTCATTCTAAATCATTAAAGCCCATCTTTTAAATTTATAAGTAATACTTAGTCCAATTACTCACAAGCTTGATTAAATAATTTCACGGAATTAAATTAATGCCTATTAACCTTTTATTTTATTCCAAAAATACGGGGTTTTACATTCTCCCCCCTTATAACGGAATTTTATCCTTGGAATTCAAAGTAACATGGAGTCATATTTCATTTATATCGTTAAATTATGCCTATATCCAATTGGTCCATACTCACATCGCTTGAGATAAATGAAAAGGATCATCTATGCTTATCATAACATCATTAAGGTGCCCATATATTTCACATTATATACATGCACCCATGTACTATTAACAAATATGAATGGCACATATACATTGTAACACCCCGTAGTTTATATCATATTTAATTTAATTAATTCGGATTTTTTGGAGTAAAATAAAATTTTGAATTTAATTATTTTTGGGGACTTAAAATGTGAGTTTTAATACTGAAAGGTTGGATTTTAATCGAAATTCAAATCGGAGTTAAAATGAAAAGATAAAAAACATTTGTCATGGTCCTAGACCGTGACTAACAGGGCGAATTTTTTTAGTGTAAATAGAATTCTATTAGCATTAGGACTCCTAATCATTATAAATTAAAACTAATCTTTGGCTGGGTATTTAAATCACTCTTTCCACAATTCTTCCTCAAGAAGACTTCTCCAAAATATTTCTCTTCCATCTACAAACCTTTGCCCCAATTTTCTTCAAAGTTTCAACTCAAGAATTGTCACGATTAACTAAATTTTCTCAAGACACGTCAAGAATGGATATTTATCAACTTTTTGAGAAGAATACATCTTCAAAATCAGACTTCTTAATCAAATTTTATTCAGGCATGAATACTCTATTCTTTTCTTTAGTATTATGCATTTTAAGTGTTGCCTAAACTTTTAATCATGTGTTTTTGATTAAAATCAATCAGTAACTTACAGTGAACACTAAATTTTTGGGTTGTTTTGATAAAACTTTTTAATATTATTTAATTCTTGAAAACCTTGGGTTCGTAGGTTAGATTATTGGGTTTTTATGATTTATGGGGTGTAGGTTCGCATGTAGAAACTATGGAATTTTTATATGTTATGTGGGACGCGAACGCACTAATAAAAATTTGATGACTTATAAAAGAGAACGATTATGGCGTATTAAATATTGTCGCATGTTAATTATTTTAGCATTTTTGAATGTAAATAATTTGTTGAAAATGACGACGAAGTTATTCTTTGAATTAAATTGAATTATAACTTTTATGATTAAGTGCTATGTTATTCTTATGAATTTTGTATTGTGTGATTTATTTTATTCACTTTTGCCATCGCGGGGAAGAGGGGCTTTTGGATAGTATTTTGTTCAACCCTATTTTAGGATGCTTACTATGTATGGGACTAATTAGTGTAAATTCGTGAATATTTTATATCTCGGGGTGGGGCAAAGTTTTATATTATATTGACATTTCGCTAGCCTAGGCATGAGACTAGGACATGTTTTCTCTTGGTGATTCATCCTATATGTAGGATAGGACGTATGTATACTTGGGGACCCTTAGGTATGGGCCTAAGGGGTATTTTGAGGATCTCACATCGATAAAAAGGGTGGGGGGAATTTGAAAATTATGAAATTGAGAATTGAGGATTAATGTCTAAGATAAAAACGGGCATTAAAATATATTGGCGATAACTTGACTTTTGTATATGGTCGTTGTTGAAAGCCAAGTTAGTCAAAATCCTTATATACCTACAAATAATAACAATCTAAAGTGTAGAGGTAAGTAAGGGTATCAATCCACTTTCTAGGGAGTAAGCTAGAGACAAATTCAATTGTAATTCACTTTTTATTTTCTTTTTGTGCTTTTTCACTTTTCTATTTTTTTTCGCTTTTTCAATATTAAAACAAAAGGGTGAGGTGAGATCTAAACTAAAATAAACTAAATGTAAAATGATAATAACTAACTAGAAAGTACTAAAATGAAAATTAAAGTCTAAACTAAAAATAAGAGATAAAGTGAGGTAAATAATTGTGAGAACAATCAAGGAGTGGGATTACACCACAAATTTTAGTTATTCTAATTAATTAATTTAATTATTTGAATTCTCCCAAATTAATATTAAAATTACAAATCAACTCTCGTTGCAAGTGTAATTAGAATAGTAATCTTTTAGAAAGTTAAAATTAACACCCCACAACTCTAGAAAATTAGATCAACACTCCTTTTAATTAATCACCCGCTAGGATCGATCAATTAGAATTTATGTCAATCTTAGAAATTAAATTTAGAGTTGAAATTCAAATGATAATACCCCACTTAAGAAACCCCTATCTCTAGTTCGAATCTAAAATGGGTATTATCACTAGAATTTCGATTCTCTCTCGAAAATCATTTACCCTCTCTCGAGGCGTAAATCTAAGGGTGAGGGATCAAAATTAACATTCAAAGGGATATTTAAATTAAGCAAACTAATTAAACTAAAATAATATCAAATAAGGGTTTCACCCCACCCCTTGAAAGGGGTTTTAGCCTAACATGATATAAAATATGACAAATTAATATTCAAAGGCATAAAATAATAAAAGAAGGGAAGAGAACAATCAAACCAAATCTCTTTGATTATGTTGAACTCCAATCCTTGAAATTGAAGCATACACCTCTTAATTGATCTTCCAAATGATATGAAATCAACTATCCACTCAATTAATTCTCTAACAATATTTAATCTCACAAATATCTAAAAATAAAAAATGAAAAACTATTTACAAGGATTTATTTTCTAAACTAAACTATCTCTCTCTAGAATTTTCTCTCTACTTCCCTAATCTAGAAAAAATTGCCACCAAATGGGTCTTCTTCTTCTTTTATACTATGCATGGAGCAAAGGGGCAAAAGTGGGAAATTAGGGTGTGCACATGTTTTGAGTGAGGTCATGAGGGTGAGGTAATATATGGGTGAAGGTAATATGGAGAAAATGCACAATTGTGCATGGATTGTGTGAGGTGTGGGGACAAGTGGGAAATGGGGGAATAAATTTCAGATATGGTTTAAGGGTAGTTTGGGTAAAGAATAGGAAAAAAGGGGGGTAAAAGGTATTAACAGATTTTAGTCACATGGGTAATTTGGCTTTGGGATTGGCTTTGTGTTTGCAGGTGAAGAAATCGTGGTTTGAAAAGGAAAATGGGTATGGAGTAGATGCTGGTTTGGGGATGGACCCGGGTAGAGGTCGGATCGCGGTTTGGGTGGTAACAGGTTCACCGCGGGGTTGGATTCAGGCTTAAGCGCGGTGGGAGATGGGTATTGGTGGCGACGGGAGGGGCTGGCCGGATTTCTTGTGGTGATTTGGTGGCTGGTCGCCGGACGGAGGTGGGTGCTGGCGGGTTTCGATAGCAGTGAGGAGGTCAGGTCTAGTCGCCGATTTGAGGTTGAAGGGGGGCGAGAGTGAGACGGGTAGGAGGAGAGAGGGGGCGGCTTGAGTCTGTCGCCGGATTTGGGCCGCCGGCGAGGTGGAGGTCGGCGGGATAGGGAGAGAGGCTGGGCTTGAGGTTTGGTATGGTTTTGTTGTTGAAAGATGAGAGAGAGAGGGGGTAGGTGTTGGTTGAGTGGGGAAGATGAAGTGGGAGGTTATCTAGTGTGGTAGGGTGTATGATTAGATGGGTGAGGGTAAAGGGTAAGGGTAAGGGTGTAGGATAAGTAGTGTGTGGGGTGTGTGTGTTATTTGAACCTCTAATAAAAATAACACTAAAAATAAAATTATAAAATAAAATTCTATTCTAAAATAAAACAAAGACTCTAATAAATTAAAACTAAAAAGAAATAAAATAAAAATAAAATATAAAAATGAAATCTAATAAAACTTAAAATTAAAATCCTAAAAAGAAAATGTAAAATCTAAAAAAAATACATAAAATCCTAAAAATTATAATGCTAGTAAAATAAAATAAAACTAAAACTAAAACTAAAAACTAAATAAGATAAAATAAAATTATATTAATAAAAAAATAGAAATAAAATATAAAAATAGGAAATAAAACCTAAAAAATGCTAAAATAATCCTAAAATTAAAATGACTCAAACTAAAAAATCTAAAATATTAAAATAAAATAAAAAGGTAACAAACCAACACACACGGGGTTCGGGGGTATGTTTAGGCTAGGTTTAGGCTCGGGTAAGGTTACGGGTTTGGTATTTAGCTCCGTAAAATGCACAATTGCCTTGAAATACGCGTTTGAATACCGCAACGTACATTAAACCTGTATAATAAACATTTACGCGCATAAGACCCATATTGTCGAGAAATAGCAACTAAAACACATCTATTCGGGGTATAAATTGTACAGTTTTGGGTGCTTATCACACCACCCCCAAACAGAGCGTTGCTAGTCCTCGAGCAATAAGATAGAGAGAAAGTGAAAGATAAGTAACCAAAAGTGTACCACTTTCGCGGGCACTTGCGATTGCACTTAGCATGTGCAACAAGCCTTTAAACCTATAGGTTGCCCTACAGGACGAGTTGTGTCTCGTGAGGGTTTGCAGGGAATATACCCACAAAATTCGTATTTGCAAAATTTTATTGAAAGGCAGTCAATCTCTTATTAGATGTAGAATAATCGCACAATCCATCACATGAGAAAATATTTTCTGAAATACAAGCTAGAATGTGTAAAAAGTTTAGCTAAGTAAATACTCAAGGCACATCCTTCCTAGAACTCAACGTGTGTAGTGTGAATCAGTCAAAATGGGTCGAGTATCATCAAAGTAATTCCTAGATTGCCTTGTCGGAATCAACGCTTCAACTTCAAATCTCACTAGATATATCACTCTCAAACGAACTCTCGAGATATGGGTAAGTGTATCGCTCTTGTGTGTGAGGAGGTGAGTAAATGTAAGCAAGTTCAAACGTCTCACACACGCATAAGAAAGAACGAACAATTAGAAAGAAATTTGATCTCATGAAAGGAATGATAATCACTATAGTGAGAACGTCGAGTTATTCACCACGTTGACTTTCATTTGCCCGAACACCAAGGGGAATATGTATGTATATGGGTGAGGGGGTAAATGAAATGGGATGAGAAGGATATGATGATGTGAGAGAATATGGATGGTGATAGTGAGATAGGATGGGGTGATGATATGTGATGTAGGATATAATGGTGATATGAGGGACAGTGATGGATATATGATGGATGGATGGTGGATATGCGGTGTGAAATGGATGAAAAATGGGTGCGAAAGAAGAGTGTATACACTTTAGGCACAAATGTCTTTATTTCAACAAAAATTAACTACAACTCTCTTTTTTCGATTTTTCTTTTCTTTTTCTTTTTTTCTATTTTTTTGCTATTTTTCTGTTTTTCTCTTTTTTTTCGATTTTCTTTTTTTTTCTTACTTTTTTTTCTTTTTTTTTTTGTTTTTCTCTCATATTTCAAACTAGCACTGAAGACATTTACATTTGAAATCACACTCTTTTATTTGAAAATGATGATGGATGATATATGAAATGAGTGGGGAATGATGATGTGGGGAATATGGAAAAAGGGTAGAATATGGTAATGTCTTGGGTGAGTGAATGGTAAATGTGATATGGGGGGAAAGTGGTAGGTATATGGATGAAAATCCTAGTGATCGGGACAAATATCAAGACACGCGTTTCTTACAACTCGAAAAAGATGTCATTCTCAGTGATCAACCAAAATTTTATGAAAGAAAATGAGATCATACAACAATTAAGTGCGGACCCAAAGAAAGTTGAATCAACTTGTGACTCGGAGATTGCGTAAAACACTCTGAAAGGGTGAAAGGCACAAATCTCACAAGCTAAAGTCTCTACTAGTGATCCTTAAGGTTCTCTTTAGAATTGTAGTACTCCTCAACTCTAAACCGTAGTGACGTGATAAGTGCGCAAATTTTGTTGAGTCTAGAAATTCATAGTGCAAAATGCCTTGTTACGTATTACATAAGCTATTAGAAAAAATATTCTCTATCTTGATTCCTAGACTTTTGAAAGATGGATGATTGAAAATTCACATCAATGATTGAGATGAAAGAAACTGCACGAAAATTTAAAAAATCAGGTTTAAAAATCAAAATTTTTCAAAAGAGGTACGATTTTGATAAAATTCCCCACCCCCATACAAAAAGGAACATCGTCCTCGATGTTAAGTAAAATGATTTTTAAAATTGAGAGCATGAGGTAGGAAAGAGATTACCAGAATGAACCGCTCATGAAGTGGAAAGATGTAGCCAAGAATAAACCTGAGTAAATGATAAGAGAAAAAAAAAATGTGTACAAGTCCATAAGCATGATAAAGCATAGGGTGATGTGAAACACCACCCCCAAACAGGATGAGACTAGTACAAGAAACGCGGGCTGCCTCCCGGTAGCGCTAAGTTTAACGTCTTCAGCCAGACCGATGGAATCTCACCCTAAGAATAGGATCTATGATAGTGCGGGGTGGCAGAAAAATTGGGTGATAAACATCACCCCCAAACAAGACTGAAGCATCAGTCTTGCTGGAAAACAGGCTAAAAGTGGTCAATGCACTTGTATGACGAAGTGCATCACACGATGCAAAGCATCGGTGGACCATGGGCGGGTGGGTATTAGGGTAAGGGTGAGGGTGAATAGGTATCGATCACGGGCCTTGTTGAGCCTCAAGGTGAGGGCGACTAGGGCCCTATAAGCATAGTGCTCCAATTGGTGAGGGAGGCAAAATGGTTTGGCAATAGTGATGGGGTGGGCCTCATAAAAATCACACGACCATTCTATGAATGGATGATGATAATGGTCGCGCCGTGACACGCCAGGGAGTTGTTGAGAAAAATCAACACCACAAGGAAGTGGTGTGCATGGAGGAACAAACTCGGTGTCACGGAAGTGGAGAGTATCACCATAACTCTCGTGGAAGGTGGATGGTTTCAGGTGAGGATCTATAGATGTAGATGGAAACTTGAAATGTGGAAAATCAAGATCCAAACCGGGTGGTGAGGTGGACGGGACAATGGGTGGGTCAGGTGGGATAAACGGTGTATCGGGTGGGATAAATGGTGGAGGAAGATGATCCAACTCAAGCGTGGGAGACACACACTCATTGGGAGGAGTAAAGGAATACTCACAAGGGAGTGTGGTTTCTAAAGATGGATTGATCAACTTCTCCAAAAAGGTAGCATCGGTAAATGGGGTGGGTGGGTAAAACGAGGCACCAATCTCAGAGATAGAGGACTCACTAGAAATATCAGGCTCAATGGGAGCCATGCATGGAGGAATAGGATCCAAATCCGGATAGTTAGAAACTATCACAGATTCTATCTCGGGAAAATGGTGAACACTCGTGGCCGGAGCTAACCTAAGATAAATTGGTTCCTCGGGAACACAAGGGTGAAGCTCAATAGGTATAGACTCGGGCATTGTTTTGGATTCAGCGGGAGTGGAAAGGTGAATGGGAACCGCAAGGTGGGGTTCATAAGGATAGGGTGGGGTTGAATCAGGCTCACTAATGAAAGCTAAGTCAACACAATTGTCGACTTGGGACCCGGACCATGGAATGGTCTCAACTTCAAGATTCTCGGGGTGGTAGGGTTGGTCACACTCAAATTCTGTGTCACAAGGGGACACATCATCGTCACACTCGGTGGCAACGATGGGTGGGGTCATGGAAATATCCGACTCTCGCTCACACACCAATTCATTTAACCTTTGTTCAAGCCTTTGGAGAGCTTGAGTTTGAATTGCTTGCTCTTGCTCAAGTATGCACTTTTGCAAGAGGGTTTCGAGAGTGGATGTGGATGAAGGTGTTGGTGGAATGATGGGTGGTGGTGGTGGGTGAGGTGGACACAACGCGCTATAATCAGGACAATATGGAGAATATTCAATTGAAGTGTGTGGGGTGGGGTCAAGTGCATCATACACGAAAGGACCGCTTTCGTGATGGACAAATGGCTGATGCGCATGGGGTGCGTAGTGAGGGGACTGATCATGAATGGGTGCACAAGATTGCCATGACGACTGTTGGAACGTGTGAGGATCCACAACATCGGGTTGGGATACGTATTGCGTGGAAGGATGATCAGGCCTCCACGAATAACTCGGGTACTCACACAACTCGGGATTGGATACATCAGGATAATGGGCCGAGGTGGGTTCCGGAACAGTGTCATATGGATACACATGTTCCATGGTGGGTGCGGATGGATATGACATGTAAGGGCACTCATGGGACATGTGATCGGCATAAGAACAGTGGGTGCACAACAAGGGAGGAGGCACAGTGACACTTGACACCGATGGTGATGGAATAGGTGGTGAGTGCATAGATGGGTCAAGAGTACCAACGGTACTCGTGAGAGAAGTGAAATCATGAAGAATATCATAAAGAGATCGCTTGGGATTACTCTCACACGTGTCACGTGTCAATGGAAAATGACCAAAGTAGTCCCGTAAAGGACGTTCTTCGGCCATGTGGAGATAAATATATTTTTTTGATTTTTTGAAATTTTTTCAAAAAGAAAGAAAATATTTTTGGGATTTTCTAAAAATTAAAGAAAGAAAAAATTTTTGGAATTTTCTAAAATGATAGAAAGAAAATATTTTTGGAGTTTTTTTTTTTTGAAAAATAAAGGAAGAAAAATATTTTTGGATTTTTGGATTTTTTTTTTTTTTTTTGAAAGAAAAGGTGGGGAAAAATGTGGACTCTTTGAATTGGACTGACTAACTAAAACCGACTACCAAAAAAAATGAATTGGACACACACACAAGTCAAGAAAATTTCCTAACTAGCACATAGCCAATTTTTATCTTTAAATTTAGTGAGAGGGTAGTCAAATTTTAATTAAGTCCGCGGGCGATAAAAATCACGGAAATATGAGTGATCGCCTTTTGCAAAATGTGTGTTCCTACTTTAATCACAAGATGCCAAGAGGCTTGCCACAGAGATTCTCCACAAAGCTACTACGACGAAACGATCGGCTGGTACAACGCTGGGGACAGCACAAACCCGTTTTACTGGGCGGCCGCACTTAAAACCCAGTTTCCCTGGACACTTCCGTGCCGCAAAGCGAACCGTTCGAGGGTTTTCCCGGTGGAGAGGACTCTACGGGTTATCCTACAAGTCAAAATGATCAAAAAGGGTCCTACGAACACCGTATCCTATGGGGCTATCTAGTTGATTGATTTTAAATTTAGTGATGGCTAGGGTAGCACAAAATGATAAGCGAGTGAGTCGGGTGATGAAATCCCTTCTCGTGAGTGACCGGGTGTAGGTATTAATTAATTAATTCATCACACCATTCAAAAATAAATGCGAGAATAAAATCAAATAAGAGCACACAAGAGCACACAAAAGAATTGACTCGCTAACAGGAGAGGCGCGAGGGTTTAAGAAATATACCTCCCACGGTTTTTACGCCGTGGGGTGCTGAAAATTTTGAGTCGACCGGGGGGAAATCACGCCTATCTCAGTCGTCCCCGGGAGTCCTACCGACCCAAGGTAGAGAGGCTTCTAAATCCTCGCCTTTGGACGCCCTCTCTCTACCTTGTCCGGTTTCCCTATCACGCTTGTCTTCAATTATTACAAAATTAAATGAAAAATAAATGGTGTCCTATGCACCGCAATACAAGCCAATAATAAAAATCCTAATACAAGCCTTCTAAAGATATAAAAATGGTACAAAAAAAATAAGAAAGTGCGAAAAATAAATGAAATACAAAATGAAATCCGCTCCGAGCTTCACAATCCCAAGAATGGCAACGGCGCCATTTGATAACTTGACTTTTGTATATGGTCGTTGTTGAAAGCCAAGTTAGTCAAAATCCTTATGTACCTACAAATAATAACAATCTAAAGTGTAGAGGTAAGTAAGGGTATCAATCCACTTTCTAGGGAGTAAGCTAGAGACAAATTCAATTGTAATTCACTTTTTATTTTCTTTTTGTGCTTTTTCACTTTTCTATTTTTTTTCGCTTTTTCAATATTAAAACAAAAGGGTGAGGTGAGATCTAAACTAAAATAAACTAAATGTAAAATGATAATAACTAACTAGAAAGTACTAAAATGAAAATTAAAGTCTAAACTAAAAATAAGAGATAAAGTGAGGTAAATAATTGTGAGAACAATCAAGGAGTGGGATTACACCACAAATTTTAGTTATTCTAATTAATTAATTTAATTATTTGAATTCTCCCAAATTAATATTAAAATTACAAATCAACTCTCGTTGCAAGTGTAATTAGAATAGTAATCTTTTAGAAAGTTAAAATTAACACCCCACAACTCTAGAAAATTAGATCAACACTCCTTTTAATTAATCACCCGCTAGGATCGATCAATTAGAATTTATGTCAATCTTAGAAATTAAATTTAGAGTTGAAATTCAAATGATAATACCCCACTTAAGAAACCCCTATCTCTAGTTCGAATCTAAAATGGGTATTATCACTAGAATTTCGATTCTCTCTCGAAAATCATTTACCCTCTCTCGAGGCGTAAATCTAAGGGTGAGGGATCAAAATTAACATTCAAAGGGATATTTCAATTAAGCAAACTAATTAAACTAAAATAATATCAAATAAGGGTTTCACCCCACCCCTTGAAAGGGGTTTTAGCCTAACATGGTATAAAATATGACAAATTAATATTCAAAGGCATAAAATAATAAAAGAAGGGAAGAGAACAATCAAACCAAATCTCTTTGATTATGTTGAACTCCAATCCTTGAAATTGAAGCATACACCTCTTAATTGATCTTCCAAATGATATGAAATCAACTATCCACTCAATTAATTCTCTAACAATATTTAATCTCACAAATATCTAAAATAAAAAATGAAAAACTATTTACAAGGATTTATTTTCTAAACTAAACTATCTCTCTCAAGAATTTTCTCTCTACTTCCCTAATCTAGAAAAAATTGCCACCAAATGGGTCTTCTTCTTCTTTTATACTATGCATGGAGCAAAGGGGCAAAAGTGGGAAATTAGGGTGTGCACATGTTTTGAGTGAGGTCATGAGGGTGAGGTAATATATGGGTGAGGGTAATATGGAGAAAATGCACAATTGTGCATGGATTGTGTGAGGTGTGGGGACAAGTGGGAAATGGGGGAATAAATTTCAGATATGGTTTAAGGGTAGTTTGGGTAAAGAATAGGAAAAAGGGGGGTAAAAGGTATTAACAGATTTTAGTCACATGGGTAATTTGGCTTTGGGATTGGCTTTGTGTTTGCAGGTGAAGAAATCGTGGTTTGAAAAGGAAAATGGGTATGGAGTAGATGCTGGTTTGGGGATGGACCCGGGTAGAGGTCGGATCGCGGTTTGGGTGGTAAGAGGTTCACCGCGGGGTTGGATTCAGGCTTAGGCGCGGTGGGAGATGGGTATTGGTGGCGACGGGAGGGGCTGGCCGGATTTCTTGTGGTGATTTGGTGGCTGGTCGCCGGACGGAGGTGGGTGCTGGCGGGTTTCGATAGCAGTGAGGAGGTCAGGTCTAGTCGCCGATTTGAGGTTGAAGGGGGGCGAGAGTGAGACGGGTAGGAGGAGAGAGGGGGCGGCTTGAGTCTGTCGCCGGATTTGGGCCGCCGGCGAGGTGGAGGTCGGCGGGATAGGGAGAGAGGCTGGGCTTGAGGTTTGGTATGGTTTTGTTGTTGAAAGATGAGAGAGAGAGGGGGTAGGTGTTGGTTGAGTGGGGAAGATGAAGTGGGAGGTTATCTAGTGTGGTAGGGTGTATGATTAGATGGGTGAGGGTAAAGGGTAAGGGTAAGGGTGTAGGATAAGTAGTGTGTGGGGTGTGTGTGTTATTTGAACCTCTAATAAAAATAACACTAAAAATAAAATTATAAAATAAAATTCTATTCTAAAATAAAACAAAGACTCTAATAAATTAAAACTAAAAAGAAATAAAATAAAAATAAAATATAAAAATGAAATCTAATAAAACTTAAAATTAAAATCCTAAAAAGAAAATGTAAAATCTAAAAAAAATACATAAAATCCTAAAAATTATAATGCTAGTAAAATAAAATAAAACTAAAACTAAAAACTAAATAAGATAAAATAAAATTATATTAATAAAAAAATAGAAATAAAATATAAAAATAGGAAATAAAACCTAAAAAATGCTAAAATAATCCTAAAATTAAAATGACTCAAACTAAAAAATCTAAAATATTAAAATAAAATAAAAAGGGAACAAACCAACACACACGGGGTTCGGGGGTATGTTTAGGCTAGGTTTAGGCTCGGGTAAGGTTACGGGTTTGGTATTTAGCTCCGTAAAATGCACAATTGCCTTGAAATACGCGTTTGAATACCGCAACGTACATTAAACCTGCATAATAAACATTTACGCGCATAAGACCCATATTGTCGAGAAATAGCAACTAAAACACATCTATTCGGGGTATAAATTGTACAGTTTTTGGTGCTTATCAATTGGCGACACAAATAGCGAAAGCCAACAGTTTAAACAGGCCAACCGTCATTTTATGTCATGTCGTGTGTGGAACCTTGTCAAATTGCAGGATTGACAGTTTAAATGGATCAACGGTCGTTTTTGATAAGGGATGTGTATTTTGGTGGAAAAATCACCCGTGGCGGGATGACCGCTATAATAATGTATTTTAGTGGGAGAACCACCCGAGGCGGGAGGACCGCTATACCTGATAATAAAGTGAGAATAAATTATAATTTGGGTTAATTTAAAAAAATTAATACTTTGGATTTGTGGGATAATTAAAATGATATTGGTGTGATCTTTATAAGAATCTTTGGGAGTGGTTAGTAATTTATCTTTCTCGCGCTTAGTTATATTCGTTTAATTAAAATACTTAATTGTGATATTTATTGTGTATAATGCTACTGTCTGGGTTCACGGACCTTATCTGAGGGGAGTAGTATATATTCATGCTCGGGGCTCTGACCTCATGCGTTGACTAACTTTTTCTGATATTAGTGCTGGAGTAGCTGCATAGGATTTAATGGATATCGTTTGGAGGTGCAGCTGGAGGTTATTCTTTTTATCGCTTTAATTAGTTAGACTTTCTTTTCAGTCGTATTTATTATTAGACTTCATTTAGATTTTATTCGGCCATTCGGTTCCAAAGTTGTTAGAGGATTTCAGTTGGATTATTCACGGTTGATTATTACTCAGTTTTCATTAAATCATTTTGGAGATTGGATTTATTCGAAGTTTTAGCATGTAATGGATCTTTTATCGTTCAGTTGTTATTATCAATTGGGATTGATTCATTTATTCATCTTGTGAATTGATTTTATATGTCTCATATCTATCACATGCTGAGAATGATATTTAATTTAGTGACGCACGACTTGGTTTTGATGGCGGCCGACGCCAAAATTAAGCAGGATGTTACAGATGATATTAGAGCATGGTCTTAGGTCTCGTAGGTTATGAGTCCGTTTAACTTTCGCGTTACCGATCTTTGATTTCCTTTGTTGATTCGTACTCTCTAAGGTAGTGGGTGTAGCATCCGTGTTAACGGTATTCTGTAGATAGGATGTTTGGTGTCAAGGACGTCGTAAGCGTTGAGGTTAGAACTAGAAATTTGAGTGTTAGGATACTTAGGACTGATTTTGGGAGATGAGATTTATTTTTAAGATTGTATCGTAAGTATCAATTTTGTGATATGAATTGATATGAGGACTTTAGTGTTGTGATGATTTTGGTGGGGGAAGATAATCAAGTGGTTATATACGAAAGCGCGTGGTACGCCGTTATTTTCATAGTCCTATATATATACATATGATATATATATTGTTTGTTCAATTGTGGGATTACGTTCGGGTAGGATAGGGTGCATTGGTGTTTAATCATAGCACTGCATGGGTAAGAATATGTGAGACTTATTTTTATTTTCCCATAATTCGTTGAATTTTGAGGACGAAATTCCTGTGCTAGTGGGGAAGTATGTAACACCTCGTAGTTTTATATCATATTTAATTTGATTAATTCGGATTTTTTGGAGTAAAATAAAATATTGAATTTCATTATTTTTGGGAACTTAAAATGTGAGTTTTAATATTGAAAGGTTGGATTTTAATTGAAATTCAAATCGGAGTCAAAATTGAGAAAAAAAAATTGTCACGGTCGTGGACCGTGACTAACAGGGCGAATTTTTTTAGTGTAAATAGAATTATATTAGCATTAGGACTCCTGATTAGGCCTGTCAATGGGTCGGAGTCGGGTCGGGTTTAGGGAGATCCAGATCCGTATAATCGGGTTTTCATTGGGTTCGAATCCGGGTCCGGGTCTTCATCGGGTCTACAATATTGGATCCAAACCCGGATCTGTTCGGGTCTGCGGGTCTCAGATTCGGGTCCGGGTTTGACCAAATATATACATTTATTTTATATTATCCCCCTTCTTTATTTTTTAATCTTAAATTAAAATATTTTGTAATGTATTATAGAATATTATTAGTATAAATAAAACATATATTATTTATATTTATTATATACATAAATATGTATTTATATATATATATTACTTAGATGCTATATTGATAAGATATATTTATAAATGTATATAAATTTATAGTATGTATATATATATATATATATATATATATATATGGGTCGGGTCTTCGGGTCCGGGTCTTGTATAAGATCCAGACCCTACCCGTTTAGTAAATGGGTCTTCGGGTCTCGGGTCCAAAAAAATATGCTCAGACCCTATTATACGAATCGGGTTCGGTTCGGGTCGGCTCCGGGTCCAGACCCGACCCATTGACAGGCCTACTCCTGATCATTATAAATTAAAACTAATCCATGGCTGAGTCTTTCAAATCACTTTTCCCACAATTCTTCCTCAAGAAGACTTCTCCAAAATATTTCTCTTCCATCTACAAACGTTTGCCCAACTTTCTTCAAAGTTTCAACTCAAGAATTTCCAAGATTAACTGGATTTTCTCAAGACGCGTCAAGAACGGATATTTATCAACTTTTTTAGAATAATACATATTCAAAATCATATTTCTTATTCAAATTTTATTCATGCATGAATCCTCTATTCCTTTCCCTTAGTATTATGTGTTTTAAGTGTCGCCTAAACCTTTAATCGTGTGGTTTTTTTTATTAAAATCAATCAACAACTTAAAGTGGACACTGAATTTTGGGATTTTTTTAATAATTTTTTTTAATATGATTTAATCCTTGAAACCCTTGGGTGCGTAGATTAGATTATTGGGTTTTTATGGTTTTTGGGGTGTAGGTTTGCATGTAGAAACTATGGGATTTTTTTATATATTATGTGGGACGCGAACATACTTATAAAAATTTGATGACTTATAAAAGAGAACGATTATGGCGTATTAAATATTTTTGCATGTTAATTAATTTAACATTTTTTAACGTAAATAATTATGTTTAAAATGTCGACGAAGTTATTCTTTGAATTAAATTGAATTGGGACTTTTATGATTAAGTGTTATGTTATTCTTATGAATTTTGAATTGTGTGATTTATTTTATTCACTTTTTCCATCGCGGGGACGAGGGGCTTTTGGATAGTATTTTGTTCAACCTTATTTTAGGATGCTTACTAGGTATGGGACTAGTGGGTAGGCCTTGGTTAAATTTATACTTGCTATGTATGAGACTAGTTAGTGTAAATTCGCGGGGATTTTATATCTCGGGGTTGGGCAAATTTTTATGTTATATCAATATTTCGCTACCCTAGGAATGAGACTATGGCGTGTTTTCTCTTGGTGATTCATCCTATATGTAGGATAGGACGTATGTATACTTGGGGACCCTTAGTTATGGGACTAAGTGGTATTTTGAGGATCTCACATCGATAAAAAGGGTGGGGGAATTTGAAAATAGTGAAATAGTGAAATTGAGAATTGAGAATTAATGTCTAAGATAAAAACGGGGATTAAAATATATTGGCGACATAAATAGCGAGCGCTGACAGTTTAAACGAGCCAGTCGGCGTTTTATATCGTGTCGTGTGTGGAAACTTGTCAAAGTGCGAGATCGATAGTTTAAACGGATTAGCGGTCGTTTTGATAAGGCACTACAAGAAAAATACATTTTTTATGACACTCGAAAAATTAATTTAAAGGCATTTAATATAAAAATGTCATTTAAAAGTTATTATTGTTATTAATGTGACATTTTTAATATAAAATGTCATTTTGTATATATATATTAGTATTATTTTTATGACACTTTAAATATAAAAATCATATTTAATTATAGATATTATGACTCTTTTTTAAGAATTTGTATACTAAATTTACATATTATGACATTTTTACTCAAAAATTGTAGAACCGTGCGCACTAATATGAAAAAAAAAGAGCGAACGCCTTTCCGCCCAACTCGTCGAAATTTTTCCCCCACAAAACTTTGCCCCAAAATCAGCCCTAGCCAAAACTTTTTCCATTTCCTTCCCACGAAAGTATCAGCGTCTCTCTCAAATCAGGTACTCTTCTCTCTCTCTCGATCTCTCTAAAATCAAACGCACACACGCAGGAAGAAACACACACACACACACAGACGCACATACAGGCACATGAAACTCATTACGAAAATTTCGATTTTAGTTTTCTATGAAATCAACTTAGTTTGCTCATGTTTTTTTTTTCAATTTCGATTATTCTTTTGAGATTTACTTCATTTTTAGTATGACTGTTGTGTTTGTTTGTAAAAATTATGAATTTTAGGCTTTTAAGATCATAATAGAATGTAAAAAAATTGATGATATTAAATTTTTAATGATTAGTTGAATAAATTTTATTGAGGCGGTTGGAGTTCATGTACTTATGTTGTCACTAGTTGATGTGAAATTTTATGTCAACGTGTTGAATAATCTTGTTGTGTTGATTTGGTTTTAAATATTTTTGAGCACTAATAAATTTAAAATGATAATGCTTAATTAATCACGTGGCATCATAATCAGGTTGTCTCGGTAAAATAAGTCACGTGTTAAAAAATTATCACTCCTACTATTTTTTTTTTTATCAAATTGAGGTTATGCATGTTATTATTCTTGGAGCTCTTATATCATGTGACATATGTTACACACATGAAAAAGTTAGATTATAACTGAGGCTTTGATATGTTTAAAATTAAGGCTTTATTTTCTTCTCCCAACTAGAAAGTAATGAATTTATAAGGCATACTAAATATTTTTTGTTCTATAATGAGTTTGTACCTATGTTTTGGGTAATATTCTTATGCAAATACTAACACAAGTTGATTTTATGTTCTTCTTAGATTTTCAATGATCTTTTAAATAGAAATCTTCTCAATAACTAAAATGCATTTGAATCCATAAGAATGCATAATATGTTTGTCATCGTTTTTTTGCCATATATTGCAAATTGATAAAAGAAGCAAATCCATTGAGGCTATGAGTTTGTATGTCATACATGAGTTTCTTATCTAATGGTTTATTGCCTTTAGAAGATATATAATGTAGTTTGTTGATTCCCCTTTCTTTAGCAACCAAAATGTCCATATGGAAATCATCCCCACTGATTTGTTTTCCATTTTATCTACTTTTCATTCAATATAATTGCTCATTTCACATGTCCCTTATGTATCATTATTGTACAATAGGTAACTTATATTCAATTCTCTTATAAAAATGGATAATGTATTACGTTTATCTTATTTATTTCATATAATGACTCGGATATCATTGAAATGTGATCACCATGATCTTGTTGGAGTTTTATCTGTTACAGGAAGATATTCAACTTGTGGTGGACACGGTATTGGAGTCCTATGGATTCTCCATCTCATGGTCAAAACTAATCCCTAACATGTCCACCTAGATTTGCTATGAAAAGTAAATTAATAACTAGGAAATGTTTTATTGTTTGTTCTCATACCTAATGTTAATATCTCAAAATTGCTATAATATCTAGATCTATCAATCCACGATATGGCCAATGGATACACATACTTGTTTGTGCATTGATGTTGTTGGAAATTGAAGGATTAGAAGTCAACTTGACTCTTGTTCTTAGTGGTGTGGAAATAGGAGCAAGTGTATTATTTTGGGTTCATTTGACACCAATTGAACTTTATTTACATCTATCTATTATGAATGGTATGTTTTTTGTTAGATCAATGTATACTTAGTTTCTTATTGAAAATTTGATAACACGTGATATATTATTATGGTGTTGAAGTGGATTCAATAAGAACATTGTTTTACTTTATTCTTTTAACAATTATATTGGCAGATGATGCCAATTTTCTTTTGAATATTTTTGCAGAGTTGCCTTAAAAAAAAGAGTGTCATATTTAATAATGTAGTCGTTTCTTTATTTTAGTAGACACATATCTATTATCTTATTTCCTTCTCCTAAATAACACAGGGTGTTTATCTCCTTTAATGCTTTGTTGTCATGAAATAGACTTGAATTAAGGGTGCATTTGATTGCATCCATGGAAAATAATTAGTTTTTAGGGATTTACTTAGAATTGTTTTACATGTAAAATGCCTTTTTCACCATGTCACCTTTTGTAGTGTTTGATAAAAGCAAGCCATGTTTCCAAGGGAAACAGAAGTCTATGGTGGGAGTCTTTTTTTAATGTAAATGGGTGAATTAGGCTAAATAAAGTTGTACCATGAAAAAAATTTCCTTACAAAATGAATGCAATCAAGTACAACTAAAGATGAAAATATATGGAATTTGGGGTATTTTCCATAGAAAAGACATTCAATCATAAATCGTAAGAGATGAGTCTTTGGTATATGGCTTTCGATTGTTGATATTTTTGGACATCATTATAGTAGTTGACCACAATGTTAGGTGGAACTGGTAAAACCTTTTTTTTTCCCTCCTGTATGTTTATCCGTTTATCACTTAGAAACACTCTATATACACTTTGAAAGTTTCCTGAGAATGAATTTGATCACTCAGATTGTGTAATTCTTCAATTGAAAATTGACATGCTTACCAAGATTGAGAAAGTTCATAAAGTAATTATCAATTTTATGACTAAATATTGATTGCCGTTGCAATTTTTTGATATTTCTTAATATAGAATTTTCTTATTTCCCAAGGCTTCTCTTATCTACTATTTTCTTCCTAACAGAAAACTGCCTTAATATATTTGTGTGTTTGTGTACAATTATTTTATTTATTTCTATGATGTTCCTAATGAAAATTATCAATTTGTGCCTGGGCAGTGAAATGGGAGGTTGCTAAAATGATTTGGTATAGATTTATAGATAGATAGATTTATACTTAAAATGATTTATGTTCTATTTTGACAATGTGTTGCATTTTGATCTAAACCTATTGTGCTCAATTTATACAGTTTAGTGCTAATTGTTTGACACCGACACTAGATTGAAGTGTGCACATTTTTATAATTCCATGCATATTTTGATAAAATGCCCGACTCGGGTTTAATGATGGTGCAATATAGTTGAATAAGGTTTCATTCATAAATGTACTCCATCGACTTGTTGATAAAGAATAAACTCCTCTAGGATATTAAATAGACATTGCAACAGATGGTCAATGTTTGATTTCATTCATTTTATGCATTTTGATATGTTTGGTGTTTCTAATTGAAAATATGACTCCGATAACAAGTTAAGAAGATTGTATAATTGTTAGTTTATATATGAGCCCCTATTTTTTTCGTTATTGCAAAATTGAGTGAGTTTGTGTCATTCGTTTTCTAATTTACTACCAATGGTGCGAGACCACCCTTTGATGTTTTCGGTTAATTGTCTTAAAATGGTGTCATCCTTTTTTTTAAATCTTATTCAATGTGTTAGTGAAGTTGATGATGAAAATTTAGTTGGTTCATGGAATTGGAGCCAATAATTTATCGTATTCCACATTAGACGTGATGGATACTTTCTCTTGTACCTTTTCCTCATTTCATTATTGTTGTTGTGGTCATGTTTTCAATGAATAAACTAGTCAAATATGAAAGAATTTCGTTTGCTCATAGACCATCCACTATCATGCGAAGTGTATCTCGCTCATTCTTATGTGTCTGAGAGTGTTGAAAAGTTGGACAGATGTATCTCTCCCCCTACAGACGGTGATACTAATTTTGGGTTTGAAGGTGCATTGTTTGTTGCAACATTTGCGGAATATGGAAATGCTTAACTTTGTGGCTTCAACTCATCCTACATATTGAATATAAACTTAATTATAGTAACATTGTTGTTTGGATGGAAAGAATTAGAAGACTTTTTATGAGAAGGAAGAGCATAACAAAATTATATAAGTATTTTTTACATGTTCGTTCATTCTACATCAAATGTACATGGTTTATGTTGATATTATATTCTCCGTGGTTAGGATAGGCATACACAGCTCAAAAGGTCTTTTTTTTTTCCTTCAAAATAGTTTGGAGGAAATTCTTGCCAAAATTGCATGGTTTAATTCATTATTTGATTTTTATGCATTGATTTATAATGTTCTGCTTCGTCTGCAATTGAAAATTTAAAAATCTTCTCTCAAGTACTCATGTTGTTTTAATTTATATGTTAATTTGCAGCATCTTATGCCACCGTATGGTACCCCACCACATCCATACACTCATCCATCTATGACTCCAGTATCTTATGCCACCATATGGTACCCCTGTTGCTATGTAAACAAAAACAAGTGAAAGTACATGCTTCAGCTTCTTTATGCTTTATTGTTTCTATTTAAGTGGACTACTGGTCCACATTGATACAGTGTTTGCTGTATATATTTATGTTATTAATAATATTGTGGTTGTCAAGAAAACTCTTGTATTCCTTCTTGATATGCATGGAGATATGAGAAATCAGTTGAATTAGAAGTTAGAACTATATGTTTAGGAAAATATACAACTTCTGATAAAATGTTTCATGATTTATTTACCTTACTATTTAATCCTGCTTAATTAAGTTATATTAATAAAAAAATTTGATGAAGCTTTGTAACTATATTTACCTCCAGTGCATTATATATCTTGTGTTCTTGATGTTGAATCCATTTGATTGTTATAAAGTACACGGTTATACTTGACTTCATATGCGGTATAAGTTTGTGTGGAACCAATGACTGCAAATTCGCTTCGACTGATTTTTAATTTGCTACGTCGAGAGTGCAAATAAAGGTTCGAATGAAGAATGAAGTGACACAGATTCTCAAAATGTAGGTATCATGCAACATTGCTGCTATATGAATTATAAGACTTCGATAAGTTTGATTTATGTAATCCTCTCTTGCTCGAAGACTGTTGTATATTAATTGAATACACCATTTTTTGGAAACTGTTGTATATAATTGAATACAATTGATCCTTCCTCCCTATGTTATAGAGCATTACAGTAAAAATTTTGAGACTAATAATCCCACGGTGTCACATCAGTATAATTTATTAGCACATACCTCATTCGCTAGCACTTTTTCACCTACACCGAGTCAGTAACAGCCATAGGAGTTTGAGTTTTATCTTACAAATCAGTTTGTAGAGCTTCATGAGTTATTGCATTAGGAATTTATATAGCACATAGAAAAGAGATTTTATTCTCACACTCGTACTTATGTCAAAGATGAGGACTACCACTTGGATTCAACAGTAAATTCTCATTCAACACTAAATTCTCACTATGTATAGTAGGCATGTATTTACTTCAGATAATTATATCCTTCTATCTCCATATTAAATTTTAGTTCATCGAAGAAAGTTGGTTTTGATGTTGCAGGTAGCTATTAGGCCACATTGCCACAATTGAAAGAATTGCCCACAGTTTGAAGTAAATTTGTAAGAGTTATCCACTTTGTCTCAGGGACTTGGAAATTGACTATAATTTTGTTGTATGGATATGTTTGATTGGTTGTGCACTTACAATACAATTGTGGATTGTCATAACAAGGTTATCATCATGTTGTCTAATAGAAATTGTTTCTCTTTCAATTACAAACCGAAGTTCTTAATTACCTGTCCATTGCCAAGCATAGGAGGCAAATAAACTATTTGGTGAGTTAGTTGTTACGATGTCTTCCAACTACTCTCTCTTCCCTCCTCTCACAAACGCACCTCTGACTCAATTTTCTTACATCACCTCATCTTATGGTTTCACCATGAGCTCCATCTTCTCACGAATCACTAGATGTACTCTATTTCTCCCTTCCGTCACATCTTTCACTAGTGGCTTTTACTCTGTGAATGAACAGATTTGCAGAACAGAGTATGTAAAAATTTTGCTATCTTAAAATTTTAATTATTGAAAATGTTGAAAATTTATTTATTGACAACTGATTTAGCATATCACTGGGATTTTTTAATTAAAAATGTTTGTTATTGAATCGTTTATTTAATTAAAAATGTTTGTTATTTTGAATAGAAATAGCACAATCTGTTACTTGGCATTTCTTTGTTATCTTGCAGTGGTTCTGTTTTTTTTGTACCTTTCACTTACTCTGAGTTCTAATAATCACTTTTAGCTATTGTGCAAGTTTTCATAAGGTATGGAAAATTTTCCAATGATACCCTCCTATTGGTCTTTGGGTTTACGCTTCCTTACAACATTCATGATCAGGTTAGTCTCAGGCTTCAAATTGTGTAAATAAATCACGGTATCTTATTTGTAATCTTAAATTCTGACACATCGATATATGTTATGTACCATTCTTGTCAATGGATGATTAGCATAATCATTTCTATTTACAATATATACTGATGTGTATAACCACATCGTAAGACTTGGTCTACATTCACGAACAAGCAGTTTATCTCTCAATTCACATACAATTAATAATGTTCTGCAAAGTAGGGAATACGGTGACTTAAATAGGAGTCAAATAATTTGGTCTAGGTCCTAATTAACCTTAACTAGTTTTTTAATATTCGTAGAGAATATTTCATACCTACATTAAGATAAACTAAAATTACAATTAAATTGCTTTATTCTTGTAATCGATCTGCATGATTCATACACGTAATTTGAATTGATGTGGTTGGGTGTCACTGAATTTAAATTAGAAAACACCCTAATTACACGTCTTCCCATGCAGTCTCCACACTCGAGGTTATTCCCCAATACCCTAAAGACCCCACGCTAATGATTAATGATCGACCTGTTTTAAAGTCGTTTGCGACAGTCATAGGCAATAACAAACGTAATGATCTTATGCAGTTGAAGGAGGTCATCAAGTATAGAGGACAGTCAACAATCTTTTTCTCTGTTGAAGATGTCAAGAAGCTATCAGAGTCATTTAAATATACTATTGTAGGTAAATCTTCTCAAGGGAGACCATCGATTGATGTGATTTGGAAAGTTTTTTCTGCTATGGGTTTAAAGGCATTATTTAATGTGTGTCTTATTGATAATAAACATGTTCTTATAAGGTGTTTTCATAAGTAAGACTTCTAAAGATTATGGTTTTGTGAAACTTAGTTTATATAAAGATGCACAATAAGGATTTTTAAGTGGTCTTATGATTTTTACCCAGATAGAGAATCTGCGATTATTCTTGTATGGTTATCTCTTCCATTGCTTCATATTCATCTCTAAAAAAAAGGAGTGTTTTCTCGATTGCTAGTGCTTTTGGTATCCCCCTCAAACTAGATGGTCCAATTGCATCTTTATCTAGACCCAGTTTGGGTAGGGTATGCATTGAGATAGATTTAACTCGGGAGTTAATCCATAGAGTATGTATTGGGTATTGTGATGAAGTTAAAGAGTTCTGGTAAAGGTGTGTCTATGAGATATCCCACTGCTTTGTAACTTTTGTCTCAAGAAAGGTCATGATATCCATTCTTGCAAACTAAAAGGTGAAAAAACTGGTGTGGTTCAATATAAAAAAAATTTGAATATGAATGATGAAAGAAGGGTGCATGAAGAAGGTCAAAAAGCTATGGTAGATCAGTTGAAGCATGGTGATAAGCAAACGACTAAAGAATGGGTGGGACACAAATTTGTGAAGAATCAACATAGCAGGGATACTTTTGACGACATATGAGATCAGACAAAGAAAGCAGAGAATGTTGCTTTAGCTCCTGCTATTAAAATATATGATCATGATAATTGTGTTAGTGGTGAGAAGGGTTCCATCGTTAGGCTTCGGATGCCAACTGGAAAATAAATAAGAGGAAGGAGAGATACAAACTTCAAAAGGTGATAACACTGAAGTCAGTCTTGAAGAAATGGTTGATAGAATTAGTAAGGATGCGGGTCTTATTAAAGATGGCAGTAAAGAACTATTAATTGTGGATGTCACGTCCACCTCTGAGGTTGAAAATATCTCATGTGAGAAGCAGCTCAAAGTTTTGGAAGATAGAGATCAAGTTCAGGTTGAGGTAGCTGACAAAGCTGTGATTTAACATCTGCATTCATCTCCTCGTAAAATTCCAATTACCCCTGATCCCAACTCAAATATAGAAGGTTTGACTGAATTTTTAGAAAAAAAAACTAAAAATGGCCCCATTAAGAAGATTCAGATGCCTGTTCAAAGGGTGTTAAGATCTAATTATAAGGCTCCAAAATCCAACAAGTCTCAATGATCAAGCTCATGTTGTGGAATGTTAGGGGATAGTGAAGACGGGCGCACTGAGAAGAATTAACAAACTTTGTCATATGTATAGATTGGTTATGTTAATTTGTATAGAGCCAAAAGTAGATGCTAATACGCTTAAGGAATTTAAAATAAACTTTGTCTTTGAGAAGTCTATTGCTAATGATGTCAACGCTATTGGTATTTTTTTTCTTATGGTATTACAGTTTCAGGGGTTTCTCAAATGCACAAGTGTATAAGCACAAGTGTATAACTTTGAAAGTAGCTCATTCTTTTGTTCCCATTCATATTCAATTTTCAATAGTGTATGTTAAGTGCACTCGTGGGGTTAGGCTTCCTCTATGGGACTATATCAATTCAGTAGCTATTATGGAGCCATGGATAGTAGGAGGGTATTTTAGCTCTGTTACTTGCTCTGAAGAGAAGATTGGAGGTTTTCCATATGATATAAATGTTGCTAATGGTATATTGAATTGTATTAATGATGTTGGGCTTCAAGATTTGCATTATTCTGGGACTAGATTCACTTGGTGGAATACGAGGGAAGGTTATGAAACTATCTCGGAAAGAATTGACAAGGTTTTTATTGATGTAGCTGGCCATAATTTATTCAATAAAATTTAAATTAGAAGAATTTGGATCCATTGAATTAGATATGCTTCGATCTAAAAGTATACAATCTCAATGATGTGAACACATGGTATAAAATTCTTTGTTTTATAGTTTAGTTTCGTCACATTTGCTTTAGATCTCTGCTTTATAGCAGTGTAGTCAACTGTGCATATAAATTTCTTAGTAAAATGCATATAGTAGCTCTAAAATGAAAATTCTGAGTAAACTGTATATAAATGCTTTATAGCTTTAGAATTTTGAAGAGGTAAGATTCTTTTAATGCTACTTCTTATGCTTTTTTTATTGTTTTTACAGTATAGGCTTCATAGACTAAGGGGGACTTTGATACGAGGGTTTGTGAATTAGAGATACATTCATATTTAGAGGAATGTCCCTCAACTGCTTCCATTTTCATCGCGCTGCTTTAGGTTAGTATGATTTTTTTTTTATAGCATGCTTATTATAAACATATTTTTTTACTACTAAGTATCCCATTGTTATTATTAAAACAAATCTTTGAACACAATTCACATAGGGAGCTGGAATTAACACCACCTTTATAAGGAAATTCGATCGAGAAAAATTCTTAGAACGTGCTCGTGTGCACGAAGAAAAGGTACTATACATTACTAGAACTAGTATTATTCTTCATATGTTTCAGGTATCCATTTTATTTCTTAATTGAGTTTTTTTGTAACTTACGAGTCGGAGGCCCACTCTAAGACCAAATGTAAGTCAATTTATGTATATATATTAAGATAACTCATTGGACAAATTCGGAATGATATTGACCAATCATTACATTTAAGTTTAAGTTGAATTTGATATGGAAGTCATGTGAAATTGTTACCATCATTGTCGAATATGTGACTTAAATATTTGAACTTATGCAGGGGCATCTACCTAGAGGCATGTAAAGGTGTATCATTGTTGGACAACACGATCGTGAATCCAAGTGGGAAGAGGACTTCAACGCATTGTTGCCTAACACGATGAAGTGATTATTACTACGGAGGAACATTAATTTTGATAGACGAATTGAATTTGGTTGATGTGTTAGATCAATTTGATTTAGTGTAGTTTTGACTTTGGTGCATGATTTTTGGATGTACATTATTTTGGAGATATTTTTTAATGATGTACATAGTGGGTATATCTAGCGGTACAGTTAGTAGGTCATTATGTTTCTGTGAATGATGTACATTGCAAGGGGTTGAATACAAAAAATTTTAGGACAATTTTTATGTTTCTATGAATTTTGATTTGTGTTTACATTTATTTGTCAACTATGACATTAATACTGGTTATTATTATTTTTTATTATATATTTAATTAATGATCGTTTATGTTAACTCATCATGTGATGAAATATTTGAAAATTATTTGTCATGACACTTTTTAAATCAAATATGACAACTTATGGAGTATATTATGACCTTTTTTTTGTAGCAGACATGACAGTTTTGAAAAAAAAGTCATATATAACTGTTACTTAATATGACACTTTTTATGGGTATCAATTATGACACCCAAACTTACGACGCTTTTTATTAAAAAATAAAGCGTCATAAAATGGGTTTTATGAGACTTAAAATACGTCATAAAAAGGCATTTTTCCTGTATTTTGGTGGAGAAATCACGGGAGGACCGCTATAATAATGTATTTTAGTGGGAGAACCACCCGAGGCGGGAGGACCGCTATACCTGATAATAAAGTGAGAATAAATGATAATTTGGGTTAATTTAATAAAATTAACACTTTGAGTTTGTGGGATAATTAAAATGATATTGGTATGGTCTTTATAAGAATCTTTGGGAGTGGTTAGTAATTTATCTTTCTCGCGCTTAGTTATATTCGTCTAATTAAACTACTCTATTGTGATATTTTTGCGTATAATGCTACTGTATGGATTCACGGATCCAATTTGAGGGGAGTAGTGCGTATTCATACTCAGGGGCTCTGACATCGTGTGTTGACTAACTTTTTCAGGTATTAGTGCTGGAGTAGCTGCATAGAATTTAATGGATATTGTTTGGAGGTGCAGCTGGAGTTTATTCTTTTTATCGCTTTAATTAGTTAGACTTTCTTTTCAGTCGTATTTTTTATGAGACTTTATTTAGGTTTTATTGGGCCATTCGGTTCCAAAGTTGTTAGTGGATTTCAGTTGGATTATTCACGGTTGATTATTACTCAGTTTTCATTAAATCATTTTGGAGATTGTATTTATTTGAAGTTTTTGCATGTGATGGAACTTTCATCGTTCAGTTGTTATTATCAATTGGGATTGATTCAATTATTCATATTGTGAATTGATATGTCTCATAGCTGTCACATGCTGAGAATGATATTTAATTTAGTGACACCCGACTTAGTTTTGGTGGCGGCCGACGCCAGAATTAAGCAGAGTGTTACATACATCTAATATGTACCATTAATACCAAGCATATTCATACCACAAGTACACAACCACATACATACATGTAAAAAGAAATAACCATCCTAGTATTCGACTTCCCTCAACTCCCGACTTTTGCCAATTTCGTGCACGGGACGTCTCACAAGCAAAATCAAAACAAGGAACCCTCCCGATACACTACTACACAGCTTGGTCAGTTATCGAGGTCCATCGGCCCAAGACAAAGGAAAATAAAAATAACCATTTATGCTAATCATATAAATTTAAATATTTGCCATTTTTCAAACCGGCCACTTATCTGGTTATAAGTGTTACACCAAACTCCTTTAGAGTCAACCGACCTTATTATACTCGATATCTCAATTTCCACAATATAGGTAGGACATTCTCTGCACGTATTTACTTTATAAATCACTTAATCATTTCTAAGTTTTCAAAGGCATACCCATGCTAATCAGGTCTACCATTACTACTTCAACGATAATGTCACTATAAAAACATTAAACACGACCATATACAATCCCAATAATTGAAGCTATCAATAGCCACAATTCTACTCTGTTGCCTATTCTCGCTAAGGCAATACTTTCCCAAACTATACAATCATGTTATCTCACAAATGATCCCCCCCCATAAAAGACTTTTTCTCCGACCTGAGCATCCCCCAATTTATTCCATAAATTTGAGTTAATTCACGCGTATCTACCTCCTTGAGTAATTCAAAATTTTAAAATCACACTCACACGTTTCTTCCCTAAGCATACTCAACTTCCTAAAGGTACTTGCAGGACCTAATTTCCCATTGAAATTCGTTGTTTCAAAAATAGGCTCACCCATAAAAATATATCAAAATAATCCTCAGGGCTACGGTGAAAAATAATTCCTAATCAATTTTATCCTTTAGACATGACCACAACTCATAGTAACCCACATAGTATTAACATATTCATCGTAACTATACATCCATTCCTCAGAAAATATTAACATAGGCCTAAAATAACATAAGATTCCCAAATTCAAAGTCCGTCCTTTCCAATGTATTAACAAAACCCAAGTGAACACTAAGTCCCAATATCACCGATACTATCACTAGTCTCTTTTTTATTTTTGTTATTATTTTTTTCGGCAAATAATTTCATTTATAATTCAATGGCCATCTCACCGTGAGTCATAGTTTACACGAACTAACCTCTGCTGATGCATTAGTGTGCATTACCATATCCACAAAATTTCTAAATCTTTCCTTAAACTACCCAACTTCTAGCAATTCTAGCAATTGACCCACACAAAGGTTTTTATGGCACTCTCTCCAAACTAACCCTTTGCACGAATGGGTAGTAACAAACCGAAAAGAATACAATAATTCCTAATCATAGGGCTATACATCAAATAACGCAATGCAGAACGAGAAATGCTCAAACACAAATCCTAAGGACACACCAGAACCAAGATCTGATACCAACTATAACCCCCATTTTACCATGTAAAGGCTGGCTAGGCATGATACGTTGAAGACGGGGCTTATCAACAATTTAAACCATTCTCAACACTGAAGGAATAAAAAATTTCTTTATCTTATATCAAAATCCACAATGAATAAAACATTCGAATGAAACTGATTCAACATAAGAATAATAAAATCTGAATTATCATACAATATCCATAATGTAAAGCTACGTACAACTGATGTAAATTAACCATTGGGAGAATGCCTGTACTAATCCCAGTATGAAATAAGATGACAAAAAGAAAAAGTACAACCTGTACTATAATCAATGTTATGAAATCCGCAACGTCCAATGCAACTGCAAGTCTGATCCATCGTCAGTCCTGTTATCCCTGTCATTAAGATTACCTGGGGAAAAACATTTATAATTTGGGTCAGAGCCCGAGGTGTGCAAGGATTCTTCACTAATAAATATGCAATTTGTTACTAACTTATACTTCACGACTCCCCATCGACGCTCACATATAATGAGTACCTCACCTCTCATCTAGAAGCAGTCCTAGTCGCATCCTCAATCAAACGACAATTGTAATTTCCATTATTTAATTGTTCATGTAAAGAATAATACATTCAACTATGCAATAACTAAAATTTGGTACTCATGTTTGACACCCAAAATCCCCAATTATATTTCATAATATAAATTTCACAATTTACATAAACTAGGTGCATATTCTTATGTCATAATATCTTGTAACCCTTGCCTATCTCTTTAGACCATTTAATGATTAAATTCGTATTCTCTGTCGTCTACCCCGTTAGACTATAAGTTTTATTCTCTTAGACAACCAAATTATTATTCTCATTAATAATTGGCTACTCCATTATTCATTCTCTTAAATGTTTGTCTACTTTCTTAGACTACCAAATTATTATTCTTATTAATAATTGTCTGCCACATTATTCATTAGGACTCATCTTCGTCCTTAATTATCCACATCATTTTATTAGCCCAACCTTATTATCATTGAGCATCGTCTACATCTTTAGACTAAAAGGGCACATTCCCATGTAAGGTACACCACAATGTGTAAATAAATATATATATATATATGCGACACACAAACGCATCTACCGTTGGTGTCTCATTCGTGCTCTATCGAAAAGTCTGGAGGAATCTCTTATCCTAAGAGGATATCATAAAAACACACAAGTTGGGGGCGGTCCATACACAGGACACCTGTACACGACCCACACCCAGCGGTGACACAGGAAGGGTCAGCGCCAACACCTACCTCTCCCAAGTGGTGCCTCCACGTAGTACTTATATGACCTACACATCGTCAAGCCCACTTGTGCCGACGTGTGTTACCCGGTCCAAACGTGTGAACCCCCGAGCCGATAGGACAGTCCACGAACATTGGTATGTCCACATAAATACATATATCACCCAATATGTATAAGTAGTTATTTTATAAATACTTTAATCCAAAGAAATCTCAATCCATATAAATTACATCCTTCTTGGCTTAACTATAATATTTTAGTCAATTATTGCATATCTCATTTTAAGCCATTATCTTACGACCTACTTCCCGATTAAATATTAAGTCTCATACATTTCCTGTTTTGATCTAAAACTTGCATTCATTTCATGATTTATTTCTCTTTAAATACATAGGCATATGTATTCCCAAACTAACCTTACCAACACGATTATAGGTATAGTTATCCCCAACTACCCTTACCCATACATTTAATAATCTTAGCATGATGTCCTCTTGACTCAAACTTTAATCATTCTGGATTATTAATTATTATTCGCTCCATGATGCCTTTCAGTAAGGTTTATATGCACATATATGAGGAGTCAACTAACGTGGAAAAAGGATTATATGTACATATAAGGAATCCTCTAATATGATTAAGTAGTATCACCCAACTACAACACCTATAATCACTCATTCGGTCCATATCTTCACCCTTCAGAATTCAAGACACAAAACTCCACTATTAGGTCAAACACCCTTTAATAAATTCGATATTTAATAATTTATTGTATATGTAATAAATGAAACCGGCTACCTCATGACTAACTCTCATGGCACTCAACCTAAAAATATCCAAGTCAGAATCCCCGACTCTTAATTTAATTAATTCGTCGCAATTAATTTTATCTAAATGGTATCACTCACCCATAATTCCTGGGCTCCCTAACTTGGTCCATATTTTAACCCCTTGAATTTATTTCACTCAACATTCACTATTTAGATTGGTACTCTATCTAAATAAAATATATTTTAAGATCCATCTCCTAAGGCCCTAAGAATTATCTCCTCTCTTGACTTTCTGTACACTAATTAAATCCTAAAAATCTCCCAAAAGGACACAGGGGCATAATCGTTATTTCCAGGAAAATCCTTTTCTTCATTTAAACGACGTACGATGTCGTTGAAATAACATTCAATGTCATTCGAATGACCTGCCTAGTTGTACGAACGACCCCTTGCTTTTACCATCCCTTCATCTTCCTCATATTATCCATCCGCTATTTTTACTTCTACAAAGTTTATACCCTCAAGCCAAGGCCTACTTTGATAAACCCCCAGTGCCAATAACGAATTTCAACAGTTTACATCTTCACATATATTGTCCATCAAATTACACAGGCCCGAATTATAACTATCATATCTAAACTCATTAATTAGATTACACAAAATTTATATAACTTTCCTCCCAAATATGGTTTCACCAACATCAATTTCATAAGATACATTTCTGGGTTTTTAACACAGTTTATATTCATACAACCATGAATCGTATTGTCTAAGAATATATAATTATGCAGTATCAAAACCTTATTCAACTTTAAGTCTAAACATGGAGTTAACATTTATATAAGACTAGCACAAATTGAATAAGAATGGCAAGAGAATCCTTGCCTCAGATTGTGTAGAGAAGCCTCTTTTCCTCCTCCTAGGGTGTTCTTCCTAATCTTAGGCCTTTGTTCTTCTATCTCTTTAAGTGGGGTTGCTAGGGTTAGGTTATGATTAGTAGTGGGGAGTTATTTCTCTTCCTCCAAACCTTATATTTTATCCCATTCTCGAGTTGGACTTTTGGGCCCAACTTTGGACCCCCAAATGAGCCCAAATACATAATCCAATTAGCCCGATAACTACCCAACATATATATATATATATATATATATATATATATATATATGTGTGTGTGTGTGTGTGTGTGTGTGTGTGTGTATACCTTGAGACCATTCCTAAGGGTCTAAAATGCCCAAACGAGCCCGTAATACCTCTCAAAGTGTGTTCCAAATATTTTTATCCCAAAAATATATTTTGTTGTGACGTGACACACCCCAATAATATTTATAAAAAAATAAAAATCCCTTTTGGTTTATTCCAAATCATTAAAGTCCATATCTAAAATTTATAAATAATACTGAGGTCAATTAGTCACAACCTTGATTAATTAATTTCACCGGATTAAAATAATCCCTATTAAATTTTATTTTATTCCAAAAATACGGGGTATCACACTATTTATTTGTGATTTCCATTTGTGACAATTGTAACGACCCCCATTTTCTCACGTAATGGTTGACAATAAATGATATGCCGAAAATGGGGATTGTTTGTCAATTTATATCATTCTTAGCATCAAATCATAAAAAATAATTATTTAATAGCCATATATGAATTAAACTGAAATTTAATAGATAACCAAACACTAATAAGTCAACTCTTATATAGAACCAAACATAAGAGTAATTTACCCAAACCGAAAAGAAATAAACTTCAGTCTTATGCCCTTACAATAATCCAAATGTAATGACTGAAATAAAAGAATAACCTAAAGTAGATCCAATGAAATGGAATATGCTGAATAAGAGAAATGATAAGGTTGGTGTCACGACAGTCCCCTAGGTGTGTGTGTGTGTGGGGGGGGGGGGGGTGACATTTATAATTTGGATCAGCACCCTAGAGTGTGCAAGAATTAACTCACTAGGTTTATTTGTGTAAAAGCACAGTTAATTCAAAGTGAATGATTATCGTCATTACTCACATACATAATATGTCTCACCCCTCATCTAAAAGCAATGCTACACATATTACCACCTAAGTTTCGATACAAATGATGGGTAAATGCGAATGACAGGATAAGAATGTATCTAGAAAGATAATTGTATCGAAATAGTGTTAACAACATTCAAGTTACTGCTTTCCAAACCACCCCAGACATACTACCCGTAAATAACGACATCAACATTATACATACTACGTAGTATTGGGTCTGTATTTAATGGTCTACATCATAGACTTAGGAGATTCTTTCATTCATTTTCATTAATTATATATATGTCGTTATATTTGCGATGCTAAGGAATCTACCAATATTGTCCCATTCGTGTTTAATTGGTAAGTCCTTAGGAGTTTACTATCCAAAATGAACAACACATTACACATACAAGTTGGGGCGATTCCAATGCAGTACACCATTGCATGGCCTATACCTAGCGCTGACACATGGATCCTAACATCGACACTTATCTTTCATAAGTGGCGCTGCTACGTAGTACTTAGGATGTGACCTACACTATGCCTAACCCACCCGTGTCAACGTGTGCTATAATCCCAAACACAGATTCCCAGATCGATAGGACAGTCCACAAATATAGGTATGTCCACAAAAAATATTATTGCATATTATAATATGTAAAGGTAATTAACCTAACAATTACCCTTTAGCTGTCTCGTAAATATTTTGCATAATCAACCTTATTTAATAACTAACCATGTGTGAATAATTAAATATCTTTTCTTGATATAACAAAATAACCATCTTGTTAATTTAACTTTCCTTTTATTAGTAACATCACATTTTCATTTTTAATAAATTCCACGGTTACCCGTGCACGGTCCCACAAACTCGTATGAACTCCTAAAATTTACTCGGATACAACTGCGGACCCCACGCTCGGACCCCAGGGGTGAATTGGTTCGCCCCTGGGCGATAGCCTACTTACCCAGAATTTTTCCAAGATAGGGAATTCAATACTTCCACCTAAACATAATTCCAATCCCACTCGTGGATCAGTGGCCAGCCAATGGCCCCTAGTAGGACTGTCAACGGGTCGGAGCCGAGTCGGGTTTAGGGAGATCCAGATCCGTGTAATCGGATCTTCATTGGGTTCGGGTTCGGGTTCGGGTCCGGGTCTTCATCGGGTCTATAATATTGGATCCAGACCCGGATCCGTTCGGATCTTCGGGTCTCGGGTTCGGGTCCGGGTCTGGCCAAATATATACATTTATTTTATATTATCCCCTTTCTTTATTTTTTAATCTTAAATTAAATATTTTCTAATGTATTATAGAATATTATTAGTATAAATAAAACATATATTATTTATATTTATTATATACATAAATATATATTTTTATATATATTACTTACATGTTATATTTGTAAGATATATTTATAAATATATATAAATTTATAGTATATGTATATATATTTAAAAAATAATAATGTACAACTCGGGTCGGGTCTTCGAGTCCAGGTCTTGTATAAGATCCAGACCCTACCCGTTTAATAAATAGGTCTTCGGGTATTTGGGTCTTCGGTTCCAAAAAAATATGCTCAGACCCTATTATACGGATCGGGTCCGGGTCGGATCCCGACCCATTGACAGGCCTAGCCCCTAGGTTGTTTGTAGCTGCTGAGACTTGAACTGGGGATTAAACTCATGTAACAACCCAGACTTTTGAGCGACTATTTTATATTATTTTGGCTGATGGGCTAATTTTATAAAATAGAGAAAGTTGGAGTAAATATTATTTCCAGTAAGTTAAGGGATAATATTTACCATGTTTTGCCTATTTAATATTAGGAGAAGGTAAATAGCATTATGTTGTGTTTTATTGCGTCGTTGTGCTTTAAACGAGGGTTATGACTTATATTGAAGTTGGAGCATAATTAATGAAATAAAATGACGTTGGACCCTAAAATATTATATGTTACTTCGGATGCCAATTTAGGGGGTGCGGTTAGTTTTGAAATAGTCGAGATAGTCAAAATAAGTGCCAGGTTGTATTTTGAGTCCCAGGCACTTTTGGCGGATTATGACTCAATTATGTAGTTACGAGTCATTTTAATGGTGTATCAACATTTTAAAAGAGGGGAATTTATGTTTAAGGCCCGTTTAAGTCTTCCAACCCCTTTTATTCTCCCATTCTTATGTTAGAAGCCAAGAGAGAGAGAGAGTTGGGAGAAATGGAGAAAAAAGAGAGAAATGAAGACTTGGAGCTGGAAATCGTTGCTACGGGAAGAAAATCTGAGGCTACGAACTTGAGGCAAGTTTCTAACTTGCTAGTATATGATTTAATGTGATAAATTGCATGTATAGTTAGTTTTTGGAGATTTAAACCATTAATGGGTTTTGGGGATTTTTGGTGTTTAAACCTTTAATCTTTGATTTAAATTTGGTTTGAGGAGAATATATTAGTTAGTAATTGCGTAGGAATGATTTGGTAGAATTAGTTGTTGTTGATGTTGGAGAAAATGGAAGATTTGGGTTTTGGGGAAATTAACGGTTCTTAAACCCGTAGCCTAAATTGGGCATTTCTGCCAGGCCGAATCGATTTGGTTCCCAAGCGAATCGATTCGTTTACAAGGGAGGATACATGTTTGGGAAATCGAATCGATTCGGGCTAAGGCTGAATCGATTCTGCCTGGGGTAGTAGGTTGGGTTTCCTCACAAACGAATCGATTCGCAGTCAGGGGTGAATCGATTCGGCCCTAGGCGAATCGATTCGGAAGCCCTATTTTTGTGAGATTTTTCTTGTTTTATTTTTAGTCCTTTTCTTTTAGGTTCAAGGCTTAGGAACCTTATCTTGGGAAGTAAAAAATAGTTTTAGAGGTTTGTATGGAGTAGATAAATGTCCTAGGCTAGCATGGGGATATTTGGGCTTATCCCAAGGGTTAGTTTATAGAGGTTAATGTTTCATTTGATATAGGAAGTTAACCTAGAATTTATAGAAGATATAATGATAAGGTTTGGGACTTTTGGGAGACTATTATTGTGGGAAATTCCTTTGATGGTTTATGGTATCTCCTTGGGCCTCTTGGAGACTAGTGTGAGCATGATGGCACTTGGGGTCCTAGGTCATTAATAAAAATATGACTTTAAGAATAAGAAATGCACATTCTAAATTTTGTTACTTAATGGATAAGTATAAATGGTTTGAGAACGTAAAAAGTGAATGCTTTCAAAATGGAAAAAAATGATTTTTGTAAATGATAATTTGCATATACACACCTCTCTAAATCGCTATCATAAGGGAAGTTACGCATATGAGGTGAAGTCCCCTGGCTAGTGAATGCAGGGTGAATATAGTCCTCGGCCATAGCACCGGTTATTATATGATATGTTTATTTTGCGATGAGGGGTAATTCCGGGTGTGGTTATGACTCACTCGCAGGTATATGGCTGCTTTCCGACGTCTTGCGTTGTAGGATGCCCAGGTTGTCTTGTTTGATTGACCCTGAAAGATGATAGCCATTTAGGGGCGCGCACAGTGGGGAAACTCGGACGGGCGGTCTTAGAATCGTTATATGATATGAAATATAACTATTCATAATAATGTGGGACATTATTGATGTTAAAGCATTTTTATGATAATAAATTTGCTTTAAATACATTTCCTGGATGGAAGAAGGGAAGTGAGAAGTTATGAGATGAAAAAGCATTTACGATAATAAATTGACTTTAAATACATTTCCTGGATGTAAGAAGGGAAATGGAAAGTTATGAGATGAAATTTAATTGGTAAACATTTTGTAAAATGTATTGCCAAATATATGTTTCCTAATGAGAAAAATAGGAACTATGCATGTAAATTGTGAATAATTGAAATGAAGTTTCATTGAGAAAGTAGATGAGTTCTCCCATGCTTATATGATCATGGAGCATTTTCATTGATATTGCGCTAGGTTGTGCTTTTAGATTGAGGGGTGAGAAAGTTTATGATTAATTGTGAGAGAAAGTTAAGTTCATGATTATGATTAGATATTCATAACTGTCATGCATTTTATTCACATGGTGATCATATCAAATCGGGCCTTGACCCGTCTATATCTCTTTATTTTGCATGAACTCCTTGTCCATTCAGGTGCTCCTCCGCAAGGACGTCCGTATTGACCTCTCCAATCCAGTTATCCTGGAGCTATAGCATTTTGCGGATGTTGTAGGATATTCGTTATAGACGCTTCTATCTTTTGCATACTAGATATGTTCAGTTTACTTTTTCGGGCGTGTTGCCCATGCTTTGTACTCAATTATTATCATGTGATATTTAAATTGTAATACTCGGTGTAACCTGTTTTTATTAGTCTATTAACCGACAACTTATTCGGTTATTACTTTATGCATTATTGTTATTCTATTACTCATTGATTTTTGGTACCCACCTTCTTTGCAAATTGGATTGTCTAAGTGCTTTCCTTTTTCTTATAAAAAATTTAATTTGACAGTCCATTTTCTAAAATAATTGGTGGTTATCTCGTGCTATTATTTTAACGACAGTGATGCTAGGAATGGACCATCTATGATTCCTGTGATTATTGGAGTATCGGACTGACCACCTCTTATTTTTGTAGGCGGGTTGTCATAGATGGTATCAGATCATCAGGTTGTAGTGTCCTTAGGAATCTGTGCGAACGTACTACGCTTTCAACGTTACCTTTGAATTGATATAGAGCCTTAGGATTAGGATTGTTGATTCCTGTTATGAGGTTTCGTTCTCCTGCTGTAGTGTAAAAACTCAGAAAATATTTTGCGCGCTCGTTTGAGATTCGTAGGTCGAATGTTGGAGGGCATCAAGGAAGGCCACTGTGAAGGCGTCATGAGACGAGATTACTAAGAACTGTAAGTTGTAGTCGGGGATGAGGGCCGCTTTAGAGGTCGCTCCCTTCATAGCATTTTCTTGTATTGCTACTGCGACTACTAAGTACAGTAGATATAGTTTTCCGAGTATCACTACAAGTAGAGAGTGGTACTAAGCTTGGGATTTCGAGCGACGTTAATTTGAAGTTGAAAAGTCCTTGGTAAGGGCCACATGTTGAAGTTAAGTCAGATGGAGGAAGCGTAATCTCATTCGTTGGAAATATAAGGCCTAGGAGCTTTGGCCTAGAGAGGGATATAGAAGTGACCATATGAGAAGAATGGAGGAAAACTTTTCATCCGTTGGAGTATTGTTGTAATGGCGGGAACGGTAGTCGCCATATTTGGTGGAGGAGAAAGTTTTGCCCATAGAGAAACCTGGTTGATGTTTTCAACGACGATTTTCTCTAGAATATTAGGAATGATGAGAAGGTAGACTCTCAAGTATTCTCATGAGGATCGGTCATAAGCCGACTGTGAATAAAGAGTTTCACGTTAAAGAAACCGTGTGCCGAAATAAGGTAGATATAAGGAAGAAAGATCCCTTCAATGTAATGATAGGCTCATGAGTAAGTGTTGCTAACACTTATGGAGAAGTAGTGTTCATGAAACCCCATTGGTGGTAGCAGGTTCTCTTTTGTTGAGGAAGTTAAGGTAACTACGCGGGAAATTATCAGGGTGGTTAGCGATGGAGAAATGGTTATGATGTGGAACGTATAACCACGCGTTTTGATCTTGTCTAGTTGGGGCATTAACAGAAGTAGTTTGATCCAGATAAGACCAGAATTATGTATTTTGAAACCATTGGAAGTGGCCAGAGAAATTGGCAAAAATGTTGCTAGGAATTCCACCTTGGTGGAGGGTGGTCTATTCGGTGTAGCTATATGGAGTAAATTTTATTTAACCTTAGATTCGAGTGTGTAATTTGAGCTTGTAGTAGTATTGATGTTATTATATAGAGTGTATCTATATAATTCCCGCGGTAGGGAGGTTTTATTTTCCTTCATTCTCTAGATCGAATGATGATATTTTAAAAGTATATGTGGTTTGTGTCACTCGTATTATATGTGTTCTACAAGTGGAAATATTCTTGTTGGGTCGGAGAGATAGCAAGCAAATAATTGCGAGGCTATCCTACTTCTAGTTCGAGAGTGGGACTAGTTGTTCTATAATATCTCACCCGGATACGGGATTGAGACTTTATAGAGATGGTTTAAGGTATGCAAGAAATTTTTGTTATTTGTTCTGTTTGTTTTGTTTAATTGTCTGTTTGTTTTATTTGTGTTTGTTGTATCCTTATGTCCACGACCAACAAAGTTAAGTGGTAGTGTATTAGAGGGGTTCTTTATTTGGATTTCGCTTTGCGAGACGCTCTACGCATGAACCTTAATGACGTTGGCAGTAGAGAGGTGTTATTCTTTCTTTTTTTGTTGTTAAGATGTTGGTTTTGAGAGGTTGTAGCCAAAAATCACGTGATTGAGTGATTAAAGGGCTAATAAAAGGTTGATGTGCGGTATAGAAGCACTGTAAATAGTTCTCTCCTCTAATCAATGTGAGGAAGACTAAGATAAGAAAGTCAGATTGAGACTTATAATTATGCCTTGATGAGAAGGCCATTTAAGAGGGTGTATGTATATATATTGGGATAAAGCATTTGTAAAACTTTATAGAAAGTAAACGCCCTATTCGTTAAATTTTCATTTCGCTGTAATGGTAGGATATAGAAGTAGAAGCACCTTAGTAGGGTTACGAGTTAGAATTTTAGCGGTCCCGATCATGTGTCTTAGACCGTTATATCTTGATGATCGACGATGCGAGGTAGTAGTGTAACGGGAGGGTTCCTTGTTTGAATTTCGCTTTGCGAGACGTCCCATGCATGAAACCGAGTGAATGTCGGAAATTGAGAAGGGTCTTGGGCACTAGGGATATAATTAGTATTATACTTATACGACTTAAATAGGAAATATATCGACTTTAGGATTATTAGGACGTAAGGCCCTTGGGGCATGTGACGCGGTTTTAGAAAGGCTGTAGGGAGTTGACCACGAGTAGGTTTGTGGGTTAACTCTAAGAAAGATTAGGTCCCTAGAAAAAATAAGTATGGGATCTCGAGTAATTCGGGATACTAGGCCAAGGTGAGGCCTTTTTTAGAAAGAGCGTTACGTCAGGTAACCTAGCTCTCGGGGAATTAAAGGATGAGCTGACTTTTACTCCTGCACTCATGTTGTCAAGATCGAGAGTGGACTTATCGATATTAACGAACGAGTCTCTACCAAGAACGGGAAGTATTAATACTGGAGCATGGAACCATAGTTTATGCGTCTCACAAACTTAAACTCCGTGAGAAGTATTATCCCACGTTTGATTTAAAGTTAGTAGCGGTAGTATTCACCTTAAAGAAATAAAGGCACTACCTCCTGGGCAGGAAATTTGGTCTTTTCACGAGCAATAAGTTGTTGCGATATGTTGTTGGAGCAACAGAGTTGGTATTTGGAGTTCGTAAAAGACTATCAATTAGATATTCCGTATCACCAAGGGAACACGAATGGAGTAGCGGAGGCGCCGAGTAGAAAACCCATGGGGGAGACTAGCGAAGGTATGGAAAGAAAAGTGGAATAAGCACCAAGAGGACTTTGTAGCAAGAGCATTTATGTCAGGATTGAAGCGCGAGGAAGGGGGGCATTGCTGAGTTTTCTCCCCAATCCACCACTCATTAGAGTACCGGTGTAGATATGGATATTCCCATCGAATTACTAGCATAGCAATAGTCATGACCCTATTTGAAAAAATTATTGATCCTTTGACCAAATCGCTGCTTTTCCAACCGATATGGGAGGACTATCTATAGAGGAGCAAGCCTAGCTCTTTATGGTGGAGTATGGACCTGTATAAGGTGCCTATCAAATAACATTGGACCGCGACTATATTTTCATGTCAAACGTTTTTAGTAAAGTTTCCAGGAAGGGTACAACGTAATTCAGGAGGAAAGGCAACATGTGACGAGTTATGTAAGCTCGATCTAGGCATTTTCTTCCTTTGTTGAAGTTAGGACCGATAGTTCATGAGGAGTGACTAGGTGCTATGTTAGAGCACGAAGAATGTAGACTAAGATCCAAAGTAATGACCTTAGTCCAAGTCCAATGGGGACATCGCCATGCCTAGAAATTTTTTAGAGATGATGGAACGATAGTTTAGAAAATTTCACCCTTAATATGGTTATACGGTACGCCTGAATTTTGAGGGCAAAATTCCCTTGAAAGGGGGGGAGTATTTAACAACTCAGACTTTTGAGCGATTATTTTATATTATTTTGCCTGATGGGCTAATTTTATAAAATAGAGAAAGTTGGAGTAAATATTATTTCCAGTAAGTTAAGGGATAATATTTACCATGTTTTGCCTATTTACTATTAGGAGAAGGTAAATAGCATTATGTTGTATTTTATTGCGCCGTTGTGCTTTAAATGACGGTTATGACTTATATTTAAGTTGGAGCATAATTAATGAAATAAAATGACGTTGGACCCTAAAATATTATACGTTACTTCGGATGCCAATTTAGGGGGGTGCGGTTAGTTTTGAAATCGTCGAGATAGTCAAAATAAGTGCCAGGTTGTATTTTGAGTCCCGTGCACTTTTGACGGGTTATGACTCAATTATGTAGTTATGAGTCATTCTAATGGTGTATCAACATTTTAGAAGAGGGTAATTTATGTTTAAGGCCCGTTTAAGTCTTCCAACCCCTTTTATTTGCCCATTCTTATGTTAGAAGCCAAGAGAGAGAAAGAGAGAGAAGAGAGAGTTGGGAGAAATGGAGAAAAGAGAGAGAAATGAAGATTTGGAGCTGGAAATCGTTGCTATGGGAAGAAAATTTGAGGCTACGAACTTGAGGCAAGTTTCTAAATTGCTAGTATATGATTTAATGTGATAAATTGCATGTATAGTTAGTTTTTGGAGATTTAAACCATTTATGGGTTTTGGGAGTTTTTGGTGTTTAAACCTTTAATCTTTGATTTAAATTTGGTTTGAGGAGAATATATTAGTTAGTACTTGTGTCGAATGATTTGGTAGAATTAGTTGTTGCTGATGTTGGAGAAAATGGAAGATTTGGGTTTTGGGAAAATTTAGGGTTCATAAACCTAAATATTGGGCAATTCTGCCAGGCCGAATCGATTCGGCTCCCAAGTGAATCGATTCGATTACAGGGGAGGATACATGTTTGGGAAACCGAATCGATTAGGGCTGGGGCAGTAGGTTGGTTTTCCTCACCGAATCGATTCATTTTTGGGCGAATCGATTCGCAGTCAGGGGCGAATCGATTTGGCCCTAGGCGAATCGATTCGGAAGCCCTGTTTTTGTGAGATTTTTCTAGTTTTATTTTTAGTCCTTTTCTTTTAGGTTCAAGGCTTAGGAACCTTCTCTTGGGAAGTAATAAAGAGTTTTAGAGGTTTGTATGGAGTAGATAAATGTCCTAGGCTAGCATGGGGATATTTGGGCTTATCCCAAGGGTTAGTTTATAGAAGTTAATGTTTCGTTTGATATAGGAAGTTAACCTAGAATTTATAGAAGATAGAATGATAAGGTTTGGGACTTTTGGGAGACTATTATTATGGTAAATTCCTTTGATGGTTTATGGTATTTCCTTGGGCCTCTTGGAGACTAGTGTGAGGATGATGGCACTTGGGGTCCTAGGTTATTAATAAAAATATGACTTTAAGAATAAGAAATGCATATTCTAAAATTTGTTACTTAATGGATAAGTATAAATGGTTTGAGAATGTAAAAAGTGAATGCTTTCAAAATGGAAAAAAATGATTTTTGTAAATGATAATTTGCATATACACACCTCTTTAAATCGCTATCATAAGGGAAGTTACGCGCATGAGGTGAAGTCCCCTGGCTAGTGAATGCAGGGTGAATATAGTCCTCAGCCATAGGACCGGTTATTATATGATATGTTTATTTTGTGATGAGGGGTAATTCCGGGTGTGGTTTTGACTCACTCGCAGGTATATGGCCGCTTTCCGACGTCTTGCATTGTAGGATGCCCAGGTTGTCTTGTTTGATAGGCCCTGGAAGATGATAGCCATTTAGGGGCGCGCACAGTGGGGAAACCCGGACGGGCGGTCTTAGAATCGTTATATGATATGAAATATAACTATTCATAATAATGTGGGACATTATTGATGTTAAAGCATTTTTATGATAATAAATTTTCTTTAAATACATTTACTGGATGGAAGAAGGGAAGTGAGAAGTTATGAGATGAAAAAGCATTTACGATAATAAATTTTCTTTAAATACATTTCCTGGATGTAAGAAGGGAAATGAAAAGTTATGAGATGAAATTGAATTGGTAAACATTTTGTAAAATGAATTGCCAAATATATGTTTCCTAATGAGAAAAATAGGAACTATGCTTGTAAATTGTGAATAATTGAAATGAAGTTTCATTGAGAAAGTAAACGAGTTCTCCCATGCTTATATGATCATGAAACATTTTCATTGATATTGCACTAGGTTGTGCTTTTAGATTGAGGGGGTGAGAAAGTTTATGATTAATTGCGAGAGAAAGTTAAGTTCATGATTATGATTAAATATTCATAACTGTCATGCATTTTATTCACATGGTGATCATATCAAACCGGGCCCTGACCCGTCTATATCTCTTTATTTTGCACGAACTCCTTGTCCGTTCAGGTGCTCCTCCGCAAGGATGCCCGTATTGACCTCTCCAATCCAGTTGTCCTGGAGCTATAGCATTTTGCGGATGTTGTTGGATATTCGTTATAGATGCTTCTATCTTTTGCACACTAGCTATGTTCTGTTTACTTTTTCGGGCGTGTTTCCCATGCTTTGTACTCAATTATTATAATGTGATATTTAAAATATAAATACTCGGTGTAACCTATTTGTATTAGTCTGTTAGCTGACAGCTTATTCGGTTATTACTTTTTGCTTTATTGTTATTTTATTACTTGTTGATTTTTGGTACCCACCTTCTTTGCAAATTGGATTGTCTAAGTGCTTTCCTTTTTCTTATAAAAAATTTAATTTGACAGTCCATTTTCTAAAATAATTGGTGGTTATCTCGTGCTATTATTTTAACGACAGTGATGCTAAGAATGGACCATCTATGATTCCTGTGATTATTGGAGTATCGGGCTGGCCACCTCTTATTTTAGTAGGCGGGTTGTGACAACTCAATCCTCCCTGGAGCTTTAGTATTAATGCGCTACTACTAGACCAAGTGTTTTTTGATGTATGTGTTTTTCTACTGTGTTCCTTTATGAACATAAAATTCTATCGTATTTCATGTTTATGAATTGTATCCACTTATTTTAAATTTATACAAGAAGACACCAATACACAGCATCATAAGGTTAACTCAAAATCAATTTGATACATAGTTGGAAGAAATAGAATGGAATATGTTTATACAAATATTCAGTTGAATCTATAATTCTTACATAATTGTTTGTATCATTGATAACAATTTTAAATTGCTCATCGTATGTATTTAATTACCTAGTGGACATTCTTAAATGGAATTTGGGCGTGTCTAATATTTTAAGTGAGTTATGTAGGTCATTCCTGAATTGAATGTGTACTTAGATGAACGTACGTACATTTATGTAGCACAAGTTGTTTTCAATTTGTGTTTTTTTTTCATGTTTTAAAAAAATGTGACATGACAAGACATGAATCATTTAGACATCAACATAATGTGCAATTTTAGTTTTACATGACTCGAATTCAACACAATAGAAAATTGTATTTTTACTTGATACGAATGCGACCTATTTACACTCTATTAAATACAATCTTGACAACAAACATTAGTAATGACACGGGTTATGCGACACTACGACTAACACGAGTCATAACTTTTAAAGGACTTATGTTACTAAGAAGACACAAACATGCCATATCATTTCTAAAATTGTGACTCTACTTCAAACTAGTGAGCACGAACATCATAGAATAGTTTTATAAATGTGAAGTACTTAATGACAATGATTTTCGGTAGTTAATAGAGGGTGTCCTATAATATTTGTATTTAGGTTTCTGAAGCTATTTGACTTAGCGGCATTTCAATTCCACTATTTTTTACATCATCCCACTGCGTGGAAAATTGCAATCAGTAGTATACTTCACCCGCACATCTCGTGGGACTATAAACTAGTTTGAAGAGTATTTTTTACGTTTGGGAAATCAGTGGAGGCCAAACTCAATATTACCAAAAAAAATGAGTGCAAAAGACCAAATAACCTTATGAAAAGTGTTACTCCGATTGAGTCTAAAATGCAACTAACTTTTGGTTAATGGAACCAAATTAAGGATTATTCATCACTACAAAATAATTTATCTTAAATATTGGAAATTGTGGTTCTATTTACGAAGCACAGACACGTGGGTATTATAAAATTAAAAAGATAAAATTAGGATATGATACGACTGGGATATGGTATTAAAATAATAATATAATATATGACTAGAAAATACATTGATACATGAAAAATGATATTTGCACCGATTTTGCGCACCGGGTGTATAAAATGCTTGTACCATTGATTAAAAAGTCAATGGTACAAACATTTTATGCAACCTAGTGCACAAAACTAGTGCACCAAATCGGTGCATGTAGTATTGGTCTTGAGACACTGTATAAAAAATAAATACAATCATTCATATCTATCATAGATGTTAAAATGTTGCTTGATTACTTCAAAAGTGGTAGAACCATTGGGAGTGACAAGCAAGTTGTTTTATTTTATCACTCTTATTCTGTTTTGTAATGAGAAAAATGTGAGAAATTTTGGTTTAACTATGAAAACTGAATTGCATGAACTAAGATTCTTTTAAATTACACAATGGCCTAAAGGGTCCTTGCCATTATGTTAACACATCATCTTAGGTATTAAGACATGTCCAAGAATAATAAATAAATTGGGATACGTTAATATGTATAGGATCTTGTGATTTATTTTTGTTTTCCCGATAAGCCTTTGATACATATCAGGTAAGTATCCTTATATACCAATCTCCAATATGAATCTGATACGGTAATGGGGGACCTAATGAAGTATCCATACTTCGGGTTTTTAGAGATTTAAAATTGAATTATATGATCTTTCAAAATTACATACAATTTTAAATTTAGGTACATTTACCGCGCTTTCTTTCCTTTTTTATGCTACCTATCTTCGTGGATATTTGTTTTTATGCATTTCTCCAATACTTAACTTGTCACACAATTTTATATACTTCATATGAGTACCTCTGATGACTTTTCACAATGCTCAACTTAATTGACATTCATGCAATAGGTAACTAAGAATTATATATTGTTCACCGTGCTGGGAGAGCTGTGATGAGGGCATTCTATTTCCCATGAGGACTGATCCCAAGGTTTGTTTTCCTTTTCACATTTTTGTGTTATCTTCCCTTGAGGTTATGTGTTAGTATAAGTGAAGCATCTTTATTACTGTAACTTTGACACGTTATTGACATGATTGATATTCTTAGGTCATAAAACTGATGTACCTGATTTTGCATTTACCACCATCACATGTAGTCCATTAGTATTTATCCCGTTAATATGGCGGTGCCATAAAAAAATTCTGCTCAAAATGAATTGTCAGGTTATTTTAAAATTTTGGTTAAAAAAACTCACTTTTTATGTCCGTTTTTAGACTCTTTTTTTACCCAATTTTTTAAAATAGTAAAAAAAATTATTTTGAGTTGAATTTTGTTGAGAGGTACTTTGAAATGCCCCAAACCCGTAAACATCAACTCAAAGAAATACTGTTCATTATTTAAAAAAAATAAGTTTGTCGAGTCACCTGTTGCTACAGTGACCCCTCATTGAACCCCTCCTTATATATATATACTAGACTGTACCCGTGACGATGGCATGGTGAAAGTATTTTAATGATTAATAATTCCTCAAATCTATTAGTTTAATCCTTATAAAGTAGTTGGTAATTTTACAAACGAAATGAATATCATCACATTGATTTGAAATTGATATTTCAAAAGCCATATTTTTGAGTCATGTCACTTTTACTTGGTTAATGTTTGTGAGAGGTTTTGTTTAAAAAAATATTTTGTGTTATGTCGCTTTCACTTGGATCGTTTACGAAATAGGTAAAAAATAATGTTTCACGATGTGTTTATTTTGATATTTTTTTGTTAAAAAAATAATTTTAAGTTGTATAACTTTTACTTGAGTAATATTCATAATGATAAAAATAGTATTATTTCATATCGTGTCGTATTGTATCGTGTTTATTTTAATCGGGTTTGTTCTTAGTAAAAAAAAACTTGTATTTTGGCCTTTTTACTTGCCACCAAATCTTTGAAATGAAGATGTCTCTGGCTAGAACAAAGTGTACACGACCATACTACAAATTAAATCCCCAAAATATTTTTTCCTCTAATGTACTGTAAAGATTGAGATCATCTCAAGACTTCCCAATGATTAAATTAAAATCCTACACAGAACTAAGAGTATAAGAATTTAACACCAAACAAACCCCAAACCCACTTTCTTCCTTCCAAACTTTATTACTTTATTATCTGAATTTCAATGCTCCAGCCTATGCGACTCTTGTGTGTAAACTCATTACCACTCACAAGTAAGCCTATTTCCTCACTCTCACTTATAAGGGCTACACACACTCACCTAATGAGAGAACTCAATCACAAAGAGAATTGTTAAAGAGAGAACTTGTATTACTCAAATTCTTTGCTTGGATTGGTTGGTTTAGGCAAATGACACCCACACCTATTTATACACACCCACCTCCTCAATGGAAGGTGGAGATCATCTTAAATCAATGACTAAGATTAAGTCTCTAGAATGTTCCTTGGGAGAACATCCTAGAATCCCACTCCTTCCTTATAGTTGTAAAATAATATATATAAAACTATCCTATACAAGCCTAGAACATTCCAGGGCCTACTACACATTTATATAGTTATCTGTACAGTTGAGGAACAATTCAGGGGGACTTCTTCTATAATTCCTTTTTTTGGTTTTCTACATTAAGGCAAGATAATTCCGCTCTCTCCTCTCAACAGATAAATAGTATTTTCTACCTAAAAATATTTTTATAAATTATAAAATTTGTGTAGAGATAATTAAGTTTATCTTCTTTTGATCACACCTTTATTAATTGTGATTTTTAGATAATAAATTAATGATTCGAATTCATGAAATTATATAATTAATTTTACATAATAACAGTGATTAACAGAAGCGATATAGACCCAACTTTTACCCAATAACTAATACAATGTCAACTTAAAATGAATAATCTTTTTTGGAATGCAATGTAAATACAATGGCTATGTTAGTACACACTTTAACAGTCTATATATACCTGCCCAATATTGAGAATTAACTTTGTACATGAATCTTGATTAATCTCAACTCTCTGTTTTGAATGTAACAACCCACTTGGGAAAAAGAGATATATCTTATGACTACAATTATAAACTACACTTCACCGACTTATTACCGATGCAAAACATAAAATGACACTCCAAATTATTTCACACACCAATCCAAAAATTTGCAAGTCTGAAATTGGGAATCAAAACTTGAAATAATTTTAAACAACTTCGTCACAACACCCCCAAAAATCCAATGCTCTATAACAAAATCTAAATTTCATTTAAGAAAGTAACATGCCCCTGTAAATTCTCATAATATTTCTAAAAAATATGTTTAAAAATACCTATAAATAAAACGGACTTCAAGATGAACATACACCACACCTGGATTGAAAGTTCCACCTCCCTAAGATCAGTTTCAAGGTGGTAAAAATTACTTGATATGCGGCATCCTATATTAGCATCAGATACAAACCCCAAGATTTAATTTGGACTATTAGTTGGGGGAGACCAGAAGTCCCTCCTCCTTTATTATATAGATTGGTTTGGGGATGGGGTGGTGGAGTGGGGGTGGGGGTGGGGGTGGGGGCTCCCTCAAATTTGTTTACATCATTATTAAGAAATCCCTTTGTATGTGTCATTACAATTATTTAGAGAGTTGCCTTTATAAAGTAGTTAGCACGACAAATGAAGGCAAGATATGAGAGGAGAAATGCAGTTGGATTTTTAAAAGAGCTAACAATAAAAAGAGAAATTACTTTTAATAATAAAAAATATAAGTATGCAACTGTCTCAAAACCAACAAGCTACTCAAGGGTAAAACCTCTAATATATCTTTGAAACCTTATTGAAGGTATAAACATATTATCTGCTTGAGCATTCCTCCAACCTATGTAGGAATGTATGAGATTTCATCGAAGGATGGAAATATATGGAATAAAAACCTTTATAGGATAATGCATCCACAACAAAATTTGTGTCACGAAAGCAATTAGAAAATTTGATCGACTTTAGAGTTTTGAAATTTTCGAATCTATTTAATACCAAATTTAGAGTCCAATATTCTTTTTTAGGTTGTCCCAAGCTAAGAGTACACTTTCCTTCTTTGGACATAATTAACGAACAAACTTCCATGATGGTGAACTACAGTCAATATTTTCCTTTGATTGAGTGTATTCTCAATCCATACAAAATAAAGACATGGACTTTTAATTTGGAACGGAGGGAGTAATTTCCAAGATATGCCAATGAGTATTCTTCACATCTATCAATGTTAATCGATATATGATTCTTGAAAATTTTCACACATGGCATGCTAAAAAAATCTAACATGTGATGTGCCAGTACACCAAAAATTGTCACGCGAATTATTTTGGCACAATTTTTATCCTTACCAAAATTCGGTATAGCTATTTACTAATATGGAGAAATTAGAAGTCGCGCCAAAACAATTTCACCTATGTAAGTTGTGCCAAATTTGGCGACTTTGATTAATGGGACTTTGTTCCAACAGAGTTGTTTAAAGCAAGTATAGAAAAATAATTTGGTCAAAATATAACCTATTTGGAACAAAATGCATACCCGCACCTACCCCTACTCTAAATTAAAAAAAAACTATCTTCTCTCTAATCTCAAACCTAGGGAACACCTCTCACTCTTGAAACCCTCTCAATGTCGAATCCCCTCCCTCTATGATAATGTCAAATCTTTTCTCTCTCTCTCTCTCTCTCTCTCTCTCTCTCACACACACACACACACACACACACACACACATATATATATTGATATCAATCAATATATTTTTTTTGGTAGCATAACATGAGGTGTCCGGGCCAGCATACGCGCACCTCGACTAATCCCCTTTGCGGTTCGTGACTTTCGCTGGCCAAGCATTATTTTGACAGTGCCGAGGATTGAACTGGGGACCAAACCCAATTCACCCGCAAAACTGTCCCAGTGGCAGCCTTATACCACTGGGACAAGAGGCTTGGTTCAACCAACATTCGATTATGCTCACATTGAAGACAAAAAATCTTCGACCATTTTGTGGCGAACTGTATGCTACGTAATCGTCTCTCTCTCTCTCTCTCTCTCTCTCACACACACACACACAGATTATATGTCTAATATTTCAATCCAAATAGTCAATCGATGTATTTGTGTTAATTTGTTTAGATCTATGATTTTTGTTTCACTTTTTTTTCCAATAACAAAACCTTGTTTAGCAGGAAAGCTCTACGCAAGTTCAATTTTATCAGGTCTGATTACTTCCACATAGATTAGGGCCTTTGTATGAATACAAACTTATTTGATTTGAGAGTGTATGACTATTTATCTTGTTACACATATACGATTTAAGGAATTTGTTTATTTAAATACGTCCATATTTACCCCGTTTCGAGTTTCATACTTTTTCATGGTTTTTTTTTACCAATTAGTCTCATTTACTAAATATGTACTTTAATAGGCTCTAGTCGGTCCCCATGATTTTTTTTTGGTTAAATAGGTCATAATTATAAACATAAAGTGAATATTGACTCTATGTATAAATAGTTTTTATTGGGGAAAAAATGTTATGATAGGACCTATTAGGAAATGTCTTATGTAAATAGGACTTATTTGTGAAATGCCTTTTTTTATTGACTTTGAGTTTGGTACCTATGCACATCATTTAATATAAAAAAGTCAAAGTCAATTAAAAAGTACAATTTAATCTTAAATTTTCATGTCATAATTTTGGTTGTGTTTTATTTTTCATTGGATCTTCTCCAATCAGCCTTTGATTTGACCCCAATCTTGTACCTATTTTTTTCGATTTAGGTATCAGATAATGGCATTATAGGTTACGTATTTGTTTTTCCCCCATCACATATTTTACCATTGTCTGCACTTGGAAGTTTGTAACTACTGAAAAGAGGTGAGAAAGAGATGAGTTCAGGAGTCCAACCATCATGTGTGTTCACCTTACAATTTTTGCCCCATTTTATTTTTATATTCAAGAAAGGCCCCTTTTTCAGATATCTTTAATCACCAAATTATTTTTTCTTAAAATTTTTGAAAGTATATATTTTTTTGTTTTATATATAACAAAGTAATAATGACTTTAGTTTTTAAGCATAGTTATGACTTTAGTTTTCGCACTATTATTTAGTGAGTTTATTTGTTGGAGTATTTATTTGTATGAGTACTCTTGGTGTAGTTGTTAGCACAGCTATTTTGTATCTTAATCAATAATTTTTTTTAATTAATTAATTAATCTTTTTGGCTCTACCATTGCCAGTGCTCATGTCCGGATGTGAAACAAGGTGGGTTAGTGTCAGGTTGACAACCGAGTGTAAAATTTATGTCAAATCTTGTGATGGATTCTCTAATTAAAATAAGACACGTAAATAAAAATAACATACATAAAATTAGATTTGGTACGTGAAATTTAGGAACACTAACTCACAAGTATAAATAACTTATGGATACCTCAAAATGAAGGAAAATCAACATAGCATGCCTGCAAGAAACTAAATGGAATGGTGAAAAGGCTAGAAAGATAGGAGACGATTACAAATTAGTTTACTCGGGAGGGATAGATTATCGTAGAAATAGGGTGGATATTATTGTTGATCACTATATGAAAGATAAAGTCGTGGATGTCAAACGATGGGGAGATAGATGAATGAATATTAATATCGTCTTAGATAAAACAATATTGAATATTATAAGTGCTTACGCGCCCCAAGGAGCTTTAGATGAGAATGTAAAGAAATCATTTTTTGAATTATTGGATGAAGTATTACAACAAATTGCTACGGATGAAAACATATTTTTGGCAGGTGACTTAAATGGACTTGTAGGAGTAGAATGGGATGATTATCCAAGGATACACGGAGGTTGTGATTTTGGTAAGAGAAATGAAGAAGGGGAACTATCTTAGAATTTACTAAGGCATATGATCTAGTGTTAACAAACACATTCTTAAAAAAAAGGGAAGAACACTTAATAACATTTAAAAGTGGAGAGAATAAAACTCAAATAGACCATTGCTTATGTAACACCCCACGATTTTTGGAGACTGAGAAATTAAATTTTGGGAAAATAAAGTTTAATTAAATCAGAGAATTCTAAAATTTGGGAATTGAGGCCCAAAAATAGAGAACATTTTAAAGTATTCCGGATGATGATTTTGAGGGTACCATCGATCCCGGAAGGGTCGAGATAGTCAAAATTACTGTCATTGGGTTTTATTTCGGCTTCGGAATGTTTTTAAGTCAGTTTGACTCGAATTGGAGTAAACGAGTCATTTAAAGTGTGTACTAACATTTAAAATTGGGACTTATGTTTTATAGGCTTAAGAGGCTTAAGTTTGAAGCCTTCTCATTAGAGAAAAGAGAGAAATAGAAAAGAAGAAGGAAAGAGGGAGAAAAGAAGAGAGAAAGGAAGAAAAGCTTGGAGATTCCCGGCCCAACTGTGACATCGAGGATGATTCAACTTCTACAAATCTGAGGCAAGTGTTTAATCTTGCTAAATTAGTCATTTGTGTATTTTATTTCATAATTTGTGGGTTAAAGAAATGGTTTTTGGGTTAAACATCAAAACCTAAATTTTGGTTCAAATATTGAAATTGAAGATTTTAATTGGGTTTAAGGGATATAAATTGATGAGGTTAAATATAGGATGTGTTTTGATAATGGAAATTATGTTGGGATTGAACATTAAGGGTTAGAAGAAGTACAAATTGAATTTTGGAGAATTTGGGCTTTTTGGGAAAAAATAAGCCATTTTCGTGGCTTGCTGCACCAGCCGAATCGATTCGCCCCTAGCGAAAGGATTCGCTATGTTGCAAAAGCCTCAGGTCTTTAGGGCCAAATTTATTCTCCCCTAGCGAATCGATTCGGTAGGTAGCAGACTCTCAGGTCCCTTGGACCGAATCGATTCGAATGGGCCGAATCGATTCGCTTCTGGGGCCGAATCGATTCGGAGGGGCCGAATCGATTCGGGAACAGGGCATTTTGAGGTATTTTCTCCATAGTGATTTCAAACCCTTTTTGGTTGGGTTTATTGATTTTGGGGGGGGGGGGGTCCTTCTCTTATGATGTAAGAGATATATTATTGGAGTCATAAAAGGAGTTTCTCACGTATTATGATTTTGGGGACTCCTTAGGGTAAATTTGGGAGAAATGTATCCATGTATATATTGGAGTTGCATATAGACATTGTGGGGAAACCTCATTGAGGATTGGGAATACGAATTAGATAAAAAGGTATAAATATGATGTGAGGTTGAGAACTCTTTGAGAGTGAGGGTTCATATATCCTTAGAAACGTTTAAATTAAGGAACAATAGGTAACCCGATGGGAGTAAGGGTTCATAAGATTAGTTGAACCATAGGTGAAATTGGGAACTATTTGGATCGTACTATCGACTAGAATAAGAGGTAGCATAAATTCTAGTTAGGATAGTTTACACGTAATTGTGGGGAAGTAACCATTGAAATTCCAATACTTGAAACGAGGTTGGAATAATTTGAGGTTTTAGACTATTAAGTCATGTATGTGCCTATGGTTAAATAGTACTAAAGGTAATTATGTACTCTCGGATATAGATGGTGTGTGTAGTGATGGGTTTCCTACACAAAATCTTGGGTGATAACCCTAATGTTGGATATATATGTATAAGTATACACATATGATTTTGGGAGACTATTCATCATAGAAAAAAAATGATTGAATACGTTTCAAGTGAGGGATTGTATTCACATATCGAGGAAAATTATTTTGAGTTTGTGGTGACGGCTTGTATATTGAGGATTATGTATACTTATAGCCGAGTTTATATATCTTATACATATGAACGAGAATTAGTTTGTATATATATAGATATAACGATGTGTGAATATATGTACATATATCTATGTATAAATATGAATATATGGATATATTTATGTTGTGGACATACATGGTATGGATATTTAAACCGTATATGATGGTTTAATATTTGATCATATGATGGGATCATATGGATGTATGTATATTGTTCAAGAGAACGATATATATACTTATGTGGTTAAGCATACCCCGCTCATGCTATCATTGGGGAGTTTCCGCGCAGAGGGTGAGCATCCTGGCATATAGAGCAGGGTGTGGATATTCCCCATGTCATAGTCATCCCGTGTGTTATTATACGATAGATATATTTTTGGGATGAGACGTGGTGGGTATGTTTCGTCTCATTGCCAGTTGGAACTATGACCGCTTCCTGGGACGTCGTGTGTGTGAGTTATCACGAGGTGGGTGTCGTTGATCCCCACCAGGTGGTCCCCAGTTGCTACGTGAGCCGGGCACTGGAAAGATGATAACATTGATGCAGTTTTATCGGTGATATTTATAGCCGGGTGGATGACGTGCATGTCCATTGTACATCAGATATGACATGTACACTCGGTCATGGGTATGGATGATGGTATATATATATATATCTATGGTTAGAATAAAATGCCTATATATATATTTATATCCTATAGATAAAAAGGATATGTTATCATCGTGGAGTACATCTTGGATGATTATGGTGTACTAGATTGATGGGGGTTGATGTATCGCATTTAAGGAATATCTCGGTTACATCATCCCAAGGATATTATTGGAGTTTTTAGTTGTTTTCATATTGTAGTCTAAAATTTAGTAGTATTGGTAGCATTTTATAGTATGTATGGCATTATGGACCTCTAGGATCGACATTGTCAAGGAGTAGTGTAACGGGGTGGTTCCTTGTTTGGATTTCGCTTTGCGAGACACCCCACGCACGAAACGTAGTACATTGTTGGGATTAGAGAGAAGTTCTGTCAATATTTATGTGTGGAATAATGTATCTCCGGAATCGACGTTGACAAGGAGTAGTGTAACGGCGTGGTTCCTTGTTTGGATTTCGCTTTGTGAGACACCCCACGCATGAAACGCAGCGCAGCGTTGAAATTGAAGGGAAGTTTTGTCAATAATAATTTGTGTGCATGTTAATTAGAAAGTAAATCTTATGATTCTACCCAAATATAAATGGTTAACATATTAAGAATTATAATTTAATTAAATTATAAACCAGAATCCATTAAGCCTATTATGGCGTAATTGTTTGTAAGCATAATCTAATATGATTAGAAAGGGGTGGATTCTTGGGTTAAGTTAGGAAGGCAATTCTCGTGGATATAGGCTGGGCCTATGATAATTTAGGTTGTACTTATAAATGGGGGGGTAATTTAACTAAAACTTAAGGACGCGAATAGGTGCGCGCCGTTAGATGAGGGGTGAGTTGGGAATCCACGAGAGTGCGAATCCACTTTTAATTATGAAATAAGTGCACCGATATTTATTATGCACGGTTAACACACTTGCTAAATATTTTTCACAAATCGGGCTCTGACCCGTTTACTTTTCTCTCTTACTTGTATATATATATATATATATATATATATATATATATATATATATATATATATATTACTACGGGTGTCCTACCGCATGGATGCCGGATGACCTTCTATCCAGAGTCTTGGGAGCCGTGACAGGTGCGGACTGTTGCGGGGTGTATCTTGTAGTCACTTCCTACTTCTTTAAAAATCTAGGTAGGATTCATGTTGTATATCGGGTTTATACCCAAGGGATATTTATAGATGTGTATATTTAATTCATTTCAGTCATTGTATTGGCTGTGACCCGACAACTTATTTGGGTTTACTTTCTTGTGGTATATTCAGTTGTATTTATTTATTTCATTTTATTTCTAGAATTTCATTTATCTTAGTTCTTTCATGCATCTTTCTTTCTTTCTTTCTTTTATTAGTAGTGTTAGTTTGTTGTCTGTTGCATAATTTTATTTAATTTTAACATCTCGCTTGTATGATACCGGGTAGTTAGTCCTATATTATATTGTACCGATAGTTGATGTAGAGACTGGACTATCTGAAACACCTGATTTAATATAGTATAGGGCTGGCCACCCGTTATTATTTTAGGCGGGGTGTTACAGATGGTATTAGAGCATCAAGTTCTAGAGTCCTAAGGATCTGTGCGAGTTTTTTGCATTCTTCCGTCAACGTTTTGACATGAAGCCCTACAATTAGGACTGTTGTGTTCACTCCGTTGTTTTCTTCTGTGAAGTATATTCACTTGATTGACGTTCTGATAACAGTTGCTCTTGTTTCGTTTCAGACGTCGCCTAGATTTTGTCGTCTAGGAAAGGATGGGATTTGAAGTACAATACCCATAGTGTATTTTGGGTACGCTTTAATCGGGGGTAGTTGTTTTCCCCGATTCTGGAAGAAATATTGATGAGATTTCTAACAGTGGTTTAGGGTGTTCTACCGTTGGTTGAGTAAGAATGGAAAATTACTCGAATGGTAAATCTTGGGCTTAGTAAGGAAAGTATGAGGAGAGGTTAGTGTAGTCCTTGGGAGGTTTAGGTTGAGAAACCAGTTAACCTTCGTTAGGAAACCTGGTGTTGGTGACTTTTACCGATGTGAAGTGGGTGGAGTTGTCCCGATATCAGGGTATTGCCTTCTGGGAAGAGGGAGTAAGAAATTGGAGACTCAGTTTCATTGAGTAGGACTGAGGGAGTTTTCAGTAGTTACAACCGCGTCTTGTCCTTCGGGATGGTTAGGAAGAAATGACGAGGTCATTATTTCTTTGAGGAGAATTAGGCCTTGGGGAGGAGTGAGCAGGTATGGTCTTTATGCGACATCTTTTGGGATATTAACCTGTCTTATTATGAGCTAGTAGAGAGTAGCTCTATTGATTTTGGGAATGCAAATTGTTAAGGTTATTGGTCTTATGGATAGGTTAGGGTATGTAAATGTAGTGTTCCAATGAGGGAAGAACTTATTTTATGGAAAGTTATTGATGTGATGTAGAGGAATTTTTTTAATATACTTGAGAGGTTCAAGTTTGGTAGATTTACGTTGAGCGGATAATTTAGCTCATAGTTGTCCTGGTCTTGAGAACTAGGTAGTGGTTAGGAGTGTTGTATTTGATGAGGCCTTGTGTCCTAAACATAAGGTGTTTGCTTGGCATGTCGAAAGACATGGATTTGTTTTATATTATATAATATTATTGTACAGGCCTTCGGGCAATATCTAAAATTACGAAAACATTTTATAAATCCTTTTATAAAACCTTAACCCTGGTTCAACGAATCTCAATCCCCGACCTAGCTACACAGTAGTGTATTGGGAGGGTTCCTTGTTTGGATTTCGCTTGCGAGACCTCCCCCGCACGAAGGTAGCTAGAGTCAAGAATTGAGGAAAGTTCAACCATTGGGAATTTTCAAACTTTTATGTGGTTAATATATATTATTATAGATTATATTGGTGATAGTATATTGCGAATTGAGGCTAATGGAGCCTGATTATAATTCTACTAGCAGAAACTTGGGTACAGGATGTATGGGCGCCCTGGGTAGCTAGTTGATTTTTTAAATCTACATAGTTCGACATGAGAACTAGTAAGGATCGGTATAGTGATCCTAAGAGTTGATGTTAGGACTATATGATATTGAGGTCCTATGCGTATTTTAAATTTCGAGGGCGAAAGTTTTGTAAGGAGGGAAGATTGTAACAACCCACGATTTTTGGAGACTGAGAAATTAAATTTTGGGAAAATAAAGTTTAATTAAATCAGAGAATTCTAAAATTTGGGAATTGAGGCCCAAAAATAGAGAACATTTTAAAGTATTCCGGATGATGATTTTGAGGGTACCATCGATCCCGAAAGGGTCGATATAGTCAAAATGACTATCATTGGGTTTTATTTCGGCTCCGGAATGTTTTTAAGTCGGTTTGACTCGAATTGGAGTAAACGAGTCATTTAAAGTGTGCATTAACATTTAAAATTGGGACTTATGTTTTATAGGCTTAAGAAGCTTACGGATGAAGCCTTCTCATTAGAGAAAAGAGAGAAATAGAAAAGAAGAAGGAAAGAGGGAGAAAAGAAGAGAGAAAGGAATAAAAGCTTGGAGATTCCCGGCCCAACCGCGACATCGAGGATGATTCAACCTCTACAAATCTGAGGAAAGTGTTTAATCTTTCTAAATAAGTCATTTGTGTATTTTATTTCATAATTTGTGGGTTAAAGAAATGGTTTTTGGGTATAAACATCAAAACCTAAATTTTGGTTCAAATCTTGAAATTGAAGATTTTAATTGGGTTTAAGGGATATAAATTGATGAGGTTAAATATAGGATGTGTTTTGATGTTGGAAATTATGTTGGGATTGAATATTAAGGGTTAGAAGAAGTATAAATTGAATTTTAGAGAATTTTGGCTTTGGAAAAAAATCGGCCATTATCGTGGCTTGCTGCACCAGCCGAATCGATTCGCCCCTAGCGAATCGATTCGCTATGTTGCAGAAGCCTCAGGTATTTAGGGCCGAATCGATTCGCCCCTAGAGAATCGATTCGGTAGATAGCAGACTCTCAGGTCCATTGGACCGAATCAATTTGGATGGGCCGAATCGATTCGCTTCTGGGGCCGAATCAATTCGGAGGGGCCGAATCGATTCGGGAACAGGGCATTTTGAGGTATTTTCTCCATAGTTATTTCAAACCCTTTTTGGTTGGGTTTATTGATTTGGGGGGGGCCTTCTCTTATGATGTAAGAGATATATTCTTGGAGTCATAAAAGGAGTTTCTCACGTATTATGATTTTGGGGACCCCTTAGGGTAAATTTGGGAGAAATGTATCCATGTATGTATTGGAGTTGCATATAGAGATTGTGGGGAAACCTCATTGAGGATTGGGAATACTAATTAGATAAAAAGGTATAAATATGATGTGAGGTTGAGAACTCTTTGAGAGTGAGGGTTCATATATCCTTAGAAACGTTTAAATTAAGGAACAATAGGTAACCCGATGGGAGTAAGGGTTCATAAGATTAGTTGAACCATAGGTGAAATTGGGAACGATTTGGATCGTACTATCGACTAGAATAAGTGGTAGCATAAATTCTAGTTAGGTTAGTTTACACGTAATTGTGGGGAAATAACCATTGAAATTCCAATACTTGAAACGAGGTTGGAATAATTTGAGGTTTTAGACTATTAAGTCATGTATGTGCCTATGGTTAAATAGTACTAAAGGTAATTATGTACTCTCGGATATAGATGGTGTGTGTAGTGATGGGTTTCCTACACAAAATCTTGGGTGATAACCCTAATGTTGGATATATATGTATAAGTATACACATATGATTTTGGGAGACTATTCATCATAGAAAAAAATGATTGAATACGTTTCAAGTGAGGGATTGTATTCACATATCGAGGTAAATTGTTTTGAGTTTGTGGTGACGGCTTGTATATTGAGGATTATGTATACTTATAGCCGAGTTTATATATCTTATACATATGAACGAGATTTAGTTTGTATATAAATAGATATAACGATGTGTGAATATATGTACATATATCTATGTATAAATATGAATATATGGATATATTTATGTTGTGGACATACATGGTATGGATATTTAAACCGTATATGATGGTTTAATATTTGAACATATGATGGGATCATATGGACGTATGTATATTGTGCAAGAGAACGATATATATACTTATGTGGTTAAGCATACCCCGCTCATGCTATCATTGGGAAGTTTCTGCGCAGAGGGTGAGCATCCTGGCATATAGAGCAGGGTGTGGATATTCCCCAGGTCATAGTCGTCCCGTGTGTTATTATACGATAGATATATTTTTGGGATGAGATGTGGTGGGTATGTTTCGTCTCATTGCCAGTTGGAGCTATGACCGCTTCCCGGGACGTCGTGTGTGTGAGTTATCGCTAGGTGGGTGTCGTTGATCCCCACCAGGTGGTCCCCAGTTGCTACGTGAGCCGGGCACTGGGAAGATGATAGCATTGATGCAGTTTTATCGGCGATATATATAGCCGGGTGGATGACGTGCATGTCCATTATACATCAGATATGATATGTACACTTGGTCATGGGTATGGATGATGGTATATATATATATGGTTAGAATAAAATACCTATATATATATATTTATATCCTATAGACAAAAAGGTTATGGTATCCTCGTGGAGTACATCTTGGATGATTATGGTGTACTTGATTGACGGGGGTTGATGTATCACATTTAAGGAATATCTCGGTTACATCATCCCAAGGATATTATTGGAGTTTTTAGTTGTTTTCATATTGTAGTCTAAAATTTAGTAGTAGTGGTAGCATTTTATAGTATGTATGGCATTATGGACCTCTAGGATCGACATTGTCAAGGAGTAGTGTAACGGGGTGGTTCCTTGTTTGGATTTCACTTTGCGAGACACCCCACGCACGAAATGTAGTACATTGATGGGATTAGAGAGAAGTTCTGTCAATATTTATGTGTGGCATAATGGATCTCCAGAATCGACGTTGACAAGGAGTAGTGTAACAGGGTGGTTTAGGGCTGTGTTTTTTTTCCGAACTTTTCGATTTTTTCGATTTTCGATCCGATTTTTTCCGAATTTGGAATGAAATTTTTGTTTGCCGATTTCCGATTTTCCGATTTCCGATTTTCCGAAAAAAATCGGATCGAAAATCGGAAATAATTCTGAATTTTCGATTTTCCGATTTTTCCGATCCGATTTTTCCGAAACTATGCCGATCCGATTTTTCCGATTTTTTTCCGAATTATTTCCGATTTTTTTGGAATTATTTTCCGATTTCCGATTTTTCCGATTTCTTTTCCGATTTTTTGAAAGTTTCCCATATCCCACATCGGTTGGGAGAGGGAGAGCGCTCCAAAATATGCTCTATAAAAGGAGAGTATCCTCCTAACTTCTACACAAATGAAAAATGAGCCAAATCCTCATGTGTTTACATGTTGGGTTAAGCCATTTTCATTGTTTCTTTAAAATGAGAATTTCGAATAATCGAAAATTCATAATTTATTTTTTTGAAATTTTAGAATTTTCGAAATTTCTGGATTTTTAAGATATTTTGTGAATTTCCGATTTTTTCCGATTTTTGCCGATTTTTCCGAATTCGGAATTTTTTTTAATTTTCCGAAAAAATCGGATCGGAAATCGGAATAGTTATTTTATTTCCGAAAAAATCGGAATTTTTTCCGAATAGGCATTTTCCGATCCGATCCGGCCGAAACACAGCCCTAGGGTGGTTCCTTGTTTGGATTTCGCTTTGCGAGACACCCCATGCATGAAACGTAGCGCAGCGTTGAAATTGGAGGGAAGTTTTGTCAATAATAATTTGTATGCATGTTAATTAGAAAGTAAATCTTATGATTCAACACAAGTATAAATGGGTAACGTATTAAGAATTATAATTTAATTAAATTATAAACCATAATCCATTAAGCCTATTATGGCGTAATTGTTTGTAAGCATAATCTAATATGATTAGAAAGGGGTGGATTCTTGAGTTAAGTTAGGAAGGCAATTCTCGTGGGTATAGGCTGGGCCTATGATAAGTTAGGTTGTCCTTATAAATGGGGGGGGGGGGGTGTGTGTGTGTGTGTGTGTGTGTGTGTGTGTAATTTAACTAAAACTTAAGGACGCGAATAGGTGAGCACCGTTAGATAAGGGGTGAGTTGGGAATCCACGAGAGTGCGAATCCACTTTTAATTATGAAATAAGTGCACCCATATTTATTATGCACGGTTAACACACTTGCTAAATATTTTTCACAACTCAGGCTCTGACCCGTTTACTTTTCTCTCTTGCTTGTATATGTATATATATATATATATATATATATATATATATATATTACTATAGGTGTCCTACCGCATGGATGCCGGATGACCTTCTATCCAGAGTCTTAGGAGCCGTGAGAGGTGCGGACTGTTGCGGGGTGTATCTTTTAGTCGCTTCCTACTTCTTTTAAAATCTAGGTAGGATTCATGTTGTATATCGGGTTTATACCCAAGGGATATTTATAGATGTGTATATTTATTTCATTTCAGTCATTGTATTGGCTGTGACCCGACAACTTATTCGGGTTTACTTTCTTGTGGTATATTCAGTTGTATTTATTTATTTCATTTTTTTTCTAGCATTTCATTTATCTTAGTTCTTTCATGCATCTTTATTTCTTTCTTTTATTAGTAGTGTTAGTTTGTTGCCTGTTGCATAATTTTATTTAATTTTAACATCTCGCTTGTATGATACCGGGTAGTTAGTCCTATATTATATTGTACCGATAGTTGATGTTGAGACTGGACTATCTGAAACTCCTGGTTTAATATAGTATAGGGCTGGCCACCCATTATTATTTTAGGCGGGCTGTTATGTGACACCCCGCCTAATTAAATACCGGGCGATCACTCCTTTATTAAATTAAATCAAGGTGAACAGTTGGTCCATTCTTAGCATCACTGTCGAAAAATAAATTTTTCCGATTTAACACCCTAATTAATTAAGCTAAGTGTCAAAACCATTTTCATACATACTTTCCAAATTTTATTTAAATAAAATCATTTATTTTATTAACAACATTCAATGAGTAAGAATTGCACCACATTAAATTCTGCAACATAATCCAATTAATTTAATACATTCGTCAATCGAATGTCAACATACGAACTCTAAAGTCACACATCCAAACTGAATAAATCCCATAGTAACAATACTGGAAATAATTGAAATACAAATGTCCAATAACAACGGGATAATGGAAAGAGCTACACATGCTCAACTAGATGAAAGTACTAAGAGTGGATCCGAATGAACGAAGTCGTCTAATCAAGAGACCTGCAACTCCCACCTAAGCTGCAGCGCGTTCCTTCCAAGAGATCCTAAGCAAGACGCCCCTGTGGCTGGGCACCTGTAATACATACATATATATACAAGAGAGAGAGAAAGAGAAATGGGTCAGAGCCCGATAGTGTGTATGATTTAAAATTCGTTTAGCAAGTATTTAAATTGATACAGGCCAATGCAACAACATATTAGTGCGTCACTCTCTTGAGGAATTCTCACCTCTCTTCTAATGTGCACACCTATCGCACTAACCTTCCCAACGGTTTGTCTTATCATTTATCGCACTAATCTTCCCAATGATTTAACTTATCTTAGCTTACTCGTAAGATTCAAAATTTAACGATTCAATTGTTTGAAAAGGATATTTCAATTAGCAACCAAACTTCTCATTTTTAACTTTATAAATCAATAAAGTTTTCCAGTGTCATATTATACTTTCTCAAAAAAATTATTTACAATTTGAGTCATCAACCATGTCCTACATATCTCATCACAGTAGGCAGTTCCAGATTTCAGAATTTCATATATATATATTAACTACTCATAAAATATATATATATCACAACAGCACCCCAAATGACAACTATGGTGCGGGCATACTCTACTATCCAATCCCCGTATCACTCGTACTAAGGGAATACAGATTCGGATTCACTCTCGAACTGTATCAACACATAATCAAACAATATTGAGACAAAGTATAGATTCCAAGTCTCTCAGGACCGTCTGAACTATCACTGCGATAGCCTGTACCAAGGATACCTATACACAAACAAAATGAGGCGAAGCATAGATTCCAAGTCTCTAAGAGGAAAGCACATACCCGCATCTCTTAGGACCGTCTGAACTATCATTCCGATAGCCTGTACCAAGGATATCTATCTTCTAGGGTACAAGTCAATATCCCCCATAAAGGTCCCATCGAGATAAGACTGTCCCAGCGCGGAAACCTCAGGGATAGCAAGTAGCGTGGGCATGATTTTCACAAGTATATAATATATGCATACACAATCATATAAATATACTACTTTTATTATATCAATTTAGGTTTATCCCATAACCCATATTCACAACATTTATCCTTATTTTCCCATTATTAGTCATCACGTATAATGGTTCGTTTCTCACTTTAATTTGAAGGGTTTCTCCAACTTACTACGTAGCCCTCATGGACTCTATCCTTCCAAAGGTACAATTCAGTAGGTATTCATTTATGTTCCAATGTAACCCTCTTACGTGTCTCTCCCCTTTAACATATACTTACATTGTCCCTCATGTAAGATATCCCAAAAATATAGATTTCGCCTTACATTAAAGGATTTTGAATTTTATTTTCAAAGATGAGAATTTCAAATGGTTTCGAAATCGGAATTAAAATGGAGTTTTAATTGAATTTTTTTATTATTTAGAAGAGTCCTCAAAATATAAAACTCTCTAAGAGTCCTCAAAACACAAAACTCTCTAGTAAAAATAATATTTTTAGAAATTCGACCGTTCGATCAAGCTGAATTTTTGTCAGCAGTCCTGTCTCGCCGTTCGCTACAACATACTAAAATTTCAAGCGATTCCAATGGTCCGGTCATCCGGGATAAATTTTTTAGTATTTGTATCTAATTATAACTCTTTTCTTAATCAAACTCTTAATCCTTTACATGACAAAGGGTTTCCAGAATATCATTTAATCACTACATGCAATTTCCTATCTCAAATTGGGTTTTTCTTCCATACAATTCATCCTAATCATTCCTAAACCAATATGAAAGATGCATCAACGAAATAAGCAAGATAAACACTTGCCTGGAATTTTCAGAAATCTGGTTTGGTGCCGAAATTGGTGTGGTTGCATTCCCCGTCTCGCGATCTACGCGTTGGTGGTGACGGCGGTGCAATCGGAGGTGTTCTTGGCCTAGAACTCCTTGGAGAGCTTCTCCTCTTCCTCTCCAATGGCCGTCACTTGTGTTTAGAGTTTCTAAACCTAGATGAAAATCCAGATATCTGATTTAACTCCTTGAATTTTCGTGGGTTTAATTACCCAAAAAGGTGAAATGTCCAAAACGCCCTCCCGGGTACCAATTAGGCCTAAAAACACCCCGAGACCCAAACTAAACCCCCGGGTACACTTTTTTGACTATCTCGACCCTTTCGAACGCGTTGACGCACTCAAAATGACCATACGAACAACTTATAAAATATTCACTTTTATTAATCAACATTTAGTCCCGACACGACACAGGCGCGTCCCGACTTAAATTTCCATAATTGTCATTTTATTCACACGTGACAATATTATAACAATAAATCTCATATATTACTATACTCATCCAGTAATATTCAACAGATAACAAATTTCCAATAATTACTAACTCTCGTCACGCTAGTAAATATTTAAAACAACATTCCGGATTAAAATTAAATTAATTTATCTCAAATTAAATTTAATAAATCCCATAATTTAAAAGCTATAAAAATACGGGGTATTACATACTTCCCCCCTAATAACGGAATTTCGTCCCGAAATTCGGAAAATAAGGCCTACCAGGTAACACAATTCTGGATATCCTTTTCCGTACACCAACTAACTACACATTACGGCGCTCAATCACTATAGCCCTTTCTTCACAGCAATATTGTTTTACATTCTCATTGGAGACACTTCACATTGTGCTCCCACCCGACAATATTCGCATAGGTCACGCCTATACGTTATAATTTCCTTATCTCACTATCATTAGGAGGCCGCACCTCACTACATGACAAATACTCGGATTTATTCATATATAAAACTCCCATCCTGAGAAAATATTACGAACATTTGATCACTCTTGCTCGTCTAAAACAGTCGTGGAATTCTACCACATTTATCGGATGTTCTCTCGACCGATCCGAAAATTCTGATTATCTACTCTCCTCTAAACATACGGAAGGAGAATAGTCGAGGTTCTTCCATAACAAAACCTTAATAAGTACCTCATACGCGACAAACAGGTACGAGTGCTTCTACAGAGCATTCTTGAAATCATCGTACCAAGATTCCAAAATCTCCTTCACGTGGCTCCACTAATCTTTAATCACCATGCGCTTATTCCCTGGCTAAGGGTGATACATCCTACTTGAAACGAAATCTTATCTCCGTTGGTTCCTAAAATCCCATATCAAAGGTGGGATTCACCAATCTCATCCTGATTCAGAAATTTATACTGCGCCGGACCATGCACTGGCGCGATCCTTCCTTTCAAAGGAAGTCTGGGGCATACTAGTTAATATTGTAAGCCAGCCCAAAGGAATATCAATCACTTCCTTCTCGGCGACTTAATTCACATGTTCGGGATAAACCCTTGATCTTGTTTTGACGATGGCAACCCATCCAAGGACTGTACCGACTTTACCGACCTCTTCCAATTTCAGGAATTGTCGATAAACATAGAATTCTTTGGTTGATTCTCCTCTTTCAACCAAAGCTTACCTATGGGCGGTGCATGTAGAGACTACTCACTATGTCCCGCTAAACATCGATTTTGCTTGAAATGTCTCACATTAAGTGACACGTAATACTCCCCTTCCTTCCTTGGAGTATGCCGAAAGTTCCGACCTGTGCTCTTCTCTCCATGAAGCGCACTTCTGGATCTCTTATACTATACTAACATCATTACTCTTTATATGTGTGAGTCGCTCTCACACTTGCCTACTAACAACTCCGCTCCGAGTGTTCTTCATAATTATTAAATTCTGCTTCATTCAAGGAATACCCTTCTTAAATGACTTCCCACAGTCTTCCAATTCCAATTTGGGTGTGCTATTCTAATTACACACCTATGTATGGATTATCGCCCCTCATGTGACGTTTAATCCACTATATCACTTCCACTTCGTTCTGTTAGCCCCTTCATCTCGGACGAGTTTTAACATCAGTTAACCAGGATGTCTACACATCCTATAAACCGGGCATACTAGCGTAAGCATCACATACGTTCCATACTAATAAACAAATTCTTTGTTTTCCCTGGTGCTTGCAGCGTGATTACAACACTTTAATCACCCTAAAAATCAAAATTTATATCTTCCTTATTATCGTTCCACCCCTCAACTCGTGGGGTAACTTTCAATGCTTTCTTACCACAAGATCCGGCTTCCAATAGCTTTAAGACAAAATTCAACTTCCAACTTACATACATAATTACTGGATCCCATTTTGACCAGGGTACCGAACTCATGGAACAGTGACCAGACGTCTCCCTATTTCCAACCTTATACTAAGTTTCATGCGTGGGATGTCTCGCAAAGCGAAATCCAAATAAGGAACCCTCCCGATACATTACTGCCTAGTATTGTCGGTTATCGAGATCCGTTAGGTCCTCCTTCCATAGGATTTACCCCTTTATTACGCCTCTTGACAGAAAAGTTATAATTTCTCCTGTAATTATGCTTAACAAAGAACGTTTCACTAATTGTACTATTGTTCAGCATAGGTTGGTGGTAATATCATTCCATAAACCTCGAATACATACAATCGGAATTCTCAAAATTCCTTTTTCTAACATTAGGGGTATAACTCTTAACTCCCACATCTCTTAAGGATAAATATAACACTGCACTTTTCCTATCACTAAGTCCGGAGTGCTAAACATAATACCGAGTCAAGTCTTTTCGCTCAACGGTAAATCCCGGTACATACTGAATCATACTGACAAAGTCTATACATACATTGGTATCGAATATCTCGAGCCCACTATCTCCTCCGAAGTCTCTAGGATAGATAATATAAGTGCGAGTCCAACCTTCTTACAGGTAAAGCCTCGCCAAAACAAAACGTGTTGCACTAATGTAACTACTCCGATAGCCTTGCAATAAATGCCCACTATCATACAACCCATTTCTATAACATTTTAACAAAGATAATATCATACTCGTTTATCGCATCACTACAACGAGTAATCTCAATAAAGTATAAAACACTGTTAATATACTCATTCATCCCCCGCGGATAGCACCAAAGAAAAATCCCGCTACACTAGGGAAAAATATTCACATTTTAATAACGTTTATAATGATATGCATTAAGCTCGTCTCACATGCTAATCTAGCAATGAACAAAATATGGTGACTCGCTCGTGTCACATAAACACGCCGCATCCTCTAAGGATACAACTTATACTTCTACCTTGTCAATCGTCTTGACTGCTCAAATGATTTTCGGACGTAACACGTCTACTCAAACCAAACAAAATTACTTTAATCGTTGCCTTTTACTAGGCACCGTATTCTTGTCCTTATACTCACTTTGGAACATATTATCGCGAGCGATCTCACTCCGCACCAAAATACCTCAACACATAATCCACTTATCACCTGTCATACTAACCAGGTTAGGATTGTCCTTCTCTCGAACTTTAGTAAACTCGATTCCCGTTAGCCATCCCGATTGTTCCCTTAGATTTTTAGGCCATAAAGATCATGTTACTATATATAATAGTACTTACCGAATTTACCATCACTTGGTAAGAATTCCATTATCCGAATCATTTAAATGGGTCCCCTGATGTATATCCACATCCCTTTTGTGGTGCTATACCACCATCGTTGCATTCAGTCTCATTCTCGACTAAATTCTTCGATTCCTTTAACTTCCCCCACAAAGAAGCGTTATCATCTATATTGATAAAATATGACATTGTCAACCTCCGAATCGGTCGTCCATCAGAATTTCCTCCTCGAGTTTTATCAACTATTATTACAAGTTGGTCTCCCAATTGGAGTCGTTTCCTCCACTAGTATCTACCTCTTTCGATACAAAATTTGCTAACGATTAGGATTCATATCCACAATTGGACTTCTGTCATGCCCTCCTACGATGAGTTCAGAACCACGTTTGCTTCTCATCCTGAACAGTTGAGGAAGGAATATACGGTCAACACTGTACCTAAGGTTCTCCTATAGGCATAGCATTCCACTTCTAAAATTGGTGGTTGACTCCAACCATTATAACTTCGTCCCGAAAGCCAAGAAAATTTTCTCTAAATTTTTACTTTCAGTTTGCCACACTCCGTCCTATAACTAAACCTTTGGATACTTTACCTCCTTTGGTAAACACAAACAATTTTCGCGTTTCTAAAATTTCCCACTGACAGTGTCTACACGTTTTTGTACTACGTTGGGTAAGTTTACCCTCGCATCTCATTTGACTATAACAGCATTTGAAAATCATTGCTGCACCTTAGTCGCCTTTCTAGTCTTGGCTTCTCGTGCCACAATGGAGGTGACCTCGACTACGGTCATCATCCTCGGATATATTTCATAATCTCAACTGAGCCCTGCCTCCTGATGTACGCTTAACGGTCCTAATCTGGCATCCGTCATCGCTCGGCACACGCACACATCCGAATGAAATTAGAATTCACTAGTCTATACACATTATAGCAGGAGAATGAAATCTCGTCAAAGGAATCGACAATCCTAAACATAGGGCTCTATAACAAACAAAGCAACGCTGAAAGCATAATAAGCCGTATAGATCCTAAGGACGCTAGAACCTGATGCTCTGATACCACCTGTGACACCCAGCCTAATTAAATACTGGGCGATCACTCCTTTATTAAATTAAATCAAGGTGAACAGTTGGTCCATTCTTAGCATCACTGTCGAAAAATAAATTTTTCCGATTTAACACCCTAATTAATTAAGCTAAGTGTCAAAACCATTTTCATACATACTTTCCAAATTTTATTTAAAGAAAATCATTTATTTTATTAACAACATTCAATGAGTAAGAATCGCACCACATTAAATTCTGCAACATAATCCAATTAATTTAATACATTCGTCAATCGAATGTCAACATACGAACTCTAAAGTCACACATCCAAACTGAATAAATCCCATAGTAACAATACTGGAAATAATTGAAATACAAATGTCCAATAACAACGGGATAATGGAAAGAGCTACACATGCTCAACTAGATGAAAGTACTAAGAGTGGATCCGAATGAACGAAGTCGTCTAATCAAGAGACCTGCAACTCCCACCTAAGCTGCAGCGCGTTCCTTCTAAGAGATCCTAAGCAAGACGCCCCTGTGGCTGGGCACCTGTAATACATACATATATATACAAGAGAGAGAGAAAGAGAAACGGGTCAGAGCCCGATAGTGTGTATGATTTAAAATTCGTTTAGCAAGTATTTAAATTGATACAGGCCAATGCAACAACATATTAGTGCGTCACTCTCTTGAGGAATTCTCACCTCTCTTCTAATGTGCACACCTATCGCACTAACCTTCCCAACGGTTTGTCTTATCATTTATCGCACTAATCTTCCCAATGATTTAACTTATCTTAGCTTACTCGTAAGATTCAAAATTTAACGATTCAATTGTTTGAAAAGGATATTTCAATTAGCAACCAAACTTCTCATTTTTAACTTTATAAATCAATAAAGTTTTCCAGTGTCATATTATACTTTCTCAAAAAAATTATTTACAATTTGAGTCATCAACCATGTCCTACATATCTCATCACAGTAGGCAGTTCCAGATTTCAGAATTTCATATATATATTAACTACTCATAAAATATATATATATCACAACAGCACCCCAAATGAAAACTATGGTGCGGGCATACTCTACTATCCAATCCCCGTATCACTCGTACTAAGGGAATACAAATTCTGATTCACTCTCGAACTGTATCAACACATAATCAAACAATATTGAGACAAAGTATAGATTCCAAGTCTCTCAGGACCGTCTGAACTATCACTGCGATAGCCTGTACCAAGGATACCTATACACAAACAAAATGAGGCGAAGCATAGATTCCAAGTCTCTAAGAGGAAAGCACATACCCGCATCTCTTAGGACCGTCTGAACTATCATTCCGATAGCCTGTACCAAGGATATCTATCTTCTAGGGTACAAGTCAATATCCCCCATAAAGGTCCCATCGAGATAAGACTGTCCCAGCGCGGAAACCTCAGGGATAGCAAGTAGCGTGGGCATGATTTTCACAAGTATATAATATATGCATACACAATCATATAAATATACTACTTTTATTATATCAATTTAGGTTTATCCCATAACCCATATTCACAACATTTATCCTTATTTTCCCATTATTAGTCATCACGTATAATGGTTCGTTTCTCAGTTTAATTCGAAGGGTTTCTCCAACTTACTACGTAGCCCTCATGGACTCTATCCTTCCAAAGGTACAATTCAGTAGGTATTCATTTATGTTCCAACGTAACCCTCTTACGTGTCTCTCCCCTTTAACATATACTTACATTGTCCCTCATGTAAGATATCCCAAAAATATAGATTTCGCCTTACATTAAAGGATTTTGAATTTTATTTTCAAAGATGAGAATTTCAAATGGTTTCGAAATTGGAATTAAAATGGAGTTTTAATTGAGTTTTTTTATTATTTAGAAGAGTCCTCAAAATATAAAACTCTATAAGAGTCCTCAAAATATAAAACTCTCTAAGAGTCCTCAAAACATAAAACTCTCTAGTAAAAATAATATTTTTAGAAATCCGACCGTTCGATCAAGCTGAATTTTTGTCAGCAGTCCTGTCTCGCCGTTCGCTACAACATACTAAAATTTCAAGCGATTCCAATGGTCCGGTCATCCGGAATAAATTTTTTAGTGTTTGTATCTAATTAGAACTCTTTTCTTAATCAAACTCTTAATCCTTTACATGACAAAGGGTTTCCAGAATATCATTTAATCACTACATGCAATTTCCTATCTCAAATTGGGTTTTTCTTCCATACAATTCATCCTAATCATTCCTAAACCAATATGAAAGATGCATCAACGAAATAAGCAAGATAAACACTTGCCTGGAATTTTCAAAAATCTGGTTTGGTGCCGAAATTGGTGTGGTTGCGTTCCCCGTCTCGCGATCTACGCGTTGGTGGTGACGGCGGTGCAATCGGAGGTGTTCTTGGCCTAGAACTCCTTGGAGAGCTTCTCCTCTTCCTCTCCAATGGCCGTCACTTGTGTTTAGAGTTTCTAACCCTAGATGACAATCCATATATCTGATTTAACTCTTTGAATTTTCGTGGGTTTAATTACCCAAAAAGGTGAAATGTCCAAAACGCCCTCCCGGGTACCAATTAGGCCTAAAAACACCCCGAGACCCAAACTAAACCCCCGGGTACACGTTTTTGACTATCTCGACCCTTCCGAACGCGTTGGCGCACTCAAAACGACCATACGAACAACTTATAAAATATTCACTTTTATTAATCAACATTTAGTCCCGACACGACACAGGCGCGTCCCGACTTAAATTTCCATAATTGTCATTTTATTCACACGTGACAATATTATAACAATAAATCTCATATATTACTATACTCATCCAGTAATATTCAACAGATAACAAATTTTCAATAATTACTAACTCTCGTCACGCTAGTAAATATTTAAAACAACATTCCGGATTAAAATTAAATTAATTTATCTCAAATTAAATTTAATAAATCCCATAATTTAAAATCTATAAAAATACGGGGTATTACATGTTACAGCTTACTTAGAAGAATAGACTTGTCACATGCAAATACTGTAAAGTTATACCAGGTGAAAGCTTAACAAATCAACATCGTATGTTAGTAATAGATTAGAAATTAAGGGATTTAAGTATCGAAGAGAAAATAGGTTTTCAAAATATAAAATGGAAGGATTTTAAAGGATGCAAAGAGATTGAATTTAGACAGAAGTTCTTGTTAAACATGAAGTGGAATTGGAACGATAATGTTAACAACATTTGGTCAAGAGCAAAGAATGACATCGAGAAAATAGGTAAGCAAGTTTTAGGTGAGAAAAAAGGAAAAAGATTCATAAAAAAGAAGACCTACTGGGGGAATAAGGAAGTGCAAAAAATAATCCAAAAGAAACTAGTAAGTTATAAAGAGTGGCAAAAGAGTAAAAATCAAGAAGATTTAGAATAATATAAGAAGTTAAAAAGTGAAGTAAAAAATAATATTAGAAATGCGCAACAAAAAGCACTATGTAATCTATATGATAAATTAGGTACCAAGGAAGGTGAAAAGGAAGTTTATAATTGGCAAAAAATAGAGATAGACTGACAAGGGATATGGGTCCAGTTAAGTGTATTAAAGACATAAATAAAAATATATTAATTAATGATAAAGAAATTCTCGATAGATAGGAAGAATATTTTCAAGGATTATTGAATGAAGAATATCAAAAAAAAGATTTCGATAATATTGAACCGAATATAGGAATGGTATGTCCGGTTACTGAAAAAGAAGTGGATATATTAATAAGAAAAATGGTAATGAATAAAGCGATTGTCCCGAATAAAATACCCATAGAGGTGTGGAGAACCCTTCGAAGTTTAGGGGTAGAATGGTTAACAGACTTATTTAATAAAACTTTAAGAGAAGGAAACATTCCAGATGAGTAGAGGAATAACACCATAATACCTTTATATAAAAATAACGGGGATATATAAAACTGTGATAATTATAGAGGAATCAAACTAATGAATCACACTATGAAATTATGGAAAAATGTTATAAAACAAAGATTAATAAACGAGTCAACTATTTCAGACAATCAGTTTGGATTTATGCAAGGGCGATCCACCAGGAAAGCTATTTACTTATTAAGACAGTTAATGGAGAAATGTAGAAGTAAGATTAAAAATTTATATATGGTCTTTATATATTTAGAAAAGGCTTATGATAAAGTACCTAGGGATATAATTTGGTGGGATTTAAGGAGGAAAAGAATCCCTATGAGTTATATTAAAGTTATTGAAGATATGTATGATAACACAAAGACTAGATTAAGGACTATGTGATAACCCGCTCAAAATAACAACGGGTGGCCAACCCTATACTAAAATAATCAGGAGTCGCAAGTGGATCATTATCAGCATCAACTGACGATCCTAACAATAACCACGGCTAACTAACCATTATTATAAAAAGAGGGCGTCAAAAATTTTAAAACTTATATTTAACACCAAATCAATACCAACCATACAACAACTAACCAACAGCATAACATCTAAATATGATGAGGGAAACACATATGCTCTAACAATGTATAAAAGAGTACAACAAAATGTACACAATAAAATACCCGAATATGTTGTCGGGTCACAGACAATACACTGAGAGAGAGAATATAAAAGTGTTAATCTACAATACTTGGGTATAAACTCGATATATAAATTGAATCCTAATCTAGATATACAAAAGATAGGAATCGACTAAGACAAAGTGCCGCAACAGTACGCCACTGCCACAGCTCCACTAATACACTGGATGGATAAACTTCAGTGGTGTCCTTCCGGAGGAACACTTAAAATAATACAATATATATATACCTAGCAGGAGAAAATATAAACGGGTCAGAGCCCGAGGTGAAAACATTTTATAGCAAGTGCATTAAAATGCATAATAATTATAAATGCATTATAACATGATTTAATGGAGTCGCACTCTCCATAATAATCCAACTCACCTCTCAACTAAGGCGCGCAACTAAACGTATGCACATGATCTCCAAATAAATGCCCAAATCTAATTAGGCAAATAAATCTAACTAAATCCCAATATAAATATTCAATTAAAATCATCTAACTTATCTCGCAATTTACCCCTATCTTAATTTCCATGTAAATCGAACACTTCAATTTCTAATGTTATTGCTCTCTTTTATTTGTTCATTTACTTAACATATAAAGATTACATAACCATTTTCTTACTAACATATTCACAATACATAAACATCTCTTTACTATAATTTCTTGCATTCTAGTTATACCATCGACATACATATAATTATATATGAGTTATTAGCATCCAATTGCTAAGGACTAAACTTCTCCCAATTCTTAATACTGCACTGCATTTCGTGCGTGGGAGGTCTCACAAAGCGAAATCCAAACAAGGAACCCCCCCGTTACACTACTCCTTGACAATATTGATTTTTGAGATTCATTATTCCCTCAATGCATGATGCATGTAACCTAAAATCTTATTATTCAATTAATTAATTTATTTTTCCCAATTCTCAACAGTTTACGGCAGTTCGTGCGTGGGACGTCTCGCAAAGCGAAATCCAAACAAGGACCCCCCCGATACACTACTTCTGTCATTGTCGATCGTCGAGATGTATATACTTTATATATATGAGCATTAAGGACTAACTTCTCCTCACTCCCAACATTACACTGCGGTTCATGCGTAGGACGTCTCGCAAAGCGAAATCCAAACAAGGAACCCCCCGATACACTACTCCTTGGCAATGTTGGTCGTTGAGGTCCATTATGCCCTCGATACCCAAGTACCAAGCATAACAATAATATAATAACCATCCAAATGAGCTATAACTCGAGGACGCAGGGTCTCAATGCTATCATCTTCCAGGGCATCACTCATATATCATCCTGGGGACCACTCGTTGGACTAAAAGTCACCTACTTCGTGGTCAACTCACACACACAACGTCCGGGAAGCGGTCATAGTTCCTAACCGGTCAAGTGAGAACGACTCATACCCACGACTTCTCACTCCCAAAATAATAATTTATATCATATAATAATCACCATGGACGACTATGACCCGGGGAATATCCACACCTTACTCATCGAGCCAGGATGCTCACCCTCATCGCGCAACTTCCCAATGATAGCAAGGAGGGGGTATGCTTCACTTATATATATATATATATATATATATATATATATATATATATATATATATATATATATATATATATATATATAAGATATACATACATCATCACATCATATAAAGATATACCATCATATAAGGTATACCTATCACATTGTTTACATATTCGTATTACGCTCATAGGCGTAGTTGAATTAATATCATTATTTAGTATATTTCTCTCTCTTGATATACCAATCGTCAATTCTCACACATCTTCCCCACTTAGTATACACTATACTATTTCTCACTTGAAGTTTTCGCATCACTTCTGATTATGAATTCTCTCTCAATTCTGTTTATGTTAAGGATATTCTCTATCCTAATGCACCTCGATTAGCATTTGTTATTCTCAAACCAGAATATGGTTCAATTAATCATATGAACCTTTAAAGTTATTCCTTTTGGGATTTGATTCTGAAATCCAATATCGCTAAGCGCGTTCTCACTCTTTCATATAATTTCGTAATTATCTCCAAATAGAATTTTCAATGTTAGTGGGCTCCCCCACTTAGTATATACACTAATCTCTAATCGTTATTTCTCAAATTATGTCCATATGACTCCAATCATTTCTCATAGGGAAACTCCCTAAAATCTCCAAGACATACTCCTAATAATCCCTATAGAGATTCCCAATCAATAACCTCAAACGGAATGGAATGAAATTCTCCCGAGAAAAACATCCCCCGAAATGCCCTGTTTCCGAATCGATTCGGGCCAAATCCGAATCGATTTGGCCCTGCGAATCGATTTGGCCCTGCGAATCGATTCAGTCTTCAAGGCAAATCGATTTTGGTCCTAAGACCCGGGACTCTGTTTCAGGACGAATCGATTCGACTGGGATCCGAATCGATTCGGTCACTCAAACCTGGGCATCTGCAACTTTCCAAATAGATTCGGTAAGGGGCCGAATCTATCCGGCTCCTCAGAAATCTAAAAAATGGCTACTTTTTCAAAGCCAAAAATTCCCAAAATTCATTTTAATCATCTTCTCTTCATTTCTCTTCAACCCAATCACTTATACATCATTAATATTCATCCAAGAACACATTTTAACTAATTTCTAACCTCGAATCCATTATCTACACAACAAATCTAAGATTTTACCCAAAAGTTAGGTTTTGACAAACTAAACCTAAAACCCATAAATTTGATCCACAAATCATGAAATAAATGGTACACAACAATTATTTAGCAAGTTTAATCACTTGCCTCAAGTTCGTAGGGTCTGATTCGTCCTCGAGATCACGTATTGGCCGGAAAATCCACTTTCTCTCTCTTTCTCTTCTTCTTTCTTTCTTCTCTCTTTCTTTCTTTCTATTTTTCTTTCTCTCTAAGGAGATTTGATCTCCCGTAGGCTTTTAAGCCTTGTCTCCCAAGATACACAACTTTAAATGATAATACACACTTTAAATGACTCGATAACTTAAATTTGAGCCAAACGAGCTTAAAATATTTTGGAACCTAAATAGACCCCAAGTACAGTCATTTTGACTTTCTCGACCCTTCCGAAAATAACTACACCCTCAGAATTTCTATTCAAAGCACTTTCTAACAACTTCAAATTTTGACCTCAAATGCCAATTTATTTTTTCTCCAATAAAAATGATGTTTATTTGTCCCAAAATAAATAAATAGCCGTCCTAAAACCTCGAGTTGTTACAAACTTCCCCACTTACAAGAATTTCGTCCTCGAAATTTAGCTAAGCCTCATACTCCAAAGCTCAACTAGTTCCTACTACACTCTGCCTCACTAATCCTATACCGAAACCTCTAACTTCCCATGACAAATTTATTTTAATTTATTTTAAGTTTTATAAAACCAATTTTAACAACTAGGGTGCCCATACACCCTTTATTCGAGCTTTACTCGTACCTATCAAAATGAGGCTTCATTTGCCCCCAAAGTTCCATAATTCTAAAGATGTATATATTATACTAGCATATTAACAGTATAAAAATTTTGAATGGTCTAAGGAAATAACTCCTCTCAATTCTGGACATTCGCCATTTTCATGTGGGGGAGGTCTCGCAAGCGAAATCCAAACAAGGAACCCTCCCAATACACTAATATGTAGCGACGTCGGGGATTGAGAGTTTGTTAGATCCGGACTAGAGTTTAAAAATATTTGTGTAAATCATTTTGATATGTCCTAAAGGCCTATAAAAAGTTTGATTTTTTTAAAAACAATTTATAAAAAAAAGGATTATGTCTTACGATACATATATAAAATGCCTTATGCCCATAACACAAGGTCTTAACAATCATCATACATACAACAACATACAGCTCATAAAAATTAGCATAATTATGAGCTAAACTTCCCTGCGCATCACTAATCCACAAATTCTGAACTCTTTTCAGTGATAATATCTTATACCATATTAATATATCGTCATTCATTAGGTTCTTCCATAGCTGGAATACAGCAATTATATAAGTCTAACATGACTATATAAAAATAACTAGCTTTATCATTACTACGCGATACACAAAACATTTCTTACATTCATAACAAGGTTTATAGCTCTCTTCCACTACACCAAAAATAGGAATCTGGCACGGTTTAAAACTGTGCCAGATCAAATCTGGCACGGTTTTGAACTGTGCCAGAATCAGGTGTTCCAAAATGGCCATTTTTTTCTGGCACGGCTCAAAAGTTTGCCAGATTTGGCCAAACAGGAACACTTCTGGCACACTTTTAAACCGTGCCAGAATTTGATATTTCTGGCACGCTTTTGGCACAGTTTTTAACTGTGCCAAATTCAGCACAGTTTGAAAAAAATTTGGTACAGTTCAAAACCGTGCCAAAATATGATACACTTTTGCCACGATTTTGAACTGTGCCAATTTTTTTATAAAAAGGAAAAAAGAAATTAATTATTTGAAAGAACGAAAATTCACAAATTGAAAATATTGCACGTTATTGATAAACTAATGTACATACAAACTTTAAAATATTACAAGTCTTTAATAGTTCACAGTCCAAAAAAAATTGGGCAGAGTTTCCTCTATTTTTTGGACATTCCAAAACCTGCTAATACAAAACCTGCCTAACATAAAGCCCGCACGACCACAAAATATAAAAAATAAACTTACAAAAGCCCGAACGGCTATAAAATTTAACAATAAAACTACAAAAGCCCGCACGGCCATAGCACAAAAAAATGGAATCATGAATAAACCCCTTGTTGTAAACCATTGAGTTCTCTGTGTGTTCCGTCGTGAATAAATGCCAACGATAAAATGTTATCCTGCAAAAAAAATAGGATACAAAAAAGATACGATATTAGTAACCCAGTAATTTACAAAAAAACTTACTCAAACTAAAAAAATACATATAATGGTGAAAATTATCGTCATATTCACAAACCGGGAGACCCGGGACTACGGGGTCAGTTCTACAAGTTACATTGGTCCCGTACGAGGTGTTCGTGCCTCCTACGGGGTCGTTTGGGGGCTGGTTTGGATTTTCACCCTTTAACGACTTGTTTTTAAGTTTAAGTGTTAATTTTTGCAAATTATCGTCTTATTCACAAATCGGGAGACCCGGGACTACGCGGTCAGTTCCTACAAGTTACATTGGTCCTGTACGAGGTGTTCGTGCCTCCTACGGAGTCGTTTGGGAGCTAGTTTGGGTTTTCACCCTTTGACGGCTTATTTTTATGTTTAAGTGTTGATTTTTGCAAATTATCATCATATTCACAAACCAGGAGACCCGGGACCACGCGGTCAGTTCCTACAAGTTACATTGGTCCCGTACGAGGTGTTCGTGCCTCCTACGGGGTCGTTTGGGGGATGGTTTGGGTTTTCACCCTTTGACGACTTGTTTTCAAGTTTAAGTGTTGATTTTTGCAAATTATCGTCATATTCTCAAACCGGGAGACCTGGGACTACGCGGTCAGTTCCTACAAGTTACATTGGTCCCGTGCAAGGTGTTCGTGCCTCTTACGGGTCCGTTTGGGGGCTAGTTTAGGTTTTCACCCTTTAACGACCTGTTTTTAAGTCTAAGTGTTATTTTTGCAAATTATATCATATTCTCAAACCGGGAGACCCGGGACTATATGGTCAGTTCCTACAAGTTACATTGGTCCCATGCGAGGTGTTCGTGCCTCCTATGGGGTTTTTTGGAGGCTGGATTGGTTTTTCACCCCTTGACGGCTCGTTTTTAAGTTTAAGTGTTGATTTTTGCAAATTATTGTCATTTTCACAAACCGGGAGACCTGAGATTACGCAGTCAGTTCCTACAAGTTACATTGGTCCCGTGCGAGGTGTTCGTGCCTCCTACGGGGTCGTTTGGAGGCTGGTTTGGATTTTCACCCTTTAATGGCTTGTTTTTAAGTTTAAGTGTTAATTTTTGCAAATTACCATCATATTCACAAACTGGGAGACTCGGGACTACGCGTTCAGTTCCTACAAGTTATATTGGTCCCGTGCGAGGTGTTTGTGCCTCCTACGGGGTCGTTTGGGGGCTAGTTTGGGTTTTCACCTTTTGACGGCTTGTTTTTAAGTTTAAGTGTTGATTTTTGCAAATTATCGTCATATTCACAAACCGGGAGACCCGGGACTATGCGATCAGTTCCTACAAGTTACATTGGTCCCGTACGAGGTGTTCGTGCCTCTTACGGGGTCGTTTGGGGGTTGGTTCGGGTTTTCACCCTTTGAAGGCTTGTTTTTAAGTGTAAGTGTTGATTTTTGCAAATTATTATCATATTCACAAATCGGGAGACCCGAACTACGCGGTCAGTTCCTATAAGTTACATTGGTCCCATGCGAGGTGTCCGTGCCTCCTACAGGGCCGTTTGGGGGGATGGTTTGGGTTTTGACCCTTTGACGACTTGTTTTTTAGTTTAAGTGTTGATTTTTGCAAATTATCATCATATTCACAAATCGGGAGACCCCCGGACTACACGGTCAGTTCCTATAAGTTACATTGGTCCCGTGCAATGTGTTCGTGCCTCTTACAGGGTCGTTTGGGGGTTGTTTTAGGTTTTCACCCTTTAACGGCCTGTTTTTAAGTCTAAGTGTTATTTTTGCAAATTATCGTCATATTCTCAAATCGGGAGATCCGTGACTACGCGGTCAGTTTCTACATGTTACATTGGTCCCGTGCTAGGTGTTGGTGCCTCTTACGGATCCGTTTGGGGGTTGGTTTAGGTTTTCACCCTTTAATGGTTTGTTTTTAAGTTTAAGTGTTGATTTTTGTAAATTATCATCCGATTCTCAAACCGAGAGACCCGTGACTACGCGATCAGTTCGTACGAGTTACATTGGTCCCGTGTAAGGTGTTCGTACCTCTTACGGGGCCGTTTGGGGGCTGGTTTGGGTTTTCACCCTCAAAAGGCTTGTTTTCAAGCCTAATCTACGTATTTTAAAATTATCATCATATGCTCAAACCGGGAGACCCGTGACGACACGATTAATTCCTACAAATCATATTGGTCTAGTGATTTAGAAATTATCGAGTTCCTACGAGTCACATTGGTTATTATCTAAGTCATTCAATTAGTTCTACATAAATACTAAATATCTTTACAGATTCATTAAATAGTACCTTAAGTGCAGCCATTTCCAAAGGTGCTTGCAAAGAAAACTTCCATTTTTTACTTCCTATTATGATAACATATAAACATAGAAACATGAACATTAAACGATTCAAAATTAACATTGTAGAACCGACATCCTATTTAACCTTGAAAATGAAATCGAACAAAAAACATGAACATAAACAAAACAATAATAGATCTAAGGGATAACACATTTTGATCTAAGGGCTAATGTACACGAGACTAAACGAGAACGTGTAAAAGAGAAATGAAATGATTACACATAAACACATTTTGATCCTACTTTTGCACAGAACATGGATAAAATTCCTGTCCCAGTTCCTACATCAAGAACAACCTTGTCTTTAAATAAAAATGAATTTGTATATATGTCTTTTTTAGTAGGTCTTAGTTCTCACTACATCCTTCAACATTTACTGCAATGTACAAAAGTTATTATATATGGCATTTTGGCAGTTCTTTTTGGATTAATGAAAGCACCCTCAAATTCCAAGTGTAGCATAAATGAGGAAAATGTTGGCATTTAATATGATCGAATATCAAGCTATGTTAATATATTTTAAGATATCCCAAATAATTGGGGATTGAGTCAAATGATTATGAAAAAAAGAGGCATCTCAAATTTTGCAAATAACATGTAAGTAAATGGGATGAGGTAAAGGAAATAATTACCTCATGAAGAAAGTTCTCGAGAATAGCGAGTTTGCCCATTGCGATGGCCATTTATCCCATGTAATCAGCCACATTTCCAGAACCAGCAAGGCCAAGAGAGTTGGAAGAAAGTGTCTCTACAAAGGATTGTTGCAAAGCCTCCATCCCTTGAGACGAGGCATCCTCGACCTACTGATAATAGGCCCATGAGTTTTTTGACTTTTATTTACCCCTTGAGACAAGGCATCCTCGGCCTGCTGATAATAGCCTCCATCATAATATATCCCGTCTAGCCACTATTCTACGCCTAAGTTATGGCAATTCAGTTCTTTCACAACAAATAAGAATTAGATGTGTTAGTTGTGGGAATTCAGTGGTTTGCATTGAAGACATCTAGCTTGTCATCCTTAGAGTAAATAATTACAAATTAAGTACCGAACATTACTAATTAAATCATTTTAAAGATATAATTATGTGTCCAAATAAATTAATGTTCAAATACACCTGAATGAAAACATGAGAATTCTCAAATAATCACTCCACGCTCGAGCTTGTGCATGGGATAGAAAAAAGTTACTTCGTAACTTATGATGTTCACTACTTGGAAAATTCGAAGATTGAGAAAAGTAAGTTTGGCCTATTAAACAGAAACTCCTAGATGCCTTCAATGTTGCTGCTATAAGACACTCCTAGATGCCTTCAAAGTTGTAATATGCACTATAATATGCATACTACAATTGTAATATCCATATTACAGGTGTATTATGTAGAAAGAGGTCCCTCATACGCCATCTTATTATCATTTTCTATTATATATTTTAGATTGAAAAGAGCCTCTGAAATGACAGTAATAATTTTAGTTCAGAAAAATAGACTGTTGATGTAAAAAATTAGATTATCTCTAATTGTTTAATCACAGATAACAAATAAATAAGAGAAGAGATTTTAAAGTGGTTCAGCCTTGAACGAATGGCCTACGTCCACTATTTGTGTTGTTATTGACTGTTTGGGAATTCTCTAAGTAGGGTTTATCTCCAAAAATTCCGGTCCCCTTACAATGAGGATGATACAAGGTATTTATAGCCATGAGGCTGTAACTGTGAATGGGTAATACATAGCTATTCAATAAGCGTATACATTTGTATGATAATAATCAGCATTTAATGCGCATTTAATCCTCTTAATTGTCTGATAATAAATGCTCTGATCGAGATGCAGCTCGGACCGCCAAAGTTGCTCGGACCGCCTAAGTATCTCGGCATCCATGAGTTACTCGGTGTAGTAAAGTTCCTCGGTGAGCACCTACTGCTCGGAGTATCTGAGTTGGTCGGGGAAATTGAGTTCCTCGGAGTCAAGGTATTGTTCAAAAATGTTTGTTAGTGCCATATAGATTGACACGTGTCTCCACTTCATTGTGCCATGTCAGCAGACTAAAATTGGTATCAACAGAAGCCCCCAATGTTTCACAGTTCGAGACTGAGGAGTGTGGAACATTCTTCTCGAAATATGGCGGGATTAAATGGTCATCCTGAATTTTAGGAGCGTGTTCTTTGCATTTATTTTTCTTTTCGAATTCATAGAATCAGACTTTTCGAATTTTCTTAACTGCTTCGATCTCCGTGCCCTTTTTCTCCTTTTAGCTGCCGGTAGCGTAAACGTCTCCCTTTGTAATCATTAATTTTACCTTTTCCCAAGGTAAGGTATTTAAGCGTTGCAGAAAATCATATCGTCTTTTACTTTTTCAAATCTGCATCTTTGAGTTTTCCATTTTCTCACTCTCTTATGCGTTCATCCTTTTCATCGTTCATTGTCAACAGATCCATCCTTTTTCTGTAAGATCTTCTTCCTTCCCTTTTATTTCCTTTATTAACCATGGTTTACCTTATTGAGTCGCTTGATAAGTTTCGTTCTGATTTCTCTATTCCTTCATGGGTTGTTTTGAAGGAACTTTTTGAGCCTTCAGATTATTTTTGTTTGGCTGAGGGACATTGGTTCCCCAGTCTATTTGTTGCTGAATGTGGCTTTTCTTTTCCCCCAAACCCTTTGTGTCTAGAATTCTGTCAATATTTTGACGTGGTTCCTGCAAAAATAGCCCCCAATACATGGAGAATAGTTAATGGAGTTCATATATTAAATCAGATTCATGGAACTCGTATAGGAATTCCAGAAATTATGTTTTGCTATAGATGGGCTATCAGCGACAGTACTTTTTACTTGAAAACTAGGTTTTTAATTAGAGATTTAGTGATCAATCTCCTAGATGCCAATAGGGATTATTTCGAGCATGGTGTTGTTATAAAAAATTGGCAACAAGCTCCACTAACTGGAAATGATGTGTATCAGGGTCCCAGATGCCCTTCCTATGGCAATGGGATAGGTTGTTTTTACTTTATTTTATTTTTGAAATTATGCATTCTTTGTGTTTGATAAAATGTATCACTGATATTTTAATTTTCATTTATTTGCAGTTGATAGCAAAAGAAGGTCTCCAAAAGAGACAGAAGTTAATTTAAAACATCTGAAACTTATATGGGATTTGCATCAGACTGTTACCGAAGAGCATATCAGATCAACTTCATATTTGCTACAATATAAGAGTTACACCTCGTCTTTTACTGCTCGTTCGGTGATAAGCGACGTGGAACCAGTACCAACTTTTGCAAGTTCTTCACCTGAGTCACATATTCCTTTGAGTGAAAGGATGAAGAGAAGAAGAGCTCCTGTCCTCTTCGAGAAATCTGCCTCTATTGCTGGAGAGGCAAAGAAAATCAAGCATGATGTCCCAGAAGAAGGGACAAGAAAAATCGATGCACCTCCTCCGGATGCTCCTGTGAGGGTTGCCGAGAAGCCCCTAGTGGCTCCAAGCAAGGTCGCTGCTCCAAGCGAGGTTATAGTCATATCCCCGACTAAGACTACATCCTTGGTCGAGACCGTTGATGCTCCTCTGAGGAGGTTGAAGAAAATCTCCTCAGTCAATTTGGCTGAATCCATCTCTCAGTCTCCGACTACTGGAAGTGGTGTTCCCACTTTTGTTGCCTCGAGCTCTGCCATGAGCTCGATGAAGTCTTGGATCATTCCGGAGATCCAAGGTATTGAAGAAAATCTTTCTCGGGATATGGTTACCACATTGGCTGCTCGTCATATTGCTTCTATCAGTATTATTATCCTAAACTTTCATTTTTCCCTTGTTATATCTGTACACTGACTTGCTATTATTTTCTTTTCCCAGTTGGTAACCTGTTTTAATACAATTTTGAAGAAGGATGAAGCTATTAAAGCTTCAAGCTCCTCGTCAGGTGTAGAGGAAGCTTTGGTGGGTCTGACGCAGTCTCTGAAGGATTCTCGTCAGAAGTATGATGATGATAAAGCTACTTGGGAGAAGAAGCTTAATTCCATCGAACAGGAGAAGGATAAGGTTGTCTAGATCTCCAATGGGTTGGAGAAGAAAATAGAAGACTTGGAGGAGAAGAATAAAGAGCTTGAGGGGAAGCTCGAAAATGCTGGAGAGCTCGAAAGTAAGCTCAAGTCGGCTGAGGAAGAGTTAAATAAGCTTCGTGAAGTAAGTCGTCAGAAGGAAAAAGTGGAGAATAAATTGAAGGCTACCGAGGAACTTCTATCCGAGAAGATTTCCTCGGATAAGGTGAAAATAAGGTTAGCTGTGAAAAAGTCCTTCAGTGTTGGCTGTGACAAAGGATGGAATAAGGGTCTGACTGCCATGATGTCGCAGCTGGAATATGGTAGCCTTAATTACATTAGGGATGGCTGGGTCGCTGCTCTGAAAGAGCTTAATGTTAATGAAAATTCCGACCTTTTTCAGTGACACATCCCTGGCCCCCCTCCAACTCCTGAAGAAGAAGAAGAGGACAAAGTTGCCTCTGAGGAATCCTCCATGTTGATGGGAGATCAAATTTCTCATCCCACAGTTGTCCAGTCTTCCTGCGAGCAACTTCAACCATCCATTATTTCATACGAGCAGCTTCCAGCACCCCCCGAGCAACCATCTGTGCCATCCGAGAAACCTACTTCCTTGTCCCAGCCTCCCAAGAAAGTTTTAGGAGACAAGGAGAAGGTGTAGAGTTGTTTGGATTTTTCTCTTTGTTTATTTTTGTTAATTGTAATTCTGAACTATGTACCTCTCTTTTATGATATAATAAAATTTGAAGTTTGGCCTATTCATACTGTTTTTTCTCTTCCTCTTGCTCCTTATTGATTCTTGCTCTTTCTTCTTTTTACTAGTTTATGGCCAGGATGGAATTGTTATCTGCTCATGATACAAAATTATTGAGACAATGCAACGAGTACTTCAAAGCTGGTCATACAGATATGACTGAAGCTTAAATCATTGATATCCTTGGTCAAGATGCTTCAGAGTAAGCAGTTGAAGCCTACCAGTATTTAAAGTGTCTGCTCGACCGGGCAGTGGCTAATAATGTAGCATATTATAAGATGATTGAAGACCTCCAAGGCACTCTCAAGGAGCTTCAACAACAATACAAGGAATCTACAGCCCTCTTGCACCAAGGATATAAGAAGAAGTATAAGCAACTGAACGTTGATAAGGGATATGATAAATTGTTTGCTGCTTACGATGTGAGAGAGAGAACTTTGAAGGCTGAGGTCGAAGAGCACAGGCAGATAGCTGAGTTGTTGGAGCAGGAAAATAATAACTTGCAAAGAGAAGTATCTCAGTTGAAATCTGCAGCCTCTACCTCAAACGCTTTGGTCCCGTGAACGACGAGGGATTCTCTTTCTTGGAGGTTAAAAATGCCAACCTGAGGGATGAATTGGAAACCTTAAAAAAAGCTGATCCTTCTACCTCTGCTCGGGGACGAGCAAGAGGTTCTCGGGGACGAGCAAGGGCTACTCGGCTTACTGTTGAAGAGGCACGAACTCAAGCTTCTCTGGAAAATCAAGCAGTTCAGTTAGTTGCGAAGAATAAAGCTCTGGCAGAGATGTCCAAGAAGATCCAGAATCTGAACGAGCAGCTCTCTGCACATAAGTTTGCCTTGGAGAATAAAGAACTCTTTGTAAAAAATCTTCACGAGCAGCTGGAAAGGTTGACTTATCAATTCCACAAGCAACCCAGAGAATTTTGGATGGCTGGTTACAATGAGGCTCTCTACCATTTGGATGATCAAATCCAAAATGCGAATAATGAGGATTACAAACAAGGGTGGTTGAATGCCTTGGGTGTACTGCAATTGGAACAAGGTCACTACTTGTGGGATTACTATAATCCTGAGTTGCTCGACCTGTCAGTGCCACCATTCAAACTCGACATGAGCTGGATTTTTGCTTGGGCAATCCCTCAGTGTTTGATTTCCAAATATCTTGGCGATTACAGTCTCCATTCCAATATTGAGATATCTCGCCCCGAGTATCTACTCGATCGACCATCTGTGATGAACATCAGGATGCTCAAAGACCTTAATTTCATAAATTCCCCTTATGCCTTAGACGATCCTCCTGATGGTGAGGAACCCGTTTCAAAAGCAGAGGGGAAGAAACCAATAGAGTAGGGATCTTGCTATAATAATTAATATGTATTTCATTCTAAATGTATTTTGTTTTGGATTTAATGAAAAACTTCTATTTTTCTTTGCCATCTTGATTGCCATTGTTTTGTAGATATTTTGTAAAACGCTTTACTTATTTACTAATGAATGTGCATGTATATCTGTTAAAAAGATAACAACATTGTGTTATTTGCCGATCAATTAAAGTTGGTGAAACTTATTGTTGACTATCTTAAATTGATGATAATCATTTATCGACTAACTAGAGTTGATGATATTTTATTTCTCGACCAACTTGGTGAAATGTTTCAGATATTAAAATTTTTCTTGATCACTTTTTAATTATAAGCTATTATTTGTTTAACCAACTATTTCCGACCAAAGAGAGTTGGTGTTTTTAATTCTCGACCAACCTTAGTTGGTAAAAAATTTATTCCCGACCAACTATAGCGAGTGAATCTTCTTCCCAACCAACTGGAGTTGGTATTTCTGGGAAATGTTTTTATTTTCGACCAACCGGAGTTGGTGGATTTTCTTCCCAATCAACCGGAGTTGGTATTTCTGGGAAATATTTTTATTCCCGACCAACCGGAGTTGGTGGATTTTATTTCCAACCAACTGGAGTTGGTATTTTTGGGAATTATTTTTTATTCTCGACCAACCGGAGTTGGTGGATTTTCTTCCCAACCAACCGGAGTTGGTATTTTTGGGAAATATTTTTTATTCCTGACCAACCGGAGTTGGTGGATTTTCTTCCCAACCAACTGGAGTTGGTATTTTTGGGAAATATTTTTTATTCCCGACCAAGCGGAGTTGGTGGATTTTCTTCCCAACCAACCGGAGTTGGTATTTTTGGGAAATATTTTTTATTCCCGACCAACCGGAGTTGGTGGATTTTCTTCCCAACCAACCAGAGTTGATATTTTTGGGAAATATTTTTTTATTCCCGACCAATCGGAGTTGGTGGATTTTCTTCCCAACCAACCGGAGTTGGTATTTTTGGGAAATATTTTTTTATTCCCGACCAACTGGAGTTGGTGGATTTTGCTGAGTAGTGTGTAGCACTAGTATTCCGCAAAAAAATTTCAACAAAAGGAGAGAATTGGGTAGAATATCCACATTTTATTCATACTGATGAAACTGCATTACATGAGGGTTTACATTACTGATAATATTTGCGCAGGTGCTCTGCATTCCATGCATTCTTAAATTCCTCCCCTTCTAAAGTTTCTATTCTGTAGGTTCCTGGTTGAACAACTTCTGTAACTCGATAAGGTCCATGCCAGTTCGCTTCCAGTTTGCTGTGCTTTTGAATCACTTTCTTTAGCACATAGTCTCCTTCTTTCAGGTCGCACTTATTCACTCTCTTATTGTAGAACAAAGTTATTCATTGCTGGTAAGCAGCATTCCTGATGGCTGCTTCTTCTCTAACTTCCTCGAGCATGTCCAAGTCTAACCTTCTCATTAAATTGCTGACAGGGGAATTGAAGTTCAACACTCGGTGTGTTGGGAGGCCCAACTCGGCAGGTATAACAGCTTCACTTCCAAATGCCAGCATATATGGAGATTCTCCAGTTGCTGCTCGGGGAGTGGTACGATAAGCCCACAATACTGAATGTAGCTCGTTGATCCAGTTTGCTTTCGCGTCATTCAGTCTTTTCTTCAATCCATTTAGCAACGTTTTGTTTGTCACTTCAGTTTGTCCATTGCTTTGGGGATGGCCTGGTGCCGAGTGGATCTTCAAGATGTTGACTGATGACAATAGGCAGCGAACTCCTCGTTGTCAAATTGTGTTCCATGGTCGGTGATGAATGCATCGGGAAGACCATATCTACAAATGATATTTTTCCAAATAAATTGGTACACCTTTTCGCATGTCATGTCGACAAGAGGCTCGGCTTCTACCCACTTAGTAAAATAATCCACTGCGACGATGAGATATTTAAATCTTTCTCCAGTCGTTGGAAGTGGCCCGACCAAGTCAATTCCCCATATGGCAAATGGCCAAGGGGAAGTAATGGGTGTCAACAATGCTTGAGGAGTTCTTTGGATGGAGGAGAAGTGCTGACACTTGTCACATTTCTTGGAATAGGCTATACAATCAGCCCTCATCGTTGGCCAGTAGTATCCTTGCATCATTATTCTTTGCAGAAGCGTCTGACCTGCTACATGGGCTCCACACGACCCTTCATAGACTTCTTCAATCAAATCCTTCACCTCGGCGGGATGTACACATCTCTGCAAGCCAGCTATGATTCCTCGTCTGTATAGAATACCATTAGTTAGTACATATCGAGCAACTTTAAACTTCAATTTCTTGGCTGCGAGTTTGTTAATCGGTAATTCTCCCTCCTCAATATATGCCCTGATGGGATCCATCCAAGATGGCCCTAAATCAAGGGTAATAAAATTCATCGTCAGATCTTCATCTATGCTCCGACTAGCTAGAACTTCAATTGGGATTATTCTTCGTAGCTCGATACGAGTAGTCGATGCTAACCGAGCTAAAGCGTCTGCTCTCGTATTCTCCATTCTTGGTATTCTGACCAGTTGAACAGTAACAAATTTCGATACCAATTCCATTGACTTTGCATGGTACTTAATCATCAACTCTCCTTTTACTGTATATACACCAAGCATTTGGTTTACGATCAACTGTGAATCACTGCATACGATTACCTGCTCTGCCTTCATGATTTTTTCCAGACTAAGAGCTACAATCATCGCTTCATATTCGGCCTCATTATTAGAAGGTTGAAATTGAAAGCACAGTGCATATTCTATATCGATCTCGTCTGGACTTTTCAATACAATCCCAGCTCCACTACCCGAGGTGCATGATGAGCCATCCACATATAGGTTCCATACAGGTATTTCATCCTCAAACTTCTTATTGGACAAAGTTCCTCGATGGAATATTTGTTGCTAATTTATCTCCATTTCTACCACAATTCGCTGCTCGTCGACCTTCTCCTCTTGCTCTCCGACCAACTTAAGTTAATCGGGGTTTAATTCTGTGATATCCATAGGTTGGTCGGTGTTCAGCTTTTGCTCCTCGGGGGTATTAGGATAAGTGAACTCTGCTATAAAATCTGCTATTGCTTGCCCTTTTAGTGATGATCTAGGATCATAAATTATATCATATTCACCAAGTTCTATTGCCCAATACATCAATCTTCCTGATTTTTCTGGTTTATGAAGAGCTTGCCTCAAAGGCATATCGGTATATACAACTATGGTATGAGCCTGGAAGTATGGCTTCATTCTTCTACTCGCTTCGATCAGTGATAGTTCCAACTTTTCCAGCTTCGGATATCTGATCTCTGTTCCTCAGAAGGCCTTACTAGTGTAATAAATTAGTTTTTGTACTCCATCATCTACTCTTATTAATGCCGAGCTAACTGCATTTTCTGAAACTGCCAGACTTAAGTACAATCTTTCTCCCATCACTGGCCTGGACAATAGTGGAGGTGCTCCCAAATATTTCTTCAATTCTTGAAAAGCTTTTTCGCATTCTTCATTCCATTCAAAAGTCTTTCGGAGCGTTTTGAAGAATGGGAGGCATCTATCAGTTGCTCGTGATACAAACCTGTTAAGTGCTGCTACTCGCCCTGTAAGACTTTGTACTTCCTTCTTCATCGTTGGAGATCGCAGCCCTAATAGAGCTTTGATCTTTTCAGGGTTTGCTTCAATGCCTTATTGATTGACAATATAACCGAGAAACATGCCTTCTCGTACTCCAAATATGCACTTGGTCGGGTTCAGCTTCATTTGATATTTATCTAATTGATCAAAGGTCTGGCCTAAGTCAACTAGATGGTCAGCAGCTTTCTTGCTCTTTGTCAGCATATCATCAACATAGACTTCCATATTGCAACTGATTTATTCTGCAAACACCTTATTCATCAGCCGCTGATATGTCGCACCTGCATTTTTCAAACCAGAAGGCATAACATTATAACAATAAGTTCCCCTAGGGGTAATGAAAAAAGTACTCTCCCTGTCTTCAGGTTTCATTTTAATATGGTTATAACTAGAATAAGCATCCATGAAGCTTAGCAGCTCGTGTCCCGAGGTAACATCCACTAGTTGATCAATTCAGGGCAAGGGAAAATGATCCTTTGGACATGCCTTGTTGAGGTCGGTGAAGTCTAAACACATCCTCCATTTATTGATCTTCTTTTTCACCATCACCACATTTACTAACCAATCTGGATACTTAACATCTTCAATAAAGAAAGCTTTCTGGAGCTTCTCGACCTCCTCCTGTATAGATTGGTTCTTCTCGGGGCTGAACACTCTTCTTCTTTGCTTTACTGGCTTGATTTCCTTATTCACATTGAGCTCGTGACATAAGAAATTTGGGTCTATTCCGGGCATATCTTCATGACTCCAAGCAAAAGTTTGTTTTTTTCTTTTCAAGAAAACTATCAACTCCTGTTTTAATGAGGCATCTAACGACGAACCTATCTGAGTTATTCGTTCAGGGTGCTCATCGTCCAGAATGATGTTTTCAGTAGCTTCCACCACCTGACCTTTCACGAGTTGTGACTCGTCTCTAGGATCCAATGTTTCAATTTTTACACCCTCATCCACCTGATAAGTAGTAGTCTTTTTCCTAGATTACTCCAGTTCCTCCTGCTCGGTAGATGAATAGTAGCATTCTCGAGCTACTTTTTGATCACCCTTCACAACTCCTACTCCAAAATTGGTTAGAAATTTTAGGCATTGATGTACCGTAGATGATACTGCTTCGAACTTCTTCAATCCTACCCTTCCCATGATGATATTGTAGGCTGATTGAACATTCTTATCCATCACGAAGAAGCATACTCTTTCTGTTCGACAAGCAGTCCATGTACCAATGAACATATCCAACTTGATAGTCCCAAGTGGAAAAACTTTCTCGCCATTAAAATCGAGGAGGGGCCTATGATAAAGCTCCAACTGAGACAACTTTAGATTTAAGCTATCGAAGCACGAATAGAACATAATATCAGCCGAGCTACCATTATCAACTAGTACTCTCGAGATCATAACTTCCTTCATTCTCATTTTGATCACCAATGGGTCATCATGAGGATACAACACACCCGCGAGGTCATTTTTTGAGAAACCAATGACCAGTTTTTCTTTGTTGACCTTCCTCGGGCGATCATCTTCAGCCAAGTTTATTCGTTGAATATATGAACAGGCTTGAGCCTCATTGAGGTAAGCTTTTCTTTCTACAGTGAGGTCTCCACCTCCTGCATCTCCACCTGTAATAACATTGCAATCAAATGATCCAAAACGTATTGAAAATACCTCACGTTCTGGATGCCTTGGTCTTTTGGGAAGATCAGGGTCGTCTTCAGGAATATCTTCATGGTCTCTTTTCTTGTTCTCCTCTGCTCGACGAGGAGATCTAGACCTCTCTCTTGCTCGGTCGTTATTTCTTCTTTCATTTTTACGATCAACATACCTTGCCAGTTTTCCTCGTCTAATGAGTGCTTCGATCTCATTTTGAAGAGCTATGCAATTTTTGGTCATGTATCCATGATCCTTATGGAACTCGCAATATTTGGCCTTATTCCTCTTGTCAGGGTTTGACTTCATTTTCTCTGGCCAGTTTAACTCCTCGCTGTTCTTGATTTATTCTAGGACATGGTTGATGTCTACCTTCAAAGGAGTATAATTTTCAAATTTCTTTAATACCTCCCATGATGGCTTTGTTTTTTAATGTCTGTCACCACAATTATTCTTATGCTCTTTCTTTTTGGCCTTATCACCCTCCACCTTGGTTTCTTTGGTATCCATATTTTTCTTTGCAGCCATAGCCTCCTCGGCATTCATGATCTTGGCCGCTTTTGCCATCAATTCTGACATGGTTCTGGGTCGATCTTTAGCCAAAGTGTAGTATAACTTGTTGTTCAACAGCCCACTCATCATAACAGTAATCGGTGTCTTTTTCTCGTAATCAATAACTTCGAGTTTCTCGTTATTGAAACGATTTATATAATCCCTAGTGCTCTCACCTGCCTTTTGTCTAACACTTAACAAGTGTGCTACTCGTTTAACAAGTTTTGCTCCAAAATAGAAGTTTCCAATGAAGAGCTCGGCCAGTTGAAAGAAAGTTAAAATATTACCCCAAGGAAGATTATTGTACCATATTTGAGCAGATCCTGTAAGAGTTCCCGAGAATGCCCTGCATCTCATCTCATCTGGCACGACATAGATGTCGGCAGCTGTAGGTACCCAGAATTTAGGACCATGGGCCTGGACGAGTAGCCCAGTTCTGGCAGCCCAAAATCCAGGCCCTCTATCTTTCATATTGATCCGGTCTCTCCCCACGACCCCATGAAGAGAAGTTATAGGGGAGCACAATCCCATGAAGGGAAAAGATAGGAAAGATGGCTATTATGAAGGAACCCATCATCTCCACTAACGAACATACACATGTATAAATTAAACCCTAGGTCCGGGACAAAGGACAAGTTGTATTCTCTGTACCTATTCTTCAAAATATAGAGAAATGATACTGACTGCACCATCGTGGACGTAGGCACATCTTTGCTGAACCACGTACACCTGTTGTTGTGTGATTGCCATTATATTTATTCTTTCTTGGTTATTACCTCTTTCATATTTATTTGTGTTGCATAATAATTGTCACCACAATTGGCGCCGTATGTGGGAAGCGTTCATCTTTCCCTGAGAAGAGCCCACGCCAAGAAAAAATCTAAGATGTCTAGTCACAGCAGCAACGCTCCTCAAGCAGGAGATATTCAGGAGCCACCTGCTCCTCGCAGGATTAGATCTGAAGTCCGACGTTCAGATCAAGGGGCTCGCTTAGAAAGGCCGGCCTCAGAAGAAAGTCAAGGACCAGCAAGGTCCACGCAGATATCTAGATTAATCGATGCATATGAGGCAAGGCTCCACGAGCAGAAGGAGTCTTCTCGCAGATATGAGGCTGAGAATGCTCGCTTGAAAAGAAGACTGGAAAAATTGGAGAAAGAACTACGTCCTGATACCAGGAGACGCCCCTATCGCACTCCTAGCCCTCAGGCGAGCAAATCTCGCAGCCGAGGAAGGAGCCCTAGGCGGCAATATCAAGGGGGAGAAGGTGGCGACTCAGACGACGACCTCCGCGAACAACTAAGAAGAGCTCGCCGCTACCAGAGCCCTGCTCGCAGCGACGACAACATACGGAACCTGGTCCGCAGAGAAATGAACCAACATCCAGCTCACCGCGGCACCAGGTCGACCAGAGAACTCGCCAGGAGAGCCCTCATGACCCAGATGAAATCACCCTTCACGAGGGAAATTGAAGAGGAAGAGGATCCCAAGAAGTTTTCCATTCCAAGGTTCAAGCTTTACGACGGGAAGACTGATCCCATTGATCATATCAGGCAGTACCGACAGGCCATGACCCTCTGGAATCATCGAGATGCACTGATGTGCCGTATTTTCCCCTCGAGCCTACATGACGTGGCCCAGAAATGGTTCGAGAAACTCCCTCACCGATCCATCAGAAATTTTAAATCCCTGGCCGCGCTCTTTACGGCCCGGTTCATCACCAGCAGCTCCCATCCCAAAAGGATGGATGCTCTATTAACAATGAAGAAAATGCCTCAGGAGACACTCCGAGACTACGCGAAAAGGTACTGGGAGTTATTCAACGAGGTCGAGGACTGCGCGAAAGAAGTGGCAGTGGCTTCATTCAAAATTGGGCTACCTAGCTCTTCCCTCCTTTACCAGTCCTTGACAAAGAAGGAAGCTACGACCATTGACGACCTGATGGCCCGGATTGAGAAATATGCAAAGGTGGAAGATGTCACCCGCCTTAATGTAGGAGAAAACGGTCGAGCCAAGCTCACTACCAAGGGAAGTGAGAAAGTTGAGAACCAGAAAAAAGGAGGAAAGAGTGGGGGCAAGAATGGCTCCAAAAACGGAGGGAACCTTGATGTTACAAAATCGTTCCAGGCGGTCAACACCGTCTTCAAAGAACCAATTTACAAAATTCTCGCGAAGATCAAGGATGAGCCGTTCGTCAAATGGCCCCGGAAAATGGGAGGAGACCCCTCGAAAAGAAACAATGCATTAAGATGCACTTTCCACAAAGAGGGAGGGCATAAGACCAAGCATTGCAAGGCTCTTAAGTCCCACCTCGAGGAGTTGGCCCAATCCGGACATTTGAATGACTTTATGGAAAATAAGGTAGAGAGAGTGACTTCCCACAAGGAGGCGAAACCCGACAACGTATTGGAAGATGACGCCGGACACGAATTCGCATTAATCCACGGAGTATCCGATGTTAAGCAAATCCAGGGTAACTCAGCTCGAATGGAGGTAAAAAAGCTAACAGCGGTAATGCAAGCTTTTCAGATTGATCCAGCAAAGTCACAGTCAGGAAAACGTCGGCGAGCAGAGGACATCAACTACAACAAGCATATTGTTTTCACGGATGAAGATCTTGTGGGAGTAAGGACCCCACATCACGATGCCTTAGTCATTACACTCAGGATAGCCAACTTTGATATCGACAGGCTGCTCGTCGATCAAGGGAGCTCATCCGAAGTAATGTACATCGACCTGTTCCGGAAATTGAAGTTGAACATCTCCGACCTAAGGGGAACCACTGTCCCTCTGGTCGGCTTCGCTGGGAAGATGACCATGCCTCTGGGCAAAATAGTACTGCCAGTGCGCGCTGGAAATGTTTCCAAGATGATCGAATTCTTGGTGGTCGACATCGATTCACCGTATCAAGCCATCCTCGGCAGGGGATGGCTTCATGCAATGAAGGCAGTCTCCTCGACCTACCACCAGAAACTCAAATATGTCACCGAACGGGGAGTAATGGAGATACATGGCGACCAGGCGATGGCAAGGAAGTGCTTCATAGAGGCCATCCGACCAAAGCCAGAGAAAAGAGCCGTTCAAACCAGCGAGAAAGTGGAGGAAGGTGCAATCCCTTCCAAATAACAATTAAAATATGGAAGGCCTGGAGTGGAAGAGACCAGGCTCCTCCCCTCCGAGCGTGTTGTAGAGGACCTGGTAGAAGTGACGGTTAAAGAAGGCGACAACAGCAGAATCTTCCTGATCGGGACCTCACTCACTGACCAAGAGCAAAAGGATTTGTTAACCTTACTCAGAAGCAACATAGATGTTTTCGCTTGGGAACCCTATGAGCTGCCAAGAATCAATCCCAATATGGTCTGCCATCAGTTGCACGTCAATCCCATATTCAAGCCGATAGCGCAGAAGGCACGACGAACTACTCCCGAGAAGGCCAGAGCAATAGAAAAAGAAATCGAAAAACTGCTGGATGCAGGGTCCATACGGGAAGTGCAATTCCCCAAATGGTTATCCAACCCAGTGGTAGTTTCGAAAAGCAACGGGAAGTGGAGAGTTTGCATAGACTTCACTGACCTCAACAAAGCCTGCCCTAAGGATAGCTTCCCTCTTCCAAAAATAGACCAACTAGTAGACGCCACCGCAGCTCACGAACGAATGAGTTTTCTGGACGCATACTCAGGATATCACCAGATCCCCCTGTATGCCCCAGATCAGGACAAAACGACGTTTATCACGACGGTTGGTTTATACTGTTACAAGGTCATGCCTTTTGGGCTAAAAAATGCAGGGGCAACCTATCAGCGGCTAGTTACTAAAATGTTCAAGAATAAAATGGGAGACACAATGGAGGTCTACATTGACGACATGCTCGTCAAGAGCAAGGAGAAGGAAAATCACCTCTCGGACCTGTCAAGTACCTTCGAAATCCTCAGGAAGTACCGAATGAAACTCAACGCGAGCAAGTGTTCATTCGGTGTCCAGTCAGGAAATTTTCTTGGGTATTTGGTCAGCAAGCGAGGCATAGAGGCTAATCCGGACCAGATTGATGCAATCAAAAGAGTGCAACCTCCTCGCACAGTCCGAGATGTACAGAAGCTCACTGGAATGCTCGCTGCTCTAAATCGTTTCATTTCTAAATCCTCCGAGAGATGCAAGCCCTTCTTCCAACTCTTAAAAGGCAGCAAAATAGTAGAATGGACCCCAGGTTGCTCACGAGCATTAAACGAGCTCAAGTCCTACCTAAGCTCTCCACCACTGCTTGTTATACCACAGCAAAAGGACTCTTTGTACCTCTACCTCTCTGTATCCAGTCATGCTGTCAGCTCAGCGCTAATGTGTGAAGTTACAGGAATCCAACATCCAGTCTATTACGCGAGCAAAACCTTATTAGATGCCGAGCAGCGCTACCTACCATTGGAAAAGCTTGCATTCGCCCTAGTAATGGCCTCGAGGAAACTGAAGCATTACTTCGAAGCTCATACGATCATCGTCCTTACATCACACCCCCTCAAGGCTGTCCTAAGGAAGGCGGATTTATCGGGCAGACTGTCTAAATGGTCAGTCGAGCTCGGCCGATTTGACATCCAATTTCAACCAAGGACAGCTATCAAGGGTCAAATCCTTACTGATTTCATAGCTGAATTCACAGGCGAAGAAACCTTCGACCAGCCTAAGCCAACAGAACAAAACAACCAGGCGACAGGGGAAAACTGGAAACTATTCGTTGATGGAGCCTCCAACTCAAAGAGGGCAGGGGTAGGAATTGTTCTCATCACTCCAGAAAATACAGTCCTTGAGCAAGGAATCAGGCTGGGATTTGCAGCCTCCAACAACGAAGCAGAATACGAAGCCTTAATAGCAGGTCTCCAAAAGGCACAAACTCTGGGAGCAAAGCATTTGCAGGTATTCGAAGATTCACAACTAGTTTCCAATCAGATAAGTGGAGACTATAACGCAAAAGATGAGAGAATGACAGCCTACCTCTCCTTGGTAAAAAACTTAATGACAAGCTTTGAAGAGATCAACATCCAACAGTTTCCCAGGGGGCAAACAGCCACGCTGACGCCTTAGCAGCCCTGAGCTCGGCAGTTGATTCTAGCCTTAAAAGGATCATCCCTATCGATTTCCTTAGTTGCCCAAGCATCTACCCCAACTGCGAGCTGACAAAAGAAAAACCAATACTCCAATTGGAATCAGCCCCCAGCTGGATGGATCCCTTGAAAGACTATTTAAAGAACGGAACGCTCCCAGAGGATAAGAGAACTGCCCACCAGATGAGAGTCAAAGCTGCTCGCTTTCACTTATCCACAGGAGGCGACTTGTATAAAAGATCTTTCTCCGGTCCTTACCTTAGATGTGTCCACCCAGGCGATGTCGAGGAAGTGCTTCACGAGCTTCACGACGGAATCTGTGGAAGTCACGTCGGAGGAAGGTCTCTAGCCTTTCGAGCAATGAAGGAAGGTTATTGGTGGCCGTACATGCAAAAGGACTCCGCAGTATATGTCCGCAAATGCCTAAAATGCCAACTTCACGCTCCCATGGTCCACCAGCTCGCCAACGAATTAAAATCCCTGACCAGTCCCTGGCCCTTCTCCCAATGAGGAATGGACATCGTGGGACCACTGCCCACCGCTGCCAGCAATCGCAAATACCTGTTGGTTGCAACTGATTACTTTACCAAGTGGATCGAGGCAGAACCACTGGCGAACATCCGAGATGCCGACATGATAAGGTTCATATGGAGAAATATAATCACTCAGTTCGGAATCCCCAGAACTATCATCACTGACAATGGAACACAGTTCGAGAGTGGCCCTTTTCAGGACTTCTGCAACAAACACGGGATCAGGAACCACTTCAGCTCGGTGGCGTACCCTCAAAGCAACGGACAAGCTGAAGCTTCTAACAAGACAGTGATCGCTGGATTGAAGAAGCGGTTAGAGCGAGCCAAAGGCGCGTGGACAACCGACCTACCGCATATCCTATGGGCATACAGAACGACTCCCAGGCGAGCCACAGGAGAAACACCCTTCTCACTAGCATATGGAATGGAGGCGGTTATCCCACTAGAAGCAGGATTGCCTACAATGAGATCCGACCTTGTCGAGCAAGGCCAGAACGATCAGGCTTTGCTCGCTGAACTCGACCTGGCTGACGAGCGCAGGGAACTTGCCCTAGTAAAACTAGCAAGCTATCAGCAACAGCTCGCGAAGCACTACAGCAAAAGGGTCAATTCGAGGAAATTCAAAGTTGGGGACTATGTTCTAAGAAAGGTCCTGGGCAACACAGTGAAGCCATCAGACGGTAAACTGGGCCCGAACTGGGAAGGACCTTATACGATAATTAGAGACGACCTGCGAGGTGCCTATCATTTGAAAACGATGGAGGACAGGGAGATACCACGAGCATGGAATGTAGCTAATCTCAAGAAATTCTATTTTTAGTAATTCTACTGTTAGATCTTTTATTGTACTCATTATGTGAAAGGACAGTTCATTTCTCAATGAAAATCTCTCAGTTGATCACTCTCTAACTAGTAACAATTATATCTTATTACATATCCTTTCCAAATCACAGGCATAATGGATGACATAGCAGGGGAACACCCCTCCTCAGGTCATCGTCATGAAGCACGACAGACCTCTTAGCATTGCCCATGGCAATATATGAAGCCCTACAGAGTATTCTTAGGCAACAAACCTACTTTGGTTAAACAAAATCCTGACCAGATGAAGACATCCAATACCAGGTGTGTCCTCGCCAATTGCCCTACTTAGGCCTAAGGGAGTGTGACGACACGACCTAAAAGGTAAAGGAAGGGCACAATGGTATTCTTATACTGGACTGGGCGGACACTCACATGACAAAATATAAAGGATTGTAAAGCTGCAAAAATATAAAAGGATTGGATGAACACGTTTAGTAGGCAAAATCGCCCAACACTCAAATTTTTCATTAATCTTTTATATTTACAAACAATGATAGTACATGCTTAGTCGGTGAAGCTCGCCTAAACATTTACAATTATTAAAAACGAAATCTCAAGAAGGTGGAAGCCTCCGAGCAAGATAATCAGCAACTTTAGCTCTCCTTCCATCATCAGGAGCAGGAGCGAGCTCCTCCACGACCTCATTTGCGTCCAATTCCAATAATCGCCGGGGAATAGCATCAATGGGGATCCATCGATCATCCCGCCTGAATGGATTGGGCATCAGAGTAGAGAAGGACATCTCGTGTCGATACCACAGCGTCGAGTTCCTCGGGACCTGTATCTCTTTGAGGGCACTCAACCACCCCCTGATGAAGGATAGCTCCTCGAACTCTGATAGTCTCGTCGGAGCTTCCAGCCAGCCTTGATCGTAGCCATCGGACCACACTTGTCGAGGACCATTCTTGAACAAATGCCGTAGACGGGTGACGTCCCTCTGGAGCCCAGCAGCAGTCACATAAGCTCGCCGAACATCGCCGCGCAGCTCCTCCATTTCCCTCTCACGCTGTTCCTCGGCTTCCCTATTCCTACCCCTGGCACTCCTACCAGCACGCGAGAGGGGAGGCCGAGCAGCTCGCGACGAAGAAGAGCCTTGTAGGACTGCCGAAACGATGCTCGGCGAGTGCTCCTTAAGCCTAAGGACTTCCCTCCTCAAGTCTTCATTTTCCTACCGCAGGAACTCCCCAACCTGATTAATCTCCGTGGCCTCCAGCAACCTTGCTCTCAGTGCACTGACTTCTTCTTGCACCGAAGCACCTATTTCTTCCATCTCCTGGAGCCTGTCCTTCAACTTGGCCACTAGCTCGGACTGATCCTTATATTTCTGGTTCCTTGACTTAGAAAACCTACAAAGTCTAGCAAAGGCCTGGCGAACTGCAGGGCTTGCATTAGGACCGAGAGTCCTACCTAGTTGGGAGGTAACAGGAATATAATCATCCACATCTACCAACTACAAGTAAAAGAAAGAGAAAAGAAAGAGATCAGCATAAACAAAAATGGAGTCTTTTCATTAATAAGGAACGAGGTTACATCAGATTGAAAAAGAAAAAATTACAAAGCAACCCTATCAATTAGCAACCTCGGGTGGCCCAGAGGCGGATGGTCCCTTGTCCTTATCAGCATCAGCAGGGGCATTACCCTCTGCAGGGGTGTCCTCTGTCCTCTCGACCAAAGGAGCATCAGTAGAAGTCGCCTGAGAGACAGGATCAGTGCCTTCAGCAGTTGGGGCTGGGTCCTCATCCACGACTGGCTTTGGCCCTGGATCATGCTCGTCAAAGAGTGGGGATACAACGTCCACCCCAGCAGCCACGAGAGCTTTATTCCACCCTTTCTTGAAGTTCAGACGGCTGATATAGCCTATCTGAACCTCAGCGTCCTCATACGCAGCAGCCCAGCCAGAGTTGTACGAGTCTTCCTTAAGGGTGGATGCCTGAGCTTTCTCCGCCTCCAGTTGCTCGGCCAGAGCCCTGTTCTTCTCTGCAAGGTCTAGCTTGCTCGAGCACACCAGGTCATAAGCCTTCCTCAGCTCGCCAAGCTCCCTAACCACATCATCTCTATCGCGAGCAGAATTAACAAGAGCCAGGTCAAATGAAACTCGAGCTGCATCAGCAGCCTTCAGGTCGGCCTCCAGTTGAGAACCCCTGGCTACCAGAGCAGATTTTTGCTGTTCCAGCTCACCATTCCTTCTCACAAGCTCGTCACGAGAGCGATAAAGCACGGAGAAGTCGGTCACAAACTGTATTGAACAAGGGAGGGATCAAGAAGAAGAAACCATCAAAATTTGTTAAAAGAAATTGAGAATTAGAAGGGAACTTTACCAAGGCAAGCCTCTGGCTAGCTTGCAGAGCCAGTTGATCGGACCCCAACGCCCTCTCACGATCTGCAGGGAGGACTGCTCTCTCGAGCAGCGCAGGGGCAAGCTGAGGAGAGGTGGCCACCGAAGCCCCCTCAGGCAAGGCAGACACTGGGACCAGGGCTTGACCAGTTTTGGTCCTCAATTCCATCTTCCTCCTCTCCTCCTCTTTTTCTATCTCCCTTCTCTTTCTCTCCTCCACCTTCTTCTTCTCTTCCACCTTCTTCCTCTCCTCCTCCTTTTTCCTCTCTCTCTCTCTCGCCTGCTCCTCCTCTCTCCTCTTCTTCTCTTGCTCCTGAGAAGAAGGCCGAGAACCAGTAGCTATGGCCCCGGAGGCAGTCTTCGATTTCTTGGACCTCTGTGCAAGGAGCACGTCATCATCATCATCGTCATCTCTGATCAAATTCTTCCTAGGAGGCATCTCTTCACCAGAACTGCTGGAAGTGCTCGACGATTCTTGAGCTCCAGAATTCTCCTCAGAATTAGAAGAACTGCTACCAACAGAGCTCCCTCCACCAAGATTACCGACAGACTCACTTTCAGAACTCCTCTCCTCTTCGTCCAACTGAATTAGCTCGACAGTAGTCTCTTCGAGAGAAGCAAACTCTGGAATACTGTCCACAGGTCGAGCTAGAAAGTTGGAACCCACGTTCTTATACTCTAACAAGAAAGCGAAAGATCTGGGATGCTCGCCGTCACCCAAGGGCTCTCTGATGTTCCAAGCTTTAACCAACTCAGAAATTCGGACCTCGCTGAGAGCAGGTTCCACGTTCTTTGACCTCGCTGTGAAAGAAAATGCAGAAAGGGGTTAGAAAATCCATAAAGTCAGCAAAGTTTGAAGCAACAGTACCAATATCTACCTATATATTCTTCCCCATAAAAGGGAACAGTGAATCTTTCAGATCTTAACCCTTCAGATTGGGGAGAGAACTGCCAATTCCTAACAAGAAAACCCTCCTGCTAGTAGTCCTTATGGGAATCAGGTAGATTTACTACCAATACCCTATCAGGGCTCCTAGCTTTGAGGTACAGGACACCTGAACTAGTTCGAGAGAAGGAGTAACAAAAGCAGACCTCGGCAAAACCTAACCTTGTGTCGTATAATTGATTTATCCTATGCACTCCATTCACTATTTTCCATACATTGGGCGAACATTGTGCAGGTACAATACCAAAATAGCTAAAGAAATGCAGAAATAGATCATTAGGGGGAAAGGTAAGTCCCCCCTGGGAGAGCAACAAAACGTGAATCCAATGTGCATCCTCTATATCCCTAACATTCCTAGGAGGCGAGGCACAACACTCAATCTCTACCCACTCGGGAATATTATAAAATTTTCTAAACTCCGTGACTGACCTATTTCCAATCTTCGCCATTGGAAAAATACAAGAAAAACGACAAACCAAAGAGAAAATGCAAAGAGCACGAGAGACTTACGAGACAGAAGATCAGGTCAAATGGTGAAGAAGCAACGAGAGTAGAGATCGAAAGCAGAAGGTACAAAGCGTAAGAGTTCTCAGAAGATAGAAGATTGCTGGAAAAGCTGAAGCGACGAAGAGAAATGTGTCTTATCCCAGCAAGCCTTCAATTCTAATCATAGCGCACGGATAGCGAAGCGGGTGCCGCCAAAGCAACTTCACAGTTTTCAAAGGATCACAAATCAGCCATAATGGCCGGTCATTTAAATTCATTGGACCCATGAATATGGCCCAACAAATTTAGGGGCAATTGTAGGTACCCAGAATTTAGGACCATGGGCCTGGACGAGTAGCCCAGTTCTGGCGGCCCAAAATCCAGGCCCTCTATCTTTCATATTTATCCGGTCTCTCCCCACGACCCCATGAAGAGAAGTTATAGGGGAGCACAATCCCATGAAGGGAAAAGATAAGGAAGATGGCTATTATGAAGGAACCCATCATCTCCACTAACGAACATACACATGTATAAATTAAACCCTAGGTCCGGGGCAAAGGACAAGTTGTATTCTCTGTACCTATTCTTCAAAATATAGAGAAATAATACTGATTGCACCATCGTGGACGTAGGCACATCTTTGCTGAACCACGTACACCTGTTGTTGTGTGATTGCCATTATATTTATTCTTTCTTGGTTATTACCTCTTTCATATTTATTTGTGTTGCATAATAATTGTCACCACAGCAGCAGCTTGGTATTTCTCTATATGAAGGACAGGGTCGATTTTTCCATCATATTTAGGAGTCACAACAGGTGCTTTGAACTTTTATGGTGTGGGAAAATCCACAATTGCTTGGACAAAAGGTGTCCCTTGGACAAAAGTTCTTTGTAGAGGATTCTTATCCTTGGCCATTTCCCCTAATCTATCCTCCAACCTCTGAATAGAGCCTTTCCACGCATCATTTCCTTCCTCGGGCCTATTGGTTCGAGTAATGGATCGTGTTGAAGTAGCTTCGTGGGATCTATCTTGTCGAGCAACTGGTTGTGATTGAGCAGAACCCTCTTTTAGATCAAATGGTCGTCGACAGTTTCTCGACACAGCCTTAGGAGGACTTTTATTCTTCATAGGGCCCAATCGATCAAAAGGAGAGACCCTACTCAATCTTTCCAGTGCACTGGTCCTTTCCGGGGAGAGAGTGATGTGTTGTTCAGTATCTATGGCTCGTATTGATGAAGTTCGACCCGGTTGATAAGAAAAATCTTCAGATTTATCAGTGCGATATGAATCGCTTTGCCTAATGCGTGAAGAAAGTAAATGAGTATTTCTTTGACCACTTCGTTGTCCTGAATAGGTTGATGCTCCACCTTGGATATTTTGCATAAGTTGTCGCATTGTTTCTTGTATAGCTATCTAACCTTGAGCCAAACTGGCCATGATTCCAGCTAGATCTTGGATATTTGGAGGAGCGGATGGATTTAAGGGGTTTCCAGCGTTTCGATTGCTGGATTCAGGATTGTCAGTCATTGGTGATGAATTGTTTTTGGTGAAAAACGAAAATTACAGTCGCTTCCCACAGACGGCGCCAATCTGTTGATGTAAAAAATTAGATTATCTCTAATTGTTTAATCACAGATAACAAATAAATTAGACAAGAGATTTTAAAGTGGTTCAGCCTTGAACGAATGGCCTACGTCCATTATTTGTGTTGTTATTGACTGTTTGGGAATTCTCGAAGTAGGGTTTATCTCCAGAAATTCCGGTCCTCTTACAATGAGGATGATACAAGGTATTTATAGCCATGAGGTTGTACCTGTGAATGGATAATACATAGCTGTTCAATAAGCGTATACATCCGTATGATAATCAACATTTAATGCACATTTAATCCTCTTAATTGTCTGATAATAAATTCTCTGATCGAGATGCAGCTCGGACCGCCAAAGTTGCTCGGACCGCCTAAGTATCTCGGCATCCATGAGTTGCTCGGTGTAGTAAAGTTCCTCGATGAGCACCTACTGCTCGAAGTATCTGAGTTGGTCGGGGAAATTGAGTTCCTCGGAGTCAAGGTATTGTTAAAAAATGTTTGTTAGTGCCATGTAGATTGACACGTGTCTCCACTTCATTGTGCCATGTCAGCAGACTAAAATTTGTATCAACATAGACTTTCATAAATAATTAAATCACGTAAATGAATATATTATAACAATATTACCTCCAACATGAACTTTGAACACAGATCCACCCAACTCCGCACAAATACCAATTCCACATGCAACTCTACCTGGAAATAATTTCAGTGAAATTAGATAAATGCCTCTTGTAATAAACTTAGTGCAAACAAGTCGTAGAAACTGATTAGTGTAAATCAATAATAGCAACCGATGAAAACCTATTAGTGCTAACAATTCATGACCTTCCTTTTAACATAAGTGGGAATGTTAAAATTAGTCATATGCAACCGATTAAATCAGCAGGTAATTTGATTAATTGATTGAGATGGATTTACACTAATCAGTTATGTAAACTCAATCATATGCGATTGATTATAGAAACTCAGTCATAGGCAACTGATTTACACTAAACAGTTATAGAAACTTAGTCACATGTAACTAATTATAGAAACTCGGTCATATGCAACTGATTATAGAAACTCATTCATAGCTTTAAGTTTACGTCATCAGCTATTGTTTGAAAACTGAACAAGTACCTCAACAGAAATCATACGATATGAGAAAAATTTCTTGTCAAACAGTAACACTGAATAAGTACTTAACCGACCATAGATGTACCAACTTAATTCTAGTCTCAGTCCTTTTCTTCAGATGCCTCATTTAGCCAGTGGATGAATTTCTCTGATTGTTTGACAAAAACTTTGTCCGATTTATTGTCCCCTTCTTTCTTAGAAGCCCAATTGAGAATAACCTCTTCTTATATGATATCTTTGTCATAGATAAGATGTAAAATCTGTACAAACAAGGGAGAGTACTCCTTAGCAGATTCCAGGCAAATTTCTTTGAATTTCATTATCACTTTAATCTCCTCATCTATGCTTGGCAGGTAATACTTCAAAAGTTTTTCCATTTGGCAAGTACGTTGCCAAAATGTTTAGCCAACTCACTAGCTGAACTATGTGTGTATCTACCACCAATTTCATCATTGAATAGAACAGCGCACTAGCACAGCCTACAGATGTCATATTATACGACAACCGCAGTGAGTTCACTTCTAAGATTACATGTTCTTCTTTCACATTTTCATTAACAGCCCTTAGCAAAGTTTCTTCGACCTCTTTCTCAAAGTAGACAAAGTCATCCCTTATATCTTCAATATCATCATCATCAAAATCATTTACGACAGAATCAAGTTCTAACTCTCCCGAGTGTGGAAGAACATTACTATCCTGAGTTAACATATTCGGGTCAACATTTGAAGCTTGTGTGACCTCAACAAGTTTCTCTGCCGGAATGGGTCCAATTGAATGCCTTCATTCTTCTTCATTCCATCCTTCAGAAACTGACCAAATGAAACCAACTCCACTATTACCAACCTCAGATGCAGACCAGTAATGTGTCTCAGATAAATTGTTCATTAATTCCCCATTCATCTTATCCGAGGCTTTAGTGATCCCTTGAATTTCTATTGTCGCAGTGCTATTCTCATCATATTCCAGTTCCTCATCACTATCTTTCTTGATGGGTTGCTGAAGTAGAGACACTTTTGAGTAACCAGGAACAACAAATTGTTCTCCCACTACAACCTTATAAGATAAAACAACATCAGGTTCCAAAACTGATCCAGACTTCACTATCACCCCATCATATACTATTGCATGCCGTAGTCTACATCCATCTTCAATGGTGACATCATGCCATATATAACAACCCTCTATCGAGACATTTGATCCAATAATACAGCCTTCCCCAACCACTGAATTTGATATTATAGTGTTGTTATCGATAGTAGTGCCATTTCCAGTAATAGTAAAAGGACCAATTTGTGCATAACGTGATTGCCCTATATCAGATGCCCGGTACATTCCCTATCTTTTCACAAATGAAATAAAATAAAAAAGTAAGTCTTTTGACATCCATAAACTCATTCACATAGTGTCTAAATCGATACAATGAAAAAATTCCAACCAATAATCCCAATATTTACTTGCCCATTTTGTCAAGCAGTTGATGTTCAACAAAGTATGTATCATTTGTTTGAAACCAAAGTCATATAAATCACCTCCTCTCTTGAGGATAAATTTTGATCGAGGCACACACAAGTTGTATAGGAATTAAATGTGATAAAGATAATATACACGCATAAAGTGTAAATTTGAAAAAGAAAATGCAACATGAGGATTAAGTACACTAGGATCTCTGAAGAACGATCGAAACTGTTTTCAGTGAACTGAATAATATTTTGAAATTGTAAAACTTAGTATAGGTGACAAAAACTTACGGCAACATTAGGCATGTATAAGTGGTCCTACAAATTACAGATGTATCATATTGGGAGATAAAGGTGTGTATGCTCGTGAACATGTTGGTGGAATGGCTGCCGAATCTTAATAAAAATATTATCGTGCACGAAGTATAAAAAATGGATGATTATATGCATACACGAAGTATAGAAAATGAAACACAAAAAGGTCTAAATAGTTCAGCTAACTTACATTTCGTCAAAGCTGAGTATATGCAAAAACTCCCAACATAAAAACCTGCACATGTTTGCCAACTAATGAACTCTTGTATCACACCACAACGAACTCTTGTATGATCATAATAGTTATGGTAGATTATAATCGTATCATACCATAATGGTAGGATCTTTCTAGTTAAAAGTTAAAATGCACATTTACAAATAAACATATTTCAAGGTACATTTTACCAAAAAATGATTATTCATTATTTAAGGACTAAGGACAATAAAATCAACGGGTTGAGCAGACATTTTCCAGTAACTTACAATGAATCTTCATCAATAGTTCGCAATAGATCTTGAACTATGAGGTAATTGCATCTCCAAATTAATGTAATAACTTCAACATCTTTCATCAACTTTAAATATCACCAATATAAAAGAGGTAATTGCAACTACAAATTAAAACTCCAACAATCTATATAATAACATAGATGATAAATAAAAATCTTAATATCTCACAGTCCATTAACCTGATTCCCCATGCCTAGCTGAGGATTAACCAAACGATAGTTAAATACAATGAAAGTTAAATTATAGAATTAATGTAAAAGGAACATACTCATACTCGCACAACATATTAATTGCCTTCATAAACTCCACTAATAAAAAAATTGGCAAACACAAAAAACACATTCGTTGAACAACTGACAAACATTATATACCTCATACATAGACCGAAAAAAAGTTTATAATTTGAAAATGTTCAAAAATGTATCTTGTTCCATAATATTAGTTCCAATGTCCCTTGAAATAGCATAGCTTCAAGGCCACTTACCAAATAGTCACATTGGGATATCAAACATCAACAATAATGAAAATATAAACTAAAGACCTCAATAAAAGCACAATAAGATATAAAAAAAATCAACAATAATGGAAACAAAAACTAAATACGTCAATAAAATAGCCTACAATGCCCTAAGAAAATAATATAAAATGTAAAGTAATCTAATGATAAACCCTAGATTAGAAAGTCTATCCATCATATCTAAAGAAAGTTAAAGAAAGAGAAAGAGCAATTTTATACCAAAATGGGTATGTATCTACCAAAAATTCAAACCCTTGAAATACCAAAACAAACAACAATGATAAACCTTAGAGAGTACCTATAGTTAAAGAAATCAAGATTAAAGAGAGTGATTCAACTTTCTCAGCAACCACCAAAGATTTGTAATATAGAAAACCTAGATAAAACAACTCAAAACAACTAATATATGAATAGATTTACAATATAATATAGATAATGAAAACATTCACCCAGTATAATCTAGATAATGAAATCAATATTTAAGAATCTACGCAACTTTCTATAAGAAAGCCAAATATAACTAGTCAAGACCCAATAAAACTGAGCTAAAGAATAAACCCAAATTAAACTAGTCAAAACCCATCGCATAATACCCACTGCATATTCATAGCCTCATCCATCTAGAAATAACCAATATTCATAGGTACACTAATATTGTATCAACAAACAGAACTACAATGACAACATAACAAAATAAAACTTCAAAGCTAGTATAATGATACAAAGATACGATTGATGGAGAAAGAGATGAGGTGAGAGAAATCAAAGCACAGGGAGAATGAGCGGGTGAGCGGGAATGAGAGAGCGGGAACCTCAAAGCTAGTATAATGATTTTTTAGGGATTTTATATTTTAGTAAGTGTACGCAATTCTGGCACACTTTAAAACAGTGCCAAATTTTGGCACTGTTTTAAAGTGTGCCAGATTGTCATTAAATCGTGCCAGAATTTGGCACAGTTTTAAACTGTGCCAGATTTTTAATATCAGGGTGTGCCAAATAGTTGTTTTTGGTGTAGTGTTCGAGCACATTACAAAACAATCTATTCTATCAAAAGATAATTTATATAAGAGCCTAACTTGCTCAAAATCCCCTTTCGGGTCATTACATACATGATAGGGTTATAGCACTACCCTCTCATAAATATCTCCCATACGATATTCCAAAACTCCATATATTAATATTCCTATTCACAAAGGAAAGTAACTTACATAATCCATCTGTAGTCCGATTGCCCTTCCTCATCATTGGGCGCCCACACAAAGTCCCCTGGTCTAAAATGACCTCGAATCTGCTGTAGGGGTTGCACTTCCAAAACTTCATCAAAACGTGGTCCTTTACCTCTTTTAGGATAATCTCTCTTTTTATGACCTATTTCTTTACAAAAGAAACATCTACCCTCTAATCCTCTCGACCCACCTGGAGGAACAAAACACCGCTGTGACTCTCTATAATCCGACTTAAACACGCTGGCATTACTGGCATTCCCTTCGCCAAACTTACTTGATGAACTCGAATCTCTAAAGTTCTTACCCTCTTGCAAACGAAGACGATATTCATGACACTTCAACAGTGCCGCATTCACTACCTCGTGAAAGTCACTAACACTGGGCCCTCTAATAAATGCTGTGGAATTATCCAATCTAACCCTCGCATGAACTTTGATATACGCTCCTCTTCCGTATTTACCTCATCAAGTACTAATTTCGCCCATCTAGAAAAATCTTCTTCATATTCTGCCATTGTTCTATTACCTTGAAACACATCCATCAATTTTCTCCTCATTTCCTTCTGAATTGGGGAAGGAAAATACCTTCGATCGAAGAGTTCCCAAAAATCTGTTATAGGCGAAGTATCTCTCTGTTCTAATGTGGTGACAGACTCCCACCATTGGAGACCTGGACCCGTTGACTTAAAGGTGGCTAAAAATTACTTTTGCACCTCACTACACTTAACCATATGGAGGTACCTCTGCATACTATTCTTCCATCGACTTGCAGCCATTGCATCAACTGCCCCTGAAAACTCTGGAGGATTCCCTTTACTAAAATCTTCCCTCACTCTTTCCCACAAAGGTAGTCCTAACGGGGTTTGGGCTCCTTGAACGGTAGATTGCTACGCTATCATAGAAATGGCAGCGGTCACTGCATGTGCCACAATATTGTCAACTTCATCTGTAGTTATAGTCCTGGGAGGCAATTGGGGTTACACATTCTCAGCCCCTTTATTTGCCCTGATTGAATGACTCTCTTCGGTGGCATCTGAAACAAGAACAAGTGTATCAGAATGCCTTTCAAATATTTTCTCATCACAGAAGAAATATGGACGTATGAATACAACAGTCCTAATAACAAGGATCTACATCAAGAATGCTTATGGAAGATCGTAGTAACCCACACAGATCCTAAAGACACTAGAACCTGATGCTTTGATACCACCTGTGACAACCCGCTCAAAATAATAATGGGTGGCCAGCCCTATACCAAAATAATCAAGAGTCGCAAGTGGATCATTCTCAGCATCAACTGACGATCCTAACAATAAACACGACTAGCTACCCATTATTATAAAAAGAGGGCGTCAAAATTTTTAAAACTTCTATTTAACACCAAATCAATACCAACCATACAACAACTAACCAACAACATAACATCTAAATATGATGAGGGAAACACATATGCTCCAACAATGTATAAAAGAGTACAGAAAAATATACACAATAAAATACCCGAATATGTTGTCGGGTCACAGACAATACAAAAATCTGAGAGAGAGAATATAAAAGTGTTAATCTACAATACTTGGGTATAAACCCGATATACAAACTTAATCCTAATCTAGATATACAAAAGATAGGAATCGACTAAGACAAAGTGCTACAACAGCCTGCCACTGCCACAGCTGCACTAATACAATGGATGGATAAACTTTAATGGCGTCCTTGCGGAGGAATACCTAAAATAATACAATATATATATATACATAGCAGGAGAAAATATAAACGGGTCAGATCCCGAGGTGAAAGCATTTTATAGCAAGTGCATTAAAATGCATAATAATTATAAATGCATTATGACATGATTTAATGGAGTCGCACTCTCCATAATAATCCAACTCAACTCTCAACTAAGGCGCGCAACTAAACGTATGCACGTGATCTCCAAATAAATGCCCAAATCTAATTAGGCAAATGAATATAACTAAATTCCAATATAAATATTCAATTAAAATCATCTAACTTATCTCGCAATTTACCCCTATCTAAATTTCCATGTAAATCGTATACTTCAATTTCTAATGTTATTGCTTTCTTTTATTTGTTCATTTACTTAACATATAAAGTTTACATAACCATTCCCTTACTAACATATTCACAATACATAAACATTCTCTTTACTAGAATTTCTTGTATTCTAGTTATACCATCAACATACATATAATTATATATGAGTTATTAGCATCCAAGTGATAAGGACTAAACTTCTCCCAATTCTCAATACTGCATTGCGTTTCGTGCTTGGGACGTCTCGCAAAGCGAAATCCAAATAAGGACCCCCCCATTACACTACTCCTTGACAGTATTGATTTTCGAGATTCATTATGCCCTTAATGCATTATGCATGTAACCCAAATTCTCATTATTCAATTAATTAATTTATTTTTCCCAATTCTCAACAGTGCACGGCGGTTCGTGCGTGGGACGTCTCGCAAAGCGAAATCCAAACAAGGAACCCCTCGATACACTACTTTTGGCACTGTCGATCGTCGAGATGCATATACTTTATATATATGAGCATTAAGGACTAACTTCTCCTCACTCCCAACATTACACTGCGGTTCATGCGTGGGACGTCTCGCAAAGCGAAATCCAAACAAGGAACTGCCCGATACACTACTCCTTGGCAATGTTGTTCGTTGAGGTCCATTATGCCCTCGATACCTAAGTACGAAGCAATACAATAATATAATAACTATCCAAACGAGCTATAACTCGAGGACGCAGGGTCTCAATGCTATCATATTCCAGGGCATCACTCATATATCATCCTGGGGACCACCCGTAGGACTAAATGTTATCTACTTCGTGGTCAACTCACACACACAAAGTCCGAAAATCGATCATAGTTCCTAATCGGTCAAGTGAGAACGACACATACCCACGACTTCTCACTCCCAAAATAATAACGTATATCATATAATAATCACCATGGACGACTATGACCTGGGGAATATCCATACCCTGCTCATCGAGCCTGGATGCTCACCCTCATCGCGCAACTTCCGAATGATAGCAAGGAGGGGCTATGCTTCACTTATATATATATCATTCACATACGATATACATACATCATCACATCATATAAAGATATACCATCATATAAGATATACCTATCACATTGTTTACATATTCATATTACGCTCATAGACGTAGTTGAATTAATATCATTATTTAGTATATTTCTCTCTCTTGATATACCAATCATCAATTCTCACACATCTTCCCCACTTAGTATACACTATACTATTTCTCACTTGAAGTTTTCGCATCACTTCTGATTATGAATTGTCTCTCAATTCTATTTATGTTGAGGATATTCTTTATCCTAATGTACCTCGATTAGCATTTCTCATTCTGTGAGACATCTCCCAAATTAATCATCTTTAAGGATATTTCTATATCCGTATGCACATTTATTAGCATTTGTTATTCTCAATCCATAATATGGTTCAATTAATCATATGAAACTTTAAAGTTATCCCATTTGGGATTTGATTCTAAATCCAATATCGCTAAGTGCGTTCTCACTCTTTCATATAATTTCGTAACTATCTCCAAATAGAATTTTCAATGTTAGTGGGCTTCCCCACTTAGAATCTACACTAATCTCTATCGTTATTTCTCAAATTAAGTCCATATGACTCCAATCATTTCTCATAAGGGAAACTCCCTAAAATCTCCAAGACATACTCCTAATAATCCCTATAGCGATTCCCAATCGATAACCTCAAATGGAACATAATGAAATTCTCCCTAGAAAAACATCCCCCGAAATGCCCTGTTTCCGAATCGATTCAGGCCAAATCCGAATCGATTTGGCCCTGCGAATCGATTCGGCCTTCAAGGAGAATCAATTCAAGTCCTAAGACCTGGGACTCTATCTCAGGCCGAATCGATTCAGCTGGGATCCGAATCAATTGGGTCACTCAGACCTGGGCACCTGCAACTTTCCGAATCGATTCTGCTCCTCAGAAATCTCGAAAATGGCTACTTTTTCAAAGCCAAAAATTCCCAAAATTCATTTGAATCATCTTCTCTTCATTTATCTTCAACCCAATCACATATACATCATTAATATTCATCCAAGAACACATTTTAACTAATTTCTAACCTCAAATCCATTATCTACACAACAAATCTAAGATTTTACCCAAAAGTTAGGTTTTGACAAACTAAACCTAAAACCCATAAATTTGATCCACAAATCATGAAATAAATGGTACACAACAATTATTTAGCAAGTTTAATCACTTGCTTCAAGTTCGTAGGGTTTGATTCGTCCTCGAGATCGCGTATTGGCCGGAAAATCCACTTTCTCTCTCTTTCTCTTCTTCTTCTTTTTTTCTTTCTTTCTTTCTTTCTTTCTTTCTTTCTTTCTTTCTATTTCTCTTTCTCTCTTAGGAGATTTGATCTCCCGTAAGCTTTTAAGCCTTGTCTCCCAAGATACACAACTTTAAATGATAATACACACTTTAAATGACTCGGTAACTTAAATTCGAGCCAAACGAGCTTAAAACATTTCGGAACTTAAATAGACCCCAAGTACAATCATTTTGACTTTTTCGACCCTTCCGGAAACAACTACACCCTCAGAATTTCCATTCGAATCACTTTCTAACAACTTCAAATTTTGACCTCAAATGCCAATTTAATTTTTATCCAATAAAAATTATATTTATTTCTCCCAAAATAAATAAATAGCCGTCCGAAATCCTCGGGTTGTTATAGACTATATGTGGAAAAACTAATAAATTTACGATTAAAGTGAGTTTACATCAAGGATTGACCTTAACTCCTTATTCATTTGTCATAGTTTTAGATGAGATTACTAAGGAAATTCAAGAAGATGTCCCATGGTGTATGTTGTTTGCAGATGATATAGTTTTAGTAGACACTTCAGAAGAAAGGTTAGCGATGAGAGTAGAGATTTGAAGAAAAGCCTTAGAGTCCAATGGACTAAAAATCAGTCGAAATAAAACGGAATTTATGGAATGTAAATTTAATAATGAGGCATCGAGTAAAATAATGCTAAAGATTGAATAAAAAGTGATAAACCAAACTAATAAATTTTGTTATCTAGGCTCAATGTTCCAAAGTAATAGGGATATTGATGAGGACGTTACGAGTAGAATATCAACTGGTTGGATGAAATGGAGAGAAGCAAGTGGGGTGTTATGCAATAAGAGGATAATAAATAAATTAAAAGGAAAATTTTATAGAACAGTTGTTAGACCAGTGACCCTGTATGGAGCGGAGTGTTGGGCGTTAAAGAAAAAATATGAACAAACTCTCCACTTTAGTGAGATGAGAATGCTCTGGTGGATGATATGAATTACTAGAAAGGATAAAATTAAAAATTAATACGTGAGAGAAAAGTTAGGAGTAACTTCCATTAAAGATAAATTAAGAGAAATTAGACTTAGGTTGTACGAACGTGTATTGTGTAGATCAGTAGATTCCCTTATAACAAAAGGAAGATTATTGGAAATAGAGTGTAAAAGAAAAGTAGGTCGCCCTAAGATATCGTGGGAGGAAATTATTAGGAGAGACCTTAAGGAATTAAACTTAAATGATAATGCATACAATAGATTAGAATGAAAAAAGGAGAATCCATGTGGCCGACCCCATATAATGGGATTAAGGCAAGGATGATGATGATGACGAAAGTAACAATGACTCACTTTTTGGCAGTTGTAATACCAGATCATGAAAAATTATTTATTCTTGCCTTGACTAGCAGGTAAAAATTTGCAAATTGTTTTTCATTGATGAGTTTTGTTCGTCGACCAATTTAAGATATAGATACTGATGGTTCCAATAATAACAACTCAAATGTGTTAGTAGTTGAAGCATTATCTAGGTTATTAATGGAGATATAAATGCAAAAATGTAAATATACGAAGAAGAAGATGAGAGATATAGAGAAGAAAAAGATATAATTGGTTAAGCCGAATGCCTACTCCACTGTGTAAGAGGTATAAGAGTTTGTGTTTCTCAAAAGGTACTCAAGGTCTTAGATTACATTCACTCAAGATTTCTTTATCTTCTGTGTATAATTTGATAGAGTTTAGGCTAGGTTTGAAATTACTCGATCCTGGTTCAAGGATATGAAGTTGGTTTATATAGGCTTAGGGAGCATGCACCCAATATGCACGAGATAAGGTAGCCAATAGGAGAATGCCATATGTTTCATACACGAGTATGTCATGATGATGAAATATTCCCTCACGTGTTTAATGATTTATAAGTCGCGTGTTCCACATGCTGTAATGAAGTCGGCCATGATGGCTTCCAAATAGATGATTATGAGACTGTGAAGATCGTCTCTGGACTGTTAGGATGGTCTTGACCTGTTAGTGTGGTATGAGGTCAACATATGATAGGGATGAGACATAAGAGACTATAAGGACATTTTTATCATGTCCTATATCTTACTTTTGTGTATGTCGTAAGTCGCTACAAAAGGAATGTCACTTCACGATCTCACATGACGGCCTCTATCTGAATTTCAGGAATCAAGCATTCAAAATATCCATCAAATGTTCCACATCTGCATCAAATGTTCCACATCTGCCTCAACGACTTAACGTTCCACGATTTTAGGGAGTTTATGCAAGTGGTATGGAAGAGAAGTCAAAATAATGAAAGAAAGGCAAGATAAGAAAGTGCAAGGGAATTTTGGTAGTTTTACAGCCATAGTCCGGAGGTCTGGTCAACTAGAAATTTGAAGATATCGAATCCATGAAGATACTTAAAGAAATGACACCTCAATCCTATCTACGGTGACGGAGTTATGACCTTTTGAAGATGGAGAAAATTCCATAGAAGAATGCTGATTTTTTAATCCCCAAACCAGCAAGGTACTGCGAACCGTATAGTGAACCGGTTCGGGGGGAACCGGTTTGGGTTACCTAACGTTGGAAAGAGTCCCAAAGTTTTAAAATTCATTTTGGATTCCTATAAAAGCGAACTTCGGGGAAGTTATTTTATAAGACTTGGAAAAACGATTTTGAGAGTCCTATTAGCTCAAGTCTTCATATTTTTTAGTCCCAAAACTCATGTTTTGATTCACACATCATTCCTATACCTTTGTGAATCCTTTTGAAACCCAAGAGCACTTCTTTGCTTTTGTTCATACTTGTGGAGAAGCCGTCTCTCTTCTTCATTGTTTCCCTCCTGGAAAGGGAAAGTTCGAGCCGACGAATTTGTGGAGAAGCAATTCCCTTCTTCATTGCTACCCACCTGGAGTTCTTACGGGATATTTCAGCCGAGACATCTAAACCAATGCCTGAGGGTATTTCGTATGTCGCTCTTATTTTCATTGTAATCCGTGTAACCATTTTTACAAATTATAGTGAAAATAAAAAGGTTTTGCCCCTTTGGGGGATTTTTCCTGAAATTGGTTGTTTTATCCTGCATGCTTTATTTTATTTGATAAATCATCTAGATTCATGTTTTAAGGTTTAACTAAAATTTGGTATTAATTAAAGTTGGATTTTATTTGATAAGTTGCAATATTTTCGTTGTAGCGATTCTACAAATTAGTATCAGAGCGGGTTACGCTAATTTATCGCGTGATCCTGATTTTTTTTCAAGGATTTTTTTTTTGGATAAAATTTGACTTCTCACGTCGTCAAATTGGTATCAGATCCTGTTGCACTAAGTTATTGTGTTTGATCCTATTTTTTCGCAAAAATGGCTTTCGGTGGTTTTGATGATATTAGAACTCAAGTGTTTGAAAACTCTATTTGGAAATCTCGTGTGAAATCTATTTTTAAATATCTTGTTAAAAGGAAAGAATCTGAGAGATGTCTTTGTTTTGAGGGGATTGGCCATAGCATAGATGAGTGCCCCACCAAAATTAGGGACAGTTTTAACAAACCAATTGTTTGTGTTGCCACCCTTAGTGAGTAACCCAAGTGAAGAAATTTTTTATGCAAGTAAGCGTGTCCTTCCCAACTGTCTACTCATTAGAATGACGATGATACTTCTTTCACAGCCACTGAGAGTGAATCCCATGATAGTGAGGGTGATGGGAGTCAGGATGAAAGTGTAGATGAGCGTGACTTGCAAACTGCTTTTAATGAACTTTATGCTGAATCTTTGAAAACGAAGAAAGAAAATTTGAAATTTAAAGAGTGTGCCTTAAAAAATAATGATTTTTTAGTTGAAAAACTTAGGGTACATGAGAAAATTTTGAATGAGAAACTTGAGTACGTCAAGGGTGAGAGAGATAGTCTTAGAGGATTGATGGAGACTACGAAAAAGGAGCTTTTAGAGTTTGAGGATTCTGAAGTGTACTTGAATCTAGGATAGGTGAACTTAAGGTGAAATTGAAAGATTCAAGTAAGGTGAAATTTGATTTGGAGTCTAGGTCTGAAAAATTTGACAAGATTTTAGGCACAGTCGAGATCAAAAAGGATAGGGGTGGGATTGGTCTTGAAAAATATGTTGCACCCATTCCCACACGTGTGAGAGAGCCTCCTAGGATTGTTAATAAAGAGGCAACTAAGTTTGATAGGAAAGAACCATCTAGGAAAATTCAGAGAACGCCACCTAGGAATTTGAGGAGAGCACCACCTAGGAATTTGAGGACAAGGCCAGCGTTTGGTAACATTCACCGCCCGGTTTACACTTGCACACATTGCAATAAGCAAGGCCATCTTAGGAGTTTCTGTTACAAACTTTTGAATGGACCTAGGAAGTTTAAAGAGAGAGTCACACCAATTCCTAAAACCCCCATACCTCGTTACACATCGATTTGGGTTAGGAAATCAGATTTAGAGGCTTATGGTCTTTTTGTTCACGACTCTCGTTTGCTTGCACATGATTCTTTTCTTGCCATATCATATAGATAATTGTGTTTTCTTGTTTGTCGTACGCTAGTTTTTGTTTCATGATATTTATGTTTGCTAGCGTTGTGACATGTACTTTTTGTATAAATATTTATTTTTGAAATTTTTTGAAAAATACAAATAGATTTTATTTTTGATAAATTTTTTGAAAAATCCTAAAAGATTTTTGTATTTTGTTTGCACCTTTTATGGATGAACACTTAGGATGATCGAGTCACAACATCATTCCATTTATTCATGTGACTATTTGATAGTGTTTTGAGATAATAGGTCAATTCATCCATGTTCTTTATAATGTTTGGAGTCATTAAGATGTAATTAAGTGTTTACTTCCTGCATGTTTGACTCATGATTTCCTTTATTACACACGTGCACAGATTTGTTTGATTATTGTGATTGTCTTATCACATGTTGGTTGGGTGTTTTCACTTCAATCATGTCCTTAAAACGAACCAAGCGCGATAAAACTTGATAAGAAAGTTGTGCATGTAAGAACCGTTTGTGAGTTTGTGTGCTTTATTTAAAAACGGGGAAGGGCTGCGAAAGGTTCACATTTGACCTTTGCGAATACTAAGCCACCGTTATATCGGACCTAAAAAATTGAGGAATTTTATTATCCGAGGTCCAAAGAGGTTTAAAAGAGCCCAAAAAAATTTAAAGGCAATAAAATGAAATACATGCCAATTATGGGCCAATTAGGTTTTTGCACCACTTCTCCAATGTTTGAGAATTTAGATTTTTTCTAAAAGAAAATATGAATGAGGGAGTTTGGTTGGATATTTTAAACGGGTTTCCACATCCTTGAAAGTCATGAAAAAGCGCTACATTGTTTTGGACATTATTGGTGTGGAAATCATTTAGACTTTGATTTGTTGATTTGCATAAGATGATGTCATCTAAATTCAACAATTTTTACACCTAATGATAATTTTGATGTTCATTAGTTAAGAGTACAAGTATGCATCGTGCACATATGCTTGATTGAGTTGATTTACCTATCGAATGCGTTCACACTCATACATTCCATTTTCATGACTTGGTTGTTTTAGTTTAAATCCATGGTGTGATTTTTGGTATCTTATTTTTTGTATGAAAAATTTGAAAAATCAAAAATAGTTTGGGAAGATTTTTTGGATATCTCTTTGCAAAAGCACGTTTTCCATCTGATTGATGCCTTGTTCTGAACATCGTGACACTCCGACTTTGCTTGTTTGATTTATTCTTCTCATTTGTCTATTTGGGGACATAATAAAAAGGGGTAGAAAGAATTATCATTTTATGGGGGAGTTTGAATTTTGGGGGAGTTTTTGAGATTTGACTTATGATTTTCTCATACATTGGTATGTGTGTTTATCTCATTTCAAAATTGATACGTCACTTGGTATTTTTCTTTTTCTCATGTGTGTAGGTACTACATTGATGATCATATGTTGCACACCCTGATGAGAAAAGGTTTGAGATTTTGAAGATTTGAAGAACAAACGATGAAGACTTATTCATTTGTATCTTTCCAGTTTTGGCTTCATGGGAGGGTAGATTTGTATAGTTCAATTGAATGATAATAATTCGGATTTTGTATTTTATACCGGCATAGACATATGGGGATATTTGTAAGGACATTTTTCTCATGTCCGATATCTTACATTTGTGTATGTCGTACGCCGCTACAAAAGGCACGTCACTTCATAATCTCACATGACGGACTCTATCCTAATTCCGGGAATCAAGCATTCAACATCTCTATCAAGTGTTCCACATCTGCCTCAACGACTTCACATTCCACGATTTTAGGGAGTTTATGCAAGTGGTACGCAAGAGAAGTCAAAACAATGAAAGAAAGGCAAGATAGGAAAGTGCAAGGACATTTTGGTAATTTTATAGCCATAGTACAGAGGTCTGGTCAACTATAAATTTGAATAGTTCGATGCCACGAAGATACTAGAAGAAACGTCACCTCAATCCGAGCTACGGTGAAGGAGTTATGACCTTTTGAAGATGGAGAAGATTCCATAAAAGAATGCTGATTTTTTAATCCCCAAACCAGCAAGGTACCACAAACCGCATAGTGAACCGATTCGGGGGGGAACCGGTTCGGGGTACCTGACGCTGGCAAGAGTCCCAAAGTTTTCAAATTCGTTTTGGATTCCTATAAAAGCCAACTTTGGGGAAGTTATTTTATAAGACTTGGAGAGACGATTTTGAGAGTCCTATTAGCTCAAGTCTTCATATTTTTGAGTCCCAAAACTCATGTTTTGATTCACACATCATTCCCATACCTTTTGTAATCCTTTTGAAACCCAAGAACACTGCTTTGCTTTTGTTCATACTTGTGAAGAAGCCGTCTCTCTTCTTCATTGCTGCCCTCCTGAAAAGGGAAAGTTCCAGCCGACAAATTTATGGAGAAGTCATTCCCTTCTTTATTGTTGTCCACCTGGAGTTCCTGCAGGAGATTTCAGCCGAGACATCAAAACCGACGTCTGAGGGTATTTCGTATGTCACTCTTATTTTCATTGTAATCCATGTAACCATTTTTACAAATTATAGTAAAAATAAAAAGGGTTTGCCCCTTTGGGGGATTTTTCGTTAAATTGGTTGTTTTATCCTGAATGATTTATTTTATTTGATAAACCATCTAGATGCATGTTTTAGGGTTTAACTAAAATTTGGGATTAACTAAAATTGGATTTTATTTGAGAAGTCGCAATATTTCCGCTGTAGCGATTCTACAGAGACAGTTTGGACATAAGAGTGAAACTTGTTATGTCATTGTAAATGCTATGAGGATGAGGTCTCAGAGGCCAAGACTACTAGATGTGGGCTTGTAAAACATCAACCAATAAGTAAGTGAGCCTAATGGATGCGGAACATGGGGCTATTGAGCTTTATGAGACCAAAATTATGTATGTAAATCACCCCTAGCCCTTAGTCTTTAATGCGAGTGGAAGGCTGAGAGGTATAGTCGTCTAACCCCTATGAGGATGGGACCCCCCCAGTGACAGAGGTTTCTTTGAGGACGTGTATTGAACAGGATGGGGTCAAGATAATCTTTTCATTATTCAAGACAGAATGCCAGTCAAGTGTCCGTAGTTTGACACATGTCACTAATTGTGTGGCTTGGTGTGTTGTCTAAAAAGAGGTAGTTATAGGTTTGCCCAGGGCTTGGATCCCTAATGATGTCCTTATTGAGAAATGCGAACAATCATGAGATGGTTTAAATACCCAAAATTTTGCTCTTTTCTCTTTCTTTTCCAAAATACCTTCCCACTTCTAAAGCTTCTGCAACTTAACATTTTCCCATTATCTATCTCTTTAAACAAGTGTCTTCACAACACATTTTAGAATTTATCCCACTCCCAAGTATTTTTTCTTACTCATGTAACCTTACACTTCTTTGTCTTTTGATTGCTCGTTCTTTATTCTGTTGCATCTTTGTGTTTTTGGTTTTCTGGTGGGATTTTTAGTTTTTTGGGGAGTTGTTATGGTGGTTCTAGATGTTTAAAAGTGGTCTGATAGTGGTTTTTAGGTTGTATAGGGCTTTATCATGAAGTTTTTAGGGTTAAGTTCACCTTTCTATCACCAGTTGGTTTTTTAAGTGGCCTTCTGATCATCTTCTCCGGTGAACCCCATAACTGTTATGGGAAAAAACTATTTGAAAACGTTTCAGTACCCCCTTTTGATCCTTAAGTCAAACTAGGCCAAACCTCATTCCTGTTTGAATGTACAAGAGGCTTTACGAGTTAGGACAAAAGTACCCACACTTAAGGGAGAGGATTCTCAGGGAGATCCAAAAGGCTGAGGCTGAAGCTAAACACAGAGCTGAGGAAGAAACTACACTTCCCATCATTGTAACCTAGTATCTATAGAACATCCACCCTTACATCTGAGATACCCTTCCTTTGTCGATTCGGCTATTATAGAAATTAAAAGTGACCCCATGTCTGGTACCTGATCTCTGGGGTCACAGTCAACGTTGTCTTCTCAGCGCTACAACACCTCTGCTTCCAAGGAGTCTGAGCAGTGGACTCCTATATCGAGGCCACACGATTTCCCTCGTCTCATCTTGGCGATTCCAGTGCTACCGAGCCTAACAACTGTGACACCCCACCTAATTAAATACCAGGTGATCAGTCATTTATTAAATTAAAACAGAATATCCAGTTGGTTCATTCTTAGTATCACTGTCAATTTTTTTTTAATATTTACTAATCCCCCTAGTATTTGAAAAGTTGGTATCAAATTTTATCTTTATAATTAACATGCAACCAAATAAATTTGTAATACTACATTCAACATTCAACAATCGAACACATAATGAATATAGTGGAAAAAATAATATAAAGGTGTCTGGAATACACAATCCAGTATGAAATAATAATATAATCATCCATAATAAAAACTAGCCGAACAGTTTGAGAAATAAAATAAAATGAAAGTCCTTTATCTCTTAATGAAGTCCGAATAAAATGGGCAACATGCATGACTGAAACAAGTAGCTCACAAGTAAGGAATGAAGAATATGAAGGCGTCTAATATCATGGTCCAACAACTTCCACAGCAGCTGCAGCACGTAACTTGCTAAGATCTGCTAAGCCTGGTGTCCCCGTGGCTGGGCACCCAAAATGTTTTATAAAAAGTATGAATTTGGAGAAAATGAGTCAGAGCTCGAGTAAAAACATTTTAAAAATGTTTAGAAAGTATTTAAAATGCAAAATCAGCAGATATTATATACATGTTAGGTTTACATGCCCTCACTTGAGGTCCTCACCTCTCAACTAATATGCACACCTAACTTATGTTGTCTAACCCGTCCTAGTCATGCTGTCCCCCCTAACTAGTCCGAAACAAATCTATTCCTTCACAATATATCTCGTTATGCCCACCCGTATCTCCATTACTATATGTTATCGAATTCTTTATATCAATTAGAAAATTACGAATTTTTCATTATAAGTTTAATTCTCCATATACTAGGGTTATTAAAGATGTTACTATCTTTCTCATCTACTAAGCACACATAATGGAATATATCACAAGTATATATATGTATCACTCTATTATATATATATATATATATATATATATATATATATATATATATATATATAATACGTCATCCCTAGGCTGAGCTGCGGTGTATGCATACTATGCTATCAAGTCCCGGTACATCACGTACTCAATAAAGGACCATTGGTAGTATCTCTCTCAAACCATAATTACTAGTCACATATATTAGAGGCGAACATAGTCCCTAGCCAAATGGGTTGAAACTATCATACTCTCAGATAGCACGTATCCAAGGTCCTATGTTCTGGGTACAAGTCAATATCCTCACAAATGGGCTCATCCAAACAAGACTGTCCACGTTGCATAATGTCCCGTGATAACAAGCAGCGTAGGTATATCAATAAATACATATCACAATCAACATAATATATGCATACACTCATCCTATGCATACATATAATATATTTCAAGTTTAACCCATAAACTAATAATTCACATTTTATTTCCATTTCCCATTATTCCTAACATCTCTTGTTAACCAAAAGGATATAAATAATTTAATTAATTATTTCAGTTGCTACCTCCAACCCATACTCTATAAAACCCAAATTTTCTTCATGTTTAATCTTATGAAATTCTTCCAAATTCATCATACTACCTAAGGGATTAAATTCCAATTTTAATTAACCCCAAAACATGATTTAATCTCCCAATTGTATCATCAAAACACATAAAATCATGATATTAAATATCATATTCCAACATGGATGACATATCCTTCTTGAATTAAGCAAGATAAATACTTGCCTTTGTGTGTAGGTTTGAATTCCACAAAATTGATGATATGATTGTGTCCCTCTCCCTCCGATCTACGCAATGGTGGTGTTTGGTGGTGGTGTAAGGTGGCTCTAGGTGTTGCCCCTCCATTAATACCCTTCACCGTATTGAAAAACTCTTCACTTTCTGGTAAAAGCTCTCACACTTTCTGTCCATTGGTTTCCTCTCACTTTGATTTTTTAATTCCTCGTTTGATGGGCCAGAGAGTTGGTTTTAAGGTAGCTAATCCCATATCTCTTCATAGGTTGGAAATCCAAAGGTAAAAAAATAACTTTTAACGTGTTGAGTCAACCCAAAAATGACCCAAGCGGATCCTTTAGCGTACTCGAAATGACCATTTTAATTTTCCAAAATTAAGTCCTAACACAACTGACACGCACGTCTCGACTAAATTTGCCGTAATTTCCGTATTTCTCACTCAGTACAATTATAATACTTCCTTAACAATTTATTACTCATCCCCTAAGTAATATTTAATATAAATAAATATTAACCATTATCTTGCTAATTAATAATTATTTTAATCAAGATTAATTTCCCAATTTAATTTAATTAATCCCAATTAATTCCCAATATAAAAATCAATAAAATTACGGGGTTTTACACACTTCCCCCTAGTAACGGAATGTCGTCCCAAAATTTGAAAAAATAACTGGTATAGATAACTCTAGATATTTGTTGCGCATCTCATCCTCGCGCTCCTAAATAGACTCGTCGGCATTATGATGCCTCATAATATTACCTCAGATTTTTACACATGACTGTGTTTGGACATGTTAAAAATTTACTCGTAATAATCTTTTGTTATTTCCACTATACATACACCAATGGTATTGTTTCAATCGAAGGTCTGCTCATTACAACCAACGATTAGCAACAAGTTCATTCAGGACCTTACATACCACTATATTCCTTTATGTTTAAGGTCTCACTTATATAAGGTCACGCAAAACTATCGTGAATTCGATATCAATGTATCAAAAGACAAGCGTATACTTATTGATGGCAGTTTTTGACACGATAACCCGTTCATGGTAATAACCCGACATGACCCTAAAAATGACATGACTAGCTCAAGTTGCCATCCTTGCCTATACCCCACTGGCTCTATCATCTCTTTGTTATAAAGGACCTCACTTCTATAGGTATCAATTTCAATGATTGTCGTACCAAGCCATTTCTCCTCATGGGGTACACCCTCAATAATCCCTGCTTCCTCATGTCAGTCCTTAAAACTTTGGTTCCCATTAAAGTACACTAACCACGGAAAGGATGTGGATTGATTTAATCCTAATAGATGGATCATGAATAACTTCGAATTCGAGAAACTTGTTATTTACCCCTTTTGCAACTATTCAAAGGGTAAGAAAAAAATTTTCTCCCTATTAAGCCTCAGAAGTTACTTAGCAGTTAATACCCTGCTATGGGAAATCACATGCCACCCTACCAGTTGTTATTAACATTCCTAGTTACTCCCAAAAGTCCAAGACATGCATCCTCACATTCTGCCACATTCTATATCACCCCTACCTACTATACATTGACTTACGGTTGAAACACCTAGCTTAGGGCTCAACTCCTCCCCCATTGCCTCTTGATACTCCATACTTAAGGTGGGACTCAAGGATCTCGTCCTGATTTACAACAGTACTGGGCGGCACCATATGCCGATTCATTTCTTCTCTTTACTAACATGATGGGCACACTACCTGGTACTATAAAACACCCCAAACTAATAACGATCATTTTGTTCTTGAACAATCCACTTCACAACCCAAAGAAAATCCTGCCCACTCCGTGATTTTTATAATCCAGTAATGGACTTTGTCAATTTACGTGTCCATTATGTCTCTGGAATCATCCATCTACCACAACATTCGGGTCGGTAAGATCGGACCAACCTTTTCTTTTATGAGTGGCAAACTTGAAAACAACTCCATTATGTCCCACTCACCCTGATATCAACACACTCAATAACTCACATCACGTGGAATATATTACTCTCTTTATTCTGAGTTGTACTAAAAATTATGGCCCGCACATTTACTACAAAACTGTGCACTTCCTAGGCCTTTTTGCGTCTATTAGAATCTTAGCAACCTATTTATGCGCGAACTAATCTACACATTTGACTAGGTGAGACTTCATTTGTTCCCAACGTATTTCGACTCACCTTTCAACTCACTTCGGTTGTGGGAGTTTTCTCATGACATACACACAGTCGGTCTATTTCCTTTCCTCGAATAAAGTTTAACCTCTCTTACATTTCCACTTGTTTTCCTCCTAGTCCCACAGACACATTTATAATATCTTTCAAAGCCTCCTTATCACAGAAGATATCGAAAGTTGAATATAATAGGGATCCCATACACCCTATATCCCGTGCACAACTGCACAATCATTTCTATGTTCCACATATAACATACTTATCTCAAATCCAACCTCGCATTCTCAGTGTGGCTATACACTATGGCTAACCTCAGTTATTTTATTAACATAATTTAATTCCACTAGAGACTGCCCCACCCATCAACTAGTGGTGAAAAAAAGTTTTATTTATTTATTTTTATATTCCCAGTACTCCCCTCACATCACTACTCAATTCTATGATTCTCATATCATAGAACAACTTTCAGCTCACGCTTCACCCACATACACGGGTAATAAATAAATTGATAAACTCGTGCCCTAATGACCAATACATATCCTGACTCCCAACATTCGCTGGAATTCATGCGTGGGACGTCTCGCAACCGAAATCCAAACAAGGAACCCCCGATACACTACTACCTAGCATTCTCGGTCATCGAGATCTGTAGGTCCTACTCGCATGATTAGAACATCCAAATTCTATCCCAAATGTACAAGTCTAACCGCCCACTCCTGCATAACTAAAGGAGTTATATGACACGACGTCCTCACTATCACTAGTTTTTCCCACGCTAAGTCGATAACGAGCTAAATATCTTCACCTGGCAGTAATTCTAATATATCGCAAATCATATCAGTCCGACACATTGGGATCATATATAAAGAAACAAATATAACCTCTGAGGTCTCCTCCACGATATGATATAAACGCGAGATCAACTTTCTTTGATTTAACACATTGCTAATCAACATAACCTGCCCTGGAGTAGAGAACATGGTAGCCTAGCTGTAACAGCCCACCGTCGCTCAAAACATCGTTAACCAACACATAACCAGGACAACATCATAGTTGAATATCATCTCTCGAAACGAGATAAACCGTTAAAATATATCCTCTCAACGATTATACTCACTTTCCAACAAATGGGACCAAAAGCCCCGTATTAAATAGTAAAAATATAGGCACACAATAGTAATACTAACAATACATCCACAAAACGCGTCTCACGCATGAATATAGTGCTAACTAAATATTATGACTCACTCGTGTCACACAAACATACCCCATTTACCCTAGGATAAAACTCACACTTTTAATTGTCAATAACACTAGTGGTCCAAATGCTTTCTGGACATAACACTCTCATTCATACCGATTCAAAAACTTTCATATATATTGCCCTGTTGGGCATCCCTAACCTGTCCCCTAACTCGTTGCGGATAAGGTCGATACATGTGGCCCTACATTCCACACATATGACACCTCTTGGTGTCATTTCCCTATCTCTGGCACCACTGTCCATATCAGGATTGCCCTTCTCTCGGACCTAGTAGTCTTAGCCCCGATTGCTACCCCCATTGTCCCTTTGACTTGGTTGGCCCTGTGGAACACACTATAATCCCTGGATGCCCTAATTGAATCCATTGTCACTCGATACGATTTCCATTTATCTACATCATTTAAATGGACCCCCTACTGCGAATTCCTTGGTGATGCATTACTATCACCAATTATCTTTGGTTTGTCCTTCTCAATATGATCTCCAACCTTCTTGGCCTCCTTCTCATGGAGCATTGATATAAATTTGTAAAAGTGCATCATAAATGCCATGTGCATAAGTCGTCCAAGACAGACTTCCAATAAATACTAGGGACTCCTACTCGTGAGTCCATCATCATCTTTCAGGACCTTCCTCTCCACTATCTATCTCCCTGGGTATGAAGTTCACTTACATAAATAAATTCTTTATCACAACCAACCTCTGTTCGTCTCTCTCATAAAAATTCCATAAGCTTCCTTCGTAACTCCGTCTGAGCAGCAGATGAAAGAACTTGAGGTTAGATCATGCCCAAAATTTCTCGATTAATTCCTTATCTACTTCCTTATATGTGGTGACTATCTCCTATTATGTCCACCCTGATCCTACGAGCAAAAATTTACACCAAAATTTAAACCTTGGTTTCCTCTGAACCTCACTATATGCAACTGTCTTTGAGTTATCTCCTTCCATTGGCCCAACACACTTCCTCTTTTTACTCGAATCCTTGCAGGTGGATCTTCGAGAGAGCTCCTCCGACTTCCCCTTCCGACTACATTGGGTGAGTTTGAATTTGCACTACTGTTATATACTATAGTGCTTGGGGATGCTACTGCCCTCGAGTGATTATCCCCTCATCGTATACCTGATCAATAATCATGGTTACTTCCATTATGGACACTGTTCCTAATAATACTTTATGGCTTCTACTGAGCCCCTCCTCCTGCAGTCCTTATAATGGCCCTCTCTAGTCATCCTATATTTTTTGATGTACCAAACCCAATCGAACTCGCATATGATTTGTATCAATTATTCTTATTAGCAGGAGAACGTAGATGTGCGTACGATGAGGAATACAATAATGATATAATAGGGCTCTATATCAAAGAACGCTACGCTGAAATGTAGTAAAGCCGCACAGATCCTAAGGACACTTGAACCTGATGCTCTGATACCATATGTGATACCCCACCTAATTAAATATCGGGTGATAAGTCCTTTATTAAATTAAAACAGAATATCCAGTTGGTTCATTCTTAGCATCACTGTCGAAAACTTCTTAATATATACTAATCCACCCCGTATTTGAAAAGATGGTGTCAAATTTTATTTTTATAATTAACATGCAACCAAATAAATTTGTAATACAACATTCCACATTAAAAAATCGAACACATAATGAATACAGTGACAGAATAATACAAAGGTGTCTGGAATACACAATCCATTTTGAAATAATAATACAATTATCCATAATAAAAACTATCCTAATAGTTTGAGAAATAAAATAAAATGAAGTCCTCTATCTCTGAATGAAGTCTGAATATAAGGGGAAACATGCCCGATTAAAACAAGTGGCGCACAAGTAAGGAATGAAGAATATGGAGGCATCTAATATCAAGGTCGTGCAACTTTCCCAACAGCTTCAGCACATTAATTGCTAAGATCTGCAAAGCCTGGTGTCCCTGTGGCTGAGAACCTAAAATGTTTTACAAAAAATATAAATTTGGAGAAAACAGGTCAGAGCCTGAGTAAAAATATTTTAAAAAGCTTCAGCAAGTATTTAAAATGTAAAATCAGTAGATATTATATGCATGATAGGTTTACGTGCCCTCACTTGAGGTCTTCACCTCCCAACTAATGTGTACACCTAACGTATGTTGTCTAACCCATCCTAGTCATGCTACCCCACCTAACTAGTCTGAACCAAATCTATTCGTTCACAATCTATTTCATTATGCCCACCCGTATTGCCCTTACAATACGTTACCAAATTCTTTATATCAATTAGCCAATTATTAATTTCTCATTACAAGTTTAATCCTCCACATACTAGGGTTATTAAAGATGTTACTATATTTCGCATCTATTAAGCACACATAGTGGAATATATCACAAGTATATATATATGTATCACTATATATATATATATATATATATATATATATATATATATATATATATATATATATATATATAGAGAGAGAGAGAGAGAGAGAGAGAGAGAGAAACACACACAACACCCCTAGGTCGAGTTGCGATGCATGCATACTCTGCTATCAAGTCCCGTTACATCACGTACTCAATAAAGGACCATTGATTCAGTATCTCTCTCGAACCATAATTACAAGTCACATATATTGGGGTCGAACATAGTCCCCAGCCAAATGGGTCACGCACATACCTACGCTCCCATTCAACTGTCGAAACTATCATGCTCTCAAATAGCACATACCCAAGGTCCTATGTTCTGGGTACAAGTCAATATCCCCCCAAATGGGCTCATCCGAATAAGACTGTCCACGCCGCGTTACCTCCTGTGATAGCAAGCAACGGAGGTATGTCAATACACTATATCACAATAAACATAATATATGCGTACACTAATCCTATACATACATAGAGTACATTTCACATTTTATTCCCATTTCCCATTATTCCTAACATCTCTTGTTAACCAAAAGGATATAAATAATTTAATTAATTATTTCAGTAGCTACCTCCAACCCATAATTATTGGTCCAAAACCCAGAATCATTATAACAAACCCGAATTATATTTTAATTCCTAATAATCATTTTTCTCGATAAAGTTACAATCTTCCCAGAAATATAAAATTACGATTTGAGGCTTTTCTGATCCCATTTTGAAAAACTTATAACAACAAAGTTGTCCAGAACACAATTTTATACAAGAACTCATGTGCACACTACCAATTTTCGCTTAAAACAGTCCTAAATTATCATACAATGTTCCTCCTTTTTATAAAATGATTTTACATGCGTTTGAATTTCGAATTCGTATGAGTTCACTTCATTTCTAGTTAGATAGTTTGTCATTTATCCTCAAGAACCCCTATAAAACCCAAATTTTCTTCATGTTTAATCTTCTAAAATTCTTCCAAATTCGTCATACTACCTAAGGGATTAAATTCCAATTTTAATTAAACCGAAAACATGATTTAATCTCCCAATTGAATCATCAAAACACATAAAATCATGATATTAAATATCATATTCCAACATGGATGATATATCCTTCTTGAATTAAGCAAGATAAATACTTGCCTTTGTGTGTAGGTTTGAATTCCACAAAATTGCTGATATGGTTGTATCCCTCTCCCTCCGATCTACGCAATGGTGGTGTTTGGTGGTGGTGTAAGGTGGCTCTAGGTGTTGCCCCTCCTTTAAGACCCTTCACCTTCTTGAGAAACTCTTCACTTTATGGTAAAAGCTCTCACACTTTTTCTCCTTTAGTTTCCTCTCACTTTGATTTTTCAATTCCCCATTTGATTAGCCAAAGAGTTGATTTTAAAGTACCTAATCCCGTATCTCTTCATAGGCTGGAAATCCAAAGGTCAAAAATTGACTTTTCACTTGTCGGGTTGACCAAAAATGACCCGAGACCCTATACATATGTCCAAATAGTATTTTTTGACTATTTCGACCATTCCCGACACTGTAGCGCACTCTAAATGACCATTTGAATTTTCTAAAATGCAGTTATATTTTATTTCCCAAAATTAAGTCCTGACACAACTGACACGTGTGTCTCAATTAAATTTATCGTAACTGTCGTATTTCTCACTCACGGTAATCATAATACTTTCTGAACAATTTATTACTCATTTATTAAGAAATATTTAATATAAATAATTATTAATTCTTATCTCGCTAATTAATATTTATTTTAATCAGGATTAATTTCCCAATTTAATTTAATAAATTATGGGGTGTTACAACAACCGCGACCAATCCACGAAGGTCTCGAATAGGGAGGAGATGAGAGTTGAGGTTCTTTATCCCCAAGCACCCATGGTTGTACCTTTGTCGGACATTCCTAGCACTGGATTTTCCATAAGGTATCTTAGTGGAGTCCCGACCATTGAGATTGTAAATGATTATGAGAATGATGATGAGGATCCACTTGTCACTTCTTGCACTGAAACCTTTCGGAGTATTGTTAAGGAGACCGACCTTTTAATATGGAGTCATTTGTATGGAATAAAATCTTCCATTAACATGAGGGTTCGAGCCGATGATGAGAGAGCCTTCAACGGTCGAGAGGGTGAAGTGACTGTGTACGAACAAATGTTCAGGGTCGGCTTTAGGTTACATGTCCACCCAAATATCAGAGCCATCCTTACTAGTTTGGGGCTTTCCCCTGCCCAACTCTCCCCAAACTCTTGGAGAATAATCACTGGCTTTATTCATCTATGTAGGCTAATCTACAAGGTTGAACTCCCTATCAGTGCCTTTCGATTATTTTATAATTTTTCCTGTACGAAAGCTCAACTGAGCTACTATCATCTTGTAGCCAGTAAAACCACTAAAAAGGTCGTGATTGTCAATAAGACTTCTTGCCACCATTATAACTCTGATGTTTCTTTATGTCGGGAGCTTGGGAGTTCGACGTCAATGTTCCCTGCAATGCCTCTTAGCTGAGGATTCCCCATAGGCTGGTAAATACCTCAATGGTGGCTAAACTTAAACTTGGTCTAAGAATTGATGACCGAGAGAAGATTAATCATATCCGTTGTTAGGGTAAAGAAGTCGGCATGGTGGAGTTTAAGCAACTGATGACTCCATCTTTATTAGAAAAAATAGGTATGGGGGATGACCTCCTTGTCGAGATGTATAAGTTAAATTTTTTTACAATTGTAGTGTTATCTCTTATTAATCATTTTGGTACTAACCACAGTCTTTTGTTTATAGGTCGTCCAACTGATACCCCGAAACAAATCTAGAAAATTGATGCTCCAAGCTTGGCCAACATGCTGAACAAGTTTGGCAAGAAGCCCAATCCATCGGCCTAGACTAAAAAATAAACTACTAGTGACCTTGACTAGGACGATGCGATAAGAAAAGGAAGGAGCCTGTAGAAGGTGCCAGTATCAACCCCCTCAAACCAAGAAGATAATAAAGGATAACTCATCCAGGGACGTTAATGACTAGGCCATCCAAATCTCGTTTAACTCTGTACTCGCATCTCATCTATCCCATATTTTTATCAGCTATGATAGGAGGTTATTGCGGGCTATGGGCCCTACTCGCCTAGGAGACTTCGTCTTGCACAAGGATGCTCAGGTAATCATTTTCTAAACTACTTTTTCTGATTTTCCAAGTGTTATTTTGTCTCGTACAAAGTTCTATTTGTATGTCTTACACTCTCTTCTTGCCTTCTACCAACCAGTGGGTTCAGGAGAATATCCCGATCGTTAAACATGCAATGAGGTTATAAAAGTCAAGAATAACTGAGGAAGGAGATGAAGTAGAAGGACCTAAGCCACTAGAAAAGGTTGATGAGCTTGAGAAAAAGAGGATGGATGAGCTAAAAATAGAATGGAAGGGTCATGAGGCCTAACTCAAAGATCTATAATTAAATCACAAGGTCGATCTTGAGGAGGCCAAGAAGAAGGCTGTTAAAGATTTAAAAGCTTTTGAAGAGTTCTACAACTATGGTTTTAATATATAGAGGGGGGAGGACGACTTGCCATTGGTCCCTTCTAAAATTTCCAAATGTCTCGTCTCTTACCAAGAAGTTCCAGTCCTTTGACTTCTATGACCCTATGGCTGTTACTGTATTGACTTATGGGGAGGCTGAGGCCCTTGCCACCGAGAATACCATGGTCGAGACTATGGTGTAGGAAGGCAGTGAGGCGAACGGTGGTGGCAGTATTGAAGAGAAGGGCCAATGAGATCTGCAGCTGACACTACAAGAAAAAAAATCATTTATGTTAGTTTAAAAATTAACGTAATGTCAGACAAATATAAATTGACATAAATAATATGCATTTATGTCAATTTGGCTTTGAAGGTAAATTTTTATTTCAATTTAAATAAAATTGACATAAAAACAAACCATTTATCTCATATTTATATATGGATGAGATAAATATACCCTTTGCAATTTTAGACTTTAAATAAAACTAGCATAAATGGAAAAAAAAAGAAGCGGGACTTGTTTTTTTCCACTCCAGCCCCAAATTTCGTTCGTCAAAATCTTTCCCCGCTCAAATCTACATCTCTCTCTCTCTCTCTCTCCGCTCTAGAGAGATCACGTAGATTTCTAGGGTACCAGCGAGGCTCCACCACAACATAGGTACAAAAGATCGCATTTTGTCTTAAATTTCTAGGTTTCCCAGATTGAGTTATAAATTATGTTTGATTTGTTCTTGATTTTGTTATTATTTTTGGATTTGAATCTATCTACATATACAAATTAGCCAAATTTGTTTATATATATGGATTTGCGAGTATTTTTTTTGTCTAGATTACGATTTGCTGATATGATTTGGTTTGTGTATGCGTGTGTTTGTGCGTTGGAATAACTATTATTGTTTTGGATCAGGCCATGTGGTTAATAATGAAACTCCGATCCCAAGTGATCCTATGCAATGATCTTGGGACTTGTATACCTCTCTGTGTACTTGCATTCCTTCTCAATGTATGTACATACTCTGCTTAGAATTCACATACTCCGCGTAATGTGCATCCTTCAGTATAAGTGGTCAAATGCACATGATATATTAAATCTTCAGTATAAGTGGTCTCACAAACATAATATATTGAACAATTTAATGTGAATTCTTAAGAGAAATTGAAAAATCACCCAAACATTTGTAACGAACTTATATTAGAATGCGTCAACTTTATTTTCTTCAGACCTTCGAATAGATGTGGAGCAAGTAGAATATAATAGAATGTCTCAACTTTATTTTGTGGTTACTCAATGGCACATCCCTTATTAGTCCTAACATTATCATAATATGCTACAGTTAAAGATGTGATCCCCTTTTTGAACTCAAAAAATCCAAAATAGATATTTCGTCCTTGAAAACACTTACCAAATAGAACAAAAATACCTACGCATTGTTGATATGGATTTGCAAGAGTTTGTGTATATATATGGATTCAATTTGTGTATATGGGTTTGGGTGTGTGTGCGATTTATGTATATGCAATTTGTTCTTGATTTGTTTGTGTACGATTTGTGTATATGCAATTTGTTCTTGATTTGTGTATATGTGTTTGTAATAATTCTGTTTGAAAACCTTATCGATTTCTCTTCCTTTTCATTTTGTTCCGCTCCCGCTTCTATTTATCTCTCGTCTCTTATCAAACTCGCCACTGGGATGACTTCCCGCTTCTCCTGTTTTCTACTCTGGTCCAATTTGTACGTAGATAATTTGGGTCTGTTGCTTTACCAAATGTTTTTTATTTGCATTAGTAAATAGTTATGTTTGTGACAAGCATTGTTCTGAACTTTATTTGTTTAGATTTATTACAACTATTAACAATAATACTCTTTAAAGAATGGTATCTATTATAAATTCAGTTTATATATTGTCATTTTATTTTGAAAATACAGATATTAAAGAAATTGTTGAATGTCATTAGTTTCAAGTGTAATTTCATTTTCTTTTCAGTTTACATGTTCAATGTGGTAGGGTCATTCGAAGAAAAGCCCCTCGACAACTTTTTGGTTAATATATAGTCAAAACATTTTTTTCTCTTATCCTAAACTTTAAGAAAAAATTACCAAAAAAGTAGACATGGGAGTTTTTTCAAATTTCAAAAATAAGGTGGACTAAATGTAAAATATACTTAGCTCTTAGGCACTAAACATTAATTATCCTGCTTGACTTAAAATATTTAAGTTAAATGTAAAATATCTAGTTTTTTTACGTAATACAAAATTTTATGCTTAATGTATAATATTTAGATGTTTAGAAATGTAGGTTCAGTTTATTTAGTACTTATTACTTGAATTTTGGTTAAGATTTTTAGTTCCGAATACGTAATTGGGCAGTATCGCGCTTGTGTCCTTTCATATTTGAGTTTTGAGAGTGTGCTTTTTATTCAACCGGAGAAACTAATTTAATTAAATCCAATTTTCAAATATCCAAATTTAAACACACACGAAAGTCATACATCTAAAGGTGATTGCTTCGAGATTCAACATATTCATATCAAGCAAAGATCAATCACACACAGCAAAATAGAAATATCTCCCAAAAGGGCAAACCTTTTTATTTCATTATGGTTTGTAAAAACTTACATACATAAAGAAATACGGTTCGACAAGTGAAAACCCTCAGGCACCGGTTCGTTGTTGTAATACCCCGTAATTTTATTGATTGTTATTTAATGGATTAATTGAATTAAATGAGAATTAATTTGGAAATTAATCCGGAGGTAAATACTAGCGGGATGTGAATTTATATTTGTTTATGATGTTAAAATATAACATTACTGAGAGTATACGGCAATATATGAGTATTGAAAATATTAAAATTATCGCGAGGCAGAAATACGATAATTTGGGAAATTAAGTTGGGACGCGCATGTCAATCGCGTTAGGAATGAATTTAATTAGATTAAAAAAATATTTTATATTTTATCAACCGAATGGTCATTTTGAGTGCGCCAACATGTCCAGAAGGGTCGAGATAGTCAGAAAACACTAACCGGGGGTTTAGTTTGGGTCCCAGGACATTTTTAGGCCAAACCGGCAACCCAGAAGGGTATTTTGGTAATTTTAAAAATTGAGGAGTTAAGACCCAAGGATTTTAGTGGTTATTTATTAATAATTAGTAAGGCCATTAGGGACATTACCAGCCAAAAAGCAAGAGAGTGGGTTACGGGAGTTTGAGAGAAGTTACAAGAGGTTCCAAACCAAAACACCACCATCATTTTGGAAGGAATTGTGACCGGAAAGAAGAGAGAACCAACCCTCGATCATCAACAACGATTTAGAACAACAAACCTAAGGCAAGTGATTTTATGTTATTAATTTCAATGAATATTTCCTCCATGTTTAGTGTAGAAACTATATATACCTTGAAAGTTTGATGAAAACCCAATGGAATTATTGTGGAACTCAAAATTTGGATAGGGAGTGCATGTAGAATGGATATGAACGAATTCAATACCCAAATTATAACTTTTGATGATTTGAAAACGGATTAATAAGGAGTCTTTGTATCCAATTAAATTCTGGTTCATGTTCATAGGGTTTGGGACAAGATTTGGGGATTTATGGTTATTATATTTTATTGATTAGTAAGATTTGACCCCAAATTTATGTTAAAAAGTGACCTAGGGTGACTTAGGGTAGTTTAAAAACATTAAAACTTAATTGGTACGAACTTAGGATGGATTTAGAGAAGAGAAAATGGGGAAAAACGAAGTTAGGAGGAATTCTGGGCATTCTCGGAATTTTCGTTAGAAGACCAACCCAGGTCGTTCGAACGACCTCGTTCGAACGAGCTTCTAACGAGATTCCAGTAGCCCTTCTAACGAGTTGATAGTTCATTCGAAGCCTTTCGTTCGAATGACACTCGTTCGAACGACCTCGTTCGAACGATATTTCATTGACTTCTAACGAGGTTACAGAATAATCTTTTTCGGCCTGAGTTTAGTTTCGAACTTTCCGTAGGCTTCTTTAATTGAGTGTTATTCTTCCCTTGTTGATTAGTGGGTATATTTGTGAGATTGGAGTACGTTGAGGATTAAAACTTGGAATTATATAAAAGACCTGGTGACTTCTATGGGTTAGGTTGTAAGTACTTGAATTTGTGACGTGAAAAGTGTTGACGATTTCTATTGTATATTATCCGGGGACTTGTAAATGTATAACATTTAATAACGGTATAGGAATGGAAAATATACCTCTATTAATATTATAAGATATCTAAGATGTGTGAATGATTAGTATATGGATTTATATGTGTATGACATACCTACCATACTTTCTATCACGGGAGGTCGGCTTTCGAATAGGGCCATCTAATCTTTGTGTGCCTACGGGGGATTTTAAATTGGTACCTCTAGGACATAGGTCTATGAATGACTTATGGGTGGATTAATAAGTCAGCTGACCATGGGAGCGTAGGTATGTGCGTGATCCATGGGTATGTGAACTATGTTCGCCTCCATTATGTGTGATTGTTGCTTATTGAAACGGTTCCTAAGAGATTTGGAATACGTGGTCCTTATGTACGTGATGTACCGGGATTCGATAGCAGAGTATGTGTGCACCGCAGCTTAGCCTAGGGGTGCCATTATTGTATATTTATGATGAGATTAATATATTGATAATTGAAACGAACTGTTTATTAAAGTGTAAGTGTGAATAATTGTAACATTTTTAGTAGAGTTAAAAATGGGAAATTCTTAGTATTTATTATAATTAATTCTGAGGAATAAAAAGTAAGACTCTCAGTTTATATTAAGACATCGGAAATTGAACTTTGATTTGTAAAGTAAAGTCAGGTGATGGATTGTACTAGTTAGATAGTGGAATAACTAGAACGGGTACGGGTACGTTAGGAGTGCACAATTAGTTGAGAGGTGAGAAACTCATGTGAGTGCACGCACTATCATGTATTTTATATTCACTGTTAATGATATTAAACACTTGCTATATTTTAAAATGCTTTCACAATCGGGCTCTGACCCGTTTGCGTTCAAATCTATTTTCTTGTAAAAACCTTTTAGGTGCCCAGCCACAAGGACACAAAGCTTAGGAGTTCCATTCCAGGGACGTCACTGACTAGGCCATCCAAATCTCGTTTAACTCTGTACTCGCATCTCATCTACCCCAACTTTCTATCAGCTATGATAGGAGGTTATTGCGGGCTATGGGCCCTACTCGCCTAGGAGACTTCGTCTTGCACAAGGATGCTCAGGTAATCATTTTTTAAACTACTTGTTCTGATTTTCCAAGTGTTATTTTGTCTCGTACAAAGTTCTATTTGTATGTCTTACACTCTCTTCTTGCCTTCTACCAACCAGTGGGTTCAGGAGAATATCCCGATCGTTAAACATGCAATGAGGTTATAAAAGTCAAGAATAACTGAGGAAGGAGATGAAGTAGAAGGACCTAAGCCACTAGAAAAGGTTGATGAGCTTGAGAAAAAGAGGATGGATGAGCTAAAAATAGAATGGAAGGGTCATGAGGCCTAACTCAAAGATCTATAATTAAATCACAAGGTCGATCTTGAGGAGGCCAAGAAGAAGGCTGTTAAAGATTTAAAAGCTTTTGAAGAGTTCTACAACTATGGTTTTAATATATAGAGGGGGGAGGACGACTTGCCATTGGTCCCTTCTAAAATTTCCAAATGTCTCGTCTCTTACCAAGAAGTTCCAGTCCTTTGACTTCTATGACCCTATGGCTGTTACTGCATTGACTTATGGGGAGGCTGAGGCCCTTGCCACCGAGAATACCATGGTCGAGACTATGGTGTAGGAAGGCAGTGAGGCGAACGGTGGTGGCAGTATTGAAGAGAAGGGCCAATGAGATCTGCAGCTGACACTACAAGAAAAAGCATCATTTATGTTAGTTTAAAAATTAACGTAATGTCAGACAAATATAAATTGACATAAATAATATGCATTTATGTCAATTTGGCTTTGAAGGTAAATTTTTATTTCAATTTAAATAAAATTGACATAAAAACAAACCATTTATCTCATATTTATATATGGATGAGATAAATATACCCTTTGCAATTTTAGACTTTAACTAAAAACTAGCATAAATGGAAAAAAATGAAGCGGGACTTGTTCTTTTCCACTCCCGCCCCAAATTTCGTTCGTCAAAATCTTTCCCCGCTCAAAGCTACATCTCTCTCTCTCTCTCTCTCTCCGCTCTAGAGAGATCACATAGATTTCTAGGGTACCAGCGAGGCTCCACCACAACATAGGTACAAAAGATCGCATTTTGTCTTAAATTTCTAGGGTTCCCAGATTGAGTTCTAAATTATGTTTGATTTGTTCTTGATTTTGTTATTATTTTTGGATTTGAATCTATCTACATAAACTAATTAGTCAAATTTGTTTATATATATGGATTTGCGAGTATTTTTTTGTCTAGATTACGATTTGTTGATTTGATTTGGTTTGTGTATGCGTGTGTTTGTGCGTTGGAATAACTATTATTGTTATGGCTCATGCCATGTGGTTAATAATGAAACTCCGATCCCAAGTGATCCTATGCAATGGTCTTGGGACTTGTATACCTCTCTGTGTACTTGCATTCCTTCTCAATGTATGTACATACTCTGCTTAGAATGCACATACTCCGCGTAATGTGCATCCTTCAGTATAAGTGGTCAAATGCACATGACATATTAAATCTTCAGTATAAGTGGTCTCACAAACATAATATATTGAACAATTTAATGTGAATTCTTAAGAGAATATGAAAAATCACCCAAACATTTGTAACGAACATATATTAGAATGCGTCAACTTTATTTTGTTCAGACCTTCGAATATATGTGGAGCAAGTAGAATATATTAGAATGTCTCAACTTTATTTTGTGTTTACTTAATGGCACATCTCTTATTAGTCCTAACATTATCATAATATGCTACGGTTAAAGATGTGATCCCCTTTTTGAACTCAAAAAATCCAAAATAGATATTTCGTCCTTGAAAACACTTACCAAATAGAACAAAAATACCTACGCATTGTTGATATGGGTTTGCAAGAGTTTGTGTATATATGTGGATTCAATTTGTCTATATGGGTTTGGGTGTGTGTGCGATTTATGTATATGCAATTTGTTCTTGATTTGTTTGTGTACGATTTGTGTATATGCGATTTGTTCTTGATTTGTGTATATGTGTTTGTAATAATTCTGTTTGAAAACCTTATCGATTTCTCTTCCTTTTCATTTTGTTCCGCTCCTGCTTCTATTTATCTCTCGTCTCTTATCAAACTCGCCACTGGGATGACTTCCCTCTTCTCCTGTTTTTTACTCTGGTCCAATCTGTACATAGATAATTTGGGTCTGTTGCTTTACCAAATGTTTTTTATTTGCATTAGTAAATAGTTATGTTTGTGACAAGCATTGTTCTGAACTTTATTTGTTTAGATTTATTACAACTATTAACAATAATACTCTTTAAAGAATGGTATCTATTATAAATTCAGTTTATATATTGTCATTTTATTTTGAAAATACAGATATTAAAGAAATTGTTGAATGTCATTAGTTTCAAGCGTAATTTCATTTTCTTTTCAGTTTACATGTTCAATGTGGTAGGGTCATTCGAAGAAAAGTCCCTCGACAACTTTTTGGTTAATATATAATCAAAATATTTTTTTCTCTTATCCTAAACGTTAAGAAAAAATTACCAAAAAAGTAGACATGGGAGTTTTTTCAAATTTCAAAAATAAGGTGGACTAAATGTAAAATATACTTAGCTCTTAGGCACTAAACATTAATTATCCTGCTTGACTTAAAATATTTAAGTTAAATGTAAAATATCTAGTTTTTTTACGTAATACAAAATTTTATGCTTAATGTATAATATTTAGATGTTTAGAAATGTAGGTTCAGTTTATTTAGTGCTTATTACTTGAATTTTGGTTAAGATTTTTAGTTTTGAATACGTAATTGGGCAGTATCGCGCTTGTGTCCTTTCATATTTGAGTTTTGAGAGTGTGTTTTTTATTCAACCGGAGAAACTAATTTAATTAAATCCAATTTTCAAATATCCAGATTTAAACACACACGAAAGTCATGCATCTAAAGGTGATTGCTTCGATATTCAACATATTCACATCAAGCAAAGATCAATCACACACAGCAAAATAAGAAAAATCTCCCAAAAGGGCAAACCTTTTTATTTCGTTATGGTTTGTAAACACTTACATACATAAAGAAATATGGTTCGACAAGTGAAAATCCTCAGGCACCGGTTCGTTGTTGTAATACCCCGTAATTTTATTGATTTTTATTTAATGGATTAATTGAATTAAATGAGAATTAATTTGGAAATTAATCTGGATGTAAATACTAACGGGACGTGAATTGATATTTGTTTATGATGTTAAAATAAAACATTACTGAGAGAACACGAAATTAAATGAGTATTGAAAATATTAAAATTATCGCGAGGCAGAAATACGATAATTTGGGAAATTAAGTTGGGACGCGCGTGTCAATCGCGTTAGGAATGAATTTAATTAGATTAAAAAAATATTTTATATTTTATCAACCGAATGGTCATTTTGAGTACGCTAACATGTCCAGAAGGGTCGAGATAGTCATAAAACACTAGCCGGGGGTTTAATTTGGGTCCCGGGACATTTTTAGGCCAAACCGACAACCCAGAAGGGTATTTTGGTAATTTTAAAAATAGAGGAGTTAAGACCCACGAATTTTAGTGGTTATTTATTAATAATTAGTAAGGCCATTAGGGACATTACCAGCCAAAAATCAAGCGAGTGGGGTACGGGAGTTTGAGAGAAGTTACAAGAGGTTCCAAACCAAAACCACCACCATCATTTTGGAAGGAATTGTGACCGGAAAGAAGAGAGAATCAACCCTCGATCATCAACAACGATTCAGAACAACAAACGTAAGGCAAGTGATTTGATGTTATTAATTTCAATGAATATTTCCTCCATGTTTAGTGTTGAAACTATATATACCTTGAAAGTTTGATGAAAACCCAATGGAATTATTGTGGAACTCAAAATTTGGATAGGGATTGCATGTAGAATGGATATGAACGAATTCAATACCCAAATTATAACTTTTGATGATTTGAAAACGGATTAATAAGGAGTCTTTGTATCCAATTAAATTATGGTTCATGTTCATAGGGTTTGGGACAAGATTTGGGGATTTATGGTTATTATATTTTATTGATTAGTAAGATTTGACCCCAAATTTATGTTAAGAAGTGACCTAGGGTGACTTAGGGTAGTTTAAAAACATTAAAACTTAACTGGTACGAACTTAGGATGGATTTAGAGAAGAGAAAATGGGGAAAAACGAAGTTAGGAGGAATTCTGGGCATTCTCGGAATTTTCGTTAGAAGACCAACCCAGGTCGTTCGAACGACCTCGTTCGAACGACCTTCTAACGAGATTCCAGTAGCCCTTCTAACGAGTTGATAGTTCGTTCGAAGCCTTTCATTGGAATGACACTCGTTCGAACGACCTTATTCAAACGAGATTTCAGTGACTTCTAAGGAGGTTACAGAATGATCTTTTTCGGCCTGAGTTTAGTTTCGAACTTTCCGTAGGCTTCTTTAATTGAGTGTTATTCTTCCCTTGTTGATTAGTGGGTATATTTGTGAGATTGGAGTACGTTGAGGATTAAAACTTGGAATTATATAAAAGACCTGGTGACTTCTATGGGTTAGGTTGTATGTACTTGAATTTGTGACGTGAAAAGTGTTGACGATTTCTATTGTATATTATCCGGGGACTTGTAAATGTATAACATTTAATTACGGTATTGGAATGGAAAATATACCTCTATTAATATTATAAGATATCTAAGATGTGTGAATGATTAGTATATGGATTTATATGTGTATGACATACCTACCATACTTTCTATCACGGGAGGTCGGCTTTCGAATAGGGCCATCTAATCTTTGTGTGCCTACGGGGGGATTTAGATTGGTACCTCTAGGACATAGGTCTATGAATGACTTATTGGTGGATTAATAAGTCAGCTGACCATGGGAGCGTAGGTATGTGCGTGACCCATGGGTATGTGAACTATGTTCGCCTCCATTATGTGTGATTGTTGCTTATTGAAACGGTTCCTAAGAGATTTGGAATACGTGGTCCTTATGTACGTGATGTACCGGGATTCGATAGCAGAGGCAGCTTAGCTTAGGGGTGCCATTATTGTATATTTATGATGAGATTAATATACTGATAATTGAAACGGACTGTTTATTAAAGTGTATGTGTGAATAATTGTAACGTTTTTAGTAGAGTTAAAAATGGGAAATTCTTAGTATTTATTATAACTAATTCTGAGGAATAAAAAGTAAGACTCTCAGTTTATATTAAGACATCGGGAATTGAACTTTGAATTGTAAAGTAAAGTCAGGTGATGGATTGTACTAGTTAGATAGTGGAATAACTAGAACGGGTACGGGTACGTTAGGAGTGCACAATTAGTTGAGAGGTGAGAAACTCATGTGAATGCACGCACTATCATGTATTTTATATTCACTGTTAATGATATTAAACACTTGCTATATTTTAAACTGCTTTCACAATCGGGCTATTACCCGTTTGCGTTCAAATCTATTTTCTTGTAAAAACCTTTTAGGTGCCTAGCCACAAGGACACAAAGCTTAGGAGTTCCATTTCAGTGACGTGATGTAGCAGCTGTGGAAGTTACAGGACCTCGATAGTAGACGCCTCCACTTTCTGCTTTGACTCCATTTTAGATTTATTCATTTGTAGGGCATGTCGCCCCTTTTCTTTTAGAGTCAGATTATAAACTCAGTTCTAATTCAGTTGTGAATTTAATTAATTAGTGATTCAGACTTGTATTTATTTTATTCAGTATTCAGATTATTTCCGAGGAGTGTTCCTCCAGATTTATTTATTTCCCATCATTATTTTATTGTGACTGTGATGTGATTGTGGTATCATTATTTCCTAGTTTACATTGGTTGTATGTTAATCTAATTTATTTAAAATTGACAACTCACTTTTTAAATATTAGGTGGCTAGTAATTGTTTAACAAATGTTTTCGACAGTGATGCTACGAACTGAACCAACTTGACATTTTGTATTAATTTGAATAAAGGAGTAGATACCCGGTATTTAATTATACGGGGTGTCACAGTTGTCGTCAACAAGATCTCCCTCAATACGCTCCAAGTTCAGCAGTGTAGAGAACCCTCTTCTCCACACAAGATGCTCCATGAATTGGTATTTAGGGTTTAGATTGATCCACACAAAGAGAATGATGTTTTTTTGAATCTCAAAGTGTTTGGGATTGAAAACAAACTATGAAGACTTGGAGTATTGTGTCGTGGAAGAGATCCCTCAAAGTCTTAAACAAAACAAACTCCGAAGTAGGAATTTATAGAAGAGAACAAAATCTAATGCGCCAATTTTTCTGAGCCCGTCTATCCGGTCCGAAAAGGATCATTTGGATCGGTCCGATCATCCGAATCGGTTTGATTTTCTTCTTAAAAGGATTGGTCCGGACAGATGACTATTCCTGTATAAAATAACCAACCGGATAGTTTCATTTTTCTTGAGCTCTAGATCGGTTCGATCAGAAGGCATTTTCTGAATAAAAAAGATACCCGGATCAGTTCGATTATCTCCAGATCTGGATCGGTTCGGTCTTCCAATCTTTATAGAATCCTGTATACCATGACACGATGAAAACCACTACGCACGATGTTGAAGACGATGACCATGACACACGGTGTTGATGAAGATGGGTGCGTGAAACAATGCTGAATTCAAATTGAGGCTGTCGAAATGTGATCATGCTGAGACGAGTTGACTGTAGCGGTATACGATATATATTTTAGAATCTAGGGTAAATCTGAAATGCCTAGATACTAACCCGGATATTCATGAAACATTTCCTTACAAATCTCCCCATATGTCTATGCCGGTACATATATAAAAAAATCCGAATTATGTTCCCCCCCCCCCCCCAAAAAAAAAACAAATGTCATACAAAGTAATATCCCCATTAAACCCAAAAACTGAAAATACTAAATGGATGACATGTCTTCAATCATCTTCAAATTTTCAAAACTCTTCAAACTTTCTTTCTTTGTCCTCATCAGGGTGTACAAACAGAATCTTCAATTTTTGTACCTACACACATGAGGCAAGTGTAACACCCCGCGCCCTCGAAAAGAGACACACGACATGCTACTACGATAAAACTAAACTAAAACCATGAACAAAAGTATAGAGCATCTAAATGTCCCCAATTTAAATACAAAAAATTCATAATTCTTCTATTTCCACAATAATGATTACAATAAAGTCTCTAAAAAAAAATACCCATGTCTCCAACTAAAATTACACCACTAGTTTCTGCATACAAAAAAATAAATCTTCCAAGCCATGATCTAAAATATTTCTCCAAAATAGCCCATAGCGTCCCAATCCACGCTAACCTGCCAACTAAAAGAAAATACAGGAAAGTACACAATATGACAGGAATATATGCTCAGAAATAATTAGCACGGTGAATAAATAACAACAATATGAACCGCATATACAAATCAAATGTAATACTCCAACATTATATCAATATTAATTTCTCAACAACACATCAATGGGTTACCAGGCCTCACCTCACCGCACCGCGCCTATGCATTCTTAAGCATAACCGGATTTTGGACTATTGGTGGGTTCCCATTGTTCGTGCCATATTAAAATCTCATGGCACGATGCTCAAATCACAATATAATATATCACAATGAATCAATATCAAGATTCCAACAATTTTTATAATTCAAATGAATATCATAATTCAATATGAGTGCAATCGACACAAAAAAATAAACGGAATACTCTCGAGAGAATTTATGAGCATATTATGTAAGTCCCTTACCTTAAAATCATCACAAAATTTCATCCTCAAAATATAAACACACCATCACGCTCTTCTCGCGAAAATAATCAAGTCTCGTCCTAGCTCAAACTCGAGAAAACATCAAATAAGCCTTCTAATCTAAGGTTGAAATCTTGAATAAGTTTGGGGCTATGGTTTGTAGATGAAAGGGAGTAATTTTGTAGAGGTCTTCTGGTTGAAAAGTTTGAGAAAAAGTGATTTGAAAAGCCAACCAACGAATTTGTTGATATATAAAGGATTAAGAGTTTGATTAAGAAAAGAGTTTTAATCAGATACAAACACTAAAAAAATTATTCCAGACAATCGGACCGTTGAAATTGGATGAAATTTAGGAAAATATTAGTTGAAGATGAGAGGAAGCTGCCCAAACAATTTCAGCTTGATCGGATGGTCCAATATTTTTAAATATTTTATTTTGTAGAGAGTTTTATATTTTGAGGACTCTTAGAGAGTTTTATGTTTTGAGGACTCTTCTATATAATAAAAATTCAATTAAAACTCCATTTTAATTCTGATTCCAATTTCGCTTGAAAATTCATTTTTAAAATATAAAAACCAACATTTTAATTTATAAAATTTATAAAATCCAAAATTTTCATTTTTCTTCGATTTCCAAAATTAATTTAAAAATTCCGATTTAAAAAATTCGGGTTGTTATAGCAAGAAACGGATACCTGTGATGTGCACCAGTTTGATATAAAATTATAAGAAAAATGAAATATCAAATTAATCTCAAATCATAAGAAAATTAAACTATTTCTCCCCCATAATTCGTTCTCCCCTTTTTTATAATGTCCCCAAATAGACTAAAAGAAGAACATAAATAAATGTAAATGGAGATTATCATAAGTAGAACCACTTTCTCTTTTCGAATTTTTAAAATTTTGCTTACAAAATATACAACAAAGAATCACACCATGAAAGAACAATAAAATAACCAAGTTGATGATAGAGAAACTATATGGTTATGAACAGATTCGACAGGAAAATCAACACATATGACCATAACATATGTGCATAATGAATGTTGGATATTCCTAACGAATGAACTCAACATCTTCCCTAGGTGTAAAAATTTTGGAATTAAAAGAAAGTAACTCAATCAAATCAGCAAATCAAAGCTCAAAGTGATTTCCACACTAATAACATCCAAAACATTTGAAACGCGTTTTCATGACTTTTAAGGACGTGGAAACCCATTTTTTCATTTCTTTCCATCCAAACTCCCTCAGAAATCGTTAAACATTATATTTTTGTTTTGAGGTGATGAAACTAAAATCTATTGGCCCATTTGATTTGTCATAGTTTTCTTTTTATTGCCACTTAATTTTTTGAGCTCTTTTTTCAAACAACGAATTTACGACGAGTAAATTTTGAACTCTCGCAACCATTTCCCATGATTCACTCATCATATTTTGTTTCAATAAAATCCTCACGGTAAATGGTTTTTACATGCACTACTATCTTGTCAAGTTTTATCGCATTTTGGTCGTTGTATATACAAGATTGAGATGGGAACACTTAAGCCAATATGTGAAAAACAGGTATAATATTCAAATAATTTTGTGCATATGTGCAATAAAGGAGATAAGGAGACAAACATGTATAAGATATCACTAATCACATCTCAAAGACTCCAATCAATGTAAATCACATGGATGAAATGATGTAGCATCTCAAATCACTATCAAACAGTCACGTGGAATATGAAATTAAGTTGTGATTATGGCTATCTTAAATGTTCATTCACAAATGGTGTAAACAAAATACAAAACTTTTTTTTGTGTGTTTCTCAACAAATTTATAAAATGAAAATCTTTTAGAATTTTCCAATTTTTCAAAAAAAAAATCAAACAAATAAAGATACACATGATACAATCTAGAGATAGGGATAAGAGGATATGAACATGAAAAATGCATCCTACTCTAGACATTGTGATCACCGCTCTGTCAATTGTGAAAATACCTAAAGATATCCTAAGACTCTTGAATTTAAGATCATCTAAAGGATTAATAAAAATATTGACTAACTGAAGGTCGGTAGATACAAAACTCAAGGATACGACCTTTTCTTCTACAAACTCACGTATAAATTACTCTCATATCCTAATGTGTTTTGTGCGCGAGTGCTTGATAGGATTGAGGGATATGTGTATCGTCCTCCTGTTATCACATGAAATGGTCATGGCGTCCTGTGATATCCCATAATCCTCCAGCATCTTCTTCATCCACAGAAGTTGCGTGCAACAACTCCCGACGGCTATGTACTCTGCCTCCATAGTGGACAAAGAGATGGAGTTTTGCTTCTTGCTCAACCAAGAGACAAGAGCAGAACCAAAGAATAAACACCCACCAAAAGTGCTCCTACACCCATCTGCATCCTTGGACCAATTGTCATCCGAATAGGTGAATAATTGGTCATTGGTATCAAAGGAATACCAAATGCCATAGGAAAGAGTCCCACTCACGTATTGATAATAAGTTTTAGAGCGAGTAAGTGTGACTCTTTGGTAGATGCCTGATATCACGCACAAACTCTAAAACTAAAGGTGATGTCAGGACGACTAGCAGTCAGATAGAGAAGACTGCCTATCATACTCCGATACCAGGTTTTCTCAATGTCCTTGCCTGAAGTGTCCTTACTAAGCTTCATAGATGTACTCATAGGTGTATGTGCGTGCTTAGCGGAGTATAAATCAAATTTCTTCATGAGGTCTCTAGCATACTTGGAATAGGAGAAGAACATCCCATCCTCTAACTGACAAACCTCGAGACCAAGGAAGAATGTAAGCTCACCAACCATACTCATCTCAAATTCACTCTTCATCTCCTCATCAAGGCTGTGAGCATGCTGGGAGAACGTGGATCCAAAGACTATGTCGTCCACATAGACCTAGGCAACTAAAATAGCACCATCACCTCTCTTAGTAAACAGCGTCTGATTAACTCCCCATCTCTTGAAGCCACGGGCTAAGAGATAGGAAGTAAGCCTATCGTACTAAGCCCAGGGTGCTTTCTTCAAACCATACAAGTCCTTTCTCAGATAATAGACTTGTCCTCGATGCTTAGGGTCTTTAAACCATTTTGGTCGTTCCACGTATACTTCATTCTGTAGAATGCCATTCAAAAAGTCACTCTTAACATCCATTTGATATAACTTGAAGCTCAGATGACATGCGATGATGAGTAATAAGCGGACGGACTCAATCCTAGAAATAAGAGCAAATGTCTCCTCAAAGTCCACACCCTCAATCTTAGTGTAGCCTTGAGCGACCAACCTAGCCTTGTTACGGATAATCGTACTATTTTCATCAATTTTATTCTTAAAAATCCACTTGGTACCAATCACGTTAATCTTGGGTGTGTGAGGTACAAGGGGATCATTACCAGAAAAGTCTTCATCCTCATACAAACAACTGAGGTCAACTAATATCGGAGGTTCATCATCTTACATGGTGACGTTAATTGGCTCCATAAACTTAGAATTGCTCAGGTTAAATGCTCGATATGCTCTACTATCCGATGAATATCCTAACAGTATTCCTTCGTCGCTTTGGGAGTCAAACTTTCCTAAGTGCTCTCTATCGCATAGGATGTAGCATTTACTCCCCAAAACGCGGAAATATGCTAGGTTGGTTTTGTTTTAAGTCCATAATTCATAAGGCGTCTGAAGTGTGTGTGGATGCAAGTAAACAATATTCACTGTATGGCATGCAGTAGACATGGCCTCTGTCCAAAATCTCCTAGAAAATTTATGACCAAGAAGCATATATCTATCCATCTCCTAAATCATTTTATTCTTCCTCTTAACGATCCCATTTTGCTAAGGGGGTCTTTATAGCCGAAAACTCATATTTGATTCCAAGGCTATCACAGTAAAGATCTACTTTAAGCTCTGTAAATTTAGCATCATTGTTACTACGCATTCTATTAATAGTGACACCGTGTTAGTTTTGCAGGACACGACACTTGGTCATTAGGAACTCTACAACATCTGATTTCTCCCTCAGAAAACCTACGATGGAGTATCTGGAGAAATTGTCCACCATTACGAGGATATAACTCTTACCACTTAGACTTTCTGTACGAGTAGGACCCATAAGATCCATGTGAATTAACTCAAGTACATTGGACGTAGTAATGGACTTCAACTTCCTGTGGGGGCTACAAATTTGCTTTCCCAACTAACAGGGTCCACAAACTGTGGAAGGTGGTCTTCCAAGAGATGGTAAGCCACGTACTAGGTCCTTTTTTACTAATCGATCTAAATCTCTAACGTTCACATGACCTAGAAGTTGATGCCACAGATCCATAGGAGTGATCATGGCGTTGTTCCAGACAAATGAGGACTTTAGCATTATCCCATAGCAATTATCTTCTATCCTCACCCCTTGCAATATAAGTTTACCGACTTGATCATAAACATTACAAGCATCCCGATCAAACTTAACTTCAAAGTCAGCACCGCACAGTTGGCTGATGCTGAGAAGGTTTGCCTTCAAACCTTTTATGTATAACACATTCTTTTGCTTATGAAATCCTGATATCTCTATAGTACCTCGTCCTATAATGCTAGACCTACTCCCATCACTAAAAGTGACTTTACCTTCCTTGCGATCCACTATGGAGGTAAAAAATGAGACGTCAGTAGTCATGTGTCTAGAACACCCACTGTCAAAATACCAATGTGAGGTATTCTGAGCTTTCAGAGCAATATGAGAAATAAGAGCTTTATTCTCATTTTTAGGTACCCAAGTGGAGGTAACCTTTTATTTGCCCTTGCTATTAGTGGTTCTAGTCACAAAGTTGGTAGTATCCACAGACGGTCCAGATAATCATTGGAATTCTCTCATTAAACTCAGAGAAGCCACAATTAAAAACTCAACTTGCTCTTTTAGTCTCGTGAGATTATTCATGGGGTGTGATGGAGCATAAGTATGTATTTTTTACCCAAACTATAGAAAAACTCTCTTAGGTGTCCTTTCCTCTTATAATAAGTACAAAAGTACACAGTCTGAGGCCTACCATGCTTTGTTATTCTTGGCCGAACAACTTTCTTGGATTTTAGTGGATGACCATATGGATTCATTTACTAGTCCAGGTGAAATTTGTGAAGTGGATGCCCCATCAAAACTAATTCCAGGCCTCTCACCCAATCCTAATGGAGGGGCGAGGAGCATATTTCTCATATTTACAGATCTATCCTCAATTTGAACCTTGACTTCCCATGCTCTTTCAAGATCGTGAGTGAGCTGGGCAACAAGGGCTTCCATAATCTTATGAGCCTCTTCGGATCCACAAAGGTCTCTCGTCAGATTATCCACTTACTTTGTCAAGTCCCCTATGACTTTCTCAAAACACTTCTTTTTCTCTCGAAATAAACTCTCTCTCTCCAAACAGGCTCTATATCCCTATCTGTAAACACACACACTCTCTCTCTCTTAAAGTGGTGAACAAGGAGGACTCACTCTCTGTCATCTCTCCTAACTCTTTCTCTAACGCTGCAATCCTAAGAACTAAATCTATATTATGCTTTTTGGTTTTAAATGAAGCAACTAATAAATCAGCATAGGCGCGACGAAGGTCGCTCTTGCTCTCACTCCCTGCATCCTCTCTCTCACTCTCAGTGTCAAGGTCTCCATGTGAAGAGGCATCCTCATCGTTGTGAGGTGCATCAAAATCTCTCACGTGGCTAGCCATGAATGCGGTGAAGTTGCACTTATACGGTGATTCTTCTCTTGAATCCACCAACTCGACATCGCTTTCTTCACTCAGGGTAGCATTAAGAACAACTTTGCCTTTTTCTTTAGGTAGTCTGTTTAGCCTTATAGCACACTCACAAGCTCTATGACCCTTACCGTCACACTCATAGCATCTCTCATCATTCTCTTTGGTGTGACTTTCTTTTCTTTTTCAAAATTCTTCACATATTTATTTTTCTCAAATTTCTTTTTATCATTAACCTGGCCACTATTTTTCAACTTGAGAAATTTCTTAAAATTCTTTGCAAACAAATCCAAATCATCTAAATCGAAATCAGAATCTGACATATTTTCCTCACTTCATTTAGACGATTCTACCTTCCTCCTAGCTGACTCAAAATTCTTTTTGGCTTGGGCTTTAAGAGCAATCCCTTTATATTTTGCTTTAACAGCTTTAGGAAATATATCTATTTCGTAGGTTTAAAGATCACCTACTAATTCTTCTAATTTAAGAATGTTCAAATTTCCTATAGAATTTAACACAATGACTTTGGGGATAAACCGCTTAGGAAAAGAACACAGGATTTTCTTAACTACACGTACATTAGGAATAAGCTCACCAAGGTTGAAACTAGTGTTAACTATATCAGACAATCGTGCATAGAATTCATCAAAAACATTTAGCCTCAAGCATAGTTATAGTCTCAAACTGTGTAGTTAGGCTTTGCAGTTCTGATTCTTTAACCGTGTTCGTGCCTTCATGGGTAAGTTGAAGAACATCTTATGCTGCTTTAGACGTGGTACACATCATTATGCCTCAGAACTCGCCAGGAGTGACAGATCCAAAAATGGCACTAAGACCTTTAGAATTATACGTGGACCATTTGAATTCATCCTCGTCCATTGAGCCACAGATTTTAAAGTTGTCACATTTTCAACAGTGACGGTGGGAGGTGTCCACCTATTTTCAACAAGAATCCACACACGTTCATCAATGGCTTTAAGAGCGAATTTCATGCGGGCTTTCTAGTATGAATAATTAGACCCGTCAAAAACTGGAATTTTATTAAATGATTTTTCCATTTGAACAACCGCCTTATCAAGAAATAAATTTATAAAGAATTGATATTCTGAAGAAAAAAAACTTTGGAGAAAATTACATGGTGAAATTGGCTCTGATACCAATTTGACAGTGCACTTTTTATTCAACAGGAGAAACTAATTTAATTAAATCCAATTTTTGAATATTTAGATTTAAACACACACCAAAGTCATGAATATATAGGTGATTGATTCGACATTCAATATCTTCACATAAAGCAAAGATCAACCACACAAAGCAAAATAGGAAAAATATCCCAAAGTGACAAAACCTTTTTATTTCAATATGGTTTATAAACACTTATATACATAAAGAAATACAGTTTGATCGGCGAAGACCCTCAGGCACCGGTTCATTATCGTCAGTAAGAGCTCCCTCAAGATGCTCCAAGTTCAGCAGTGTAGAGAACCCTCTTCTCAACACAAGATGCTCCACGAATGGGTATTTAGGGTTTAGATTGATCCACACAAGAAGTACGATATTTTATGAATCTCAGAGTGTTTCGTATTAAAAACAAACTAGAAAACTTGGTGTATTAGGTCATGGAAGATATCCCTCAAAGTATTAAACAAAACAAACTCCGAAATAGGAATTTATAGAAGAGAACAAAATCTGATGCGCCGGATTTTTCTGAGCCCGTCGATTCGATCCAAAAAGGATCATCCGGATCGATCTAGTCATCCAGATCGGTTCGATTTTTCTTTTTTAATGGACCAGTCCGGATAGATGATTATTCCTATATAAAATAACCAACCGGATCGGTTCATTTTTCTTCAACTCTGGATCGGTTTGGTCAGAAGGCATTTTCTGAATAATAAAGATACCCGGATCGGTTCGATTATCTCTAGATTCAGATTAGTTCAGTCGTCTAATCTTTACAGAATTCTTTATACCATGGCATAATGAATACCACTATGCATGATATTGAAGACGATGACCATGACACACGATGTTGATGAAGATGGGTGCGTGAAACAATGTCGAATTCGAATTGAGGCTATCGAAATATGATCGTGCTGAGATGAGCTGACTGTAGCGGTATAAGACATATATTCTAGAATCTAGGATAAATCTAAAATGCCTAGATACTAACCCGGACATACATAAAACATGTTCTTACAAGTTTATTTTGAATTAGACTTCTCATGTTCGGGTTTCTTTCGTGTCGGACTCGTTAATTTTAACATGTTAAACAATTTTTGCCTGAGTTGTGAAAAAACTCACCCTTACAGTTCCGTCCATCCTGGATTAAAATCCTATATCCATCACTGTGTGTGTATTAGCCTTGATGTTCAGTGCTCTAAATTGCGATTAATTTGAGTGTGTGATGTTCTAGATTGCAATTATTTTCAGTGTGTATGTGTGTATTTGTGTATCAGGGTGGAATTGTGAGTTTATTTTTTTTGGACTCCATCGAAATGTTTCAATAACATTTGATTATTAGTTAGTACTTGGTTAAATTCCCCTCATTTGATTCTCATTTGAAATGGGGCCAGTGCATGTTTGTGGTACTATATTATCAAATTATGTGGTATTCTTTATGAAATTTCAATTTTTTAAAATATGATCAAACAAGTGTCTGTTAATAAAATCATTATATGGATTCTTGAATATTCTTATACACTCAATGACTATTGTGCTTTGTGATCCAGTGTTTTGTGATTATACATTTGGACTGTTGATTTCATCTTTTTGAACATTTTTAGCAAAGATGAGATAAATGGTATATATTTTATATTAGATTATATAAAAGTGTGATGTATATATCCCCATACTCTTCATTGTTTAACAAAGTGTGATATCAATCCAACTACATCTTGTATTTCATTGTAACGGATAATTCATTAAGAATTATTGTAAATCAAATGATTCATGAATGTCTTTCCACGATTAAAAGAGACATTTGATTTCGGGAAGATGAAACTTATTCGAAAAATTTACAACCATTTTAGTACCATATGATGGTCAGAGCATTTTCTTTAGCTCCAAATTTATGTTAATGTTTGCTTGTCTTAATGATTTCAATACCATGTGGTGTATTACGATATGTTAAAGTTTTCTTTTGAAGGTTCATTGTCTTGGTTAAATATGTATATCATATATTCGTTAATGCCTCACTTGTGTGCTTTCATTAATTTTTAGCATTGCTTGTCCCATGCTTATACTACGTGCTTTCATTAATTGCTTCATTATATTATAGGTATATAATCCCTAATGGTTGTTGCTGTTATGTATAATAAGTATAATAATTTTGTGAATTGAGGTTCTTCAATTTTTGGAATTGGTTTTGGTTGTATAGTGTTTGGGTGTTGTGTTAGTGTTCTTGAGTTGGTTAGTTATGGTTGATTCAGTTTTATTACTATTAGGTGTTGGTGTCTTTGGTAGTTGTTGTGATAATATTAGAGGGATATTATGCATCCGACGATATTTTCTAATGGTGTGAATGTATTATGTTGTATAATAGTGCATTGTTTTAACAATTACATATCTTTTATTTTTTATATCTCACTCGTTGTGGTTTACATACTTAGGCCAGAATGGACAGGTCTTGAATGAGCAAGGACAGATTATTAAAAGAATACATAGAAGGTGTTGATAATTTTCTTAGGGATGCTAAAAATGCCTGCTTGTACGAGAACTTCATATGATGACCTTGTAATCAATGTGAGAATATACCAAAAATGGGTGTTAAAGAAATCAGACAATATTTGTATAGTTTGGGTATCGATCCAAATTATACTATATAGAAATGGCACGGAGAGGAGGATCATCGTGAAACACTACCGGATATTAATATGGGTGATCCTATATGCGACGATATTAATATGGATACCATGGAGGATGTTGAAGAGTTGATTGACATGGTGGAGGCTATAAAAGAAGGCTTCACAGGATATGCAGAAATTTTTCAAAAGTTACTTGTAGATGCGAAGAAGCCATTGTATGAAAGATGTAAAAAGTATACAAAGTTATCCGTTATAATCAAACTGTTCAATCTTAAAGCGAAGAGTGGGATGTCCGATAAATACTTTTCAAATATGCTGTCAATCATTGCCGACATGCTTTCGGATAACAATGTATTGCTTTTATCTAATAATGAGGCAAGTTGCTTATCAATATTTGGAATGGACTTTTAGAAGATACACACATGCCCTAATAACTGTATACTCTATAGAAAAGAGTATAAAGAATCTATTGAATGCCCCACTTGTGGAACATTCAGGTTCAAACAGAAGAAGAATATGAAAGAACAAAAAAGGGATAAGGGGAAATAAGGTGTTACTGTGTAAGTTGTATGATACTTTTCACTCATTTCGAGATTTAAAAGGTAGTTTCAATATAAAGAGACCGCTAAGTCTCTGACATGGCATGCAAATAATAGAATTATTGATGGTTTGTTGCGTCACCCAGCAGACTCACCAATTTGGAAATTAGTGATGAAAAGTGGCCCGATTTTGTAGCAGAACCAAGAAGTCTTTGATTAGCACAATCTGCGAAATAAATTAATCCTCATAGTTCCCTTAGTAATAAGTACAGTTATTGGCCGGTCATGTTGAACACATATAACTTTGAACCGAAATTGTGTATAAAGTGAAAGTTTATAACGTTGAGTATGTTGATATCAGGTCCAAAATAACCAGGAAATATAAATTGATGTTTATTTGGATCCGTTAATAGAAAATCTAAATACCTTGTGGCATGAAGGAGTTAAATCCTATGACGCCTTTCGACAAGAATCTTTTACTTTGCGGTCAATAATATTATGGATAATTAATGATTTTCCAGCATATGGATATTTATCTGGAAGTGTTATTCATGGCTATAATGCTTTTCTAATATGTAGTGAAAAAATGTATTCCGCCAGATTACGGCTATGTGGAAAGTGCATTTATATGGGACATAGGAGATACCTTCCTTAAAACCATCCATTTCGAAGCCAGAAAAAGGATTTTAACGGTGAGCAAGAGTTCCAAGCCTCCCCTGAACCTTTAAGCGGTGATCAAATATTGATAAAAGTTGGGAGACTTAAGGTTTCATAGGCAAAGAAGGTAAAAAAGGCGAGGGAGGTTAATTTAAAGAAATCATTAAAGCATAAGATACCGAGGAGGGTAGCTAATGGGTTTGAAAAAGGTGGTCCTATTAATGATGGGGTTGAAAAATTTTGGGATAAGAAATCGATATTTTTTAACTTCCTTATTTGAAGGATTTGCCTATTCGACATAACTTAGATGTTATGCACATTGAAAAGAATGTTTGTGATAGTATTATTAAAACCTTGTTTAATATTCCAGGAAAAATGAAAGATGGGGTGAAGTGTCGACTCGACCTTGAAGAAATGGTCTTAAGAAGTGAGTTAGCACCACATGTTAATGACAAAAGGACATACCTACCGCCATCATGTTATACGTTATCGAGAGAGGAAAGAAAAATTTTCTGCCAAAATTTGCATGACCTTAAGGTCCCGAATGGGTACTCTTCTAATTTTAGAAGCCATGTCTCTGTGAAAGATTTGAAATTGTATGGGTTGAAGTCTCATGACTGCCATAATCTAATGCAACAACTTCTTCCAATTGTAATTCGATCGGCCTTGCCAAAACATGTGAGATATGCGATCATGAGAGTATGCTTTTTCTTAATGCCCTTTATGCCAAAGTAGCGAACTTGCAAAAACTAAAAGAAATTCAAAATAAAATTGTGATCACATTGTGTTTGTTGGAAAATACTTTCCACCATCTTTATTTGACGTTATGGTGCAAATAATAGTACATCTTGTGAGGGAGGTCAAACTTTGCATTCCTATTTTCTTTCGATGGATGTACCCAATTGAAAGGTTAATTCTATATACTTTACTATCATGTATTAATATAAGTAATTAAGTGCACTGATTTAGTTTTTTAAATGTGTTAGGTACATGAAAGTATTAAAGGGTCATGTGAGAAATCTTAATCGCCCAGAAGGTTGTATTTCTCAATGTTACGTAGCAGAAGAAGCTATTGAGTTTTCTTCCGAATTCTTATAGGAATTAGATTCAGTTAGAATTACAAAGATTAAAGATGATGATAAACCTATAGGATGTTCGGATGTCGTTGAAGTTGATTGCATGTCCTTGGAACAGGCACATCTTCATGTGTTACATAACACGAATGATGTTCAACCTTATATAGAGTATGCCTTTCCAAACTTCCCATTAATATGAATTTAGTTGCTCACATACTTATATCTAGATATATCAATAACTAAGTTGCGTTACTGTCACACCCCGCCTATTTCTGGCGTCGGTCGCCACCAAAACTAAGTCGGGCGTGAGTAAATAAAATACCATCCTTAGCATGTGACATATATGCGACATCAAATTTTAATCCACAATATAATTTATTTTAATCAAACCCAAATATGAAATAAAAGATCCATCACATGCTAACTCCAAAAGAAATCCATACTCCAATAATGATATAAATCAATCCAACTGAAACTTAAAACAACTTTGGAACCAAAAAGGCCCAATAACTCCAAAATAGTCTCATAAATAAAATGACTGAATGGAAAGAGAAAACCCAACTACTAAAACAGTAACATAAATCCAGCTGCACCTCCAAAAGATCTCCAATGAATCCTATGCAGCAACTCCCAAAAATCTTGAAAAAGATTAGTCAACGCATGTGTCAGAGCCAAAGCCCCGAGCATGTAAACCAGCTACTCTCCTCAAATAGGGTCCTTGAACCCAGACAATAGTGCTATATATATCGACTATAACAATAGAATCTTTTAATTACGAGATTAATAATCACCATAAATAAATTCACAATTACCCGCAAGGTTTTCATAAAAGCCACACCAATATGATTTTAATTAACCCACCTTCCCACAATGTTAAATTTAATTAATTTATCCGTGAAGAATATTACCATTACCCGTCCCCTTGTCAAGTCCGACGTCTGATCTGTTTTTATCCTGCGATCCTCGCGATATGACAAGGTTCCACACACGCACCCGTCCCCTTGTCAAGTCCGCCGTCTGGTCAATTTTTATTTTACGACCCTCGCGATATGACAAGGTTCCACATACGATACGACATAACTCGTCCTCTGACCCGTTCAAACTGTCGGCCCTAGACACATTATGTCGCCAATAAATTTTTAATATCCGTTTTAGTCCCGTGATATTAAATTTCACATTCCTTATTTTCATTAATCACGTTAATTTGCCCCACCCATAAAAGCGATGTGAAAATCCTCAAAATAACCTTTAGTGCCAACTAAGGGTTCCCCAAAACACAAGATCGTCCTATCCTAAGCAAAAAATGATTACAAAATTTCACTCCACCTAGATATCAATCCTAGGCTATCACAACAAAGGTATAATATAGAAAATCAGCCCCCACCCCAAATTATATAACCCGCATAGACGTACACTAAATAGTCCCATACCTAATTAGCATAAATCGTAATTAAGGACCACTTACTAGTCCTATACCTAACAAGTGTACTATAACAAGGGTGAAAACCAATTATCTACCATACCCAATCTTTCCGAAAATTATCACATTTCCATAGAGTAACACAATTCCAAATTATAATAACATTCATAATAATACTAAATTCCCATTTAAATAATTCAATTAAAAAAATTGGAAATCAAAGACACCTAAATATTATAATTTTCAGAATAATCGCTACATACAAGTCCTATCATGATCCTTATTTTCCAACACAAGAAATTAAATTAAACTAGGGTTTTCACATGAAATATCAAAATTTACTTTTAAAAGGGCTCCTCTACATGCACATGCCCATAGCAAAATCAACTACACCGACACAACCCAAAGAATACACAGTTATAAGTATTCGGTATCATTAATTTTTTTCATGTAAAACAACCCCGAAATTTATCTCTTCAATCTTTATATTCATATCTTATTTTAGAAAACATGAGTTTAATGGAGGCTACAATCAAGACACATAACACTAAAGGAAAAGAATAGGGTCAACATGCCTGTAATTAGTTCGATAGAAAAATCTTATTACGTGAATGTGTTCCTCTCGAAAAATGGGTCAAACCCCCTTCTTGAACCGACTCGGGACAGATTAGCCTAGGCCTTCAAAACTAAGCTTGAAAAGTTATTTTAATGGTGGCTAGGGTTTTGAGGTAGAAGAAGATGGTGAAAATAGAGTTTTCTGCTCTTAGGGTTTTCAGAAATGAGTGTTTAAAAATCTAGCCCCGTTTCTTTAATTATATATAAGAGAAAGAGTTTTAAAGTAAGTCAAATTCGTCCAAAAATGGATTGCAGCGCACGTTTTCTGAAGGCTTCGATTAATCGATGCCCAAGCATCGATCGATCGATCACCCCGAAAAACTGACAGTTTTTCTTAAAAATGCCATAAGGCAAAATATTATAAAATCAATATAAAATCCGTTTTAACTCCGATTTCAATTCCGCTTGAAGTTTTATTCTTCTAAAATCATAACCAACATATTTAGATAATAAAATTATTAAATTCAAAAATTTATTTTTTCTCGAAAATTCCAATTATTTAATAAAAATATAGTTAATAAAAACACGGGGTGTTACATACTTCCCCACTAGCAAAGAATTTCGTCCTCAAAATTAGACGAAGCATAGACATTAACGCATAAATCTCGCAAAAAGAAATGAGACCCACATAAGCCTACCCCACAAAATAACACCATTAGGCGCCCATACACCTAATCTACCCACATACAATATATATAAGTATCTAAGAAGGTATAACGTACCGCGATACTCCACTAGCCACTCAACCTATCCTGCTCTGACTGAACCTGAGGTACATAACACCTCCCAAAACTGAGATTGGTTGGTGCAGTGACCACCCCCTGTGCACCTGACGCTACCGGCACTGCTGGCGCTTCTTGAACACCGATCGCCGCCAATACTACTGGGGCTCCCCGCACCCCGGACCCTGCCGGCGCTGGAGGCCCTTGGCCTTGCTGGCCCTGCATAGCTTGACCCAGATGGTCCTCTCTTTTGAAACACCTATTCGCCTTGTGTCCCACTTTCCCACACATGAAACAAGTACCCTGAAAAGGCTCCGAATTCCCATTCCAATTTTGCTCCCCCTGACGACCCTGTCTCTGTTGGTCCTGATGAGAATTATTGTTCTGTTGCCCTTGGTTAGGCCTCTGCCTTTTCCATGCTTGGTCATTGCGACCCTTGTTGTCTCCTCCCTAACCCTCGGTCTCTTGCCTTCTTCCCAATTTCTTTTGATAGCTTATTTTCTCCTGCCAGTGTAACATTGCGACATCCACTACTTGGGCGTAAGCAGTGTATGCCGGATTTCCCAAAACCATCTGCCTAATGGGCTAGGACAACCCTTTGATGAAACACTCCATCTTTTTCCTCTCAGTGTCTACCTCCTCCGGTACAAACATAGATAAGTTGGTAAACTCCTGTTCATATTCGACAATTGACTTTGTCCCTTGCTCCAACTACAGAAACTCCCTTTTCTTTGCACTCCTGATAGCATATGGAAAATACTTATTATTGAACCTGATCTGAAATTCTGCATAACTCAACTGATCTCGCTCCTCTGGTGTGGTGGTACTCTCCCACCACTGTAAAGCATTCCCTAACAATTTGAACGTTACTAACATCTGCTTCTGCACATTCGTGCAGTCCACCATCCTCAAATGCCTCTTCATATCCCTCCTCCACTGGTGAGTAGCCGTTGGGTTAGATCCCCCTCCAAAGGTGAGAGGATTGCCCTTAAAGAAACTGGTCCTCACCCTATCCCAAGTTGAAACGGGTGTACGCCGCTGTTGCGCCTCTAAGGTTGCCCCTCTCTGTCTCCCCATCTCCAAACCACCCGTTGTGGCCTCATGAATGATAGCCGCTAACTCCTCAGCCTCCAAAGTAATCAGACGCCGCCTCTCCTGAGCCGCGGGTCCAGAAACAGACTCCTCTCTCCTACTCCCATTTCTCCTTGTGTTCGCCATCTGAAAAGATAGGAACAAAACAACATCAGACTCGGAATGACTAAGAGTACAAATCATCAAAACAGAATCAAAGATAAGCAACGCGGAAGCTAAAACCGACTCATAACCTACGAGACTTAAGACCATGCTCTGATACCATCTGTCACACCCCGCCTATTTCTGGCGTCGGCCGCCACCAAAACTAATCCGGGCGTGAGTAAATAAAATACCATCCTTAGCATGTGACATATATGAGACATCAAATTTTAATCCACAATATAATTTATTTTAATCAAACCTAAATATGAAATAAAAGATCCATCACATGCAAACTCCAAAAGAAATCCATACTCCAATAATGATATAAATCAATCCAACTGAAACTTAAAACAACTTTGGAACCAAAAAGGCCCAATAACTCCAAAATAGTCTCATAAATAAAATGAGTGAATGGAAAGAGAAAATCCAACTACTAAAGAAGTAACATAAATCCAGCTGCACCTCCAAAAGATCTCCAATGAATCCTATGCAGCAACTCCCAAAAATCATGAAAAAGATTACTCAACACATGTGTCAGAGCCAAAGCCCCGAGCATGTAAACTGGCTACTCTCCTCAAATAGGGTCCTTGAACCCAGACAATCGTGCTATATATATCGACTATAACAATAGAATCTTTTAATTACGAGATTAATAATCACCATAAATAAATTCACAATTACCCGCAAGGTTTTCATAAAAGCCACACCAATATGATTTTAATTAACCCACCTTCCCACAATGTTAAAATTAATTAATTTAACCGTGAAGAATATTACCAATACTCGTCCCCTTGTCAAGTCCGCCGTCTGATCCGTTTTTATCCTGCGATCATCGCGATATGACAAGGTTCCACACACTCACCCGCCCCCTTGTCAAGTCCGCCGTCTGGTCCGTTTTTATCCTGAGACCCTCGCGATATGACAAGGTTCCACACACGACACGACATAACTCGTCCTCTGACCCGTTCAAACTATCGGCCCTAGACACATTATGTCGCCAATAAATTTTTAATATCCGTTTTAGTCCTGCGATATTAAATTCCACATTCCTTGTTTTCATTAATCACATTAATTTCCCCCACCCTTAAAAGCGATGTGAAAATCCTCAAAATAACCTTTAGTGCCAACTAAGGGTTCCACAAAACACAATATCGTCCTATCCTAAGCAAAGAATGATTACAAAATTTCACTCCACCTAGATATCAATCCTAGGCTATCACAACAAATGTATAATATAGAAAATCAGCCCCCACCCCAAATTATATAACCCGCATAGACTTACACTAAATAGTCCCATACCTAATTAGCATAAATCGTAATTAAGGCCCACTTACTAGTCCCATACCTAACAAGTGTACTATAACAAGGGTGAAAACCAATTATCTACCATACCCAATCTTCCCGAAAAATTATCATATTTCCATAGAGTAACACAATTCCAAATTATAACAACATTCATAATAATACTAAATTCTCATTTAAATAATTCAATTAAAAAAATTGAAAATCAAAGACACCTAAATATTGTGATTTTCAGAATAATCGCTACATGCAAGTCCTATCATGATCCTTATTTTCCAACACAAGAAATTAAATTAAACTAGGGTTTTCACATGAAATATCAAAATTTACTTTTAAAAGGGCTCCTCTACATGAACATGCCCATTGCAAAATCGACTACACCGACACAACCCAAAGAATACACAGTTATAAGTATTCGGAATCATTAATTTTTTTCATGTAAAACAACCCCAAAATTTATCTCTTCAATCTTTATATTCATATCTTATTTTAGAAAACATGAGTTTAATGGAGGCTACAATCAAGACACATAACACTAAAGGAAAAGAATAGGGTCAACATGCCTGGAATTAGTTCGACAGAAAAATCTGATTACGTGAATGTGTTCCTCTCGAAAAATGGGTCAAAACCCCTTCTTGAACCGACTCGGGACAGATTAGCCTAGGCCTTCAAAACTGAGCTTGAAAAGTTATTTTAATGGTGGCTAGGGTTTTGAGGTAGAAGAAGACGGAGAAAATAGAGTTTTCTGCTCTTAGGGTTTTCAGAAATGAGTGTTTAAAAATCTAGGCCCGTCCCTTTAATTATATATAAGAGAAAGAGTTTTAAAGTAAGTCAAATTCGTCCAAAAATGGATTGCAGCGCACGTTTTCTGAAGGCATCGATCAATCACCCCGGAAAACTGGCAGTTTTGCTTAAAAATGCCATAAGGCAAAATATTATAAAATCAATATAAAATCCGTTTTAACTCCGATTTTAATTCCGCCTGAAGTTTTATTCTTCTAAAATCATAACCAATATATTTAGCCAATAAAATTATTAAATTCAAAAATTTATTTTTTCTCAAAAATTCCAATTATTTAACAAAAATATAGTTAATAAAAGCACGGGGTGTTACAGTTACTCATTAATACCTTGTTATGGAGAATGAACAGTACTTGAAAGAAACCCAACCTCGAGAAGGGAAAAATAAAAAGTGGCTTGAAGATGAGCACAATCGTTCGTTTATGATTAATTTAGGGACATGTTGACTTAACCCCCACTTTAATTTTCATTAAACATTACCCATTTTTTAGTTTTATTTTAAACAATGCCACTATTTTTTTTATTTATTAGTTGCAAATATTAGTTAAAAGCAATGTCGAAGTCTAATACCAACTAGTGGAAAATAGGGGCAAAGTGTAAAGTAAAACTAAATAATTGGTGAAGTCTAATAATAAAAACTAAAGTGGGAATAAAGACGAAATATTCTATTCGTTTCATATGTTAATTTGAATTATGTTATGTAAGTAACTAAAATTCTTATATTAGTAAGTTTCTTTTGAAGAAGAATCCCCAAACAACAATATCTCAGTTGACTTAAAATGGATTGCTCGTGGACCTCGTCGAGACGTCATCAAAGTTCACGGACATGCTATTAACAATATTCATTACCTAACCAAGGATCGTGATGATGAACGAGTAACCCAAAGTAGTGGAGTGAGCCTAGTTGCTAAGACGCTGCACATAGCTAGTGCAAACCAACCTCTCTCTCTCACTACCCTCACCAAACCATCTTCAACCTCAAACACTCTCTCTCCTCTCTCCTCCATAACCAAAACACCAAACACCTTCTCTCTCTCATACCCTCATCAACACCTTACCCCCTACCTCATCTACCCGTACCCGACCTCCCTCCGGCGATCTAATCCGGCAGATCCCCCTACCCGGCCACTAAACCGTGAGCCCTTGCTCGGTGCACCCGAACCCCCTAATGCCGCTACCCCTCTAATCCCCTGCCCCATGCCATATCTCCCGTCCACCTCCAGCCGCGACCTCCCGATCGACAACCCACCATCAGACAACCATCCCGTCGGCGTCGTGTACACCCTCTCTCTCTCTCCTCAACCCATTTCCAATAGCAGAACCCCATATCCAAAACCCATTTGTCCCAAACCAACTTCAAACCCATCACCCAACTCACCCATGTCCAAACCCACCTCACCAAAACCCATTTCTCCAAGGAAAAAAACGTGACTTGCTTAAAGCCAAAAGCCAACAAAATCAAAGACAAAAACCCAAATGCCACATGTGTTAAATGAACCCACTTAACCCTTTTTCCAAATTTTACCCCCAACAACCTCTTTTACCCAATACTCAAAATTACCCCTTACCATATCAGATTTTTATTCTCATTCACATGACACACCCAAACCACATGCACACTTATACCAATTACCCAATTACCCCTAGCTCCATAGCACCTACTATTAAAAAAGGATGAAGACCCATTTTTAAAGAATCTCAAATTCAGTTTTAAGCTTGGTGTGATAAAATTCTCCCCATCCCTCTATGTTGAGTATTTGCATTTTTAGCAAATACCTCAATATAGAGGTGTGTAGTGAAAATTATCTCTAGGATAAATTTCACCCCACCCCTCTATTATGAATTTTTGTATTTTTAGCAATTAATTCAAAATTGATTGATGTAGTTGAATTTATCCCTTATGGGAGGTAAATTCTAACCCATTCCTTTATGTTGAGATTTTGCATTTTTAGAAATTATCTCAATATAAATTAATGATCTAGAATTTATTTCTTTGGGTGAATTCTAATGTACAATTTTATAATTTTAGGATTTGCATTTTTAGCAAATCTCTTTTATTATTTAATTGTCCATTATGAATTCATCCACTATCCTTTTTATATTTATTTTGTAATTTTTAGTTTAGATTCAATAAATACATGAGTGAGGAATTGTAATTGAGAGATTGATGATGTAATTGAAGATTTCATGTCAATTCAAGGCTTAAATGGGTTTGATCTCCTCCTCATTTACTTTTATTTTAATCTTCTCATGCTTTCAATTGTTTATCTTATATTTTTGGATGATGATTATTGAGGGTAATCTCCCATTATTGGGATGAAATTTTGAAGCCCTCATGAGTCCAATTTTGTTAGTTTACTTATTAGGATAATTTTGTTTACCTCATTTTTTATTAGCTTTTACATCTTAATAGTACTTTAAAAATTAGTATATCGTTAATTGATTAATATTCCCTTGAAAAATTCATAAAAAATAGAAAATAAAAAAATAGAAAAATATAATAAAATGCAAATGAATCTATATATATGTCCTCTCCAATTTTGTGTTTCACCCTTAGATTTGGATTGACTCCCTTACTTACCCTCAACACTAATTTGGTTATAATTTTGTAGGTTGAAGGGAAATTTTGATGGATAGAGAAGTTGCACAATGACAAATCTACATTAAAAGCAATTTTTCATTTCTATCAAATGGTGCCGTTGCCATTCTTGGGATTGTGAAGCTCGGAGCGGATTCAATTTTGTGATTCACTTGTATTGCATTTTTTTTTCATTTTTAGTACCATTTTTTTAGAAGGCTTGTATTAGGACTTTATTATCTTGGCTTGTGTTGCGGTGCATAGGACACCATTTATTTTTCATTTAAATTTGTAATAAATCAAAGACAAGCATGATAGGAAAACCGAACAAGGTAGAGAGAGGGCGTCCAAAGGCGAGGATTTAGAAGCCTCTCTACCTTGGGTGGGTAGGACTCCCGGAGACGACTGAAATTGGCGTGTGTCAACCCATAAATAAATAAAGCATGTGACACAAAAATATGTTGAGACACAGATTTCAGGAAAAAAAAACCTTTCGGGTAAAACCTTTATTTCACTATGAATATATAAATCGCAACTTACAATTACATTAGAAATCTGCAATGGATTAACGCGCAGCCAACCCACAAAGACACTCAGTCTTGAATTCAACAAGAGAATACACGCAGCACCCTCCAAGGACTCGTAGCCCAAACAACAAAGGAAGAACCGCAACACTCCTCAATGACACGCAGTCATAACACTTTGTAGAGACTCCCTCAGTAATGACACGCAGCCCTCGGTTGCAAAGATCTCCCCACAAAGGTTGAACAGTAGCAAAGCTTATGTTCTAGGGTTCCAAAAGATTCACAACATTAATTGGGATTTTTGTGTGTGAATCAAAAAGATGTTTGGCACATCAAAAAATTGAAGTCTTGTTGTGTTTGTACTCTTAGAAACGTTTTCTCAAAGACTTAGAAAATACATCACCAAAGTAGGTATATATATAAGAAATATGAGTCGGTGGTAAAAACACTCACGGAACTGTTCGATTTTATCCCAGGCGGACCGGTCCGGTATGGAGGCAGATTGGTCCGATCTCGGATCGATTCATTTTTTAATAGGGCCTCTTCGGTTTGCAATCGATCCGGGGTTTACTGGTGCAAAGAGGATCGGTCCGGTATGGAGGCGGACTGGTCCGGAGGCGGATCGGTTCTTTTTTAAAGGGGCGGACCGGTCCGGTTTACTAGAAAATAAAAATTTCATAAAAATTTCCCAATACTAAGTATGAAACATTAAGGGACTTAGAAACAAAACATTACCAAGTTCATTCTCGCAGAGGTTATGATGTTGAAGACGCTTTGATATTCGGATACGTTGATATATATGCGATCTTGAATTTCTTCAACGGTGTAACGGCGTACGACATACAAATTGATAATGGACAAAAATGTCCTTACAAATCTTAGTTTATATGATGTTTTTGGAGAAATAATAAAATATGAGTTTTCTGGAAATTATGAGAAATTTGATGTTTTGGAGATAATCTAGTTAGATGTTAATTCATTTCTGGAAATTAGAAATATGTAGGATTAATCTCATGTTGTTGGTAGATATTAATCCACGAAATAAACATCTCATGTTTGGAGAAATTCTGAGAATTATAGGATTGTTCTTGATATATTCATGTTTTTAATTTTCGGGGAAAAATATGAGAAACGTGCTTTTAATCCAATCCCTTAATGATTCTAGGTTGTATAAATCAGTGGAAATCATTTACATATATTGATATATCATGTAGCATGAATTATAAGTAAATTAGGGCGTTAAAATAGAGACTTGAATGATCAAAAGTTATGAAACCCGTAGGAACAAAATTACAGAATCTGGGCTAATAACTGGGCGATCAATCGATCGACCCAAGAAGCTCGATCGATTGACTGATCGATCGATCGACCCCTGACCATCGATCGATCGACCTTCCTAGAATTTATGAACTTGTCCCTTTTTAATTCTTGATTTAATCCCGAAACTTTTAGAAATAATTAGTGATTATTATTTGAATATAATGGGACTTAGAGAAGGGCAGTAGGATATACCTAAGTGAAATATGTGCGACTGTGTGATAATTGATTTAAATTTATTCGCAAGTTTCCAATTCGTCACACTTATTTAATTAGTGTCTATTTTTAAACCAAAATAAATCAGCCCCAAGTTATTCAACTGCGTGTGTGCGTGTGTCAAACCATAAAATAAATAAAGCATGCGACCTAAGCTTAAGGAAAAATCCCCGCAGGGAAAAACCTTTTATTTCTCGAACTTTGAAAAGTTTACAAGACCACTGACTTACATACCAACTTGCACCGCCCACAAGAGTAACGCACGGTGTCTTTGTCACATCTTCAAAGCAACGGTTAGAAATCTGTAGTGGTTCATGCGCAGCTATACCACAAGGACCGCAATCCTAGACACGCAGTCTGAAATCTTCACAAGGACTCCCTCCACAATAGCACGTAGTTGTCGGTTGTAGAGCTCTCCCCACAAAGAATAAACAAGGGTAAAAGTTGTGTTCTTGAACACCAAAACAATTCACTAAAGCATATGGGAGTTTTGTGAATTGAAAACAAAAAGAGATTAAAACCCTAAAGGAAGAAGCCAAAAAGGATTCTGCTTTCGCAGTATTTCTGTTCGTCAAAATGTTGTGACTTCTTAATGAAAACGTTACCATTTAATGAGTATTTATACAAAACACACCGCCTCGAAATTCGAGCTCGTTCGAACGAGAAGCATATGTCTCTCGAACGAAGTACGCATATCATTCAAATGACATCGTGCAACTTCCAATCTCGTTCGAACGATATGCTTATCTCGCACGAACGACCTGGGCATCAAAATCGAGGTCCGCTTCAAAACTTAGAAAAAATACTCATTCTCAATATTTGACGAAAAAGTCCACTCCAACACTTAGAAAATATTTTGTAAAAATCTCCCAAAATCTCTAAGTGAAGAGTAAAGGTATTCAAAACAAAACCTTACCAAAGTAAACTTCGTGGAGCCTTGAATGATGAAGAACTTGAATAATTCGGATCCGTCTTTGATGTAGATTGCTCTTGAATGCTCTTCGACGGTGTATCGATATATGACATAACAAATTGATAACGGACCTATGAAAATATGTCCTTAAAAATCTCCCCCTTTTTTTATGCTGGTACATACATAAAAAATTCGAATTATCAAAAACCAAATTGCCTATACAAATCTACCCTCCCATGAAAAAATTTGCAAGACTTCAAAATTGTTCTTCAATCATCTTCGTCAAATCTCAAAGCTTTTCTCATCTGGGTGTGCAACATCATGATCATCAATCTTTGTACCTACACGCATGAGGAAAAGAAAAAACCTTCGTGACGCATCGAGTTTGAAATGATATAAGAATAAAGCATTAATAAATCAAATCTCCCTCCTAATGCAAAAACTCCCCCATAACATGATAATTATTTCTTCCCCTTTTTATGATGTCCCAAAATAGACAGATAAGAAGAAAAAGTCAAAACATGGAGTGTCACGATAAAATGTATAGCAAACAAGGATCAAACTAAGCGCATGCAAAGGAGTATCTCCCAAATTTCACAAACTATTTTTCAATTTTTCATACAAAAATAAGATACCACTTTGAAAAAATATGATATAAAAAATCACACCATTTATTTAAACTTCAACAACCAAGTCATGGAAACGAAATGAATGGGTGTGAACACATTCGATAGGTAAATCAACTCAATCAATCATATGTGCACGATGAATACGTGTACCCCTAACGAACGAACATCAAAAAAATCCTTAGGTGTAAAAATTTGTTGAATTTAGATGACATCGTCTTATGCAAATCAACAAATCAAAGTCAAGTGATTTCCACACCAATAACGTCCAAAACTATTTAGCGCTTTTTCAAGATTTTAAAGGACGTGCAAACCCATTATAAAATCTCCAACCAAACTCCCTCATATATATATTTTCTTTTAGAGGTAATCTAAATTCTCAAACTTTGGAGAATTGGTGCAAAAACCTAAATGGCCCATAATTGGCATGAATTTCTTTTTATTGCCTTTAAATTTTTTCAGGCTCTTTTAAACCTCTTTGGACCCCGGATAATAAAATTCCTTCATTTTTTAGGTCCAATTTAACAGTGGCTTAGTATTCGCAAAGGCAAAATGAACCTTTCGCAGCCCTTCCCCGTTTTCAAACAAAACACACAAACTCACAAAACGGTTTTTATATGCACAATTTCCTTATCAAAATTTATCGCGCTTGGTTCGTTTTAAGGACATGATTGAAGTGAAAACACCCAACCAACATGTGATAAGACAAGCACAATAATCAAACAAATCCGTGAATGTGTGCAATAAAGGAAACATGAGTCAAACATGTAGGAAGTAACACATAATTACATCTTAATGACTCCAAACATTATAAAGCACAAGGATGAATTGATCTATTGTCTCAAAACACTATCAAATAGTCACATGAAAAATGGAATGATGTTGTGAGTTGGTCATCCTAAGTGTTTATCCATAAAAGGTGCAAACAAAATAAAAACAAAAATCCTTTTATATTTTTCAAAATTTTCAAAACAAAAAAATATATACAAAAAGTACATGTCAACACACTAGCAAATATATATCATGAAATCACAACTAGTGTATGACAAACATGCGAACACAATCATCTATATGATATGGCTAGAGAAGAATCATGTGCAAGAAAATGAGAATCAACTATTCTAAAATCTAGCGTATCCAAAAGTGATTTCCTCACCCAAACGGATGTAACACGTCGACACGGGGTTTTGGGAACCAACAAAATACTAGAATTCGAATTCCTAGGACCTCTTCCAAGATCAAAACAAAATCTCCTAAGGTGACCTTTCCTACCACAATATGAACATGTGTAAATGGGTGGAACGACACCTAAAGTGTGATCTTTTCTAACATCCTTGGAATTAGTTGACCCTCTAAAACAAATAATGGTTTTGTCTTTAGCATTAGAAGCATGAGAACACGATGAGCCATTACCATCACTATCAACCCTACTTGAGTCTATCAAATCATTTTTTAACTTCAAAATTTTTGACTCAAGCAAAGAATTAGACTCTTCCAAATTAAGGGACGCGTTCTTCAAATTATCAATCAAACCTAGAAGGTTATCTCGCTCCACCTCAATTAAAGCAAACTTTTTCCTAAGAGTTTCTTCACGTGCCACAAACTCATTGACTAAAATATTTTTATCATCTTTGGCACAAATACAAACCATCGAATTTTTAAGGTCCTCCAATTCTTTTTCAAAAAATAGGACCCTATCATCACTCTCCTTCTTGGACAATTTTAAAGAAACAAAGTCATGGTCCAAGGAAACAAGTTTTTCACGATAAAAATCTCTTTGATTTTGAACCGTTTGCAAAAGATCCATCGCGGATTTAAAATGAGAATTTTCTTTTTCCAAAACTTTAATTCTTTTGCAGAGTTTCAAATTCAAACTTTTTAAATTTTCAGCATGGTCATGAACCTTTTAAAAAATAAGCTCCTCATTAAACGGGCGTTCCATTGAAAAAATTGCGATTTTAAATAAAACTGATTTTTTTTCAAAAAAGTCAATATCACACGATTTTGCAGAAAATAAAGATCACGCGATAAATTAGCGCAACCTGCTCTGATATCAATTTGACGACGTGAGAAGTCAAATTGTATCAGGGAAAAATCTTTTAAAACCCGCTCTGATACCAATTTGAAAAACGTGCGACTGTGTGATAATTAATTTAAATTTATTCGCAAGTTTCCAATTCGGCACACTTATTTAATTAGTGTCTATTTTTAAACCAAAATAAATCAGTCCCAAGTCATTCAACTGCGTGTGTGCGTGTGTCAAAACATAAAATAAATAAAGCATGCGACACAAGCTTAACGAAAAATTCCCGCAGGGCAAAACCTTTTATTTCTAGAACTTTGAAAAGTTTACAAGACCATTGACTTACATACCAACTTGCATCGCCCACAAGAGTAACGCATGGTGTCTTCGTCAAACCTTCAAAGCAACAACTAGAAATTTGTAGTGGTTCACGCGCAGCTATACCACAAGGACCGCAATCCTAGACACGCAGTCTGAAATCTTTACAAGGACTCCCTCCACAATAGCACGCAGCTGTCGGTTGTAAATCTCTCCCCACAAAGAATAAACAAGGGTAAAAGTTGTGTTCTTGAACACCAAAACAATTCACTAAAGCATATGGGAGTTTTGTGAATTGAAAAAAAAAGGGATTAAAACCCTAAAGGAAGAAGCCAAAAAGGATTCTGCTTTCGCAGTATTTCTGTTCGTCAAAACGCTGTGAATTCTTAATGAAAACGTTACCATTTAATGAGTATTTATACAAAAACACACCGCCTCGAAATTCAAGCTCGTTCGAACGAGAAGCATATGTCGCTCGAACGAAGTACGCATGTCGTTGAAACGACATCGCGCGACTTCCAATCTCGTTCGAACGATATGCTTATCTCGCGCGAACGACCTGGGCGTCAAAATTGAGGTCCGCTTCAAAACTTAGAAAAAATACTCATTCTCAATGTTTGACGAAAAAGTCCGCTCCAACACTTAGAAAATATTTTGTAAAAATCTCCCAAAATCTCTAAGTGAAGAGTAAAGGTATTTAAAACAAAACCTTACCAAAGTAAACTTCACGGAGCCTTGAATGATGAAGAAATTGAATAATTCGGATCCGTCTTTGATGTAAATTTCTCTTGAATGCTCTTCGACGGTGTATCGGTATATGACATAACAAATTGATAACAGGCCTATGAAAATATGTCCTTACACTAAGACTCGGAACATTTTATTTTGGGATGAGGGGAAATTAACGAGTGTTTAATTAAGCGAGTTATTTTGGAGAACTATATTACTTGGAGTTAAATCGGATATATGATAATTTAAGGTTAGGATCAATGGTAAGAGAGTCATAAATTACCGGTATAACCTTAGTTATAATTGGGATTAACCTTAAGAGGTGGAAAAAGGGTTAAGAGTGAATTAGGGATTATCGGGGAATAAACCTAATCAATTTAATGCGTAGAAATTCGGGGGTCGGGATGACATGAAATTGTAGGACATGATGTTTACCTACTTAATTTATTTTAGGATTAAATGATCACCATCGTGCGGGTAGATAAGTTCAAAAATATATATATATACTTTGAGAATTAAAGTCATAATCGAAAATATACGTAGGATATTCGGGATATAATTAAACTACATATGGGATTTATTATATGGGTTGTGCGTAAGCCCTATGGTTATATACAAGTATGATGAATACCTATTATTATTATATATATATATATATATATATATATATAGGTGAGATGATTACTTATTATTATCATATGGTTGTGTGAATACGTTATTGATGTTATATTTATATAGGTGGAATGGATACCTATATTATAGTTTGTTATGTGTATAACATACTTACGCTGCATGCTATCAGGGTAGAGGTTTCGCGTTGTGGACGGTCTTATCCTTGTGCGCCTAATTGGGAGGGATTTTAGATTCGTACCCATAGCATATGACCTTGGAAATGTGCTATCCGAGATATGATAGTTCAACGGTTGAATGGGAGCGTACGTATGTGCGTGACCCATTTGGCCGGGGAGTATGCTCGCCTCCAATATATTTGTGTTATGATATGATTCATGAGAGACGCCGAATCAATAGTCCTCTATACAGTGACATTATGTATCAGGACATGATAGCAGAGTATGCATGCATCGCAGCTGTGACTGGGGAGGTGCCGTATTAGTATATATAATTAGTGTGATATTATATATATAAACTGTGATGTAATCTACTGTGTGACATTGTAGATATAAAGATGTAATCTTCTGTGTGAAATTGTAGATTAAAAATGTAAATTGTATATTCTGATTTAATTGGGTATGAAAATGATGCTAAGAATGAACCAACTGTATATTCTGATTTAATTGGGTATGAAAATGATCACCCGGTATTTAATTAGGCGGGGTGTTACAATGGATCAATCAAAAACTCGGGAACCGACTCTGGTGCAACATGGGAAGTGGATGCACCATCATGACATATTCCTGGTCTCTCAACATTACCCAAAGCGGGACCGGTCAATATCTTTCCTACCTTCATAGATGTATCCTCTAAAGTGACCTTTACCTCCAGGGCAAGTTCAAGATCTCTTTCTAATTGGGTCACATGAGATATAAGTTCACTCTTCTCCATATTTACGACGATCAACTGCTCACTTAAAAAAACCTTCACCTTCTCGAGTTGACTCGTCGAAGCCTCAAATCCCCTCAAACTCTCAATCTCTCTCTCCAAATTTATCACCCTAAGACCTAATTCCTTATTCAATTTATTCGTCTTTAAGGTCTCGATATACAAAACTCTAAACGCAATCTGGATCTCACTATTACCCTCACTAGCGCACTCACTCTCACTCTTGATAGAAACACTCAAACTATCATCATCGGTGGTTTCATGTGCACAAGTATCCTCATCATCGTGGTTTAAACTAGGTGTGCTCACGTGACTAGCTAAAAAGGCAACAAACTTTCCTTGTAAATACTTATCCCCAGAATCTTGTACCTCTTCCTCACTATCGCTAAGAGTGGCTGGCATGGCAATCTTTTTGCCCTTTCTCTTTAGCCTAGTGGGACACTCAAATGCTCTATGCCTTTTATCCTCACACTCAAAACATGTTTCTCCTTCCTCCTTCTTTTTCTCACCTTCTTTCTCATCGTTCTCTTTAGCCTCATCTTTCTTTATATTTTTCTCAAAAACCCTTTTATTGGAAGAATTTTCTTTGAAAACTTGAGATTTTTTTGGCAAGCATGGCCATATCAAAATTAGACTCGTCCTCAGACTCGAACTCACAAACTCTCACTTTATTTTTCTTCTCACTCTTGGACACTTCCTTTCCCTTCCTAGACTAGGATCTAAGTGAGATCCCTCTATCCTTAGGTTTAATAGTGTCGAAGAACATGTCAATCTCATATGTCTAGAGGTCTCCTACTAGCTCTTCCAATTTTAAATTGATCAAATTACCTAAGGAATTTAAACCACTTACTTTAGGGATAAAACATTTAGGAAGCAATCTCAAAATATTTTTAACCACTCGTGCATCAGGAATGTGCTCACCAAGATTGAAATTAGTGTTGACAATATCAGATAAACGTGCATAAAAATCATCAAAACACTCAGATTCAAATATGGTTATTATTTCAAATTGAGTAATGAATTTTTGAATTTTAGACTCTTTGACCACATTTATGCCTTCATGGGAAAGTTGTAAAACATATTATACTTCTTTCGATGTAGTACACGTCATGATTCGTCGGAACTCTTCAGGAGTGACGACACCAGAAATTGCACTCAGCCCACGTGAATTAAAAGTACTCCAACTAAACTCAGCCTCAGTCCAGTTTGCAACGGGTTTTAAATTAGTGACATAATTTGCGGTGACAGTGGTAGGAGTCCAATCTCTTTCACAAACAACCCAAATGCGCTCATCGATTACTTTTAAATGCGATATCATACAGTAAGCATAATTAGACCGGTCAAAATTTGACAACCGATTATATAAGTTTTCATTCGAAAAATTGCGAAAATCAAATTTTCCAAAAAAATTAATATCACAAAGTTTTGCAAAAAAAGGAATTCACAATAAATAAGTGAAATGTGCTCTGATACCAATTTCTAAAAGTGGTGATCACTTAAATAAGCTCTGATACCAATTTGAGAATGCAGTGTGATATTAATTTGAATAAATTCGCAAATTCCAATTAAACTTATTTAATTAGAGTCACTTTTTAAACCAATTTAATTAAACCCTAACACATGCATATATGTGAAGTGGATCATGCCAGTACATTTAAATATGAATTTCTAACTCACAGATTTTAGAAAAAAAATCCAAAAAAGGGAAAACCTTATATTTCACTAATAATAATCACAATGATTACAAGCGAAATATGCAATGAATATCCTAAGATACCCATAAGAACTACAATTTTGAATCAGCCCAAAAACACCCACGAGTACTCCCTATGACATGCAGCCAATATCAACTCAATAAATCCCTCAAGTGGCACCTAGATCATCAATAGGTTATCCTCCTTACAAAAGAAACTCCAGCAAAGATGTATCTTGGGTTCCAAAAAAAATTCACTAAATATTGGGATTTTTGTGAATTAAAAACAGAAGGATTTGAACCCTAAATAAGGAAGGCAAAGGTAATCTACAGTTTGTAGTTTATGCAGAAAGAAATTCGTCAGGTCTTCTTGACAAAAACAGAGTGATTTAACACACTTAATATAGAAAAGTTGAGTCAGCAACTCACTCGAACGAGATTGAGAATGTTAATTCTCTAAACCATATGCTCTGATACCACTCAATGGAGCGAATGCCCCCAAATTTTAAACTTCAAATTATGAGATGGCTCAATGATACACCAAATTTTAATTTTTCAAAAATTATGTAATTTTATTTACTTTAAAATCACAATCAAACACTTTGAAAAATTAAATTAAACTTAAAGTGAAATTAAACTACATATACACTTTAATTGTCACTCAAAAAAAATTCAATTTAATTCAAGTTAAACACACTAAGTACGAATATAATATCAAATTAAATTAATGCTGACTTGAATTGAATTAAATTTAAAGTTAACCCAAAATAAATTAGATCCAAATTAAACTAATTGTGTTTAAACCAGATTTTATCTTGATTAGACCCAAGTATCCATCTCTCTGAGTTTTCAAGATAAAATAAACACAATCACACTATGCAACGATGTCCGAGGAAAATCCACAACGGAAAAAACCTCGGACGACCCTACCTACATGTCCACTAAACATGGTTTTACAAATACAAGACAAAATACTTACAACACATGACTTGACTCCATCCAAGCCTCGATGCTTCTTCTTGCATCCACCTCCGCCTAGTTGAAAACTTTGGAGTCCACCGGAATCTTGGAATCCACCAATGGGGCACAACTACCATCAACCCACACACATTGACTTTCACTGTATGAGAACGACGCAACAAAAATAATCTCCTTTTTGGGGTAGAGAAGGAACCCAAACAATCTCCATAATCGGTAGAAAAGAAAATCCGGTGCCAAACACTCTCCAAGCAAAGATATATATATAAACAAACATGGGTGTACACATTTGTTCTTGGAAGAGATTTGATCTTGAAATCATAACACATAAAAGGGGACTTTTGTTTGAGGCATTTTCTCTCTAGAAAAGTCAAAGTGTGTGAAAGGACCTTATGAAAAATTGTTTCTCCCGCAATTTTAAGTCTGGTAAAAAGTTAGTGGGAAGTGGGAAAAACTGCACAAAAATGTCAGAAAAAAATTATTCCCACTGAAATGTCGTTCAAAGGACATTTTGAGGTCATTCTAACGACGGTGTTCGAATGAGATTACCAACGAAATTTCAGAAAAATTTTCATTCATATTTTCGTTCGAACCAAACTTCAAATGATAAAATAGGAAAATTCTCATTAGTAGTTCGTTCGAACGACCTGGAAATTTTGTTCGAACAAGGTTACAGGTTCGTTCGAACGACTTATCAGAAAATCTTAAAATTTTATTAAAGCCCAAAAACTTTTATGAAAAGTTTTGGAATGATTTTCTTAAAAAAAATTCGTTGACGATAAAATTTTATAAAAAGAACACCCAAATAATTTTCCAAGCTCTTATATATATAAATGCATTCATACCTTTGGATACCTTGGAAAATGAGACAATGTTGATGACAAGAAACAAGGCACTTGAAACCGACAATGATATCACTTTTACTTGGCCGCGTCGTCTTCAACTCTTCAAATGTCATAGGATTGAGGTACAACAATCTATCCTATGACTCAAATTGTTTTGTCCAGAATTAGACCAATACTACAAATTGACTCTATCAGAAACTCCCCCTTACAAATCTCCCCCTTTGGTTATTCCGGGACAAAACCAAATCAAAAATCCTATGGGCTGTCAAGCACGCCTAGACGCAATCCCACCCAAAAATAAAATAAAAGGAGATGCTTGACTCGACTCATAGATGCTTTGCCGCTTTAACCAATTGGTCATTTAAAGGAAATTCATGTACACTGAAACAAGCCTTTAAACTAATAGGGAATATCATAGAAATAAATTAAATTAAATTCTCCCCCTTAGTTAATTCTCCCCTTTTATCTAACATAATCTACCTAAGAATATATAGCTCTCACCCCTAAGTTAGATCTCCTACACCAAAGGTTTAGATACTATTTCTCCCCCTTTTTGTTCCCCTTTTTGTTCAGGAATAGACAAAGGTTAAGAACAAAATAACGTATTTCTCCCCCAATTAAGGAAAATACTCCCCTAAACTAAACAAGGGATATGAATAAGGAAAAACAAGTTAAACATGCAATGGTGCGTAAAGTCATAAAAGCATTTAAGCATATGGCAACAACAAAGTACAACTAATCCATACAAAGATTAATAAATATCACCCCTACGATGCGATGACGAAAGATACCATTAAAATGTACTATTCTAATCATGGGATATCAAACACAATTCACAATAAGATAGATGCCAATTTTGAATTCAAATCATACATGGATTAGCTAGCAAGGCAAAGACTCAAAAATAAAGAAATGACACACACACACACACACACACACACACACATATATATATATATATAACGCACACGTTCATATATATAGATATAAACACCACACACGACACAAAATACATTAAGCATTCCACACTCATATGGAAAAATGTGTCTAAATACACGTGGTAAACGGAAGTGAAGGGGTGTGAACTAGCAGTAAAAGAATTTAGACCCAATCACCTAAACATGTTCACGTAGTTATAATTTGATTGCAAAACTTTATCAAACTTAGCCTCATGTGACAAGATAGAGTGAACTCACAGAAAAAACATACATAATTCACAAAAGTCTATAATATCGATGATTCCACAAACCAATAGAGTCATGACAAGAATAGCATAACTAGGATACAAAGTTATTGTGAAAACCCGTTGATATATCCACCCAAGCCTCCTCATTAATATTCTTTTTCTTTTTCTTTTATTTTATGAATACACCAACTAAATAATGAAGGCCTTGGCTAATTTTTTTCAATGCCACATTTTTTTAGCCAAATTTCAATGGTGGATTTTCACGCAAAGTAATTTTGTCTTTCGCAACCCGAATCCATTGATAAACAACTATACTAGATAAACATATTTTACTATTTTTTAAATCAGGGAAACGGTTCTTACATGCACAAATCCTCCATAGTTATAGCAACATGTAGATGACTAAATTGATAGGAGAACATCTCACTTAGCTCAAATATACATGTGAAGTTAAATTTCAAATGAGCTTGTGCATGTCTGAATCGAGGCATATAAAAATAGAATCCATTAAGCAACGCAAAATCAAACTACTTCATGCAATCATGATAAAGAACACTTTAAGGATTTAAAATCTTAACCAAAATTTCTAGCCACATGGAAGTGGATATGATATTGGATTCAAATACAAGTATATGCCACATAACGTGTGTCAAACTAAAAATACACAGAATCAAAATATTTTTTAGTTTTTCAAAGTTTTAACCAAACAAAAATCAACTCAAATGAAAAAAAATCTTTTTGAATTTTTTCAATAACACCAAACAAGATAAAATTAAATACAAAAGATAAACACATCATAATTCTAGCAACAATTTTTATGATGAAGCATAAACTAGAATATGAAAAACACAACATACAACTAGCAAGAATATATCATTAAGCATGGCTAAAGTATGTAAACAAAACATAACACATTCAACCTTTAGATTTAGCAAGGGAGGTATAACATGCAAGCAAATGAGAATAAAAATCCTATCTTGTAAAGCCTCTAAATAGGATTTCCTAACCCAAACTAGTTAAGCATGACACTCTCTGGAATTGGGAATTTTGGTGACTCTACCTTTGGACTTCTTAGAACCCATTTTAAGATCAATTTTTTTTTCTTAAGATGAACTTTTCCACCACAATGTGAGCATGTAAAGACCCAGTGAAAAGTAGTAACTAAGGATTGACCTTTGAAGGCGTTCTTAGTAGATTCTCTCAAACTTATGGTTTTGGCTTTATTAGTTGAATCGTTTTGAGTATCGAAGGCAATACCACATAAGTCATTTTTAATTTGGACGGTTCCAAGTATTTTATCTAATTTCGGACCTACATTCCAAATAAAATTTGACTCGACTTGAGTTTCTTAACTTTTCTTCCAACTCTAGAATACATGACTCAATCAAAGACCTACTCTCTTCAAACCTAATAATCTCTTTCTCCATAGCCTCCATTAAACCTCTAAGTATATCTATCTCACCTTCTACATACATAATCTTCTCATGAAGAGCTCTCTCACGTGTCCTAAGGTCTTCCACTAAAGCACTCTCGTTATTAACCTTGGCACGTTCTCTCAAACAAGATTCCAACTTCAAGTTAGCCCTTTTTATTTTAATTGATTCCTCAAATAGCTCTCGAAAGGCCACTTGAAGTTAACTCACATCAACCCCTTCTTCTCTTTCACTCTCACTTTCAACTCCACTCTCCATACCATCAAATTTTAGGGATTCACAAATAATGGCCTCGGAATTGTCATGTATTAAGATGTCATAATTGGACTATTTCTCACTTTCACTTACATGACTTGCCATGAACGCGATAAAGTTGCGCTCAATGGGGTAATCGGGTCCTCTACCTTTTCACTATCACTAAGGGTGCCGTTGTATGAAAGTAGTTGCTTGCCCTCCCTCCTTAGTTTAGTGGGACACTCTCTTGCCCTATGGCAATAACCCTCACAACCATAACATCTATTCGATTCATCCCTATTAAGATCATCATTATACTTTGTAGGGAAATTCTCGGCTTTGATATACTTAGACTTATCAAATTTCTAAAATTCCTTTTTAAGATTATCTTTATTAAACCTAATAAATTTTCTAAACTTCCTAGCAAACATAGCCTTATCCTCAGAGTTGATATCACTCTCATCATCCAAAACTTATTTTTTCTCTTTTCGAGCTTTCAAGGAGATGCCCTTTTCTTTCTTCTTCTCATTCTTGGAGGTAGACATGTCAAGTTCATAGGTTTGTAAGTCACCTACAAGCTCTTCAAGTTTTGTAGCGGCTAAAGTGGGTAAAGAATTTAAAACGGTTACTTTTGAAATAAACCTATCGGGTAAGGACCTCAAAATTATCTTTACTACACGGTTGTAAGGTATCTTTTCTTCCATGTTAAACGATGAATTAACAATGTCGAAAAGTTTAGCATAGAATTCATCAAAAGGATCAATTTCAAGCATTTTAATGGTTTCAAATTGAGTGGTGAGGTTTTGGAGTTTTGAAGCCTTAACGACACTTGTTCCCTCATGGGTTAGTTGAAGAATATCCCAATCCTCCTTAGATGTATCACACGTCATAATCCGGAGGAACTCATCGGGTGTAACTGCACTAAAGAGGGCATTCAAATCACGGGAATTAAATTTGCTAATTTAAGTTCATTATCACTCCATCTCTCTACGGGTTTAAGTACATGCTCATTTTTAACTAGACATGTAGGTGGAGACCACCCATCAACTACGGATTGCCAAACCCTCTGATCTAAGGGCTTAAGTATCGATTTCATTCGCACTTTCCAATACGAGTAATTTGAACCATAAAAAATAGGGAATTTTGAAAACGGTGAATTTTCCATTTTTAAACCAAATAAAATTAAGGATCTTAACGCAATAAATTAGCTCTCCCGCTCTAATACCAATCTAATAATATGAATTCTCTAAACTATTTTCTCTGATACCACTTGATGGAGTGAATGCCCCCAAATTTAAAACTTCAAATTATGAGATAGCTCAATGATATACCAAATTTTAATTTTTCAAAAATTATTTAAATTTCTTTACTTTAAAAGAACAATCACACACTTGAAAAATTAAATTAAACTTAAAGTGAAATTAAACTACACAAACATTTTAATTGTCACTTAAACAAAATTTAATCCAATTCAAGTTAAAAACACTAAGCATGAATATTATTAAATCAAATTAATGCCGACCTAAATTAAATTAAATTAAATTTAAACTTAACCCAAACTAAATTAGCACCAAATTAAACTAATTGTGTTTAAACAAGATTTTATCTTTGTTAGACCTAAGCATGAATATATGTGAGTTTGCAAGGTAAAATAAACACAATCACACTACGCCACGATATATGAGGAAAACCCACAATAGGAAAAACATCGGACGACCCTGCCTACAAGTCCACTAAGTATGGTTTTACAAATATAAGACAAAAGACTTAAAACACACGACTTGACTCCGACCAAGCCTCGATGCTTCTTCTTGCATCCACTTTCGCTTAGTCGACAACTTCAGAGTCCACCAGAATCTTATAATCCACCAATGGGGCACAAATACTGTCAACCCACACACAGTGCCTTTCACCGTATGAGAACCCTGTAACAAAAACAATCTCCTTTTTGGGGTAGAGAAGGAACTCAAATAATCTCCTTAAATGGTAAAGAAGAAAACTCGGTGCCAAAAGTTCGTATATATATATATATATATACGAACTTTGATGTAAACAAACATGGGTGTAAACATGTGTTTTTGGAAGAGATTTGATCTTGAAATCATAACACATAAAAGGGGACTTTTGTTTGAAGCATTTTCTCTTTAGAAAACTCATAGTATGTGAAAAGTCCTTATGAAAAATGCTGCTCCCGTACTTTTAAGTCTAGTAAAAAGTTAGTGGGAAGTGGGCAAAACTACACAAAACTAGCAGGAAAAAAAATTGTTCCCACTAAAATGTCGTTCGAACCAGATGACCAACGAGATTACCAACGAAATTTCAGAAAAATTTTCGTTCGTATTTTCATTCGAACCAAACTTCTAACGATAAAACAGGAAAATTCTCGTTAGTAGTTCGTTCAAACGACCTGGGAATTTCGTTCGAATGTGATTCCAGGTTCGTTCATGCGACTTTTCAGAAAATCTTAAAATTGTATTAGAGCCCAAAAACTTTTTTGCAAAGTTCTAAAATGATTTTCTTAAAAATAAATAGTGGTTGACGATAAAATTTTGTAAAAAGAACACCCAAATAATTTATTAAGCTTTTATATCTATAAATGCATTCATACCTTTGGAGACCATAAAAAATGAGATAATGTCAATGTCGAGAAATAAGACACTTGAAACCGTCAATGATATAAACACTTTTACTTGGCCACATCATCTTCAACTCTTCAAATGTCATAGGCTTGAGGTACAAAAATCTATCCTATGAGTCAAATTATTTTTTTCGGAATTAAGCCAATACTACAAATTGAATCGATTAGAAATTTGCCATTACAGAGATCATCATGTCGGTCGAACGACGCCACGTGTCCCTCGAACAAGCTTCGCGCGACAAGGCAATGTCTCTTGAATGACCTTTGCCTGTCGCTCAAATGACAATTAAATAAAAAATTAATTTCATTAAAAACTCTGCCTTAACACTTAGAAAAAATTCTTTGACAAAAAACGAAGCCTCAACACTTAGAAAATCTTTTAGAAAAAATATCCCAACACTTTAAACGAACCTTTAAGGGATTAATGCACATCCTTACTAAAATTAATTTCGTAGAGGCTTTGAATGTTAATGAACTTAGATATTCGAATCCGTCTTCATGTATCTTCAAACTTGAACTTTTTTTTTTTACGGGTTGTAGAGATATACAACATATACTAATGTAAACAAGACTTATAAAATATGTCCTTATACCAACTTTTTTGTTTTTTGTGTGGAACCTATAACAGTTGATTATTGGAAATTGAATATATGGAATATGGGCTATATTACATTTGTTCTAGACTATGGCTTATTATTTTCGGCTTAATATTTTGACACTTGTGCTCTTGTACATTTAAATTAACTTAGAATGAAATGATTAATTTTAATTTTTTGTATATTTTAATAATTGTATTGCTTAAGTATTTAAAACTTACTTTTATTAATGAAATCTATATTATTGCTCTTTTTTATGTTTCAACAGTTCGATGGCTTTAACTTGAAATGGAAGACATTGACATAAACCCTTGGAGAAACCTTCACAATATAGTTATAAATGTAGAGGTGAGGCGAAGCTAAATCGATTGACTAAAATAAAGAACAGTGAAAAATGGATAAGAGTTGTATATAACGATCTTGGGCAACTAATATGTACTAGCAAAAAAGAATTATCAAGTTATGGGGGTTTGATGGTGAAGGGCTTTGTGCTGATAACTTATCCAAGTTGGCCTAACGTGCCAATCAAATTGAAGAATGTTTTGTTGGATACAATATAGGTATATATTATATATATATAGCTATTATATATATATATATATATATACATACTATACTATTCTTGAGAATGTGTCCACGTGGATGCGTAAAAAGGAGAGTATAGTATAGATACTATAATATTGACATAAAATTCATGATATGTCATCAGGAAATATACACTTCGTAAGAAAAATCTCTATATGTCACGAGGAAATACATTCATGAAGAAGACTGAAAAATAGCATGTAATGAATAAATGATGAAATAAAAAAAAAATCAAATTTTGAATCGGGGCCATCCAAGATAGAGATACCTCCATCACAATTACAACTACCATTACCACTATAATATATAATATAAACTAACATTATATATATATATATATATATATATATATATATATATATATATATATATATATATATATAAAAACATTGTTGACAACTTGGTTAGAGCATGCATTCTGTTTGTATGAATATTCCTGTGACCAATTTTGGATGTGTTACTTGTGATATAATGTAGATATGTATGTATGTATTATCAGTGTAGTATTTGCATTCTTTTACTAGGGAATTTTAGAAAGCTATCATGGAAATGAATTTTCTCATTCCTCAACGGTTTGTGGCAAAATGGCACTAATTAATAAAATTTATTCTATGAAAATAATAATTGTGGCATTACATTGAAGTGTTTCTCCGCTTGCATTCTCATGATGGCTGAAGTTTGATGGAAATTGGATTGTATTCAACATCTTTCGTTTTCAAATCAAATTTGATATTGATCCGAACAGCAAGAGAATGGTGTTGTCCTCTATGCGTTGCAGTTGGAGAGAGTTCAAAACAAACCTCACGAGACTTTGGATTAGACCATTGAGACACCAATGCGAACTTCTCAAATATCCTCCACCAAAATACGAGAAATTCATTAGTCCAGATGTGTGGACTGAATATATTTGCAGTAGGTTAATGAAGGGATTTAAGGTATAATTGAAAAAATAGTTGAAGATTTGTGTGGTACTTTTTGTTGTTCTTTTCTAATTTGTTGCTTTGATTTGTAAGATTGCAAGTGAGGCACAAAGAGAAAAGTGATTCAAGGTTACATACAATTATCGTATGAGAAAGAAGGGTTACGCCAGTCTTGTTGAAGATTTGGTATGTTTTAGTTTGAATATTTTCAATAGATTTGTGATGGTTTGAACTTGAACATTGAATTATTATTTAATAAAATGATTTTTTGTTTTTCAATTGATACCCAAAAAAGAAGATGGGTTCGGAATATGAAAATAACAGAAGTTTCTTATGGTTGAAAGGCCGTGAAAAAAAAGATGGTGAATATAAATATGATTCAATAAAAGAGGTGGCAGATAAAATGGTTAGTTTTTATAAATTATGACACGAGTTACTTTGTTTGGTGTTTTTAGTGTATGATTTGTAATTTTGATAATATTTAGATGAAATTATAAAAGATTGAATCTACTTCATTGGAGGCTGAATTGGAAAGACAAGTTAAAAATGGTAGTTTAATTATCGAAGGAAGTAATGATGTTCTCACTATGACATTGGATACTCCCGAACACTCGGGTCGTGTTCGAGGGTTGGGATTTGGAGTTATTCCCACAAGGTAATTCAATCTTCCAAAGTGTGGTTCCAAGAGACATATTAGTGAGTGAGAATATGAATTAAGAGAACCGAAGAAAAGATTAAAAGATATGGAAGCCCAGTTAAAGTTAAGAAATGAGTCGGTTGTCGCAAAGCCAATAATTGCACCCTGAGCTAAGAAATTTGCCTTATATATGCATGAAAGTGAAAATATACAACGTTCAAGTTCGGGTGGAAAAATTGCAACAAAATCACTTTATCCGAATGTATAATGATACAAAGACAATTATACAAGCGCATACCATTACGGTTTAGTGATTGTTGTAATTGCAATTTGTTTTTGTGTTTCTCTGGCATAGTTCAAAGATAGTGGTGTAGCACATAGTGAAAAGTTACTACATCATTCAGTGCTACTTTTAAAAGTTAGAGACCTTCTTTGAGAGCTGGTGATAAAAGTACGAAAAAAGCGTCTTCTTTAAAGGTAATGGAATGACTTTTTTGGATGGTGACAACTTTGTAGTTTTACTTGGTTAGGTCAGTAGGGTGTTGAATTTTATGTATTTTTACTTGTTTGGGGCCAATATATTGCTGAATTTTAATACATTGCTGAATTTTAATGTGATTATTTTTTGTAATTTAGGTTAGAAAATGTAGTTTGGCTATTGGCAATAAAGCTAACATAGTTTCCAACGGAATCATATTCGATAGGAATGAACTGAACCAAAAAACTCATAATATAACATTGGGAGAAAACAATGTTCGGGTTTCCATTTCTAAAGTTATTTTTTCTAGTACGACCCTCCCGATACCCGTTCCAAGTGAAATTTATTTTGTGAAAGATACTATTGGGTCATATGTTTCTTGTCCCAAAAGATATAGTGTTGTTAGGATTTGAGGTAAACTATCGGTTCTTATGTTTATTTATAAGTCTTTGTTTGTGCTATGAATTACATTATTTTCTGACATTTCACATGATTCAATGCCGAATGAAATGGAAGTTGGGAAAAAACCAGGACATGAGAATGAGAAGGATGTCTTCGATGAAAGTATATGTGATATAATAAAAAGGAATGTTGATTGCAATTTGATAACCGTCGTCAACCATAATTTTTTGTTAACGAAGATGAATCAAATAATGATACTAGAGAAATGGATTTTTCGGGAAGATAAGGATCAATGCTGTGTTTTTAGGAACGATTTGTTGGACTTTTTTGCATTGAAGCCTTTAGATGTAACGTGCATTGTTGCATACATGAGGTATAACTTAATTCAATCGTGTTATTTAAAATGCGTAGTGACTAATTTAGTTACTTACTTTTTCAGGTTCTTGTATGAGAAGTTTTAGTGCTCCCGAGAAGGGTTTCAATTCTTCAATCCCTAGTCTTTTAATGGTAAATTTGTTTTTGGTTTAACTCGATTTATTGGAAAAAGGTTAGAGAATGCAAAAAAAAGTCAGATTTGTTTCATTCCTTACAATTTGAAGATATGTAAGTAGTTAAATTAATTTCATTCCATACATCTTGTACTATATAATTATGAAAATATTCATTTTACAGGTTCCATTGGGTATTGATTGTCATTGATTTGTCCACAAGAACTATTTACTGGTTGGATTCATTGAATACGGTACCGAGTGACAAAGATAAGATGTATATCACTACGTGAGTATAATATAATTTTAAATTTTGTTTGACATGCATTATGAGTACATTATTATTGTGATACCCTAATACACGTCTTTGAATTCTATTTATATGTAGTGGGATTAACACATTGAACATCGATGGGAAAACACAGAATGCATCATGGAGTTGTATTAAGGTAAATTTTATCATATAGCTGATGATATATAACATGTATGCTGTTGTTATATATTTGTAGGTTTTGTCGATTGAAATGATGGATTAGGATGATGGGACGCCGCTGCATTCTGGATATATATATAGGATTGAAGTTCAAGGGATTGGCTTAAAGAGGCTCAGATTTCGTATCGGTAGTTTGTTCATTAACCTATTCTGGAGCCTATATATATATATATAGCAAGGCTTCTATATATAGCAAGACTGCTACCCTGCTATATATATATATATATATATATATATATATAGCCTGGTTACAATAGGCCGTGGTCAGCATACTTAGAGTCGTCTTCTTACTCAAGTGGAATCAGTTTCATCTGGCTCTAGACTACTTTTCGATAGAGAACAATTTCTCTTGGATTTCCTGGTATGAAAGTCATTAGGCTTAGTGTGAGTTCAAGATATTCGGAATAACTTGTAGTCTATGGCATTACTTTTGCCCTTATCGATGTGATCCTTGTATTTAGCTTGGGACTTAGCTTGGCACCGGGGCTTCTTGCTTACCTACCTGATGACTTTCTTCTTTTTTGTTAGCACGCATCACATCCAGTGACCAATGAATTTGTCGTTAGAATAAGCATAAGCCCATCAAGAGAATTCCCTACTTTTGTGCCAAACTTATCGTGTAGAAGCTAGAAGGAATCAGTCTTAAAGGGGGCGAAGGGATGACATTCCTATATATAGTAGGGATGTTATATATATATACACATTATGAACTATTAATTTTGTTTGTGTATTTTAAATTTTTTAACCAGGGTGGATAGTCTTGTAAATAGAGGAAACTCTCCCCAATTTTTTAAAAAGTTTTTATAATTGTTTGTGTTGCATAAAAACTCTTCCCGGCTTGAACTCTTTTATTATTTGTCTGGTAATAATGTTTTGTGTTAACTAGTACCCAATGCAAGGAAATGATAATCATTATTGCGGATATTTTATGAACCTACCTTCCATACTTTATGAAACAAAGGTAGGTTTTTTTTATCCTATTATTTAAAATATCGTTTAGTTATTAACTATTACATACTGTAATAATAAATATAATTCTATCTTAAATTTTTTAGATGAGAAGATTGCCTAATAAAGTGACATACATGTTGAATGAGCTAAATGAAGTTCAATTGTAGTTCATTGAGTTCATTACGGATTATATATATTAGGTACTTCCGAATAACTGTATTTTGTTATGTCGTAATGATAATTTATTGAGATGAACGTGTTATGATGAAAACTATGTCAATTATATTTGATTGTAGGGTTACTCATTTTAGGTTGGATAGCGTTAAGAACAAACATGATCGAGTATTACGCTCGACACGTCCTATGTAGTCCGTGACATTTATGACCTTGATTACTATCTAGTTACAAGGGTTGATTTAACCTCAAATAATAGTTGTCTATTAATGGAGTAATGATTTTTTTTATATCAACATTTATATCAGTTTTGAAAAAACTCTCATAAAATTGCTAAAACTGAGACAAATGTGATGTTATTTATGTCAGTTTTTCAATGAAATGTGATTAAAAACATGTTGAATACCATAGTTTTATGTGTGTTCTTAAAAAATGAGATAAATGTGATCTTATTTATGTCAGCTTTACAAACATTTATGTCAGGGCTTTATATGTAAGCTTTGAAAATTTATAAAACTAACATAAATGACCATATTTCTTGTAGTGTGATGATCTCGTCCAGGAGGAGGCCGAGAGGAAAACAGAGGCTTAGATTTTTATGTTTTATAGGGTGGTCATCTGTGGCCTTATACTTTTATGGTGTAATCTCAATTTAAGCATCTCGTCTCTTCTTCTTTGTTAAATAATTATCTGTAACATTTAACGGTATTTGTTAACAATCTTTTGATGTCATTATATGATGATGGTATAATATGATGATCTTTTTTTTTACCAAGTGTAGTGTTTGCATCTTATTAACTTATCACCATTGAATGTGTGACACCCCTTATAATTAAACATCAGTTGATAAGGACTTTATTAAATTAAAACAGGTTTCTCATATGGTTCACTCTTAGCATCACCGTCGAAAACTTTTTAATTACTAACCACTTAAGTGAAATTAAACCGGTGCTAAATTTTATCTTTCTTTACAACAGATAGACCTAACAATGTGGACACTACAATAAACATTCACAATATACTAGAGTCCACCATCACAATGTATAAATGCAAAGAGGCTTGTCGAATAAACCATCGCCCAAGATCCAAAACCAATTACTCCATAATAATAAAAGAAACTAAATAACTGAAAACTGACAACATGCAACATATACATACCTGGAATATAAAATGAGATCCTACACTAAATCTAAATGGAGAGATTGTCTAATCAAATCAATCTAGTCGGCATCCATAATATTACAGCTCTGAGTCCCTGGAATGAAGTCACGTCAGGCGTCCCTGTGGATGGACACCTAAAAGATTTTTGAAAATATTTTATAGCAAGTGTTAGTACACAAAACATTTTAAAAATATTTAGCAAGAGTTTATTACATTTGTCAAATCGGTTATTTATTACACATGTTAGGTTATCGCCCACTCTCTTGAGTTTACTCACCTCTCATCTATTGTTCAAGCCAAATGTTCTATACTTAGCCCACCTAGCTATACTGCCCAATGCTAACTATACTATAGTAATATCTGAACTTATCTATTTGCTTAAGTTCTCCATACCGCCCATATAGTGCATTGTTTTCATTAACATCCCAAATACAATTTATTTCTCATGAAACACTTACATATGTTATGATAAATTGAGTTTCTCTTCTTAATTCATCTTTTAGATGTATATCCATAAATATATCATCTATAAGTCTACTATCGCACCTAGTAAAACATCATAAGCTATATATATTTCGCACACAATATATACTATAAGGATTATTGGTCCATATAACCATCGACCCCAATTATCTTATCATTTACATTGGTCCGGATATCCCCCGATCCCAATGTAAATGTTATGCATATGTATATTGGTCCAGATTTTCCATCGACCCCAATATTATTTATTTTCGATTTGGTCTGGATAATCATCGAACCCAAATTCGAACTTTCAAGTTTTGGTACGGATAGACATCGACCCCTATACTATTAATATACTTTAGGTATTCACACAACCTAAGTACTTATACTATAGATATTCACACAACCTAAAGATTCACATTGGTACGTAGTATATTTATCTCTAATACTTACCGCATATTTTATTTTATGATTTATCTCGCTATCGTATTTATATGACTATTCACACAATTCTAAGGGTCTTAGTTACCCTTTTTTCTAAATTCGGTAGATAAGTCCAACTTACTCTACTGGTCGATACATAAATTTACTCGATTTTCGTAATTCTTTATCTGACTCTCAGATTAATTACGATGCCATTCATCTCGAATTCAATCTCGTCTTAAACCTCTCAATAATACTACTTCATATATATATAATAGGCCTACCATAATATGATAAATCTCCTATTGTTATATTTACAAAGTCCTAAAGATTTCCACAACATCGATTTAGGAATACTAGGCCAAAAAAAATTCATATTTAATTTAGGGAACTGAATCGACCGAACTGGGCCATTGTTCTGTAAAGACGACCGAATCGAACCGATTTTCTTTGGTTCAGACCGATTCGTTTTCCTGTAACTTGTTCTATAAAGGTCGAACCAAACCGATCAATCTGTACCAGACCGATTCATTTTTCTGTAACTCGTTTCTACAGTTATAACAAGTGCGTTTTCCACCCTTAACGCACCTTAATCTTCCATGTTCTCCCTCCAAACTCTAAACTAATTGTCTCAAGCCCTTCCCACATGTATAAGGACAATTTCTAAAGTAACTTTTGCATCAAAACATTACAAATTATTCAAGAATGGATTTAAAACTCTAATCCTCAAAAAGCCTAGGTTTGCATATTCTTCTTCTAATATTCATCAAAACCTATATTTAATTCCTATTAATGATCAATTATCCTCTATTTATTGATCCTCTACATATGTTAAATCGTTCTACATGCAGATCGTATCCCAACATGCATAAAAATCATTCTTTTTCTTCTAAGAACATTGATTTAACAAAACAAATCTCAAAACCCTACACATAGGTATTATAACTTCATGAATATTGAAATAAACAAATTGCCTCTTGGTTCTTAGGGTCTGATTTCATGGCTTAGGTGTTGGGTTTATAGATTTCTCCTTCAATCTTCCTTCCTAGATTGCTTGTGTGCACGAATATGATGAAAGCTCCAAGAATTCTCCCAGGAATCTTCAAGAACTCTCTCCTTTCCTTCTCTAATGACTTCTTTGATTTTTCTTACCTCTATGCCCTAGAATCCAACCCTTATAAGTTTCTATAGAGTTTTTAATTTCTTTGGTCTTCAACCCCTTGATATAAAATTATCAAAATACCCTCATATGGTCCTGTTTTAGTCTAAAATTTCCACGTGACTCGATTGACACCCCCGAGTATACTATTTTGACTAATTTATCCCTTTCGTAATCATTTGTGACCTCTAAATTATCATCCGAGTTACTTAAAATATATTTCTCATTTCTCACTTTTAAATAGTCTACAGGCGACTCCTGGTGAGATAATTCTATTACGCCCATATCACTCGATATGACGAAATTTGATAATAATAAACTATTTACTATTCGCACTTAGTAAATTTCATTTCATAATATTAATTAGTATATATATATATATATATATCGATTAATAGTCAATAATCACAGTTATTATTAAATCACATTAAATTACTTCACTTGCGTAATTTAAATAAACGTATTTTTATTAAGTAATTTCTGAATTAATTAAATCTCAAATACGTAAAAGTACGGGGTATCACATACTTCCCCCATTACAAAGGAATTTCATCCTCAAAATTAGGACATACCTGCGATGAATAACTCTGGATACTTCTCTCGCATGTCATCCTCCCGCTCCCACGTTGACTCGTCAATATTGTGGTTTCCCCACTGAACTCGTACTAATGGCACCACTTTAGACCGTAGTTTATGCTCGCTATCATCTAAAATAGCCACGGACCTCTCCTCATATAAGACGTCTGGCTATAAATCAATCTTCTCAATAGGCACGTGCCAAAAGGCTCTCTCACTCCTCCAGTATTTCTTCAACGATGACACATGGAACACGTCGTGTATTCGCTGAAGATTCTCTAAAAGTACCAGTCTATATGCTATCGGTACCACTCTATTTATAATAGAAAATGGTCCCACATATCTCAGTGCTAGCTTCCCTCTCTTGCCAAATCTCATAATCCCCTTCATAGGAGATACTCGAACCAATACATGGTCGCCAACCTCTAACTCCACGTTTCTTCGGTCGGCGTCAGCATAACTCTTCTGCCTATCCTAAGCTATCCGAATACGTCCCCGAATCACCTCAATCTTGGCAGTAGTCTCCAGAATCATCTCGAGCCCCAATAACTTGTTGTCCCCCACCTTTAACCAGTATGAAGGCGAATGACAAGGCCTCTTATATAATTCCTCCAACAGTACCATACAAATAGTAAATTGGTAAGAGTTGTTGTATGCAAACTCTACCAATGAAAGGTATCTCTCATACCCTCCCCCAAAATCAAGATTTCACATCCTCAGCATATCCTCAAGCATCAAATTCACCCTCTTAGTCTACCCCTCTGTCTACGGGTGGTAAGCCATACTCAACCATAAATCTATGCCCATGGCTTCCTGAAATCTCAGTCAGAAGTGTGACACGAAAAATTTGTCTCTATCAGACACAATATTAATCGGGACACCGTGTAGCTTAACAATCTATGAAATGAATAGCTGCGCGTACTGGATCATCTCGTAGTCTGTGCGGACTAACAAGAAATGATCCACCTTGGTCATCCTATCCACTATCACGCATATGGAATTGTGACCCCGCTGGGACGTAGGTAGCACAGTAATAAAGTCCATCGAGATTCTCTCCCACTTCCACACGGGAATCTCAAGTGGCTGTAACATTCCCGAAGGCTTCTGATGGTCAACTTTCACAAGCAAACAAGTAACACACTTTGAGACAAACTCTGATATGTCTCTCTTCGTGCCGGCCCATCAGTATTGTCTTCTCATAACCTGGTATATCTTATCCCCACCGATATGTACCACAAATCTAGAACCGTGAGCAATCATACTCAAGGTATTTTTAATTTTCATTTTTCACCACCTAAATTATGGTATATTTTGATCCTCTCTTGATGTTGTTGAGAATGTATGGACAAGAGGAGTCTCTTAATACATTCTCATATCGTCGAGAGAGTTATGGCCTTCAATTCATAATAAAATGATGTTTAAGCAACCAGACTTCAATGATTTTTAATTTGCAATTTCACCACCTATGTGGTGTCATAAATTGATCCCTCCGGTGTTGTTGAGAGTGTATGGATGAGACGAGTCTCTTCATACATTCTCTTATCACTGAGAGAGTTTTGATCTTCAATTCGCCATAAAATAATGTTTAAGAAACCATCCTTGAATGATTTTTAATTTGTGTTTTTCACCACCTAAGTGATGTTGTCACACTAATTTTCCCTCTTGGAATTATTAGGAAGGAATGGAGGAGACGAGACTCCTCATGCACTCTTGGATCACCGAGAGTGACTGTTGACTAATTTACTATAAAAATGATGTTCCTTAGTTTAATACATGTCAAATCATGCACCAATTAATCATAATAATAAGGATAAATATGATCTAACACTTGGATTTTTCTTGATTAATATCACATTGCATACATATGAACTAATACACTAAAATTCGTTGAACAAAGAGATTAGCTTGCACAATTGAGGACTACTGATAATATCTTTTTACATGGTCGGTATTCCAAGGGTTAGAGAAGGGTTCACCCTCTAGGTTTTCCAATCTATAAGTGCCCGGTACGACTTCTTCAGTTACCCTATACGGGCCATGCCAAATAGGACGGAGTTTGTTCAGCTTCTTCCAAACCTTCTTCAATATAAGGTCACCTACATCTATCGATCTAGTCCTCACCCGCTTATTGTATAATCTGGCATCTCTATCTTAGTAAGCTCACTGTCAGACTTTTGTATCCTCTCATCTCTCTTTAATAAAATCCACATCAAGCCTCCTCTCATTAATATTGTCCTCTAGAAACTAGGTCTAAACTCGATGAGTGGGGAGCCCAAGATCGACTAGGGATGACTTCCTCAGACCCATATGCAAGCATGAATAATGTTTCACTCTTTAACGTCCTCTCAGTCATCCTGTAAGCCCACATGACCCCATGAAGTTCTTCTATCCGTAGACCTTTAGCATCCTCAAACTTTTTCTTGATTCCATCAAGTATTGTTCGGTTGGTGACCTTTGTCTAACATTTGGCTTGGGGTCGACCTGGTGCCAAGAAAAAATGCTTTATGCCAATCATGTTGTAGGTTGAATCAAAAGACTTGTTCTTTAATTTATTTCCATTATTTGATATTAAAGTCAGGGGTATGACGTATCTGCAAATTATATTCATCCACATAAACTTGAATGTTTTAACCTCAGTTATGGAAATTATTGCCTCGGCTTCAACCCATTTTAAAAAATAATCGACTTTTACGATCAGATACTGGTAGTTACATGTTACCTTAGGTAGAGGACCCACCAGATCAATTATCTAAACCAAAAATGACCACATCATAGTGATAACTGAGAGAGGTTGATGAGGCTGGTGAGGGAGACTAGAAAATCTCTAACATTTGTCACACGTTTTCACATCATTGATTGCATCTTTGGCTTGTGTCGGCCACCAATAACTATGGGTAACAATCCTTTTTACACAAGACCACCCACCAATATTAGTGGCGCATGATCCTTAATGGACATCTCATAGGACATAATCAACATCGAAAGTATGAACACATCTGAGCAGTGGCAATATAAGCCCTCTTTTGTACTGTTTATCCCCAATGATAGTGAATTTTGCAACTTTATACTTGGGCTTCTTCCTTTCAGCCATAGAATCTGGGAGCACTCAATCCCGAATATACTTAATTAATGGATCCATCCTAGACTCTCCCAAATTCAAGTTCAAGCTAAACACAATTCCACTTTCGTCTTCCTCTACGTTCGACCTGTACAAAATTTCAACAGGAATAATGTGCCTGATTTATGTCCTTATGGTGAAGAATAGCCTAGCAAAAGCATTGGCTCAGCTATTTTAGGTCGAGGAATTATTTTGATCTTTACATGTTTGAAACTCCCCATCGCTTTCTTAACCCTTGCTAAGTATCTGGACATTTTCCCAACCTTGGCCTCATGCTAAATATATGGTTTGCCACCAACTATGAGTCACTATGGACAATGACCACGGTGACGTTTAGTTCTTTATAGAGGGAGAGGCCTTCCAGCACAACCTCATACTCTGATGCATTATTAGATGCTTTGAAACTAAACCTTAAGGCATATTCAATATTGGTTATGTTTGGGGCCAAGAGTATCATCCCGGCACCACATCCATTTTCACGTCAACAAACAAACTCCAGATCGGGGCTTCCTCTGAGAAAGGACCCTCGGACAACATTTCATTATTGAACAAGATATATTTTTCAGCCACGTCGGCCTTCACAACATCGATTGTTACTGGATCTGTCATAACTTTCTCTGGCCCTACTGATGGTGTTTATATTTCTTCAGCATCTTCATCATCGACCTCATCCCATGTAAACTCGGCCACAAAATCTTCCAAAGCTTTCCCTTTAATTTTATTTTTCGGCGAATAGATGATGTCAAACTCACCTAACCCGATTGACCAATTCATTAACCTACTCGATTTCTTAATTTTATAAATGACCTTCCTCAGTCTAGTGTTGGTAAGCACCACCACTGCATGGTCTTGAAAATATGGCTTCATCTTCCTAAATGCGTGTATCAAAGCATAGGTCAGTTTTTCTATCTTTAGGTATTTAATCTCTCCCCCTGTAAGGTTTTACTGTTGAAGTATACTGGCTTTTGGACACCCTCGTCATCTCGAACAATGGTTGCACTAATAGACAATTTAGATATCGATAGATACATAAATAATTTTTCCCCCTGAACTAGATGATACAACAACATTGGATACCCCAAATAGGTTTCTAAGTATTGAAAGTCTTTCTCACATTCCTCATCCCAGACGAATGCTTTCCTCAAAATCTTGAAAAATGGCAAACACTTATATGTTGCCTTGGAGACGAAATGATTGAGGTCTATGATCCATATTGGTAGCCTCTGCACAACCATAATAGTCTTCAGTTCCTTCATATCAATGAGAGCTTTGATTTTTATTGGGTTGGCCTCTATTTCGTTTGTTTTACGATGAAGCTGAGTAACTTTCTTTCTCAGACGTCGAACACACACTTGGAAGGATTCAACTTCATTTTGTACTTATCCATCATATCAAAATTTCACTCCAGGTCGGCCACATGATACTCAACCTTTAGACTTTTGGTTAGAATATCATCAATATAAACTTCCATTGTCTTCCCTATTTGATCCTCAAACATCTTATTGACCAACCTTTGATAGGTCGCTCCTGCATTCTTTAGTCCGAATGGAATAACCTTATGGAAGTAGGTCCATTTATCTATTATAAAGGAAGTCTTCTCGTCATCGGCCTCATATATGAAGATCTGATTATACCCCGAATATGCACCCATAAATCTCACCAAGTCATGCCCTTGTATGGCATCCACCATTTGGTCTACTCCCGACAAAGGAAAACTATCTTTTGGACAAGCCTTGTTCAGGTCGGTGAAGTAAACACATATTCTCCATTTTTAATTGGCTTTAGGAACAATCATAGCATTGGACAACCAGTCTGGTTATTGGACTTCCCAAATTAACTCTATTGTTTGAAATTTCTTTGCCTTGTGTTGAATAACCTCATACTGATCTTTGGCATATGCTCTACTTCTCAATTTCACTGGCTTATCATTCTCATCGATGTTGAGCCGATGTTAAATAATTTAGGGGTCCATTCCTGGCATATATCCATGTCTCCATGCAAAGATACTTTGTTTTCTTTTCAAACGCTTCACTAATTCTTCTTTGACTTCCACCTTTAAAGATAAGCCGATCTCGTCCTCATTGAGGACGATGGATTCTACCTCCTCAACATGCTCACCTTTTTTAGCTTCTTCTCATCCCTTGGTCCGAGAATGTCAATATTGTAGGAGGTGGTAGCTTTTTATAGGCATCTCTCTCCTGAATCAAGATGAAGTAGCATTCCCGATCTCCCACTTGGTCACCATGAACTTCACCTACTCCATAATGTGTCAAATAATTAATCATCTAGTGGACTGTGGAAGGTATGATCTCAAATTCCTTAAGGGCTACCCTTCTAATAATGATGTTATTGGTCAAGACTACATGCTCGTCCATAACGAAAAAGCTAACTTTTTTAGCAAGACACCTCGGCCAGGTGGCCATACACACATCCATTTGAAACACCCACAAGGGGAAAACCTTCTCCTTGCTGAAGGCGATCAATGGTTGATGGTAGGGGATGAGTCTTTTTTTGCTCATATTTAAACCCTTAAAACAATTCCAAAACATCACATCGTCAGAGCTTCTTACATTAACAAGAATACGTGAGACATCATACCCATGCACCTTGGTGCTGATGACCAAAGGATAATCATGAGGATCCAAAATCCAATTGAAATCAAATATAGAAAAACCCACTACTAGGGTATCCATATCAACTTTATTTAATTTTCTCAACTTTGCCTCTATCTCGGACGAGTTAACATCCATTATTTTTGGAGCTGACTTGGCCTGAACAACATAGCCTTTTCGATCAGTGGTCTCTGTGCCTCCACCAGCTAATCTTCCATAAATTTTTACATCAAAATACATCATATGTATCCGACCTGTGGGGTTAGGGATCGGTGGTATATGGTTAGGGTTAGCTTCCCCGATGTCATCAGATTCATCATCATTTTCTCACTTGTCTTGTCATCGTTCCTTCCATTATGTTTCTTCCTCGAGTCATCCATGTCACTGCCCTTGTCAATGTACTTCCTCAGTTTACCCTATTTTAGGAGTTTTTCAATCTTTTTCTTCAATGCAAAGCACTTATTGGTGGTGTGCCCATGATCTTGATAAAACTCGCACCATTTTCTCTTATCCCTCTTGTGAGGGGGGACTTGATCTTTTTAGGCCATCGAAGTGTTCCGTCATTTTTTATCTCATTAAAACTCGAGTCAGGACCAACTCTCAAGAGTGTATATTTTATAAATTTATCCTTGGCTAATCTCTTCTTCCTATATTTATCCTTCGACTGATTAGATTTACCATCACCGACCTCCTTGGAGTTTCCCCTTTTAGTCGCCATGGCCTCCTCCGCATTCGTGATTATCCCGACCGATGCTTGAAGTTTTATCATGGTTTTTGGAGGATCTTCAAAGAGTTTCTAGAGGAGTTTGCATTGCTTACGTCCGCTACTGAGCGTTGTCATCGCTATGCTCTCATCATAATTCTTCACCTCCAATTTCTCCTTCTTGAACCTAGAGATGTATTCTCTCAAGGCTTCATTTTTGTCTTACTTAACATTTAAGAGGTGAGTTACCCTCTTTGGAGGTCTCATTCTGAACTGAAAATTATGTATGAACTTCTTAGCTAGTTGTTCAAAGTTCTTGATGGAATTTTTTAGCAAGGCCATGTACCACATATGGGCAACACCTGTGAGAATGTTAGAAAAAGACCTACATCTCATATCATCAGTGGTTGAGTATATGTCGATTACTGACTGGTAAATCTCAATATGATGAGCCGAATTTGAACTCCCATCATACTTTGGGCTTATAGTATGAGGTTTTAACTTACCAGGAGTAGGAAAACTTACTATCCTGGTAATAAAAAGGAGACACTTCCATATAGCCTTAGCAGTTGGGGTCATGGCTCCTTAGAAGGGTATCGATTTTTCCTCCAAACTGTGGACGAAACTATTCCAAGGCTTTTCCTTCACAGCAACATTATCTATTCCCCCTTCCAAAGAAAAAGGAGCTAGTTCTTTCTCTAATCTAATAGTCCTCTATCGACTATTGACCTCCCTCTTCTCTTCTCTATCTCTACTCTATCTGGGCTGATCCCACAGCGCCTGGCATTCCCCCTGGATGAAGAGTTACTTTGTGTGTGAGAGAGAGAGAGAGAGATATATATGGTCCCTTCCATCTCTTATGGGTCCGAGCCTTGCAAATCCTGTCAAAAGTTGAGCCCCTCAATAGGCCATAAGGTGTTAGCCGAGAGCTTTTACCTTGGTATGCTTATCCGGGATGAATCATATTGCCATAGATCTTGTACGGCTCCCAGTACTCTTCCTCGTCACAGACCAGATCATCTGTATAGTCTTGAACTTATTTTCTAGGCGGATATGCCTAGGGTCAACAACATCACTCCATCATTGGTAGTGTTGAACCTCCATATGTGGGGCCGGGGTGGTCCCCCTATCACCAGATCTACCATCTCCCTAGCGAATGAAGTAATGATCTCCGTCGTCATACCTCTGGAAGTTTTTTCCCGAACGCTCTTGCTAAATGCCATAAACTACTTAGTTCAATACTTTTTTATGTGTGTAATATCTATACAATTAGTATATATGTTGGTTTTAAATACTATAGTAGTACTCTTAGGTGCGTGGGATGGTATGGGATAAATATGGGTTGTGCTATATATGGGATGGTAAAATATGGGTGGGGGTAGATGATCGTGCCGACCATTACCCCTTAAAATTGTACTAACCTCCTCAAAACGGACTCCATAGCTGTAGAAAATAACAAATACATAATAACAAAGTAGTTTTCCTAAAAGTAATTTTTGAATCATAGAAAGCATATATAAAAAAAATAAGACTTCAGATCTAGAAAACGTAAATCAAAATAAATAAATCTCAAATCTCATTTATGTGGGGTGTGAGGGTATATATATATATATATATATATATATATATATATATATAGAGAGAGAGAGAGAGAGAGAGAGAGAGATGAGTTGGTTTGATTACAAAAGAAAGCGTCAGATATTATGTTTTAACTTTTGAGGGTTTTACTTATTAAGAATCCAACCTCAGTTGCTATTTAGCCTATTCCTCAACCCATATTCGGGCCAAATTAAAAAATATTAGGTCCAAATACTAGTTCATAATGGGCAAAAGTAATTTGTTACTTAAAATGGGTTGTCTTTGCCAACTCTACACTAAAGTGACAGGTATAGTTAGTTTCAACAAAATATTTTTACAATAGTTAGATATGTTATAAGAAAAATCCCGTTACACAATACATGAAACACGATGTTGTCCATGATAAATTCACTCAAGTTTGGTTGTTGAACATACAATGCACAAATTGATATATTCATCCATATGATCGATGCAAATTTTTCTTCTTCATATTTCTCTTATTTAGAATTTTTTGAAATGATATCCGCTTATTGTAGATCGAGCATCAAATTTGAAAATATTAAATTGAATTTATATATAAGGAAGCCATGATTAATATAAGGGTAAATTACAATGAACCTCTTGTATTATTTCAATTTTTTGGGTCACTACCCTAAACATTTTTACCCGACAATTTGTTCCATTGTACATTGACTCATTTCATTTTAGGCCGAAATCGATTAAGTTTCCATTCAAATTAAGATATTTAGTGAAGTCATGTGAGCGCATAACTCTTAAGTTTGTATAAAATGACTATACTACCCTTTTAATTTGACTAATTCAAACTTCAACTAAAATCAGTTAAGCTTAACACATGCAATTAGTTTAGTTTAAAAAATTAATTTTATAAACCATTTACATTACACTCCACCACAACTGCCTGCTTAAACCGCATTTCATCCTTGGAAAAAACAAATCATAATACTCATCATCACCACCACCACACACAAAATTGAAAAAAAAATGATGAAAAACAAACTAAAAAAACATAATCGATTAATCAAGAAGATTAAAAGAAATTGAAAAGGGGTTTTAAAAATTGGAATTTGCATTACCCTTTCAAATGATACACATGAAAAAATTGATGGAACTAGACCCCTTTTCAACTGATACATACATAGTATCAATTAAAACTCAAAGATTCATAAAACCACAAGAACTATAGTGAACTCGGAATTAAATTAACACTTTAATACATTTATCTCAACACTAAAAAGAAAACTTAACCGATTTGGGAGAACCATAACTCGCAATCAAATTAAAATTTCATTCCGAGATAGTTATCAATATCTCACCTTTAGGTTCATTCAACTCCTTGAATCAATCCAAGCCTAACCTAAAAACATACTCGAAAAGAAAAATCAATTTGATTTTGAAATCAAACCCTTTGAACCATCTCAACCAAAATCTCTATCCTCAACATTGTAGAGGTTCCTTATAAGATATCTGCGTATAGATCTATGTGGTACTGGAGAGAAATGGGGGAGGTGAAGGGGGCTATGAATAATGATGGTGAAGTGTGAGATATAATAGTTCAGTTGAATGTAGTTTTCGGGTTGTTATCTCTTGAATAATAAAAAATAGATATATTTCCTTCAGTTTTTTCCTTTTCAAAAAATTTGAGACATGGTGTTGGTATTAAAATTTGACTAAATGGTTTAATGATATCTTCATTATGTCTTTAACACCAATGTCCCCCTCCCCACCCACACGTTGTTTGGGTGTCACAACTTTGTCAATATAATCCAATTCATATTTTGGCCTCCGCCTTCTTTTTCTCCTAAAAAGAAGTTGGGTAAGACACTCTCCATAACTTTAAACTTTGTTAAGAAAATCAAGGGCAGCTAACAAGTGTAATGAAATAATTTGGATGATAGGTTTAATTAAAATACAATAATTATATGCAGACACCCAAATGTGACACTTTAGGCGTGACACCCTGACATGTTGCATCTATATTGGCTTGTGTTCGGGCTCCATTGTTGATGGGTTTTAACACGAGCCAATGTGGACACGATATGTGTTGATTTTGAATGTTAGCCTAGAATTACTCATTAAAATCAATTTAACTTTTGTACATTTCAAGCCACCCATTTTCAGCCTCAACTTGTTTAAACTACCAATGACATTTGGATTTTCCTCGTGTTGTATAATTCATTTCTAAGGAAAGTTAAAGGTTGTTTCTTATGAGTGAGACCAATATATTAAATAAACATATTCAACTTGACCTCGAGAGTATTGTCAAAAATAATTAAGCAACTTTTAGATCTATTAAGACTAATAAGGTTCCTACATGCATCTTTACAACCACTGATGAACTCCATTAGGTTCTTTATAGACTTCCAGCGTTATAAAAATAATGGCATCATCGATATATAACATGTTGGAAATCACTAGTGTATGAAGTGGGTGTAATATAGATAAAATATTCAACTAAAAGCTTTAGAGGAAATTATGAATACTAAGGGACAATGAGTCCTTTCTTTTAATATTTTACCAGAATTGAAAGAACCTAAGATCTATTCATTCATAACAGAGAACCAATAGTAAGGGTAGAGTTAACAATGGCATGTCAATTGAGTTACTTTCTTCCTAAAATATCTATATTCCATCAATCTCAACGGGTTTGTTATGTTTTCCCTTGGGTAAATTAGGGATAAATGGTTCTTTTGGGGAATTTTATCATGGTTCATTTCACACTGAATAATTTAATGGGAAGATGATGACTAGTATAAGAGAATTTTAGAGCGTCCTCTTATCGATTCAAATATAATATATATTGGGTATCGAACTTGGAATGGACTAAAATAGACAATTCTTGTTACCTAGTGGGGGAGGCAAAAGATTTCATGCTTTCATGCGTGGACTGGTTTTCTTTTATTATAATCTCTACATTTTTTTCGTGGATTGGTGTTACATTGTGTGAGTGCAAAAATATCACAATAAAAGAACTACGAAGTAATACCAAACATACTATAATCAATCAATCATACAACACGGAATATACGTGGTTCAACAATGTGCCTATGTCCACGAAGAGGCTATTATTCTTATTAATATCTCTTAAGAGTTCCACATTACATCCCTTTGCCCCGTGTTAGGATTCACAATTTATAGAAGTGATATTAAGAGGTTGAGTTGTAGAAGTAACTCGCCCAGCTCGTTAGATAGCACGTAAGTGTCCCTGAATATCTTTTCGAGATTGTTGGTAACTGATTCATGCCTATTTCTGAATATTTAAACGCGTGTTAAATACTTTGGGTAAAAGGAGTTCTCTTTCAATTGGGTCGGGCAGTCCGTCTTGTGTACTGGTTTGGTCGGCTAAATGATTGGACTCGAAATATGCCCCCACAATTGATCCTATAATCTTTGGGGAACAGTAGTAAAACAGGAGTGGCATATTAGTAATTCATGAGGTTTGACAAGGGTACGCTTGTCCTTACAGGAGATATGAAGCATTGATATCGTCCTAGGGAACCATGAATCATCGTTTAAGGCATTTCAAACTTCATTCATGTGCTAATAAACCGTCAGTTCACTATTTTTGATCATTTTTCCATGCGACCTTCATCTCTAAGCTTCCTCTTCCTATTTTCCTCTTCAAATCCAGAGCTTCTTTGAGTCGTTCTCACCTGTAAGTTATCTTGATCCTTTACTCTTTGTTTAAAGTCTTTCTTTTCATCTTATGGCATTTAATGGCAAGTCTAAAGTAGAATTTAGGAAAACTTACAACACACCTGAGTGGGTAGAGATCGACTGTGTTCCCCTCCCTATAAATATTAGGAAAGTTGTAGAGGGGGATTGAAGGTAATCCTGAGATTAGGGATAATTCCCTGATTAGCAACAGTGTTTGAAGATTAACGCAATAGAGGTAACTCAAGCGTGGCAACTCATACTTCAGCTTGTTGTGTTAGTCATAATTGTATCTTTGGTTACATTTACTGTAAGCTATAACGGTTGTAATGATGTAACGAGAATAATAAAGAGTTTTAGTGTGATGTCAAACGGTACTTGCGAGAGACCAGGCTTGGCAGGGCCTGGGAGAGCTGTCATGCTCTATCGAATGACCTCATCGTGGGAACTTTAGAGGGACTTGGTTTGGAGGATTGAGAAGTAAGGCACCGTTGGGGCTTGTCCTGGCCATCTTAGATACACCTGGTAAAACACCGAAGGACCCTGACCGTGGAACCTCAAGCGGAGCAGCTTGGAGTTCCATCGGGCATTGAGTAATGGACCAAACAGCCCTCTACTTAATGTCACATCTACTGTGGGTGATGTCACTAGCCATCTAAACAATGTCAAACACGCACTTGCAGTAAAACACCGTGGTATTTGGGGCTGTCAGGCAGTTGGTAAGCCACCTCTGCGACAACAGTCCCCTGACACACGGTGGTTAGGCAAAAGGCATGTCTTGGCATTTAATGTTTATGACGTAGAGACAGCTAGTGCATCAGGTATTTAGTGTTGTGACATAAAGTATGAGGGATGTCTTTCATAGTTTTAATGACTGAGCTGCCTCGGGGGTGGTGTGGGGGGGTTTTTAAGGACCCCAACCACCTTTGAGGAAGAGAGAGACTTTTGGAGAGTTCAGAAGTTATTGCGAGAGAGAATACACACCAGAGAGAGTTATTGCAAACCAGAGAGTTTACTCACTCACCATTGTTATTTATTATAAAGCTTTCAATATTCGACAGAGATTCCTGAGGATATTTGGTGTGGTTTTACCTGCCTACCAAGGTGTATCTAGGGTGCTTACTTCTCTCTCCCTCTAGCTAGGTTACTTTTAAAGTTCATTACTATTTCCTGAGTTAGACACGAGAGCTTTGTGAGTTTAAGCTGAGTCTATCTTCATTGGGTTCATGTTTATGTGTTCTATCATTAATCCAAAGCTTTGGCCAATTAACTTGTCATTACCATACTCAATAGGGGTTACGCCTCCATATATAATCTAAAGTACCCTCCTACATTTGGCGACTCCGCTGGGGAGGCATTCTTCTAGATAAGGAGTATGGCGCAAGATAATGCCACTCGAAGACTCAATTTCGATGACATTCAGCATAATAAAGAACAGTCTGCGCGAGGGCAAGAGGCCCTAAGAGATGGGGCTCCTCGAGTAGAGGTACCTCTGGCGCCAGCAACGTTAGGCATCCCAGGGACGGCCCAACCTCCCCCGATCACGGGGTTGGGACTCGCTCAGATTGCCCTCCTCATGAGAAAGTTTCACGAGTTCTTGCAAACTCCGGTGGCTTCAACTATGTTGGGAGGGTTAGAGGCTAACGCTTTCATAACACCAGGAGTGGCCCCAACGGTCCCACTAGGGGCAAGAATTGCAGGAACGATCCCAGTGGGTGTATCTTCTGGAGTGAACCCGGCAGTGGGCACCTCAGGAGTCTCAACGGCACCACCGGTAACGTTCGTTTCGGTTGCAACGAGCGCTCAGCCCTTGGCCCCATTGTTGGCGGCTCCAATAGCCTCGTCGATAGAAGAGATGAGAAAAGAGATGCAGAAAGAAATGCTGAAGTTCATGCAGGCTTCCTCGTAGGCTGTGGGCAAGGTGGCGTCGGTCTACGATGACTTCTGAACACCTTACCCCCAGGAATACAGCGACGAGCCCTACCCGAAGGACTATATTCCCCCTACCTTTGAAAAATACTCAGGGAAGGGTGGGAACCCGAAGGAACACATTAAGCGTTTCGTTGAACATTTAGGAGCGCACTGCAATGACAAAAAGCTTAGATTGAGGGAGTTCTCCAAATCCCTGACTGATAAAGCATACACTTGGTACTCTCATCTGCCTCCCAATAGTGTCTCTACGTGGGAAGAGATGCATGTATTGTTTGTCCGAAAGTTCTTTTTGGCCGAAGATGAGTTCACCCTAACCCAACTTGGCAGGGAGAGGCAGAGGCCAGGAGAAGAGGTAGTGGCCTATATTCGAAGGTTTAGGGAAAGATTCCTCGATGTAAGGGAAGAAGCTAAGGAGGCCAGGTTACTGCAAATTTGTGCTGAGGGACTACTTCCTGAGTATATCTGCCACGCGAGGGAACATTTTCAGCATTCTTAAAATCCGCAAGAAACATCTCTTTGGTAGTGCGACCTAGCTCGGTAATGGCTCCCATGGTGTTCAGGCAGCCGATACAACCCATGGGAGGAAGGTCTCAGGCCCCACGGGTGGGATATATCGAGAGGGAAGATGGGGGCAAGGCGCCAAGGAAGGACAATAAAAGAAAGTTCGAAAGAGACAGGGAAGACCCGCCACCGTTACCTTGCATGGTGGAGGAGGTTGTGAGTTTCTATAACGTAATGGTCCAAGGCGGAACGGTTTACGAACCAAAGGGTGTTCAGCCCGACGCGGCAACTAGGGATGATCCCAAATATTGTCAGGTTCATCGAAAGGTCCAGCATCCAACAGAAAGCTGCTTCACACTGCGAAGAATCATTGACAAGTACATGAAGGCGGGGACATTACAAATCCCCCCGCAGAACGTTAACAATAACCCACTCCCGGCACTGGGGCCAATCTGGTAACGGCCTACGATAAGGAGGCAGAATAGGAGGGGGGAGGGGCAACGATGAAGGAGTTCGATGAGGCACTGGAGAATTGCACCAGGGGAATGGCTAACGTAGTTTTAGCTTATGATGAAGCAAGTTCTAGGGACGTAGAAGACGCCTACAGCGTTGAGGGTGAGGAAACGGACCCAGTCGTAGAATATAGCGCAGTTTCAAAATCTCCAAAGTTCACTTGGTTCTTCGACCAAGTGGGAATCCCAAAAGAAAGCAGAATAGAGATAACTCAAGCGATCTTATATATTGCAAGAAGAAATGCAGTCCCCTCGCTAAGATGGAGGGGACCCATGGCTAGGCTGGTAAAGAAGTTCCTATCAGAGGTAACTTTCAGCGATGCGGATAGGGCTGTAAGGTTCCCCCATAATAGGCCTCTGTATGTAACCGCTAGTGTTAACGGGGTTAGCTTTGCAAGGACTCTTATGGATGGGGGTGCTTCCATCAACATTATGCCAATCAACTCCTTCCACGCGGCTAATATTCCAGAGGAAAGGTTGGTTCCCATGCCCTTGGTAATCTCGGGCTACGATAATCAATCTTCCAAATCCATCGGGTATGTGAACGTGGGGATAGTGATGGGAAATCTGAGTTCCCATATCAAGTTCCATGTAATAGAAAGCGCAAATTCCTATCATTTGTTAATAGGGAGAGTATGGATGCACAACCAAGGGTTAGTTTCCTCAACTTACCATCAATGTGCTAAGGCGAATATCAAGGGGACAGAAGTGACTATTAGGGCAACTAAGAGGCCTTTGGATATCGAAGAAGCACACTTGGTGGATGCAGCCTTTTATACAGAGCTCGAAGAGGACGTGCGAGTTCTAACGAGGAGAATGGAGGGAGCATGGGTCCCCTCGATTAGAGAAATAATGGGACTTCTAAATGAGAGTGGCGAAGGGGAGAGGATCGAGGAAACATATCGGGCGGTCCCTCGACCCCAAAACATCTCGAAGCAGCTCAAAGACAAAATGAGGCCTAGGACAGACCCAGGCGAGCATGAGGTCTAACGACAAAGCGTGTTGAGTCGTTTTTCAAGGGAAAGAATCACTGAGGCTTCCAGAGAGAGGAAGAGAAAGGCCGTGGCAACAGCCACCAGCAGGCAATGCAACAAAAATTATCACTGAAGAGGGAAAAGTGGTGTACCGCTTATAATGGTGTGAGCGGGCGGCCGAAAAGACTAACAATGAGGTTGACCCGATATATGAGTGTTTTTTAGTAGATCAACAGGGGCAGTGTATGGTGATAGACAACTCCAACATATAAGAGTTCGTAGAAGATGTCGCCGAAGAACCAGACTACATGGCAGACCAACCAAGGCCCCAGGCACAAGAGTTGGAGCAGGTAAACCTAGAAGGAGATGAGGAAGATCCAAGGCTTATCTTTATCTCGAAAGATCTTGTTAAGGAGAAGCAAGAAGCCTTGGTTGACCTGTTTCGGGAGTTCATAGATGTATTCGCATGGAAGTATACTGAAATGGAAGGGCTGGATGAGGAGGTGAGCTGCCACAAGCTGAACGTGATGCCTTTAGCTATTCTGGTGAAGCAGGCAACAAGAACTTACAAGCCTGAACTAGATTTAAAGATTAAAGAAGAGTTCCAACGCTTACTGACAGCAGGATTTATCAAGCCAATACAACATCCCCTCTGGCTATCCAGCATTGTGCCAGTAGGGAAGAAAGACAAAAACCAAATAAGGATCTGCGTGGACTTCAGAGACTTGAATAGGGCTTGCCCCAAGGATGAGTTTCCCCTACCCTCCATCGACAGTTTGATAGATTCCACGGCTGGTCATGAGATGTATAGCTTCATGGATGGATATGTGGGATACAACCAGATCAAGATGAACCCCTCTGACGCAGAGAAAACAGCATTCAGAACGTCGTTGGGCAACTTCATGTACAAGGTAATGCCGTTTGGACTCAAGAACGCCGGGGCTACGTACCAAAGAACAATGATAGCCATTTTTCATGACTTCTTCCATAAATTTGTGGAATTCTACGTAGATGACTTGGTCATCAAATCAAAGAAGGAAGAGTCCCATCTGAACGATTTAAGGAAGGTGTTTGCTCGGTGTAGGAGATACAAATTGAGGATGAAACCGTTAAAGTGTGTCTTCGGAGTAACAAGTGGTAAGTTTTTGGGCTTCGTGGTTAATCGACAAGGGGTACAGATGGACCAGGATAAACAGCGGGTAATCTTGAAGATGCCATGTCCAAGAACGGCAAAGGAGCTAAAAAGTTTCCTCGGTAAAGTCTCCTACCTTAGGAGATTTGTGCCTGGATTGGCCGAAATAACACACCCACTGATGCAGCTGCTACGAAGGAACACAAAATTCAGATGGGAAGAGGTTCACCAGAAGTCCCTTGTTGGGTTGAAGAAGCTGCTCGTATCACCACAAATCATGGTTCCTCCCCAGGCAGGAGCTCCGTTGCAGCTATATCTTACATCCACCACGAGGTCCGTTGGAGCTCTGCTAGCACAAGAAGTGGACGGGCAAGAATGGCCGGTTTACTACCTCAGCAGAATTATCCATGGGCCAGAAATTAGGTATAGTAGCTTAGAAAGGCATTATTTAGCCTTGGTCTTTGTAGCACAAAAACTTAGGCATTATATGCTGTCTTTTACCATTCATATTGTAACTAGATGCAACCCAATTAGGTATTTGCTCGCAAAGACTATACTGATTGACAGGGCAGCTAGATGGTTCCTTATTCTCTCTGAATATGACTTAAAATGTGTGGTCCCTCGCACAATCAAAAGCCAGGCGTATGCTGACCTATTGGCCATCTTCCCTTCAAGAACCTTCGAGCCGCCTAGGGAAGATATTCCAGGAGATGAGTTGCAGGCCAATTACCTGGATACAACTGAGGAGGAATGGACGATGCAGTTCGATGGATCTTCGGCAGAAAAGAAGGAAGGAGCAGGGGTTGTTCTTTCAAAAGGGATGGAAAAGATTTTCCTTTCCTACAAACTAGATTTCCCTTGCTCTAATAACGAGGAAGAATATGAGGCATTGGTACTAGGGCTTCTAGAGGCTCTTCAGAGGGGAATTCGTTCACTCTGCATTAAGGGTAACTCAAACTTAGTAATTCAACAGTTAAATGGAGAATATGCGTTGAAACACATGAGCCTGGCGCCCTATAGAACAATCATTCAAAGGCTCCTCAACCAGTTCCATCAGACCAAGATCAGGAGACATCCCAGAACGATGAACCGCCATCCAGACGCCTATGCCACTATTTCCCAGAAGATGATAATGAAAACCAATGAGACTACAGTTGTGATCCAATGAAGAACAGCTCCTTCTGTAGTACATTCAATACTACCGATGGAGGAATAGGTGGGCTGGAGAAGAGATATTAAGAAGCAACTGGAGTCTGGTGAGGGCGCGATGGGGCTAAGAGAGTTGGCCCAATATTTTACAAGCCAAGGAAATCTCTATTTTAGAAATACAGGAGGATGGTTGTCAAGATGCGTCAGCCCAGAGGAAGCCGAGCAAATATTGAGGAAAACGCATGAGGAGCACTGCGAAATGACTGAGATACCTCTATACAGGATAATACAAAGGGAGGGGTATTTCTGGCCTAGGATGAAGCAAGATACAACAGAGCTGCAACGGAAGTGCAATAAGTGCCAGCTATTCTTTGAGGCAGCTGAGTGCCATTTCATTGAAGCTCAAATGGACTGGAGGCAGCCCTACATCGACTTCATTCAGGAGGGGGTTGTCCCAACGAAGAAAATGGATGCAATAGGTCTGAGGCGAAGGGCTCCAAGGTTCTACGTCTAGGGGGGTAGCTCTATCGAAAGGGGTACTTTAATAGGCCCTTGCGATGTATCACGAAGGGAGAAGCAGTGGAGGTCCTCAAACAAGAGCACGACCCAGCACATATAGGAGGAGCCAAGTTGTATGATCAGTTGATGACATTGGGGTATTATTGGCCAACGATGGAGAAAGACTCTGCGGAGTTCGTTCGAAAATGCAAAGCTTGCCAACTTCATGGGAACATGATCCATGCCCCATCAGTAGACTTACACTCTCTATCAACACCCTATCCATTTCATACTTGGGCGTTCGACCTAGTGGGGGCAATACACCCCTCTTCGAGGGGCAAGATATGGATACTAGTAGCAACAGAATGTTTCACAAAATGGGCCGAGGCGATACCACTCAGACGAGCAACGGCTAGGGTGGTGAGCAACTTCATCAGAGAATACATCATTTTCCGTTTTGGGATCCCAAAAGTTATTCTCTCAGATAACGGGACCCCCTTCGTCAACTCCGAAGTAACAATGCTCACGGATAAGTACTCCATTGTTCATCACACTTCAACGGTGGCATACCCAAAGGGAAATGGTCAGGCCGAAGTAACTAACAAAACCTTGGTTAACATTTTGGCCAAAGTGATGGAAGACTTTCCAAGGGCGTGGGATGACAAGATACCAGCTGTCTTGTGGGCATATCGAACGACCAAGCGAAAACCCACGGGATACACGCCGTTCTCTCTTATTTATGGGGCCGAAGCAATCCTCCCAGTAGAATTGGAAGTTCCCTCTGCTCGTTATGCTTTGCGAAGTAGCATGCTTCCTCAAAGTAGACATGTACAGTTGGAAGCGTTGGATGAACACAGAGATAATTCGATGCAGAACTTCCAAATATATACGAAGCAACTTTCAAGGGCGTACGATAACTTGGTGAGACCAAGGAAATTCTTGAAGGGAGACCTCGTATTGAAAGCGGCAGTGAAACACATCAGGGGGCTTCCTCTACCAAAATTTGCAGCTAATTGGAAGGGACCTTTCGTTGTGAAAGAAGCCCATGACTCAAGTTATTGTTTAATTTCGAAGTTAGAGGAAGATAAGCCATTTAAGATTAACAATAAGTGGCTGAAGGTTTATCATGTGTAAACAACCAAGTTTGAATTGATGTTATGACTAGCTATTGTTATAAATATACAAGTTTTGGGTGACATTTTTGAGCATAATGGAGGAATTACAGAATTACAAAACTCTATAGCATACAACAACAATCACAACACACGAAGGGATTGAAAAGAACATATTCTTCATTCATAAACAATAGAGCATTACAAAAAAAAAATTATTTTGGGAGCTATCGCCCAAGAATTACATAGATGGAGGATCTGTACACAAGAGGCAACTAGTCTAAAAGAAACGATAAATCTGAGGAAGAGAAAAAATCTCCAGGAAGGCCCGAAGAAGCTGCTGTGAAAGACCGTTGGGCGTTAATAGAAAACTCCAGCCTCGTTTGCACTTGTGTACGTTCGATCAGGAGTCTCTCGCGCTTCAGTTTGACCAGGCACAAAGCTTCTTCGGCATCCTTTACCTCTTGATCCACTGCTTCCAAAAGGGGTGCCAATGCGACCAACCTAGCTTCCTCAGCTTGCTGGTCCTCCTGGTGCTTTCGTAACACTTCCCTCTGGATGATCCGTTGCTGGTTCTTCAAAGTCTTCAGATACGTTATAAGCCAGTCAAAACGGAAACCATCGCGCCCTAACTCCCTCAGAAAACCCAAAAATTGGTTAAGAAGGGATCTGGTAACACTTGCAGTAGGGGTACTGGCAATTTCAGCAACAACGATCGCCATGCCTTAAAGTCTGTGACTCATCACGTGAATATTGGAGCGCAGGCAATCTGGTGTGAAGGTCTCAGGGTGGAGATTCACCAGTTGTTCGATCACCAAGCGGTGGTTGACAGGCATTTGAGGAGACTACCGAAGCACCATTAGGCAGAACGCGTGAGGAGCCAGGTCAGGAAGAGGCAGTTCGCACCCAGACTCGCTCTCGGCTGCAGCACCAGTCGTGGAACCTTGATCATCATGACCAGAATTTTCCGAAACATCAGGTTCTCGGAAGGGTGAGCCTACAGGCAAAAGAACTGGGGGTGAATTTTCCCGAGCAACTTGAAAAGAGATAGCGCACATGATGAACTTATGAAAAAAACTTAACAAGTGTTTTCGTTGTTAAGTCACTGTTATAAGGTGGAGTTTATGGAAAATCTTAACAAGCGTTTTTGTTGTTAAGTCACCGTTATAAGGTGGAGTTTATGAAAAAAAACTTAACAAGCGTTTTCGTTGTTAAGTCACCGTTATAAGGTGGAACGCTTGTTAAGTCACCGTTATAAGGTGGAGTTTATGGAAAATCTTAACAAGTGTTTTCGTTGTTAAGTCATCGTTATAAGGTGGAGTTTATGGAAAATCTTAACAAGTGTTTTCGTTATTAAGTCACCGTTATAAGGTGAAGTTTATGGAAAATCTTAACAAGTGTTTTCGTTGTTAAGTCACCGTTATAAGGTGGAGTTTATGAAAAAAAACTTAACAAGTGTTTTCGTTGTTTAGTCACCGTTATAAGGTGGAGTTTATGGAAAATCGTTGTTAAGTCACCGTTATAAGGTGGAGTTTATGGAAAAAACTTAACAAGTGTTTTCGTTGTTAAGTCACCGTTATAAGATGGAGTTTAGGAAAAAAACTTAACAAGTGTTTTCGTTGTTAAGTCACCATTATAAGGTGGAGTTTATGGAAAATCATTGTTAAGTCATCGTTATAAGATGAAGTTTAAGAAAAATTTTATGAAAAACCATAAGATGGAGATTATGAAAAATCTTAACAAAAGTTAACAAAAATACCTCAGTCACAACGGGAGCATATGGGGCAGCCGCAGGGACAGGAACCGTTGGGGGAGAGATTATTACCCCAAAAGCCATAACGGGGTCCCCGGACGCAGAAGCCTCCACGCTTCGCAAAACTCTATCACCTGTATAGGGCACCAGGGCCAGCATACTGGGTTCATCAGGCGAAGACACTGAGCTCCCAAACAAAGGCACAACACGATGGGGTGTAAACACACCACTATGTTGGCCACAAGCACCAACCTGGGCCCTGACTGCGCGAGTTGGTGCAAGATCAGGAGAAAACTGTGGCACAAAGGCAGGTGTTAGAAAAGAAGAATGGGCACAGAAAATATGAAGAAATATCTCTACGTGTTACTTACCTCAGTTATGGTGCTAAAGAGAGGAATGGCAGTCAGGGGTCTCATCAGCATCGTCGGAAGAAGAACGCTTGCCAACAACGAGGATATTTCAACCTGGGGTACCCAAAACATATCAGAATTCAGCAAGCCAAATAAGAAAAGAGTGGTACCGAAAAGACTACAACAAATAAATTATAGAGGAAATCATACCTCGGGACCACTCTCCTCAACAAGAACAATGGGCAGAGGAACCTCAGGTGAGGTCTGTAAATCATAAGGGACCGAGGGTGTTATCTCGGATTGTGTCACTTTGGGTTGTGTTACCACTTCAGGCGAGGAATCACTCGCAGGATCAGCGGCTTCACCTCCCACAACGACTTCCCTTGCACGTTGACTGCCTGCACGGCGAGAATACGTAAGCCCCGTCATGGGGGAACGGGGAGGAGTCACATCGGTACGAGATGCACCAAAGCGTCCCCCCACAAAAGGGCTCACGGGAGGACTACAGGGGTCTGGTCTTTCTATTTCAACTCCCTGCACCACAGTTGTCAAAAAAAGAAAAATATATATATAAGTAAAGACAGTCGTCCTTAAGCAAAAGGAGATAATAACTAAATCAGGCATACATACCTCCGATTCAGAAGGAGAACGAGAAGACACGACCACGGGCGAAGAAGGAGGATTAACAGCAACAGAAGGGGCAGGAGTGGAATGCACCTCAGGGGTTTGGTGCACCTCAGGAGTTCGTTTCTTCTGGGACTTGGTTCCCAGGGTCTTCTTCCTCGATCTCGCTGCACCAGTCTAACCCCTTGAGGAACCCTGGAGCTCTTTCTCCTCCTAGCCATTGGCTCTGCAAGATCAACCACCACCGTGGGGAAAGAAACGAAAGAAGTAACAACGACTGCATGCTATTGATACTCGGCATTTATTCGGTCTATTTCTGCTTGGGCCTCCCTCCTTACACGCTCAGCCATCTCAGCAGGCATGGGAGGTAGAATGGAGGCTATGGGAAGAGCTGCCACGGGATTTTGGGGCTTCTGGGACTTCTATTTCGATTTTGATGTCCCACTCTTGGCCGTTTTTGCCTTCTTGGCAGGTGGTTGAGAAGCCCCCTCGTTGGTAGTAGCTGAAGTAGAGGGGGCAGCCTTCTTTGGAGCAGTAGGAGTCCTGGGTTTTGGCGTGGTAACTGGAACCATGGGACAAAGTGGGGGAAGCTCGGTAGGAGGTGCTTTGTGGGTTGAACTTAGAGGGAATTCTATCCCAAGTACAGAGTTGCCTTTTAGCCCCAATTCCAGGGTAGAAAATGAAGAAACGGGAGGATACACCGGATCTCCCTCAACGAACTCAGTAATTTCAGCTAGTTATTTCGGCCAGTACTTGGTGGCAAACAAAGGGGTCACATCCCTATGCCTAGTAATACTGGGAATGGTGACACGCCCAGCCATTGTTGAACATATCCCCCACGCAGTGGTCGAAGAAAATAGGGAACATGCCTCGCCAAAGGAGACCTTGGGGTTTGGCGATTGAAACACTGGACGTGGCGCCCCCTGGTCAAACCCAAACTGGCGGCTACATCGGTTGGGATTATAATGCTCGCTGGTATACCCCCACTCGGTGTAGGAAGGCAGATATCCTGGAGAAAATAGAAGGACCATGGCAAGCGAGGGATCCTCAATATCGGGAGAAGGGTCTTGTATCACTCTGGCTTCATGATGAAAAAAATCACAAGTGTGAAAGAAGACCTCCTCCTGATAAGGCCTCATGACGAAGTTCTCGAAACGGTCAATCACAGAAATCAGCTCCTTTCGGCTTTGTCTCTTGTGATAAATGAAAGACCGTGGAGGCATAATGGTTTCCCCCGAAGGAGGACTGTTGGTCTTGGCCGCTATGGCAGGAAAGCGGAAGTAAAGGAAGCTAGTCAGAAGAACGCTGTTGGCAAAATTGGCCAAGCTATAACGTCCAAGAGAGCGTTCCATGTCAAACAAAGTCCTATCTAGCCAGGTGTAGAGGGATCCCAAGGCAATTGAAGCCAGTGGGAGTTTTATGCCTCGAGCCAAGCGAAGGGACATGTTGATAAGGTCCCTCCGGGGCTTATCGTTGGGTTTACCCATCAAAAGGAAACGGGAAAGAATCACAAGAATGTAGGCGGGAAGCTCCAACGACGTACCTTGACCAGGGGCAGTTGATGAGGAACTGCCTTCACCAGAACTTTTGAAGAAATAATTGATCAAGGGAGAAAAAGTAGCTTTATTGGAAGAACCGATGCAGCTTCGGCATATGCGATCCAACTCCAAGCGATCTGCAGTCTCTTGAGCATCAAGAGCCTCATCGGTGTAAGGCTCATGGCCTGTTGCATCGAGGTCCAGAAGCTCGCACACGTCCTCCAGAGTTATAGTAAACTCGCCCCACGCAGCGATGAACGTGTGAGTAGTCACGTTCCATCGAGAGACCAAGATAGGAAGGGCAGCATTATTCTTTGAGAGAGTGAACTCACCAAACCATTTGGCCCGTTGCAGCCCAATTTTGGCGAGGATGTCAGCGTAGGAACTCTCCATGTGGAAGTTCCAGGCAGCAAAGTGGGCAGGGGATCCCCCAGGTGCTTCGAAATCAATGTGGGACCACGAAAAGTCCCCTCACTCCAAGCGAAATCTGAGAGTTCCTTCTGGGGGCAGAAAGCCCCACTTAGACAATTCTTTATCCTCATTACCCAACAGTAGGGCATCAAACTTAGAAGAAAAATAGACAGTCTTACAGGCAACAGCAAAGTCATCACCCTCCCCAAAAATAGGAGAGCGACGATAAAACCTCAGCTGTTCCTGGCGGGCAGCACCCTGGGCGGAGGCAGCAGTGGTGGTGGCAAACGGAACACTGGTGGAAGACATGGTGGGGTTGCTTGAAGACGCCATGGTAAATAATGACACTGTAACAGAGAAAGCTTCGAGAAAAAAGGGATTGAGAGCGAGAATGGAGAAACACGATCACAGGTGGTGGTATAGAAGGTGAAGAATGAAGCTCGAAGCTCTTGCAACAATGGAGTTTCTCTCTCTCTCTCTCTCTAAAAAAGAAACGCCAGTCTGAAGAAGATAGTAACAAAGTAAGAAAAAAACAAAGGAGAAGGTTCAAAGTGTTTTGAATATGGCTGTTTAAAAATTTCGGGGTTGTCGTTTCAGTCTCCCACCATCACACGTGCAAGGCCGCCTACAATCATTTCCAATGAACACGTGGAACCTTGGGAAGTGCTTTGACAGTTGAGAGGACTGCGCCACATCATTAACGAAGTGACGTCTGGGGAACACTAATCGTTGCCTTCCTATACAAGCTTGAGTTTTGGCGCCAACAAAATTTCTTGTCAGACTTATCTCTTAAAGCCTCAACGAAAAAGATGTCCCAACGGTTCTGCATAAAGAAAAAAGGCCTGAATCTTTTCACAACAAAGAAAGGTCCATCGGTTTGAGAATTTTCGTGCAGGCATTTCTTGTTCCCACAACCAATCCCTACACGAGGGGGCAAATGTAGAGGGGGCTTGAAGGTAATCCTGAGATTAGGGATAATTCCATGATTAGCAACAGTGTTTGAAGATTAACGCAATAGAGGTAACTTAAGCGTGGCAACTCAAGCGTGGCAACTCATACTTCAGCTTGTTGTGTTAGTCATAATTGTATCTTTGGTTACATTTACTGTAAGCTATAACGGTTGTAATGATGTAACGAGAATAATAAAGAGTTTTAGCGTGAAGTCAAACGGTACTTGCGAGAGACCAGGCTTGGCAGGGCCTGGGAGAGCTGTCATGCTCTATCGAATGACCTCACCGTGGGAACTTTAGAGGGACTTGGTTTGGAGGATTGAGAAGTAAGGCACCGTTGGGGCTTGTCCTGACCATCTTAGATACACCCGGTAAAACACCGAAGGACCCTGACCGTGGAACCTCAAGCGGAGCAGCTTGGAGTTCCATCGGGCATTGAGTAATGGACCAAACAGCCCTCTACTTAATGTCACATCTACTGTGGGTGATGTCACTAGCCATCTAAATAATGTCAGACACGCACTTGCAGTAAACCACCGTGGTATTTGGGGCTGTCAGGCAGTTAGTAAGCCACCTCTGCGACAACAGTCCCCTGACACACGGTGGTTAGGCAAAAGGCATGTCTTGGCATTTAATGTTTATGACGTAGAGACAGCTAGTGCATCAGGTATTTAGTGTTGTGACATAAAGTATGAGGGATGTCTTTCATAGTTTTAATGACTGAGCTGCCTCGGGGGTGGTGTGGGGGGGCTATTTAAGGACCCCAACCACCTTTGAGGAAGAGAGAGACTTTTGGAGAGTTCAGAAGTTATTGCGAGAGAGAATACACACCAGAGAGAGTTATTGCAAACCAAAGAGTTTACTCACTCACCATTGTTATTTATTATAAAGCTTTCAATATTCGACAGAGATTCCTGAGGATATTTGGTGTGGTTTTACCTGCCTACCAAGGTATATCTAGGGTGCTTACTTCTCTCTCCCTCTAGCTAGGTTACTTCTAAAGTTCATTACTATTTACTGAGTTAGACACGAGAGCTTTTTGAGTTTAATCTGAGTCTATCTTCATTGGGTTCATGTTTATGTGTTCTATCATTAATCCAAAGCTTTGTCCAATTAACTTGTCATTACCATACTCAATAGGGGTTACGCCTCCATATATAATCTAAAGTACCCTCCTACTAAACCCTCCAAATGACTGTGTTCATGTTTATCTGAGTGGGTAGAGATCGACTGTGTTCCCCTCCCTATAAATATTAGGAAAGTATAGGGTGGACACTGGATTCATACACTCTTAGTAGTCTATGGGGGCTTATCTTTCCCTCTAAACCCTCTTTTCTTAAGGGTTTTCAAATATTTTGATTTGGTGCCTACCCGGTGTGCCCCTAACGTTCGAAAAATAATGAATGGGGTCCATAGAATAAATGAAATTTATGGAACCAAATTAGGACTTCTTGAGTTATGTTATTGCTACGTCTGGACATGCACTAGAGAGGGATTTTTTACTTGAAAGCGAGGAGGAAAAATAGAGTCTTGGTGGTAAACTTGCCTGACTCCCACAAAGACTATTAGGAGCACGACTTTATGGCTAAGACTTGGCAATATCCTCCCCATCCTAAGGGTGAGAGGTATTGGGGTCCTCGAATCCCTGACCGGGGAGAGAAAGATATAAGCCACTAACACTTATCTTCTCTGTTCTTGAATTCTTTTCTGTGTTTTCTTTATCTCTTCTTCACCTGTTATTTCCTGCTTTTTATGATTTTATTTCTTTCCTCTGTTTTTTAGCTCATCATAGAAATGAGGAACGTGGAATTTTTCAGTTAAGAATTGCTGATCTTCAGAAGATTTGGGGTATAAGGGAGAGGCTTCCTGACGATGAGAATCCTCGCTCAGCAGTATATTGATTGGAGTACAAAATTATTACTAACAACTTCATTATTGTTCCTATTGACAAGGTTCCTGACTTGAAGCTTCCAGAGACCAGTGGCCCATCTGAGCAAATTATGTTAAAGGAAGAAAAGGAAGAAGAAAGCGAGGAAGGAGAAGCTGAAGAGGGAGAATGTAATAAAGAATATAACATTAAGGAAGAAAGTAGTGAAGGAGAAGAGATGCCTCCCCTAATGAATAGGATGAATTTGATTGTTGAAGATAACGACCAAGATCTACTTTTTGATAGGATAAAGTCCTTAAAGAGGAGTGGGGGGGTTCCCCTAGTGCCAGTGGTTCCAAACTGAAAACCAAGGGGAAACAAAAGGAGGTAAAGAAGAAGACAGAAGAATAAGAAGAGAGAAGAAAAGAGAGAGAGAGAGAAAAGGAAAAAAGTTGAAAGAAAAAGAGAGGAAGAGAGGAGGAAAAAGGAAGAGACGAGAAAGACAAGGGCATTTGTGGCCTCTCTTTCTCGATTTGCTGATGGTTCAAGTGTTGTGAACACTCCCCAGCTTGCTCCCTAACGGCTAGAGGGGATGGTGTTCCCTGTTGATCGACAGCGATTACTGAAGATGGGGAATTACTAGTTAGCCCTCAAGTACTCTCAAGGGCTTGCTTTGGTATCCCTGTGCTTTCTCACTTATTTAATCTGACTCTTTTTTGAACTTATTTTGACTAACTTAGTGCTTTTCTCTGTACATTACAGTTTGTCTCTAATTTTACCACCATGCTTCATGGTCAAACTAACCATTTGAAGAAAGTTACTGAGTTCGAGGTTGTTCTGAGCTATTCAAACCAGGCATTAGCCAGTGACCAGGCTTCTCTTGACTTGGAGAAGAAGAAGCTTGAACTGGATAAAGAGAGGTTGTCAATGTTGTTGGACGAGCTTCTAAAGGCCTATAATGTGGTGATTGCTGACAAGCTAAGGGTGTCCATGGATAATCAAGGTGTGGTAAGCTAAAAGAAAAGGTCATGATTGTTAAGGATAGCAGATACACAAAAAGTTATGACACATCTTATGATGATGCCGGTCTCTAAATTAATTATGTTAGGAGGCTTGGACTTAAGAAAGGATGGGACCAAGCCTTGGGAGCTATTGGAGTTCCTGCAGAATCTAACTTGTACAATAAGCACATATCGGTCCCCAATCTAATGGCTGTCGAAGAGCCCTTAGTCGACCATAATGCTGATCATGTTGAGAAAAATTATGCTGTGATCGTGGCTACTAATGATCGATATGCAAAGGCTGTCGAGGGAAGGGAAAGAGCTAGCACCTTCTGATCAGGTGGAACCTCAGTAGTTGTAGGATTTTTTGCTTACCATTATTATAATCTTTTATAGATTTTAAATGGCCTTTGCCCATTAGTTATTAATGAGAAAATTTCCCCTTGAACTTGTGTTGATATACTTCTTTTTATTATCTGTGACTAAAATTCGTATCCTTTATCTTGTGATGTTGCTGCTAGTTTCCTGATCTAGAGGACTACATTCCCCCTCCTAAAATTTAGGGAAGATGTTGGGACCAAATATTAGCAGTCACCAAGATGAAGATAACGAACCAAACTGAAGAAAGATGAACGATCAGTTCAAGAACAAACTGAGGGAATCGCCAAGTTAATGGACGATCTCCAGATGATGGAGGAGGTTGGAACTTTAGTGCAAGAGGAGATGAATGACCTCAAGGCCCAACTTTCTATGATTAGTGATGTAAATAAGGTGGGCGAGATTCTTTAGAAAGAGAATGAAGCTCTGAAGAGAGAAATTACCATGCTAAAGGTAGGTATCTTGTTAGGATGCCTCCTTGGTTCCATATAGGTCCTCTTCATCACCTGTTGGGACATTCCGACCGATAACTAAGCTCTAAAGATAAAGGTTAGTGAATAGAAAAGGGATGTCAAACGAGCATATATAATCGTGACTGGTCTTCAAAGGGCCGTCACCAGACTAAGGCATTTTCTCAGGATAGGTCCAAGGGAGGCATGGTCGGACGGTTAGGATGAAGGATGCACTGACACACTATCCAGGCTGAAAGAAGTTGAAGATGTTACCTATGCTCTATGTTGGATGTTTTCTCTTAGAGAGCTTAAGGTTCCAAAGGACTCAGTCTTGTGGTATAAGACCCAGGTGGAGTGCCCATCCTATAGTCAACCGCCTCTCGAAAGAGACGACAAATGAATCCCAATTAATGACATTTCGATTCAGCTCCTAAGGCTCTACACTGAAGAAGGGAGAGAAAATTTAGTGCCTAATCCAGATGATGGTCGCAAGGCACGTATGGTAGACTATCTTGCTCGTCATTCTTAGTCAAGTTGCCCTTGTAAAGTTTTTTATTTGCCTTTGCACTATTGTAACTTTATTCATGGTATATGTAATGAAAAAAGTTAATTTATCAACTGAGATCTATTTTGGGCGTCTGCCGACTATATATAGTTGGTAAGTACTTAGGACTAACAGTATTCTTTTGGAGCTTTTTCTATTGACAAAACGGTTATTATTTAATAAATAGCATTAGTCATTCTTCCAGTCCAATATGCATTAGGTGATATCATTCCTTTCGCCTTACCCTTTTGGTTGTGTCCTCAAACTTCCTTGGGCCTAGGAGAGATGATGTCAAGAATGCACCTACTTGATGAGCCATCCACCCGATCAGAATTTTGTTTAACCAACATAGTTGATGACCAACCTGAGTTGGATTTATTACCTAAGGATCTCATGTAGGGATTTTATTATTACCAATGAACTTATCAGTTTATTTTGATTACTAGGAATCCTATTCGACGCAAGGTAATTATTTGATTAAAATTAGTTACATGACTTATTCTAATCAGTGTGAATTTGGCTCGAAGAGAAGTGATTTAACTAGAATAGTTGAACACCCTATGGCAATCAAACCGAACTCGAGTAGGGCTGCCTACTTAGAAATGGTGAATAAAACTGAGATACATAACAAAAAGTTGAGCGAATGGGCCTTTATTCATTAATTAATAACTAAAAAGCGACACAAGTTTGAAATGAAAATTTGCATAAACTAAATGTGCATTGTGATGAGACTAAAAATAAAATTTCTTAAAATTGGTCACATTCCATGCTCTAGGAATATCTCAACCCTCCAGCATTTCTAAGTGATAAGTTCCTTGAAGTTCATCCCTTGTTACTTTGAAAGGTCCTTCTCAGTCTGGTGCGAGTTTGTCATCCGTTGGTTTTATTGCGCTGTCGAGGACTTTTCATAGGACATAATCTCCTACCTGGAATCTCCTCGAGTTAACTTTCTTAATTTATTTCCTGGCCAGTTACTGCTGATAATAAGCGAGCTTGATCATGGCCTGCTCCCTATGTCCGTCTACTAAGTCAAGTTCAGCGCGCAAAGCATCATCGTTTAGCCCTTGGTAGACTAGGTTAGTTCTCATATGCCAATGCAAAGGGTGTTTCCCCAGTTGATCTTCTCAGCGTAGTACAATAAGCCCAGAGAACATGAGGGAGTTCATCGACCCAGGCTCCTTTTGCCCTTTCCAACCTCTTCTTCAGACCAACGAGCATGGTCTTGTTGGAAGCTTTTGCTTGACCATTGCTTTTAGGGGTACACTACCAAGCTAAAATGGTGATTTACACCGTATTCATTCTAAAGCTTCTAAAAAAATTCACTCTCAAACTCTGTGTTGTTATCAGTAATGATAGCTCTTGGTACCCCAAAGCGCGTTAAGATGTTCTTCCAGATGAACCTCATCATATCAGCATCTCGGATGTTTTCTAGTGGTTCTACCTCTACCCACTTGGTGAAGTAATCTGTGGGGATCAATAGATACTTGTTATTTCGAGGTGTGGTAGGTAGTGGTTCCACTATATTTAATCCTCATTATGCGAATGGCCATGGGCTGGTCAAGGCCTTCAGGTCGCTGGTTGTTGATGAAATATTGAGGAGAATTTCTGACACTTCTCACACTTTTGAGCATAAATGATTGCATCCTTTTGCATAAATAGCCACTAGTAGCCTGTTTTGATTACTCAGAACGCTAAAGATCTTCCATCGATGTGACTTTTGCATATGCTATAATAAAGTTCACTGAGAACTTGCTCGGTATCTTATGGGTGGATGCACTGGAAGTAGGGACCTGTGAATGACCTCTTATAGAGTTTCCCTCCTGGATCATGATGGAACCGAGCTGACTTTAATCTTATCTTATGCGTTAATTTCCGATCATCGAGTAGCGTTTTATTCTATAAATAGGTAGTGATTAGAATCCATCCAGCTTGGAGCTTTCTCTACGAAGAGGATCTGCACAGCGATCGTTGTTTTGTTGATACTACGACGGTCGAGGAACTCCACATGGATAGTTCTTCTGAGGTTGGAGTTTACTGCAAAGCTTAGAGTTGCCAAAGCATCGGTGTGACTATTTTAACCTCTAAGGAACTATTGAATGTTGACCTCCTCAAATCCTATTATGAGCTCGCACATAACAACGAGGAAAGAATCCATTCAATAATATTTTGAATTAAAATATTCAATGACTTATTTAGGTACCAGCTTGGAGTTGCTGAACCCATTCAGATGCCTCGCCCCATAATAAATGGGCTTTGCGCAGGCCAACGATAAGTGAATCATATTCGCCTTCGTTATTGGAGGCTTCAAATCCCAATATGATTCCCTACTCAATGACAATGATCTCTGGAGTGATGAGGACAATACCTACACCCGTTTCCTTTGAATTGGAGGCTCTATTAACGTAAAGGGTCCTATCATAAGATTGTGCTTCCTTACTTGTTGATAGTTCCATCAATTTTTTCTCAGTTGCTTATCTCCTGTGAATTCTGCGATGAAATCAACCATGATCTTCCTTTTAATTACTGCCTTGGGCTGGAAGTGGTTATCGAATCTTCTGAGCTCTATCGACCACTGAGCTAAGCACCCAGAGAGGTTGACTTTCCAAAGAAAATATTTGAGGGGAAAAGAAGTGATTACCGTTATCTAATGTGCTTAGAAATAGAGTTTTAGCTTCCTCGAGGTAACTACAAGGGCATATGCTAGTTTATCCAAGGGCAAGTAGGGCTTTTCTACATCTAACAATGTTTTGTTGTTATAGTAAATGGGGTACTGTCTTCCTTCTTTTTCGCAAACTAAGGCCGACCTAAGGGCATGGTCTGATACGGTGAGATAAAGGTGTAGAGGATCTCCATCGTCGGGAATTTCCAACAAAGGTGGTTTGTCGAGGTAGGACTTGATCTCCTCTAAAGCTTTTGAGAAATTATCATTCCATGTAAGGCCCATATCCTTCTTTAGTAATTGAAAGAAAAGTCGGCATCATTCTGAGGACTTGGAGATAAAGCAATTGAGGACTGCGAGCATCCTAATAAGATTACAAACATCCTGTAATGTCTTCCATGGCTGGACCTTATTGATCACATTGATCTGGTCTGGGTTGGGTTGGCCTTGATCCTTTTTTTATTGATTAGATAACCAAGGAATTTCCCTGATTGGACTCTGAATGAACACTTGTTTGCATTAAGCTTCATTCAGTACTTGCTTAGGATTTCAAAGGTCATTGTTAGGTCTCAGAGATGAACTCTCTTATCTTTACTCTTGACGAACATGTCGTTGATGTATACTTCCATTATGTCCCCCATTAGTTGCTTGAGCATCCTCGTGACCAGCCTTTGATATGTTTCCTCTGCGTTCTTCAATCAGAATGGCATGACTTTATAGTAGTATAAAATCCCTAGAGTTATGAAGGACATCTTGTACTTGTCGACGACAAATAATGGATCTGATAATACCCAGAATAGGCATCTAAAAAGCTCATTCTTTCATGGGTTGTAGTGGCGTCAACAAGCTGGTCGATCTTTAGTAAGGGGAAACCATCTTTGGGACATTCCTTGTTTAGATCCGTGAAATCAATGCAAACTCTCCAACTGTCGTTGCTTTTACGTACCACCAATGGGTTGGACAACTATTTAGGGAACTGAACTTCTGTAGTAGTGCCTGCACCCTATATTTTTTTCAACTTTGTTTTCCACTTCTTTAGGCTTCTTGGGGGCTATTCGGTGCGCCTTTGGGTGATTTTATTGAAGGTTGGGTCTACGTACAAGTGATGGCAGGTATATCGAAACGTTCCCAAGAAAAAATGTCAAGACAGCATGTTAGAAAAATAATCAATTATATCTTTTCGTGATTGGCGAGAGTGGTTCCAATCAGAAACTTTCAATTGTTCGAATTATCATCGGCATCAACCTCTTCTAGGATTTTGACTAACCTATCAGTAGGGTGGAACCTGGTCTCTTCCACCCCTGGTCGTCCATATCGTAATTGATATTTAGATGGAGTAACACCCTATTGTGTCTCCTCTAAAGGGACTTCTAGATCTTCTTTTTTTCTTTCAGGGGATAATAGCAGCTATGAAGAACTTTTTGGCGGTTGTCTGGTCACCACAAATTTTGACCATGCCTCGATCGATGACACATTCCTGTTTCTGGTGGTATGTGGACGGAATAGCTTTCATGGCATGCAACCATCCCCTACCCAATATGTCATGATAAGGCGAGTCAATATCTACCTCCATAATTTCAATCATTTTGGAGATGTTGCCCGCTCTGACTGGCAGGACTATCTTTCCTATTGGCATCATCATTTTTCCCGCGAAGCTGACCAACGGGACGGTGGCCTCCTTTAAATCGATAAGATTTATCTTTAGTTTGTGGAACAGTTCCAAGTACATCACTTCTGATGAACTTCCCTGATCTACAAGCAGCCTGTAGACATCACAATTTATGATCCTTAGAGTGATCACGAGTGCATCATGGTGTGGGATTATCACCCCAGCCAGATCCTCTTCTATGAAGACGATGTGTTTAGTGTAGTCGACATCCTTCGGTCGTCGGTGCTTACTATCCTGGCTCTTTGCAGGGTCAATCTGGAATGCTTCCATTACGGTAGTGACCTTTTTTTAGTTCCATTCGAACAGTGTTGCCATTGATCTACTTTAGGTTGGATGCATCGTGAATAGCTGGGAACTCATGCCCCGTGTCATCATTAAGTACATTATACGGCTTTTGGTCACCATTGTCTATGACCTTATCTCCTTTCTTCTCAACACATTCTTTCAGGTGCCCGATTTGGGACAGTTCCACCAAGTGTGACTTCAGTGCTTTGCAGCTGCCTGTTAGGTGGTTGCCCTCCTTATGGAATGCACACCTTAGTGAATTATTTCTTTTGGTCGGATCACCGCTTATCTTTTGGGGACACTTGATGAAAGGTTGATCTTTCATCTTACTTAATATCTTCAAGATTGGCTCCTTGAAGATCGTGTTAACATCCTGGCACACCTTTAAGGGATCTTCCTTGCCTCCATTCTTGGGACCATTTTGCCCCGTTCTAGCCCTCTTTTTTTGGAGCATCATTCTTGTCCTCTCCCTTAGCTACTTTTACGCGACCGTTGTCCCCTATAATCATGTGAACCACGTATTTAACCTTGGCATTTTTTTCAATTCACGCCATGAGGTCGTCGATGGTGTTTGCCTCGTTCTTATTATGGGAATGGTGCAGCAAAGACGTGGTTGGCAGACTAATATTGAAGGATGTTACATTAACCTTCTTTGAGAAGTCCTCCACTTCATTGAAGATCTCTCAATACCGTTTGGCTTAGTCGTGGAGGCTTTCCTTTGGTGTTTTCTTCATTATGAGCAACGAGTCTATTCTTTTGGGATAACTGCTGCTAGTAATGAAAAGAGTAGTGAAGGACTCTATGAGGGCCTGAAAACTCTTAACTGACCTATGTGGCAGCCTTCCGAACCACTTCTACGCTACTTCTTGTGATAACTTATCTTTTTGTATGCTTGTCGTTGTTGTCAAGCAAGCTAATCAATTCGTTTATCACCTACATAAAATATAACAAACTTGTATGGAGGTAAGTACGGGAGTCAATCCAACTCTGAGGAGTGAAACAAATGAGAAGTAACGCAATTGGTCTTTTTTATTTAATTTCTTTATAGAATTTTTTACTTTTTGTATTTTTTTAGCTTTTTTTAATATTAAAACAATTTTCATGGATGAATAGATAACTAAACTAATGGAAGAAATATACTAAACTATGAGGAAAATGTAATGAAATAACTAAAAGTCTGATACAAAATGATGAACAAAAGCAAACAAAAAAGAAGAAGATATAAAGTGAGGTAAATAAATGTGAGAACAATAAAGGAATGGGACTACACCACAAATTCTAGTTATTCTAATTAATTGATTTACTCATTTGAAATCCCCAAATTAGTGTTAAAATTGTAAGTCAACACTCGTCACAAATGCAATTTTAACATTAACCTTTTAAAAAATTAAGTTCAAACACCCACAACTCTAGAAATTAGATATATACTCCTTTTAATAAATCACCCACTAGGATCGATTCAACAAAATTCATATAAATCTTAGGAAATAAAATTTAGAGTAGAAATTCAAGGAATAATACCACACTTAAGAAACCCATATCTCTAGTTTGATTCTAAAATGGGTATTATATCTCAAATTTTGATTTTCTCTCAAAAATCATTTTTCCTCTCTCGAGGCGTAAATTGAAGGGTGAAGGATAAAAATTGACATTCACAAGGAATTTCAAATAAACAAACTAATTAATTAAATAACATTGAATAAGGGTTCATCCCACCCCTTGAAAGGGGATTTAGCCTAACATTAGGATATAACACAATAATGAAGCAATCAAAGGCATTAAAATAAAATAGAAGGGATGAGAGAACAAATCTTCAAACAACTCTCCTTGATTTGTAAAATTGAACTCTAATTCTTCATTGAACTTGAGTATCATCCATCCAATTTGAGCATACAAACAATTTCCTAATTCAATACATCACTCAATTTAATCTCTCAACAATTTTATTTTTCACTATTCTCTAAAAAAGAAAATAAAAATTACACTAAATAAAAATTAAAAAAGTGTTTCTCTCTCAACTCTCTAGAATTTTCCTTTTTCTTGCTCTTACTCTTCTTCTCTTTTTCAACATGGTGGGTGGAAAATGGATCTGATATGGAAATGGGTGGTATGGTATATGGTGATGATATGGAAAATGGAAGGTGTATAGATGAGGATAAATGTATGATGTAATGGAATTTGGTTAGTGTATGGAAGAAGGTCTGCTGATTGGGACAAACTTCAAGACACGTGTTTCTTACAACTCGAAAGTGATGTCATTCTCAGTGATCAAGCCAAAAATTTAGTGAAGAATAATGAGATTATACAACGATTTAAGTGCGAACCCAAAGGAAATTGAATCAACTTGTGACTCGGAGATTGCGTAAAACTCTCTAAAAGGTGAAAGTCACGAATGTCACAAGCTAAAGTCTCCACTGGTGATCCTTAAGGTTTTCTTGAGAATTGTAATACTCTTCAACTTTAAACCGTAGTAACATGATAAGTGTGCAAATTTTGTTGATCCTAGAAATTCATGGTGAAAAATGCCTTGGTACATATTACATAAGCTATTTAGAAAAAAAATATCCTCTAGCTTGATTCCTCTACGTTAAAAGATGGTTAATAGAAAATTCACGTCAACGAGTGAGAAGAAAGAAATTGCACGAAAATTTTAAAAGTAAAATCTTGGTTATGAAATTTTTTCAAAAGATGTACGATTTTAATAAAATCCCCCACCCCCAAACAAAAAGGAACATCATCATCGATGTTAAATAAACTTATTTTTAAAACTGAGAGCATGAGGTAGGAAAGAGATTACCATGATTGATCGCTAATGAAGTGTAGCACACGTATCCAACATAAAACCTGAATAAATGATGAGAGAAAAATTGTGGACAAGTCTATAAACATGGGAAAGCATTGGGTGGTGTGAAACATCACCCCTAACAGGATAAAACTCATACTCAGAAACAGCGGGCTGCCTCCTGGTAGCGGTAAGTTTAATGTCTTCAGCCAGACCGAACCATTTCTCACCCTAAAGAGAAGTACTAAGAAAGCGCGGGGTGGCAGAAAAATTGGGTGATGATAATCGACCCCAAACAAGACCGAAGCGTCAGTCTTGTTGGATAAAATAGACAAGGGTGAGGGTGAAGAAACACCGATCACAGGCCTTATTTTTGTTTTTATTTTTCAAGAGAAAAGAAAATGTTTTTTTTCATACTTTGAAAAGGAAAGAAAAAAATTGTATTTTTTTAAAAATATTTTGAAAAAGAAAAATATTTTTGGATTTTTTTAAAAAAATGTGAGAGAAAATAAATTAAATAAAATAAATATTTTTGGATTTTTTTAAAGTGAAGGAAGAAAATGTTTTTTGCTTTTTTGGGAAGAAAAGACAAGAGAAAATTATGTGGACTCTTGAATTGGACGAACTCACTAAAATCGACTACCAAAAGATTGAATTATACACACACAAGTCAAGGATAAATCCTAACTAGCACGTAGCCAATTTTTATCTTCAAAATTAGTGAAAGGGTAGTCAAATTTTAGTAAAGTTTGCGGGCGAAAAAATCATGGAATTTATCTTTGTGATCGCCTTTGCAAAAATTATGTTCCTAGTTTAATCACAAGATGACTAGAGGCTTGCCACAGAGATTCGCCACAAAGCTACTATGACGAAATGGTTGGTCGGTAAAATGCTCGGGATAGAACAAACCCATTTTACTGGGCGGCTACACTTATAACCCAGTTTCCCTGGACACTTTCGTGCCTCAAAGCGAAGCGTTCAAGGATTTGTAGTGTGGAGAGGACTCTACGGTTATCCTAGAAGTCAAATTGATCAAAGAGGGACTACGAATACCGTATCCTATGTGGCTATCTAGTTGATTGATTTTAAATTTAATGATAGCTAGGGCAGCACACAGTGGATAAGTGAGTGAATCGGGTGATGAAATCTCTTATCGTGAATGACCGGGTGTAGGTATTAGTTGATTAATTCATCACACTATTCAAAAATAAATGCAATAATAAAAATCATATAAGAGCACGTAGGCACACACAATATTGGCTCACTTGCGGGATATTCGTGAGTGTTGAGAAATGTACTTCCCACGATTTTGACACTCGTGGGGTGATGAACGATTTGAGTCTACCAGAGGGAGATCTCGTCTATATCAGTCGGACCCGGGAGTCATACTGATATAAAGTAGAGAGACTTCTAAATCCTCGCCTTTGGATGCCCTTTATCTACCTTGTTCGATTTCCCTAATACGTTTTTCTTTTCTTTTTTGAACTATTACAAATTTAAATGAAAAATAAATGGTGTCTCCAAGCCCCACAGTACAAGCCAAATAATATAATCCTAATATAAAATTTCTAATGAAATAATAAATAGTACCAAAAATAAGAAAAATAAATGGCAAATGATCTACACTCCAAAATCTTCGCAAGTGCTTCAAACTCCAAAGATCGGTAATGGCGCCATTTGATAACTTGGACTTTTTGTTATGCTTTTTTTGGGGGTTTTGATAATTTAGACTTTTGTAAGTTATCCCCAGTAATGGCGCCATTTGATAACTTAGACTTTTGTATGTTTGTGTCGTTTCTTTGTCATTGTTGAAGCCAAGTTAATCAAAATCCTTGAATACCTAAAAACATGATAAAACTGGATTTGCAGTAAGTATGGGTGTCAATCCTAATCTAAGGATGAAACACAAAATATGTGAAGACTTTTGTAGATTCATTTGCATATTATTATTTTTTTATGATTTTTCAATAGATTATTAATTAACTAACTATACTAGTTTTTAAAAGTACTAACTAAGATGTAATATCTAATAAGACAAAAATGAGATAAACATAATTGTGCTAATAAGTAAACTATAACTAAATTGGACTCATGAGGGCTGCAAAATTCATCCCTATAAAAGGAGATTTGCCCTCGTTAATCATCATCCAATACATAGAATAAATAAATAAAAGCATGTGAGGATTAAAATAAAAGTAATTAAAGAGGAATAGATCAAACCCAGCGAATTGCAGTGAAATCTTCAATTACAACCCAAAATTCTCTCAATTACAATGACTCACTAATATATATCTTTTTTAAATAAAAATTACAAAATAAAAACTAATTACAATATACAAAGGATTAATTCATATTAGACTCTTAAATTATGTAAGAGATTTCCTGAAAATACAATTCCTCTCATTATAAAATTGTACATTAGAATTCAGCCAAGGAGAGAAATACTACATCATCACTTTAATTATGTTGAGATATTTGCTAAAAATAAAATTACTCACCATAAAGGAATGGAGAAGAAGTTACTTCCAATAGGGATGAATTCAACCACATCACTCTACATTGAGATGGTTGCTAAAATTACAAAAACTCACTATAGAGGGGCGGAGCGGAATTCATACAAGAGATAAATTCTACCACACCATTCAATATTAAGATATTTGCTAAAAATGCAAATACTCTCTATAGGGGGTGGAGGAGAATTTATCACACAAAATTAAAAACCAAAATGAGGATCTTCTTCAAGTGCCACCAAGTCTTTAATTTATAGGGTGCAAATGGAGAATGAGCAAATTGAATATGGTAATTGTGCATGAGGGGTGAGAGGTGTAAGAGGGTAATTTGGTAATATACACACATGTTCATGTCTAATGGATGAGGAAAATATATGATTTGATTATGAGCGTAATTTGAGGAGTTCCAAATATGCATGTGGGTTGAAATGGTGCGAAGGGCATTTTTGGAAAATATGGGGCATGAGATTTTGGTTTGTTTTTGTTTGGGTGTGTGCAGAATCGATTTTTAGCTTTGGGGGGAAAATGGGTTGTAGAAAGTGGGTTTGGTTTAACCCGCATGAGGGTTGATCTGGTTTCGATTTTGGTTTAAACCAGGTTTGGGGTATGAATTGGGCAGAAGGTATGGAGGTCAACATGTTTGGCATGGCTCCGGGTTTATTGGGATTTCGATTTGGGATCCTGTATAAGGTCGATTTCGGGTCAGGAGGAAGAAGGGGGTTACTCTGCGGGTTAGGGATGCCGGAGTTGGATCTATGTCATGTATTGGTTCAGGTTTTGGGTGATTGGGTATAGGGTGGTCGAAACAGGTGGTTCCGGGTCTGGACGGACGGGTTTGGTTGGGTTGAAGAAAAGACCTGGGTTGGTTTAAGGTGGTTAAGTGGTTTGAATTGAAAATGGTTTAAGGTTTGTTGGTTATGGAAGTATGAGAGAGAAGAAGATGATGGGAGGTAGAAGATGGGTGGAGAGTGTATTGAATGTGTGTGGGTGAAGTGTGGGATAGGAGATGATTTGGTGTGATAAGTGTATGGGATTTTTTGTGTATGTGTGTGCGTGTACCTAATAAAAATAAATAAAATTAAAATTAACACTACCTAACTAATAAAACTAATAAAAATTAAAATCTAAAAAAACTAAAATCCTAATTTATTAATAAAAATCTCAAATAAAAATAAAAATAATCCTAATAAAAATAAAAGAAAAGAAAACAATAATAATAATAATAATAATAATAATAATAATAATAATAATAATAATAATAATAATAATAATAATAATAATAATAATAATAATAATAATAATAATAATGATGATGATGATGATGATGATGATGATGATGATGATGATAATTATTATAATAATAAACTAATAATAATAATAATAAACTAGAAACAAATAAAATTTTAATAAAACAAACACCTATTATATTTACATAAAATAGTAAAACACTAACTAAAATAAAATGATATAAAATAAAATAAAATAGTAAAAATGACTCGAAAAAAATATAAAATAAATTCTAAAAATTAAAAAAGGCACAAATAAAAGTATAAAAAAATCTAAAAAGTACAAACTAAACACCCACAAGTCTCGGGACAGGATTGGGATGGTCTGGGCTCGGTGTAAGTTTAGGTTAGGGTTTAGGGACTGGGTTTGGCTCATTTTAACCACATAAATGTCGTGTTTGCCTTGATTTAAAGTGTTTGAAACCGCAAGTGCAAGCAACCCTACAAAACAGACAAATACACGCATAAGACTCATTTTATCGAGAATTATCAATTGAGAATTGTCTATTTGGGGTATTATTTAAACACTTTTGGGTACTTATCATCATGTACACTAGAAGGTAAAATTCGACATATAAGAGAGTCGTTGTGGCTCCATAAGGTCATGGCCTGCCTGTATTGCTGAACATGATGTCTTAAACCTAGGGACAGTGAACTTCATTGGGGGATTTTCTCCTTCAATATCCCTTATGAAAGGGGATATCATCTGAGTGTTGAGAGCCCTTCGGGCTAGATCTTTGGCGAATTTGGCTCTATGGTTGGCTGGATGTTATTCCATCTCTCTGCGTATTAGATTCTTGATGTCATTATCTTGACTATCATCGTCTTTGTGGCACCTTTCTGGTCAGCCACGTTCAGCCTGAGCATGCTCTGACCAACTGTGCTCGGATTGATCATATTCGCGTCTTTATCTCCTTCCTCGGCTATGAGACTTGCTAGCTTGAGGGCTAGGAGACCTATCACGACATTTTATGGAATCTCTATGGAGGACTTTCTCCATAATTTTAAGTCACCTTTGCAGGCGAGCATTTTCTTCCACCTGGAGGCGTATTGCCTCCTCTTGTTCTCGAAGCATGGCTTCATAGGAATCAACCAGGCTAGAGATCTGGGTAGATCTAGGTGGTCCGTGATTTTATTTAGAGGGTCGCCTCTCTTGGCAAAACCTTAGGTTTTGTTCTTGGCAAACTTCAGACCTGACCGTAGGAGGGGCTAGGTTTTTTTGCATGTCGACAACTCGCTGTGGGTGATTACTGTTGTGGTTAGAAATTTCTACTTTCTCTTGATGATTAATTTCATAGGCATAAAAAATCAGTTCCCATAGACAGAACAAATTATGACTGTAAAAATATCACAATAAATGAACTACGAAGCAATACCAAATAGAAAATAATCAATCAATCACGCAACATAATATACGTGGTTCGACAATGTGCCCATGTCCACAGAGAGGCTATTGTTCTTATTAATATATCAAAAGAGTTCCACCTTACATCCTTTTGCCCTTAGTTAGGGTTCACAATGTATAGAAGTGAGATTAAGAGGTTGAATTGTAGAAGTAACTCGTCCAGCTTGTTAGATATCACGTAAGTGTCCCTGAATATCTCTCTGAGATTGTTGGTAACTGATTCATGCCAATCTCCAAATATTTAAACTTTTATTAAATACTTCGAGTAAAAGTAGTTTTCTTTCAATTGGGTCGGGTAGTCCGTCTTGTGTACTTGGATGGTCGGCTAAATGATTGGGCTCGAAATATGCCCTCACAGGCACGATATTGGATTGTGCATGCATTTACCATATTAGTACTTGATAATGGCTTCGAAAGGTTGAAAAATCAACTAGCATACTCTTACATCCTTGGGAGCACTTGAAGAGAGGATTGAATACGTTCCACACTTGCAATCTCACGTACGACACTAAGAATTCCATATATTGTATCCTCCTAATTTAAATGTGAATTTTTGACATGTGAGTTCCAATTCATGGTTTTGTAGTATCTTTATAATTTACCACAAATTTTAGACGATGTCGTAATTTGATTCATTTTGACCTTTTACTTTGCGATAAGTTTCCCAAATGCTCCGAATAAATTTGATTGAGATACAACATTACCCTTATTAGAGTTTGAAAAAATTAATTAATTAAAATATCTCTGGATTTGTTAACTTTTTAGTTGTAGTTGAATTATATATTAGTTAAAATATTGCACATTCGAACATATTAATCAAATAGTTCGATCATAAAATTCTCACGTGGGAGTTTATAAATCTATACATGATAGCATGCTTAGCAAGTGGAATTTATTAAAGATTAACACATGTCCTATTTGAACTCACACTTGTCACATCGCATCTGAGGTGAAAATTTCATAGACTTAGGAATTCCCACTTTAGAGGTTAAACTTTAGTATTAACTTAGAATTCGCCTACGTGGGAATTGATTAAGCTTCATAATTCAAAATATTGAAATCTTAAATCTAAATTCATTGTTGCCCTATGTCGACATTGTCATCTCCACCGTAGGAGGGTAGTGTAACCCGGGTCTATGAATAACTGGAATGGGTGAGGCGTGACCCACTTCCATGAACTCTGCCTCCAAGTTCTTCAAGATTTTCTAGAGAAGCACCTGGTAAAACCTTCCCCTTTTGGTAAAAATTGAACCAAATCTAGAACCACCCCCTGCAAAAAGGTGAACTTCACAAAAATAATAGTAACTTTTCTCAAAATGATGGCTACTAAGGTGGGAGTGAAGAAATAAGAACTCAACATTTTAGAGAGAGCAGAGAGAGAATACTAGGTGGTATGGTGTAATTTTGAAAGAGTAACAGTATGAGTTGGTTTTCTGATATCTCTTTTGATCTCAACAATTTTCATGTTTATAGGTGAACATGAGGTTGGTTTAGGACTTTTGGGTGCCAAAATCAAGAAGCAAAACTTAGAGGGACAAAGTTAGCAATGTAACCTTTGTCCCTACTAGGTCTGCAATCGTCTATTTCGTCTGACAGATGACATCTGGTGTAAACCAAAGTCAAAAGGAAATTGTGTCTCCTAGTGGAGATAAAATATTTGATTTGGTAAACATCTTTTGAAATGATAACTTGCGGTACGAACTTTGTAAACTTGAGAGGGGCCTCTAGGACCACATCTTCTAAAACCATTAAACTTGAGAGAGGCCTTGAGGACCCCCTTCTCTAAAATCATTAAAACTTGAGAGGGGCCTTGAGGACCCATTTATCTAAAATCATTTTATAAAAAAATTCCATTTCTTATGAGCAACCTCTTGGTTGATCACTTCAAATATGATTGGGTGTGAACTCCGTAAGGATTTGGATAACCCTTAGGGTTTTTCTACTAGTATTCTCTCAATTTTAAAGTACTAAGTGGTTAAGCTTGTCAACAAACCTTGTTCTTAAACCACCAAGTCAAAACTACCAAGAGATCCCAACTGGCCTTTTTGACCTCTGCTTGCTCAACTAGGCTGCATGTACAAGAATGTAGAATATTAGTACTCTAATATTTTCTAGGTAACAAATCTTGGGAAGGAGTCCACCCTAGATGGTCCTCCTCGCCCAATGTATTTTCCTTTAGTAGGTCATTTTCGAGTAGAGGGACCACTTTAGGTGGACCTCCACGCTCTTCTTCCATTTTTGTTAATATGTGAACTAGGGGAGAAGGGGTTGCTAGTAATGAGCCCCTTTTCCTTGGCATTTTTTATTTCTTTAACTAGTGTGGAGAGGATGCTCGTGGTGAGCGCTCTCAAACTTACCTTTTTTATGGCTTGCCCTTTTGCGATAAGGAGGCCCTAATGGTGAGCCTTCCTAGTCTAAGCCAATTATCTGTGGCCTTTAAACTTGGGATGAGAGGCTGATCGCTGGGACACTCCTCACATTTATTCTTTTCTCTTGTGTCTTAAAATTTGAGGATGAGGGGCTCCTCGTGGTGGTCTCTCCTTGTCATTACTTCATTTTTGTGATCTTTGATCTTTTGGGACGAGGGGCTCCTCATGGTGGGCCTCATCTCCCTTATGTTATTTTTTTTTATCTTTGAGCTTTGGGGATGAGTGGCTTCTCATGGTAGGCCTCCTCGTCCTCACTTCATTTTTGTGATCTTTAAGCTTTGGGGACGAGGGGATCCTCATGGTGGGTCTCCTCGTCCTCGCTTCATTTCTGTGATTTTGAATATTTGGGGCTGAGGGGATCCTCATGATAGGCCTCTACGTTCGATTGAGTTTTGTCTTTGCTGGAGTGCTCTTTCGAGGGGGTTGCTCGTGATGATCCCCCTCTCTATATGGGCCTACCCACCCATTTATTTAGGCAAATATGTGAGCACCCCTCTACATTAGTCCTCTCATAGAAATTTTTTTGTGTTAGGTAGACCAAAGGTTTTTGTACACAATAATTCACTATGTCTTGGAATATGAACAGTTTAATTTGATCTCATCATGGCACTATTGGCATTTAAGAAGTATGTCATATCAGCCCACACTAAGGGTCTCGAGGTAACACATGTAAGAATGGGAATAGACATCCCATCATTAGGAAAATAATTTTCTCCCCTTTTAATTGGAAGGGGTGCGCGTGGCTTAATAGGGTATAAACGCCTTTTTTAAACCTCTCTATTTTTACCTTAACATTTGTCTTCAGACTTGAGTTTTTAGAGAGAGAAATAAAGATCAAAAGCATTTTTCCATTACTGCCGTTGCCTTCATCCATCTTTTACCCAAAGAAAATGGCCTATTCTTCCTCTCAAAACCTTATTTATACTATTGCCACCTTCACTAGCAAGGTGCTTGTGGGCATGGTGACCATTTTTGTCACCGTCTCAATGGCTTATCCACCAAATACCTTCATATCCTCCCTCACCAATTTCGAGCAAGAGTTTGTGGCTAAAATAAACGAGCATTCCCATGTGGATTTGGGTGAGTATTCTTACCTTCCTATTATTTTACCTGACTCAATTCTTAGAGTAGGATTAGATAGGGGTGATTTTCCCCATTTTAATCTTGAAGTTAAAGCTTATGGGGGTTCCCCAGAGGAATGGGGTCTTTGGGTGGATCATGTCTTGTCCACCCATTCACACAAGTCAGTTATTGAGGTGATGGGTCTTCTAACTACTATCAGCAGTCTTAAATCTTGCTCTATTGCCAAAAAACCACCACGTTTACTTTATTGGATTCTCGTTGGAGTAGATATTCACACACTTTTTTTACTAGTTGGGGCGAGTTTACTATTACCATGGAAGATATTTGCAAGCAGTTTGCCCTTCCTTATTTGGGAGAGCATATACTTACTGATGGTTTTGAGGATGAAATAGAGGAGAGAATGGTAGGAGAGATCAACTTAGCATTAGGTGATGCTCTAAATATGTTGCTATCAATCAAAATGGGACTACCAAGCACTCATTCACTAAGTGGTAGAGGTACTGGTTCCAAGATTTTGAGCAGTTGTCCAAGGGTGAGAGCTTGAGTAGGGATTTGAGGAGTCAAGAAGGCCCAAAAATTAACTCCCCCTCACACTTGGCAGAATTATTTGTTACTTTACTTAGTAGGTTCCTATTTCTAGGGAGGCCTTATGACTCCCCTTGTGAGCTTCTTTTCAAGCTAGCAGTGAGACTCGCTCGAGGAAGGGCAGTCCCCCTTGCAGCTCTAACACTAGGATCCCTATACACCTGGCTAGATAGAGCTGATGCCATTAACTTTGCCAAAACTTCCATTCTTATGTCTTTTCTATTTGAGAGGTTTCCCAACTTAGCTCCACAGGCAAGGGCTTTCCATAGTAATGCTGCTTGTGCTACGATATGGTACAAAAAGATTCCCAAGGCCTCCCTAGGTCCTTTGATAGACAATATTGGTGAGTTCTCTTTCAGGCCTTACTGCAAGACAATAGGTGGCATTTTCACTTGGAGATAGTTCTATGCTACTAGGGGACCTTCTATTACCCTACTGGTGCTGAGTCTATTTCCACTTGCCCCCACATCTAGGTAGCTTTTATGCTTCTACCATGCACTTTGTCTTCCTTGATTGATCTGGGCTAAGGTGTGGAGTTTTATCATTCTGAGAGGGTGAGGGGAAGTTTGTCTATGATCAAGGTGTTCATACCCCTATTCATCCTTCGCACACCTCCCCATCCGAGTTATACCTTAAGGCCTTTGAAAATTATTCATTTTAGGGGGTGGTTCATAGAGTTATCCATCTGGGAGGTTTATTTATGCCCTCTCGATATTACCTGCCTACCTTCACTCCATCTTGGTTTACTCTCTGGCAGAGGCAGGTCCTCCTCATTTAAAACTGTGTGGTGGATGTTCCTCATGAGACTATCTCTACCAAGATCCCCAATAATAATGGGTATCTGGGCAAAAGGACCCAAAAGATGTTATGGTATTGAAGCACTATTTTCAAGGCCCTTGATAGATGAGTCCATTTACTCCAAATAACCTGAGCCCCATCCTGCCAAGCCTAAGGGAAAAGTCAAAGAAAAAGCCCATGCTCCACCCACTGCTGCTACTACCACTGTTGTTACTACTACTACTGATGCTGGACCTACTTCCTCTTCCTTGCCAATAAAGATTAGGGTGAGAAAGAATAAAAAGAAAATACCGTTGAGGCTGATGCTCCATCTTCTGCACTAAATCAGGGGTCTGATATCGATGACTTATGTGTGGGGGAGACCTAGCGAACTGTACGTGAGCAGGGTTATGAGGCCTTGAGGTTCTCTTCTAAGGGGTCTCCTTCTACTTCTATTCCTATTGGTGAAGGTACTACAACTTACTCCATTTTACTTTGTGAAATTTGCTTTCATGGGGTTTCACTTGCTGGTTCCCCTTCTTAATTATTTGAATAGGAACTCATCGATTATAGAAGAACCCCTTCCTACGATGATCTCAGTTCTTCTTCAAATGAAATGAGTACCAATGACCCACGTGATGATCATCATCGTGATACTACTTCTATGTTTCTAGTTTTGAGAGAGTTCTGTAGTGAGGACATTATGATACATTCTCCTTCCTCTGCCAGTCCCACCACTGGACACCTTTCATATGGGCAGACTGCTCGCACGACAACTGTAAATATCTTCTCTTGACTTACTTTGCATTAGTTATTATTTGGAAAAACTTATATATTTCATTTTTAAATCATTTCTATCTTTGTGGCTTTAACAGGGCATTTTTGTTGTAGCGAGTGGTCCATCACCTCCGCCTCCTGCTCAAGGGCCTTTTCCCCAAGCGAGGAATCCCATGGTAGATTCTTCTTTGGGTCTGGCTGGAGAGTTTTGTTGCATTATCCCTATTTAAATATTATTATTCTTCTCTTTGCCTTTACTAACATAGTTTATTCTTTTTTCTCTTTAGCAGCTATCTTGTGTGTTCCCCATGACTACGAGGTTCTCCTCCATGTCGTCCTCTTCTATACTGGTAGTTCACCAACTTTTCTAAGTTCTTTTGTTTTAACTTATCATGTTTGTAACATATTTTGATGCTTTTTCCTTTCTGTGTTCACAGGTGACCAAGATCCTGCTATCACTGTCTCTATTGGAGCAATCATCATAGCACCTCTCCCGGCATTTACTTTAATTTTAACTTCTTCTTCTCTATATAGTTCATTTACTATTATGGATAACTTCTCAACACTTATACTCTTCTTTTATTTGCAGGTCGATGCTAGTGAGGCTCTTTCATCTATGGCGCCTATTGTAGACACCACATTCTAGGACCCCCTAAGTCCCTCCATAGGTCCTTAGGACCTCCCTATTTCAATACAAACCCTAGGTCATTCTTCGAATACCGATCTATAGGCCATCGGACGCTCTCGGGCCCTGTTTGACTCTGGTCAAATCTATTGTCAGAGCAAAAAATTAATAAATCTTCGAAGGTCTATGAATCCCCTATCCAACGGTCTGCCATGAGCGCAAATCGGCATAACGGTTCAGACGAATGGACCATTTTACCACCCAAAATCGATTTGGAGGCCACCGAGCACTCTTGGACCCCAATTTGACCACAATCAACTTCGTCATTAGGGAAAGATCTCTTTGAATCATCAAAAGGAACTAACGCCTCTGTCCAACGGTCTGCCCCGTGCACAAAATAACCATTCGAACAAATGATCCGCTTTCCTACGAAAATTAATCTGGAGGCCACCGAGCGCGCCTGGGCTCTGTTTGACCAAGGTCAACTATTCAGCTCAAATGAGACTGAATGAATATTTTAAGGGAACTAAATATCCTTTTAACGGTTCGCCCCGTGCATGAATCAGCCTTATCGTTTAGACGAATGACCCATTTTACTCTGAAAGGTCACCGAGAACTTTCAGGACCGGTTAACCAAGGTTAACTCTCCGAACCAAGCAAAGCTCTTTGTCATGTCAGAGTACCTCGCATAACCTTTCCAATGGTCTACCCCGTGCACGATTCTGACTTATAGTTTGGATGAATGATCCATTTTCGTTCAACGATCTCCCGTCCAAAGGATCGACGAGCTCTTCAGAGCCTTATTTGACCCAAAGTCAACTCCCGAACCCTAGAGCGGCCTAAAGGACTCTTGAAGATCCCTGAATTTCCTTTCTAAAGTTATGCCCCGTGCATTATTTGGATATGTGGATTGCATTCTATGACTATTTTTGTAGAAACATCTGCACGAGACTATAGATTAGCAGGTCCATTTCCCTGCCTATCGGTAGTGTGCCTAGGGTGACCTACTGATTGGCAGGTCTATGGCTATGTCGATTAGCAATCCCTTACCCTATAAATAGAGGGTATGACCTAACTCTTAAATACACCTCAGATCCATCAATATCAGTGATCTCAGCAACACTCCCTTGCAATCAGCGAAGCTTCCTGGTGTGAAATTCCTTTCCATCTTTCATTCCCATCCTTTTCATACACAATTTGATAAATATCTCATTCTCTCACATCCAACGTTCATCTCAACATTCAAGGGAGTTCATCATGGATCAAGATTAAGCCTCAATTCTCCAAATAAGGTCCGAAAATCCTTCTCTCTTTTTAAATTCTTTATCTTTGCACTAGTTACATAAATTATTAATCTCGCTTTTACTTTATTTCATACACATTAATACTTTACCCTTTATCAGCCATATTGCACATACTTTATTTTCTATAAAAAAATAAATAAAAGAGGGTTACACCTATAAATTCCAACGGGATTATCCGTCACAATATCTCGAAACTAAAATACATTTTCTACTCACACAGATATAACAAATTCATGTTCGAAAATATGGGATAAACCCCACCCTTATGTAACACACAAACAACTTAGACTTTGATGCCTTTATAGGCTACGTAGGCATTTCGGATTAAAACCCGAGACTCGAGTCAAATTTTCCAATTTTTACCAATTTTTCCATTTTTGCATTTTTTACCGATACGCTATTTTAAGATATGTTATATTTTTTATCCATATTGGCGTTTTATCCCACATATAATATCGTTTCATCATAACAAACAATATCTCGATGAACGCATACATCGTATTTTCTAGATTTTATTTTAGGAGCATTCCTATGGATGACCTTACTTCATCTTTTCCATGATGTAAGTTGGGTGATTTTGATCTCCATTTATATATACACGCACACACGTTTCATGGAGAAATTAAGGAAAATAGTAACACAAACCCATGAGAGACCGAAAGGGAGGGATGGGTGCCTAACACCTTCCCATTTCGTAACTTAGCCCCCGAACCTTCAAAGTGTTGGTTTCGTAAGCATCGGTTTGTCTTTGATACCATTCTCTCGAGGTGGCGACACGTTCTTTTGCCTATTTTGTGCAAAATAGGCTGGAGACTCTATCTCTTTACATTCACCCCGCACTGACGACGGCCGAAGCGCTCTTAGAGAAAGTAGGGCGCGAGACCTTTTCTCCTTCCCTCCTTTTTCCCCCCACCGTTAAAGGAATGGGAGAGATCCGGGGATGGCCACAGTGGCGACTCCGCTTGGGACCATTTTTCATAAGAGGGATAGACTCTATTTGCATGGGTGTTATTATTTTCTGCTTATGTGCATATGCACCTACCTGTATGTTCCTTTTTCTCTCTTCTCTTATTTCTTGCACATATATACCTCATGCTTATGTCACTACTCACTCACACACTTATAAGAACTTCACATGTACACTTCACACTACTTGCACATAGGATGAATTATATCCACATATTGCACATACCACTTAGAATATCCATGCTTAGGTGTCACTAACACACACCTCCACTTATCACACTTGTATACATCCATGCTCAATCACACTTGTCACTTGTAGTTGATCCATGCTTAAGTTCACTACCACACACTCACTTGTAGATATTCACACATCACTCACAATCACATATCCATGCTTAGTATAATCATCATGCTCCATATTATATTTACTTTTTATACTTATACATTCCTCTTTATTAGTATAGTGCTCATCGTGCTAAGTAAACTACTCTCTTCATAATATACTAATCAAGAATCATGCATTTTGCACACTACATCACCAAAGAGCATGGCTATTGACCAAATTTTGTTCCATAACTGGGGGGTCACTTCGTGATGGCCGATGATCCGGAAGGTTGCAGTTAGCCTAAGAGACATGACTCTCACCTTCCATTGGCCAAGTACCTTCGATGTATATCGAACGGTTCCCCCGCATCATACCGCTTAATCGAAGTCATGACGGGAGGTATATCGTAGGGAACTCACTCACGTACGTCGAGTATATCGAATTCTCTCTCACACGTACTGTCCCCACGAGGTATATAGTGAGGAAATTCACGTACACATAGGCATATCAAATGGCTTGTCCACACGTACCGATTTCCCTCATGGAAGTCATGCCAAAGGGGGTAACCCTTCCAAATAACCCAAGAACTGCATACCCTCACATAGGTGTCAAACCTAGGGCACTCATATTTAGTTTGTTGGTCACTACCTGAAACTGTGCCGAAATGATGGGTCGACATGGCGCCCAAATTTCGCGCGATTTCGTCTTTTTCAAAACGGGACCCTGTGCATGAGCCTAATAACAAGTCCAACTATATTTTACAGATTTTCAAACCCAATTTTCACATGCTCGGATCCCGTCCAACATTTCTTTTTGCATTTGGGTAAACCTAATACAAGTGAGAACACAATAATAATAATAATAATAATAATAATAGTAGTAGTAGTAGTAGTAGTAGTAGTAGTAGTAGTAGTAGTAGTAGTAGTAGTAGTAGTAGTAGTAGTAGTAATAATAATAATAATAATAATAATAATAATAATAATAATAATAATAATAATAATAATAATAATAATAATAATAATAATAATAATAATAATAATAATAATAATAATGTTGAGACCCTTTCCTTGTTTTTCCGCTTTCATTATCAAAAGTGTCAAAAACATTTTTCCCTCTTTTATTAAAATACCAAAAGCATTTTTCCTTCCTTATACCAAAAAATATTTTTCCTCCTTTTTATCCAAAAAATATTTTATCCTCCTTGTTGATACCAAAATTAATCTGCTGACATGGACCAATCATATGAAGACACGTGGCTATCTACATGGAAACAACAAATACTTCCGAGGAACCCACTCGCTCCGAGGAACAAGGCTACAACGAGGAAGACTAATTCCCCGAGGAACTCACAAGCTCCGAGGAACAATGCCTCTCTGAGGAACTCTTAATAACCGAGAAGCTTAAGCGGTCCGAGCAACTCATGGCGGTCCGAGCTGCACCTCGAAGCAGGATACCAACAGTTTAAATGCTCATTAAATGCTTATCATTTGGACGCGCACGCAAAGAGGGCATTAAATGTATTACCCTTTCATGTGTATATCATTTAATGTAGTACCCTTTCACATTACATCCTCAGGGCTATAAATACATTGTACAATCCTCATTGTAGAGGGACCCCCAGACCGGAATTTCTTGAGATAACTTGTAATCGAGAATTCCCAAACACTCACCAATAAAACAACAGTGGATGTAGGCCATTCTTATAAGGCTGAACCACTTTAAAATTCTTTGTCTCATTTATTTATCTGTGATTGAATTATTAGAGTGATCTAATTTTTTACATCAATAGATTAGCGCCGTCTGTGGGAAACGACTGATAATATCATTTTTCATCAAAAATACAATCCATTACTAATGGCTGATATTCCTGAATCCAGCAATCGAAACGCTGGAACCCCTCCAAATCCGTCTGCTCCACCAATTGTTCCAGATCTGACTGGAATAATGATAAATTTGGCTCAGGGCCAGACCGTCATGCAAGAAATAATGCGACAACTCATTCAAACCCTCCATGGCGGTGCATCAGCCCATTCCGGACCACGAAGCATTCAAAGAAATACCCGTGCGCCTTCTTCGCGTACTAGGCGTACTAACTCACATCGCAATGAGGAATATGATGATTTCTCTTATCAACCTGGGCGAACTTCGTCGGTGCGAGCCACGGATACTGAACAACGTGTCACCCTCTCCCCAGAAAGGACCAGCGCATTGGAAAGATTAAGCAGGTTTTATCCTTTCGACCGATTGGTCCCTAGGAGGAACAAAAGTCCTCTTAATGCAGCGTCGAGGAGCTTTCGACAACCATCATATTTAAGGGAAGGATCTGCCCAGTCGCGACCAGCTTCTCGTCAAGATAGATCCTATGACCGACCAGTTGCTCGTCAAGATAAATCCCAGGAAGCCACTTCAACGCGATCAGTTGCTCGAACCAATAGGCCCGAGGAAGGAAATGATGCATGGAAAGGATATATTCAGAGGCTAGAGGATAGATTAGAGGAAATGTCTAAGGCCAAGAATCCTCTACAACGAACCTTTGTTCGAGGAACACCTTTTGTCCAGGACATTGTTGATTTTCCAACACCATCAAAGTTCAAAGCACCTGTTGTGACTCCCAAGTATGATGGAAAGACTGACCCTGTCCTTCATATAGAATAATACCAAGCTGCAGCTGACATCTATGCCGTCCCAGATGAGATGAGATGTAGAGCATTCTCGGGAACACTTACTGGATCTGCTCAAATATGGTATAATAGTCTTCCTCGGGGTAAGATTTCAACTTTTCTTCAACTGGACGAGCTATTCATTGGGAATTTCTTCTTTGGGGCAAAGCCAGTTAAACGAGTAGCACATTTGTTAAGTGTTAGACAAAAAGCTGGTGAGACTACTAGAGATTATATAACTCGTTTTAATAACGAGAAACTCGAAGTCATTGATTATGAGGAGAAGACATCGATTACCGCTTTGATGAGTGGACTACTGCCAAATAAGTTGTACTACACTTTGGCCAAGGATCCACCTCGAACCATGTCGGATCTGATGGGAAAAGTGTCCAAGATTATGAATGCCGAGGAGGCTATGTCTGCGAAGAAGAATATGGACGCCAAAGAAACCAAGGTGGAAGGTGATAAAACTAAGAAGAAAGAACATAAGAATAATGGTGGTGACAAACAATCCAAAAATAGGTAGTCATGGGAGGTCTTGAGGAAATTTGATAATTACACACCTTTGAAGGTAAATATCAACCACGTCCTGGAAGAAATTAAGAATAGCGAGGAGTTAAACTGGCCAAAGAAAATGAAGGCAGACCCTGACACGAGGAATAGGGAAAAATATTGCGAGTTCCACAAAGATCATGGCTATATGACCAAAAATTGCATAGCACTTCAGAATGATATTGAAACACTCATCCGACGAGGAAAGCTAGCAAAGTATGTTGATCGGGCAGGCGAAAGAAGAAATAACGATCGAAATAGAGAGTGGTCTAGATCTCCTCGTCGAGCAGAGGAGAACAAGAAGAGAAATCATGAAGTTGATCAAGAGGATGACCTCGACCTTCCCAAGAAGCCAAAGCAGCCAGAACGAGAGGTATTTTCAATACGCTTTGGGTCATTTGATTGTAATGTTATTACAGGAGGGGATGCAGGAGGAGGAGACCTTACTGCAGAAAGAAAAGCTTACCTCGGTGAGGCTCAAGCTTGCTCGTACATTCAGCGAATAAATCTAGCTGAGGAAGATCGCCCGAGAAAGGTGAACAAGGAGAAATTGGTTATCGGTTTTTCAAAAAATGACCTTGCAGGTGTTTTATATCCTCATGATGACCCGCTAGTGATCAAAATGAGAATGAAGGAAGTCATGATTTCAAGAGTACTGGTCGACAATGGTAGCTCGGCAGACATCATGTTATACTCGTGCTTTGATAGTTTAAATCTAAAGCTATATCAACTGGATCCTTACCACAGACCCCTCATTGGTTTTACTGGAGAGAAAGTATTTCCATTTGGGACGATCAAGTTGGATATATTCATTGGTATGTGGCCTGCTTATCGGACAGAAAGAATATGTTTCTTCGTGATGGATAAGAACGTCCAGTCATCGTACAATATCATCATGGGAAGAGTAGGATTGAAGAAGTTCGAGGTTATACCATCTACAGTGCATCAGTGCCTAAAATTTCCATCAAACTTTGGAGTAGGAGTTGTGAAAGGTGATCAGAAAGTAGCTCGGGAATGCTATTATTCATCCGCTGAGCAAGAAGAATTGGAAGAATCAAAGAAAAATACTACTACCTCTCAAGTGGATGAAGGTGCAGAAATCGAAACATTGGATCCTCGAGATGAGTCGCAACTCGTGAAGGGCCAAGTGGTGGAAGCTACTGAAAACATCATTCTGGACGACGAGCACCCTGAGCGAACTACTCAAATAGGTTCGTCGTTATAAGCCTCATTAAAACAGGAATTGATAATTTTCCTTTGAAGCAGAAGACAAACTTTTGCGTGGAGTCATGAAGATATGCCAGGGATAGACCCAAACTTCTTATGTCACGAGCTCAATGTGAATAAGGAGATCAAGCCTGTGAAGCAGAGAAGAAGAGTATTCAGTCCTGAGAAGAATCAAGCCATACAGGAGGAAGTCGAGAAGCTCCAGAAAGCTTGTTTCATTGAAGATTTTAAATATCCAGATTGGTCAGCCAATGTAGTAATGGTAAAGAAGAAGAACAACAAGTGGAGGATGTGTGTGGACTTCACCGACCTCAACAAAGCATGCCCAAAAGATCATTTTCTATTGCCCCGAATTGATCAATTGGTGGATGCTACCTCGGGACACGAGTTGCTGAGCTTCATGGACGCTTATTCTGGCTACAATCAAATTAAAATGAAACCTAAAGACAGGGAAAGTACTTCTTTCATTACCCCTCGGGGAACTTATTGTTATAATGTTATGCCTTTTGGTTTGAAAAATGCAGGTGCGACATATCAGAGGCTGATGAATAAGGTCTTTACTGAACAAATCAGTGAAAACATAGAAGTCTATGTTGACGATATGCTGACGAAAAGCAAGAAAGTTATCGATCATCTAGTTGACTTAAGTCAGACTTTTGATCAACTTGATAAATATCAAATGAAGGTGAACCCGACGAAGTGCATCTTTGGAGTACGAGAAGGCATGTTTCTAGGGTACATTGTCAATCAACGAGGCATTGAAGCAAATCCTGAAAAGATCAAAGCTCTATTAGGGATGCGATCTCCAACGATGAAGAAGGAAGTACAAAGTCTCACAGGACGAGTAGCGGCACTCAATAGATTTGTGTCACGAGCAACTGATAGATGTCTCCCATTCTTCAAGACACTCAAAAAGACTTTTGAGTGGAATGATGAATGTGAGAAAGATTTTCAAGACTTGAAGAGATACTTGGGAGCACCTCCATTGTTGTCCAGGCCAGTGATGGGAGAAAAATTGTACGTGTACCTTGCTGTGTCCGAGAATGCAGTTAGCTCGGCGTTGATCAGAGTGGAGAATGGAGTACAAAAGCCAATTTATTACACAAGTAAGGCCTTTCGAGGAGCAAAGATTAGATATCCAAGGCTGGAGAAATTATCACTGGCGCTGATTGAGGCGAGTAGGAGAATGAGGCCATATTTCCAGGCTCATACCATAGTAGTATATACTGATATTCCATTGAGGCAAGCCCTGCATAAGCCAGAAAAGTCAGGAAGATTGATGTACTGGGCAATAGAGCTCGGTGAATATGATATAATCTATGAACCCAGATCATCGCTTAAAGGGCAAGCTGTAGCAGACTTTATAGCGGAGTTCACCTATCCTGATACCCCCGAGGATCAAAAGTTGCTCGTTGATTAACCTGTGGATGTTACAGGATCAACAAACACAAGCTCAGACCAATTTCGATTGGTAAAAGGGCGTGTGGATGTTACAGGATGTGATGCAGAGATAGTTGTGAGGACTCCGGACGAGGAACAAGAGTTGCTCGCTGATCAACCTGTGGATGTTACAGAATCGACAAACACTAGCCCAGACCAACTCCGGTTAGTAAAAGGGCAAGTGGATGTTACAAGATCATTGACTTCGGGCTCAGACCAATTCCGATTGGTAAAAGGGCAAGAAGAAATGATCGATGAAGAGCAAGAAAAATCCGAGGAGGAAAGGCAGGAACAAATATTTCACTGAGGAACTCTAACTGATCAGAAATTTGAAGACGAGTTACCTATATGAAGACTATATGTAGATGGCTCATCTTGCACTGCAGGATGCGGCGCGGGGATAGTTCTGAGCACTCTAGATGAGGTCGATATGGAATACGCCTTGCGTTTCCAATTCAAAGCTTCCAACAATAAGGCTGAGTATGAGGCCATGATCGCAGGGCTTAATTTGGCAAAAATTATGGAGGCGCAGCAGGTTGTGATTTTCAGGGACTCTCAATTGATTGTAAATCAAATGATGGGAGTATATGCAGTTAGAGGAGAATTAATGATCAGATATCATGCAAAGGCAAAGGAGCTGGTGTCAGAATTTTCAGCTATTCAGCTGGTCAAAATACCAAGAATGGAGAATGCGAGAGCAGACGCACTAGCCCGACTAGCATCAGCTACTCGCATCGAGCTACGACGAAAAATCCCAATTAAAGTATTAGCTGGTCGGAGTATAGATGAAGATCTGACGATAAACTTTATCTCCCTTGATTTAGGACCATCTTGGATGGATCCCATCAGGGCGTATATCGAGGAGGGAGAATTGGCAATTGACAAACTCGCAGTTAAGAAATTGAAGTTTAAAGCGGCTCGGTATGTATTAACTAATGGTGTTTTATATAGACGAGGAATTATGGCAGGTTTGCAGAGATGTGTACATCCCTCCGAGGTGAAAGAATTGATTGAAGAAATCCATGAAGGGTCTTGTGGAGCACATGTAGCAGGTCGGACGCTTTTACAAAGGGTGATGACGCAAGGATACTACTGGCCGACGATGAGGGCTGATTGCATAGCCTACGCCAAGAAGTGTGACAAGTGCCAGCGCTTTTCCTCAATCCGAAGAACTCCACAAGCATTGTTGACACCCATAACTTCTCCTTGGCCATTCTCCATGTGGGGAATAGATTTGGTTGGACTACTACCAACGACCCGAGGAAGGTTCAAATATCTCGTCGTCGCAGTGGATTATTTTACTAAGTGGGTAGAAGCTGAGCCACTCATTGACATGACGTACGAGAAGGTGTACCAATTTGTTTGGAAGAACATCATTTGTCGATATGATCTCCCTCATGCCTTCATCACAGACCATGGAACACAATTTGATAACGAGGAGTTTGTCGCCTATTGTAATCAGTCAAACATTTTGAAGGTTCATTCAGCACCAGGCCATCCTCAAAGCAATGGACAAACTGAAGTGATAAACAGAACGCTGCTGAACGGTTTGAAGAAACGATTGGATGATGCAAAAGCAAACTGGATCAACGAGCTACAATCAGTACTTTGGGCTTACCGAACTACTCATCGAGTAGCAACTGGAGAATCACCATACATGTTGGCCTTTGGAAGTGAGGCTGTCATACCTGCCGAGTTGGGTCTCCCAACACACAGGGTACTGAATTTCAATTCCCCTGTCAGCGACTTAATGAGAAGACTGGATTTAAACATGCTCGAGGAAGTTAGAGAAGAAGCAGCCATTAGAAATGCTGCTTACCAGCAGCGAACAACTCTGTTCTACAACAAAAGGGTGAAGAAGTGCGACCTGAAAGAAGGAGACTATGTGCTGAAGAAAGTAATTCAAAAACACAATAAGCTGGAAGCAAACTGGCATGGACCATACCGAGTTACAGAAGTTGTTCGACCAGGAACTTATCGAATAGAAACTTTAGAAGGCGAGGAGTTTAAGAATGCATGGAATGCAGAGCACCTGCGCAAGTATTATCAATGATGTATATGTAACACAGTTCCATCAGTATGAATAAAACGAAGATATTCTGCCAAAGTCTCTCCTTTTTATTGAGAATTTTTTGGGGAATACTAGTGCTACACACTACTCGGCAAAGCTCAGGCTGCTCAACAAAATATTCCTAAAAATGCCAACTTCGATTGGTTAGGAAACAAGATATTCCTAAAAATGCCAACCTCGGTTGGTTAGGAAACAAGATATTCCTAAAAATGCCAACTTCGGTTGGTTAGGAAACAAAATATTCCTAAAAATGCCAACTTCGGTTGGTTAGGAAACGAAATATTCCTAAAAATGCCAACCTGTTTGGCTAGGAAACGAAATATTCCTAAAAATGCCAACCTGTTTGGCTAGGAAACAAAATATGCTCGCAAATGCCAACTTGTGTTGGTCGGAAGGTACGTACACTCTCGAAAATGCCAACTTATGTTGGTCGGGAGGTAAGATTATTCCAGAAGATGCAAAAGTTGCTAACTATGACTGGTCGGAGATAAAAACCCACCAACCATAGTTAGTCGACAGAGAAAATTTGCCGATCTTGGTTGGTCGGAAACATTTAAGAGAAAAATCTACCAAGTATGGTTGGTCGGGGATAAAAACCCACTAACTGTAGTTGGTCGACAAGCATAATTTAACGACCTTAGTTGGTTGGAAAAATTTTAAACATTTTTATACTCATTACTTTATTATTAAGTGATCGAGCAACAGTATTGGTACTTATAACTTTTTAATTGTTACTGAGATGGTTGACAAACAACACAATATTGTTATCTTTTTAACAGATACCCATAAATATAAAGTGTTTGATAAATACAAGACAATAGCAATCAAGATTTGCAAACAAAAATGAAAGTCTTTCATTGAATTCAAAATAAATTACGTTGATAATGAAATTACAGTTACATTGATATGTATACTAACTATTACATCAAAAATTCATATTCTACTGGTCTCTTCCCCTCTGCTTTTGACACAGGTTCCTCGCCAGCAGGCGGATCATTTAAAGACAGAGGAGAATTGATGAAGTTGAGGTCCTTCAACATCCTGACATTCATCACGGATGGTCGGTCTAAGAGATGCTCGGGACGAGATACCTCGATTTGAGAATGTAAATCGTAGTCACCGAGATACTTTGAAATTAAGTTCCGGGGAATGGCCCGAGCAGGGTTCCACTCCATCTCCAAATTGTATGATGGCACAGGCAAGTCGAGCAAGCCGGGATCATGGTAATCCCACAGATAATGACCTTATTCGAGCTTCAATACACCTAAGGCATTCAGCCAGCCTTGCTTGTAGCCCTCATTATTGGCATTCTGGATATGATCATCCAAGTGGAATAGTGCTTCGTTGTATCCAGCCATCCAGAACTCCCTGGGCTGTTTGTGGAATTGATATGTTAGCCTTTCTAGCTGCTCGTGGAGATTCTTGATGAAAATCTCCTTATTCTCCAAGACTGACTTCTACGCAGAGAGTTATTTTTCCAAGTCCCTAATCTTCTTTGACATGTCAGACAAAGCCTGGTTCTTCGCCATTAATTGGAAAGCTTCGTTCTCTAACCCAGACTGAGTTCTCTGTTCTTCGATAAGAACCCGAGCTTCTTTTCCTCATCCCCGAGGAGCTCTTGCTCGACCACGAGAAGATGTAGAGGTTCCTGAACTCTTCAAAGTCTCCAACTCGTTCCTCAACTTGGCATTCTCAACCTCTAAGAATGAGAATCCCTCGTCGGTCACTGGGATCAAGGCACTGGAAGTAGAGGCTGCAGACTTCAATTGTGATAGCTCTTTTTGCAAGTTATTATTCTCTTGCTCCAGCAACTTGGCAATCTGTCTGCATTCCTCTACTTCACCCTTCAAAGTTCTCTCCCTCAGATCATACCTAGCAAAAAGCTTATCGTAGCCCTTTTCAGCCATGATCAGCTGGTACTTCTTTTCGTACCCCTCATGCAATAGGGCAGTTGATTCCTTGTATTGATTCTGAAGGTCTTCGAGGGTACACTGGAGATCCTCGATCATTTCATAGTAAGCCACATTATTGGACACTGCTCGGTCAAGTAGACACTTCAGGTACTGATATGCTTCAACAGCCTGTTCTGAAGCATCATGACCAAGGATGTCGACAACTTGTGCAGCACTCAAGTCTGTGTGACCAGCCTTAAAGTACTCATTGCACTATTGCAGTAACTTTGTATCATGGGCAGATAGCAGATCCATCCTGGCCAGAAACTAGCAGAGAAAGAAAAGCAATCATCAATAAGAAGAATGAGCAGAGTATGAATGAAAGATAGACAACAGTATGCAAAAAAAGGTTCAAATTTTATTAGATCATAATTCAGAGTTACATCTTTTGAGTTACATTTGATAAAGAGAAACAAAATAAATAGAAACCCGAACAACACTAAACCATTTCCTTATCTCCCAAAACCTTCTCGGGAGGCTGGGATGAAGAGGTAGGTTGCTCGGAAGGAAGGGATAGTTGCTCGGGGAGAGTAGGCAGTTGCTCGGAGGAGGAAACGACTTGCTGATTTTCCTCAGCAGCAGGCTGGATGGCTAGAGCATGATCTCCTATCACCATCAAAGACTCTTCAGAGGTATCTTCGTCCTCTTCTAATTCTTCTGGAGTTGGAGGGCCAGGGATATGTCTTTGGAAGAGTTCGGATGACTCGTCGACTTTCAATTCCTGAAGGGCAGCAACCCATCCATCCCTAAAGTACTTTAGACTGCCATAGTCAACTTGAGATACCATGGCAGCCAACCCCTTATTCCACCCCTTGTCCCAGCCAGAGCTGAAGGACTTCTTCACAGCCGCTTTCCTCGGACAGCAAGTTCTCAGCAGCCTTCAATTTATTTTCTACCTCTTCCTTCTGCCGACCTACTTCTTGAAGCTGGCCCAACCTCTCCTCGGCAGCCTTGAGTTTATTTTCCAGCTCTCCAGCAGCTTTGAGCTTCTCTTCGAGCTCTTTATTTGCCTTCTCCAAGGAAATATTTTTCTTCTCCAACTCTTTGGAGCCTTCAACAGCTCGATCTTTATCCTCCTCGGTGGAGGCAAGCTTCTTCTCCCAGACAGCCTTATCAGTGGCATATATCTGGCGAGAATCTGCCAGAGATTTTTTAGGTTCCTCCAAAGCTCCCTCCACGCTGGACGAGGAGCATGAAGCTTTAATTGACTCATCCTTCTTCAGGATTATGTTAAAGCAGCTCGTCAACTGTGAACAGAAACAGAAAGCAAGTTAGAAACAGAAATGACAAAGGAAATATGAAAAATTGAAAGTATGAAGACTTACAGAAGCAAGATGACGAGCAGCTAGTGAGGTGACCATGTCCCGAGTAAGGCTTTCTTTAGTACCTTATACCTCGGGAATGGTCGGGGACTTTACCGAGCTCATGGCAGAGCTCGGGGGAACAAAAGATGGAACTCCAGTCCCAGCAGCTGGGGGCTGAGTAGTGGTGTCAGCCAAATTGACCGAGGAGATTTTCTTCAGTCTCCTCAGGGGAGCATGTACAGATTCAACTAAGGAAGAATCCTTGGTTGGTGATATCACAATCACCTCTCCAGGAGCAGCAGTCATGCTCGGAGCCACTGCAGGCTTCTCGGCAACCTTGACAGGAACAGCTGAAAGAGCTGCATCAGTCTTCTTCGTCCCCTCCCTTGGGACATCAATCCTACTCCTTTTTACCTCCCCAGAACCGGAGGAAGTTTTCTCAAACAGAGCAGGAGTTCTTCTTTTCTTCATCCTTTCACTTAAAGGAATATGGGATTCAGGCGATGATCTTGTGGAAGCTGGAACTGGCTCTGATTCACTTATCACTGGACAAGAAGTGAAGGAAGTGGTGTAGCTCTTGTACTGGAGCAGATACGAAGCTGATCTAATGTGCTCGTTGGCAACACTTTGATGCAGACTCCATATAAGTTTAAAATGCCTTATATTGACATCTGCCTCTTTGGGGCACTTTCTCTTGCTATCAACTGCAAATAAATAAACATTGTTATCAGTGGCACATTTTATCAAACACAAAAGAAGCATAATTTCAAAATAAAATGAAATAAAAATAACCTATCCCATTGCCATAAGGAGGGCATCTGGGACCCTGGTAAACCTCATCTCCAGTCAATGGAGGGTATTGCCAATTTTTTATGACAACCCCATGTTCAAAATAATCCCTATTGGCATCAGGGAGATTAACTACTAAGGCTCTGTTTAAAAATCTAGTTTTTAAATAATAAATATTTTCATTGACTGCCCATTTATAGAAGTACATGATTTCTTGAATTCCTATACGAGTTCCATGCACTTGATTTAACCTATGCACCCCATTAACTATTCTCCAAGTGTTGGGGGCTATTCGTGCAGGAACAACGTCAAAATACTGACAGAATTCCAAACACAAGAAATTTGGTGGAAAAGAAAATCCACACTCGGTAAAAAAGAGACTGGGGAACCAATGTCCCTCAGCCAAATGGAAGTAATTAGAAGGCTCAGAAAGCTCTTCCAAGACAACCCAAGAGGGAATGGAGAAATCAGAACGAAATTTCTCAAGAGACTCAACAGGGTAAACCATTGTGAATAAAGAAATAAGGATGAAGGAAGAAGATCTTGCAGGAAAAGAATGGATCTGCTAACAACGAACGACGGAAAAGATGAACGCACAAGAGAGTAGGAAGAGACGACGTAAAACTCAAAAGACGAAAATTTGGAAAGGTAGAAGACGATGGGAGCGTCTGTGAAGTTTAAATACCTTGCCTTGGGAAATGGTGAAGTAATGATTACAAAAAAGGATGATTACGTTACCGACGGCTTAAAAGATGAAAAGTAGTGCAGGAATCAAAGCGGACAACAGCGGCTAAAAAGAGGAAAAGTGGCACGGGAATCGAAGCGGACAACAGCGGCCAAGAAGACGAAAAGTAATGCGGGAATCGAAGCACGCAAAAAAGTCCAAAAAAACATGATTCTACGAATTGGGAAGGAGAAATAAATACAAGGGAAACGCTCCTAAAAATCAGGAAGACTATTTAAAGCTACCATAATCCGAGAAAGAATGTTCCATACTCCTCAAATTTTGAACTATGAAACATTGGGGGCTTCTGTTGATACCAAAATTAATCTGTCGACATGGACCAATCATATGAAGACACGTGGCTATCTACATGGAAACAGCAAATACTTCCGAGGAACCCACTCACTCCGAGGAACAAGGCTACAACGAGGAAGACTAATTCCCCGAGGAACTCACAAGCTCCGAAGAATGATGCCTCTCCGAGGAACTCTTAAATACCGAGAAGCTTAGGCGGTCCGAGCTGCACCTCGAAGCAGGATACCAACAGTTTAAATGCTCATTAAATGCTTATCATTTGGACGCGCACGCAAAGAGGGCATTAAATGTATTACCCTTTCATATGTATATCATTTAATGTAGTACCCTATCACATTACAGCCTCAGGGCTATAAATACATTGTAAAATCCTCATTGTAGAGGGACCCCCAGACCGGAATTTCTTGAGATAACTTGTAATCGAGAATTCCCAAACACTCACCAATAAAACAACAGTGGACGTAGGCCATTATTATAAGGCTGAACCACTTTAAAATTCTTTATCTCATTTATTTATCTGTGATTGAATTATTAGAGTGATCTAATTTTTTACATCAACACTCCTCTTTTCCAAAAAATGTCAAAAATATTTTCCTCCCTTTTCAATACTAACAATTTTCCCTTTTCCCTATCAAAAAAAAGTTCGAATTTTTCTCCTTCTCAGGTCAATCACATATCTGACCCTTGGCCTAGCTCCCTATTGGCTTCGATCCTCCATCGAACCGTCCCGAGGCTCCGTTAGTTCCCTCTTTATTTCCTCCGAGTCTGGAATTCACCTTCATTTACTTTCCATGGAGAACGCAGACCAAGTACCGAATGTGTAGCCAGATTTGACGACGGTCCTAGCCCAACTCACTACCGAGATTGACAAGCTTCAAATCAAGGTCCATGAGATGCAATAAAATCGAGTAGATGTTCCCGAAGATCCCGAGGTTCTCTTAGCTCACGCTATTGGTTCGCCCGCACCTAAGCTTATTTGGGTCCCCGAGGAATATCAACATGCTCCACGTGCCCCTCCTGCTAATGGGACATCGCCAGCTCAGCTCCCCATGCCGAATCTTGCCCAGCCAAAGGCTAACCTACTTGTGATAGTTGATTCGAAGGAAGAAGAGTTGAACAAGGTCAAAGAGGAACTTAAGATGTTAACCAAGATGTTTGACGAAGTCTGAATCTCCGGGAACTATATGGATTACACCCATATGTCTACCTATCCTAAAGTAAGACTGTCGAAAAAGTTGAAGATGCCTACCATTGAGAAGTTCAGGTATAGTGGACTCCCAATTGTTCATCTTCGAAGTTACCACCGAGTTATGACTGTCCTAGGAGCCTTCGAGGAAATAATGGCCCAAATATTCCAACAGACTTTGAAGGACAGCACTCTTCGTCGGTTCCTATCTCTCAAGGAGTCCAGGATTCGCAGTTGGGAAGATGTTGCCAGTGAATTCATGTCACAATACAAGTATAACGAAGAGTTGGAGGTTACCCACCCTGATTTATAACATCTCAAATATAATTTTGGGGAAACTATAAATAACTTCATAGCAAGATGGAGAGAGATAGCAACAACCATGACCAACCGACCTTCCGAAGAGGAACAAGTCAGCATTCTAAAGAAGAACTTTTTCCCCATGTCCGAGAAATGATGGGAGGACAGTACTACCCCCATTTTTTAGCCCTTCGAGAAGAAGGAGTAGAGATCGAAGAAAATATTTCCAAGATAGAAGTTAAGCCTAATAAAGTCTCGGATATTTCACTACTAGAAAATACGAAAAGCCTGCCAATACCATAGTTTCAATCATCAATAACGTCTCTCACCCTGCCACTTCATGGGCACCAGAAAGCCGCCCTGACCTAGTAAAAAAGGAATACACCGAGCTTCACGTTGCCCTCTCTAAAGTTTACCAAGCCCTTTTAAGCCGAAATCTGATTAAGCCAATGGACCCTCGTCCATTACCAAACCCACTTCCCAAAAATTTCAAACCAAATGCCCATTGAGATTTTCACTAAAGTGCCGGCCACACCACTGATCAGTGTTTCCACCTTCCAAATATAATCCAAGGTCTGATTGACCAGGGTATCAACGTCCCACCAGCCAATCCTAAGCTATACACTACCCATAATCCACTCCCAAATCATATAAATGCCATCTTCCTATAACAAGACTCAGAATTTTGATCCATCTACCCAGATTGTACCTAAAAAATCCCCATCATACCCATATATTTCCATAAACCCCTCTAAATTTACCCATATTTTCTCCTGCATCCTACCTATTTTGTCGATCAGGCCCTGACACTCCCTAGTAAAGCATGCATTGATGTTCATACCAGCTCTGGAGGGAAAGATATGGAATTATATGTAGTATTGAACCAAATTCTAGAGTTCGGGTTAAAATTTCCCTCAGAGATGACTATTGACTACCAAAGATTCAGTGCGTTATTCTTAGAAGCTCAAAAATGGGCTCGACAGTCAAATAATTGGGTAGTACCTATCGATGAAGTCAACTTATATGATATTGTCAAGATCATGGCAGACTTATTTCGATAAACCGGTGAAATTTGTAGTATGTCCGAGCTACTTGATGCTTTAAAACTATATGGGTGCCTGGTCCCTTCATTTCTACATCTCCCCATTGAGTGGGAGTATTTATACAAAGAGGTAATTGAGGTTTTGCATTATATTAACTTCTCGGTGAAAGATGATGTCATTGCCACCAGATGAGGAGACAAATTCGATAGTTCAGATCAAGAGCAAAGCCCAGAAAAGACTAGCCCATAGTCAGCATATATGGAATGATATTATTTGAAGAGATGCTGGGAGAAATCAACAAGGTGGATGAACTTGATGAGGAACGAGGGTTTTTATTTTTTGCCTCTTTTATGAACCATATGACTGGATTAAGGAGTCATTACCAAGATCGAAACCTGCAATCATCAGTAATCGTCGGAGGAAAAAGTGTTGAGAATCTTCCTATATCAGAAATAACCCTTGAGGAGAGCAAGATCCTCAACCAATTTAAGAAAACCCAGTATAACATCACTCTACGGGGACTCTTTATGTCTTCCCAGCTACACTGCAATGCCTTGATCAAACTACTTATTGATCCTGCAGTCCCTCCTTCCACCATGCCAGAAGAAGTAGTGAATCTAGTCGGATCTCTAACCTCTACTAGAATGATCTCCTTCTCCGAAGAAGAAATCCCTAAGTTTGGTCCAAATCATAAATATGCTATCAATATCTCTGTCGAAGTCATGGGAAAGACCGTCCCATTTTCACTTATCGATAATGGATCAGCTCTTAATGTTTGCCCGTTGAGAATTCTTAATTATTTAGGACTAAAAGTGAGCGATCTTGATCCAACCTCTACTGTGGTGCGCGCTTATGATAATACGCATCAAAAAATGATAGGATCCATAAATCTTATAATAGGGGATGGCCCTATAAATCCCGTTACTGAGTTCCATATCATCAACATCCCGACTTATTTTAATCTATTGATTAGACGACCATGGCTCCATAGTATCAAGGATGTTTCTTCTTCCCAACATCAGAATCTAAAGTTCTTCACCAATGGGAAGGTCATAACGATATTGGGCGGCGATGATAATACCGAGAATGAAAGCACCAGCAATCCGGTACTAGAGATACAATATGGGGCGAATGATATGTTTATGCAGGTTTTCGAGTCGAACCGCTTCCGCTCCCAACAGGGGATGTTTTCAAAGATAGAGTTTTTTCCAAAACACAACCCTCATGGAAACATCAATGTGAAATAGATGTTCAAGAACATGCATTTCATGCTCAGAGTAGGACTGGGACGACAACAACAGGGAACTTTTCCTCCTTATGATTTGGGTTATCAGCCATCAGTAGAGGAACTCAAAATACTCTTCCAACCTCGATTTAATTGAAGGCTAGAAAGTGCCAAGACTGTCTCGAGATATTCCTTGAATGAAAGATTCATCAAAGAGGGTGAATATTTCCCCTTTTGTGGATTTCTCGAACCATGATATGATCATGTGGACAAAAAGATGAAACCTGGAATGGAGATATTTTTCCAAGACATCTACTCATGGGCTAAAATTTCCCAGCATCATGTGAGACCATTCATTAAGAAGACTATAGTTGCTACCGAAGATTCCAAAGGAAGTGACTCCGATGATTCATTCAACTTGCAAACACTAGGGTTGACACTCTTCATGGTCCACTCAAGCGCTACATCATCGAATCCATCAATCTTCATCAAAGATGTTGATGCACCTCTCCTCAATCGGAATGCAATACCATTTCACCCGCTAAAATGCAACCTGACCCAGATGTTTATCCCATTTCATCTTCTTTTGTTATTCATCCCTATTTTGATGTAATCGAGATCTCCTTCAATGACGTTCTCAACGTTGTTTTTCCCAATAATGAAATAAATGATTATTTTGAGTATCTTGTTGTGCATTACATTAATTGTCTTGATTCTAATCAAACTTTTAATGATGATAATTTTTCAGATGATAATTTTTATCTAATCTTGATAAGTTTAATAACAAACAACATAAATGCGTTCAAGTTAATGAAGATGAAATTATTGTTATTAATCTCGGTTCTAGTAGCCAACGGCACAAGATTAGGATAGGGTCTACCCTTGACGAGCATGAGCGCGTGTAACTTGAAGATTTACTGAAGGAATTTATGGATATCATCACATGGTCCTACGATGACATTCCCGGTATTGATCCCGAGATCGCTCAATATGAGATTCTGACTCTCCTAGAATGTAAACCGGTCAAATAGAAACTGCAAAAGCTCTGCACTGAATGGTCACTTAAGGTTAAGGAATAAGTGCTAAAATAGTTGAACGTGGGTTTCATGGCTAGCCAACATCGTATCCGTGCCAAAATCAGGAGGAAAGGTTCGCATGTGCGCTGATTATCGAGATTTGAATAAGGCCTCTCCAAAGAAAGATTACTCGCTACCCAATATCAACACGATTATGGACAATATAGCTAGACACGCTCTCAAGACATTATTGATGATTTTTTCGGATAAAATCAAATCAAGATGCACCCGGATCATCAAGATAATATCTCATTCATCACCCCTTGGGGAACCTTCATTTACACCGTAATGCCATTTGATCTTAAAAATATAGGGGCTACCTACTAGAGGGTTATCAAAACCATCTTGCATGATCTGATACATAAAGAAGTCGAGGTCTATGTGGATGATATGATTATCAAGTCTAAGAATAGGGAAGGTTATGTTCCCACTCTCCAGGTTGAGCGATTATAGCGATATCAGAAGCAACTTAACCCACATAAATGTGTATTCGGAGTTACCAAAGGAAAGATCTTAGGATTCATGGTTAGCGAAAAGGGAATTGAAGCAGATCCTGCCAAACTGAAAGCCATATTTGAAATGCCACCACCCCGAATGGAGAAGGAAGTTCGGGGATTCCTTGGATAATTGCAGTATGTCAGCCGTTTCAGCAGCAAGTCAACTTCTATTTGTGAATCCATCTAAAAAATCCTTCGAAAGGATTCAACAAAGTTTGGAATGAAGCCTTACAACAAGCCTTTGATCGAATCAAGCCATATATAACCCGGCCTCTAGTACTCATGCCACTTCAACCTGGTCTACCCCTACTCTTATACCTGACTATAATAGACACCGCAGCTGGGGATTTGTTAGCCCAATACCTTGTAGAATCTCATAAAGAGAGAGCCATTTATTACGCAAGTTGCAAATTGGTCGGGTACAAAATTAATTAGACTGCCTTGGAAAAAGCATGTGTCGCCCTTATCTGGGTCGTCAAAAATTACGGCACTATATGCTCACCTTTCCCATCAGACTTGTACCCAAATGGATCCTATCAAATACCTACTCGAGAAACCTACCCTTTCTAGCCAAATGGCCCAATGGTAAATGCCATTAGTTGAATTTAATATTATGTATGGCATATAGGAATCCATGAAAGGAAGAGCCATCTCTGACTACCTTATTGATTATCCTATGGATTTCTGAGTTTTCGGATGAAAATATCCTTTATACCTCCCAAGAAGACCTATGATGGAAAATGTTCTTCGACGGCACTGCCAACAAGAAAAGGTATGGCATTGGGATACTCATAATTACCCCTGATCACAATCCCCTGATGACTCTCACACTCCCATTGCCATCAAGCTGAAATTTTCCTGCACCACAACATGATCGAATATGAGGCATGCACGGTAGGCCTCAAAGCTTGTCTCAAGAAAGGAATTCGATGGCTAAATGTTTATGGGTATTTATCCCTCATCATCGGTCAAGTACTCAAAAGATGGAAAGTCAAGGACGAGAAACTCTTACCCTTCCATACCCACCTATAAGAGTTGGCCTCCTAATTCCAAGAGATCACCTTCACCTACCTACCCCAAGTAAAGAACAACTTAGCCGATGCCCATGCTACCTTAGCCTCCATAATTGACCTACCCAAAGGAAAAATGATGGTCCCCTTCCTAGTCCAAAAGTAAGCTAAACCTACCCACTGCTATCACATTGAGCTCATCATAGAAGAAGATCCGAATATAGCCTATTTCTAGTAGCATGATATTTGGCGCCTCCTCAAGCATGGTATCTATCCTTAAGATTCTAACAAAAAAATATCGATCAACCCTCCGAAAATTGGCTATCCAGTTACTTATAGTCAAGAGAAACTTCGATGGAACCCATTTACACTGCATCATAGGGACTGACATTGAAGAGAGAATGCAAAAAATCCACAGCGAGGAGTGCGGACCCCACATGAATGGCCATAATATTGCTAAGAAAATCATTCGATAGGTTTATTATTGGACTACCATAGTTCAGGTTGCACTGCCTATGTTTGGAGGTGCCTTATATGCTAGCAGTTTTCCAACCTCCAACACTTGCCTCCACGAGAATTATATAACATGACTTCTATTTGGCCGTTCCCCACATGGGTCATCGACATCGTAGGGAAACTTACACCCAAAGCCTCCAACGGGCATGTATTCATCTTAGTTGTTATTGATTACTTCGCCCAAATGGGTCGAAGTTGAGTCATACGCAGCTTTGAATGCTAAAAAGGTGGTCAAGTTCATCCGAAAAAATATCATTTATCGATATGGGGTCCCGCACGAACTAATATCAAATTATGAGTTACATTTTGAGGCAGAAGTCATAGGAGTGGTTGATGAGTATGGGATCCAAAGACATAAATTTTCTCCCTATCGACCTCAAACCAACGGTGAAGCCGCTAATAAAAACCTCTAAGCAATCATCAGTAAAATGATCGAGAGTTGTCGAGATTGGGCCGATTAGATCCTGTACGCCCTTTGGGGCTGCCGCACTTCAGTCCAAGCATCTATTAGTCTACCCATTACTCTCTGGTATACGGCATGGAAGCAGTCCTACCCGTTTAGCTAGAAATTCCTTCATTACGCGTCATGCTTAAAAGCAAAGTCAGTGAGGAAGACTGGAATTAGAGCCATGTTAACGAGTTATCACTATTGGACAAAATGAGACTGAAAGATCTATATCATATACAAGGGTACCATGGTCGAGCACGATCACTCAATAAGTGAGTCAAGAATCGTGGTGTCCGAGAAGGGGATTTAGCCCTTCAATAAATCGTAGAGCCCATCTGGGACCCCATAGGTAAATTCCAGTCCAATTGGAGTGGCTCCTACATTATGAAGAAGATCATATTTGGTGGCGCCACTATGCTCATCGACCTCGATGGAGAAGAGATGGACCTTCCAGTCAACCTAGATCGTCTTAAAAAAATTTACACTTAGTCCGAAATCTCGGCGCGCTACGAATTTTCTCATCTCCCTTCTATTCTAAAATAAATCTTCATTTCCCTCTACTAAGAACTACGTGGGGCCTGATACTCTAAAAAATATTTTTACTTTAAAAAATGAAACTCATAAATTTTTCAAAAAACCCCAGAGGTACGTAGGCAACTCATATGCTTCATATGAGCATGGCCCCCTTCTTTTTCACAAAATGATATTATTTTCTTATCTCCAAGAATGACGGTACATTTTTATCATTTACATGAACAAAAGGATTATGTATGCCTTAGTGATTGGTAAAGATAATTCAAAAAGCAAAACTCATCAAGAGGCACAATAATATAATTAAATTTTTTTATTTCATTAATGAAAAAAAATTCGTTATAATTACATCGGCATATGGGGTCAAACAACTTCCCCTGCTAACTTAACCTTATTTCCCCAAAACAAGCCAAACTACTCCTAAACAACCAGATACATAACCAAACACCATACAAAAGCTTCACAAATAAAAAAAATCCCCAGGGATCCTACCCGTAGCTACCAGAAGAACTATCCCCATCATCGTAAACATCTCGCGGTCCCTAAAACTCCCCTACTTGGATGGAATACCGAAGGGTCTCCATGGAACGGTAAGACTGAACCAGCCTAGGAAAAATAACAACACCTCCCTCCATGGTGTCAAATACGGGAACCACCTTTGTCCAGTCTCCTCGGCCAGCATTTTAGCCACTACCCTCCTCCACATCCACTTCATGTAATCCCCAGAAACATGTCAGACTCGATCAACAGATTAGGAAGGACGGGTCAACGGTTCTCCCACAGAGAGCCCAACCGCATGCGCAAATGTTCTGTCAAATCCTCCACGGGAAAGAAGCCTAGTGTCCGAGGTGGCACAATCTTCTCCCAGAAGAATTGACGCAGGAGCCGCTAGGGAAAGTAGAAAGAGGTCTTTCGAAGGCTAACTAACTGAACATATTGGTATTCCCCTAGTTCTAAGATGGGTTGCAACTCTTCCCACCAAGGCACTGACCAATGTAAACCTCGAGCCCCGTGCTCCGTGCCCCTAAGAAGGTCAACATATTCAATTTTATAAATCTACATCCCAATGTGACTCTTATCCAGACATGATTGCAATGCACATCTAATATGATATTATTTGTATTATTGAGCCCATATCCTAGAAGAAAGTATGATCCCTAATAGTTACCAAATAAGAATCAGGATCAACATGATATTATGAAAATTATTTCATAAATAATGAAAAGAGAATAGTTTGATAACAATGAAAAAATCATCTACAGGGGCAATCACCCATGCCTACATACAATTAAAACATCACGGGATACGTTACAGATAAAACCACCAGGAACATGGATATTCAAATTCATTTTTAGGTATAACATATTGAATGATTTATCAAAAGAATACTGAATGTAGGCTCTTACAACAAATTACTGTAATAAAAAATGAAAATATAGGGGGGAAAGATAATGACATAAAAGATTTAAATATAGTACCCACCAAAATTACATTTTTCAGACCCCAGATTGAGAAATGTAAATCAAATAAAAAATGGTTATGGCAATTATAATGATGAAATAGTGTCACGGATTAAAAGAGAAAGGTCAGATCATAGATTCGAGTGTTCAAATTACACACATATTGTTGGTATAATCTCTAAATTTTCATAAATTACACATAAATACATATGTATACAGATAAATAAAATTACACACAATTGATATGAAACAAATAACAAATAAATTCATAATTCTGTATTCCTTTTGAGGAAAAAGAAAGGGGTTGTTGATAGAATGCCTTTGGTGGTGGTGCAGCGATGCGAGGCAGAGAGGAGATAGAACTAGGATTGAGTGAGGCAGAGAAGTAGCGGTGCTGGTGTTGGTAGTTGAGCGAGGCTGAGAGAGAGGGAGGAGTTGTCGATGGTTGAAGGAGGCAGAGAGAGAGAGAGAGAGAACGATTGAGATCGAGAGATAGAGGGATTAATTTATGAGACAACGGCTGAGAAAGAACTAGGGTTGTTATTTAATCTCATTTTTTTTGTCACGATCTTTGACCCTGATATGATCGTGACAAAAATACAATTGTTGTCACATTCTTTGACCCTGACATGATCGTGACAACACTATTATCAAGGTCTTTGACCGTGACAAGAGCTCCATGTTTTTTCGTCAAGATTTTTTACCATGACAACTCCTTGAGGGTGAAAGGCGATAAAAAACCCTTTTTTGGTGTAGTGTTAGTTTGTTTTTAAAAAATGTGCACGATTGTATGGAGTGTGGAAAGTGAGGAAATTCTAGTTTAGGGTTTATAGGAAAACCCTCTTTTTTGCTTGTTTTTAGACTTTATGAAAATATGTTTTGTGTGTAATAAATAATAAAAATGGAGATTAGTTTTGAAGTGAAGAAATAAAACAAAAGATATACCAAAAGTGGAGTGAAAAGTAAATGACTAATACAAATTAAATGAGTTGTAAAAGGATGAGAGGAGACATTCTATTGGACTTTAATTATGATTTTGTAGTAGTAGAGGATGATTTTTAAGTGATTTAATATTGGTGAGGTAAGGATAAAAAGTATGATGAAAGATGGATGAGAATGATATAAGAAAATTGAGAGAATGTTTGGAAAATGGAATTTTGGCACACTAATTTTGAGGAGAATGTTTTCGGAATTCCTTGAGGAACCTTTGGGAATGAGGTCATGGTCTCCTTAAATAGTAAAAAGTTAGAGTTTCAGAGGGTGGCGATCGTCATAGGCTCTGACCTACCTATCACCATACCTGATATACTGGGTTTCACCGCGGCGCGAGAGTCACCTACGCGCAGGTCATTTTGAATTCGGCCCACCAATTCAGTACAAAAATCTAAACTATTGACTACACTCTTTTAAGGGAGTATAGAGGTCAAGTTCTGGTATCGAAAATCCACAGAGACTAGTGCTAGAATTTAATCGGTTTAATATTTCTAGAATAAAAGTGTAAAAGATAATTTGTCAACTAAAAAGAAAGAAAAGATAAACTAGGCATGAGTGTATTTAAACTAAATTGACAAAGAGAATAAAAACTATAGGTTGCGACTAATATCCCTCACATCGAGTTAACGCGTATAAGTGGTTATACGGGACTACGAATTATTAAGATTGAGTCTCGTTTTGATAATTAATTAAACCCATAGTTGTCACACCCTAAATTCGCATAAAAGTCTAACATGATTTTGGCGTCAACAAATACCCCGAAAATTACACATGCAAGGTCGTAAATACGAAGCATACATGATATACCCTGTTAAATATCCTAGGCGTAATAACTATGACAACCCACTCGAAATAAACCTGTGAGAAACTATCACCATAGCAAAGTAACACATCAACCCTAGTGAGTTCCATTAATCGCACCCTAATTAAATTAGCCGCTACACATAATTAATGACATAAAATAAATCAACTAATTAAATTAACAACTAAATAAATTAACCCTGATAATTATCTAGGCATGGAAATATTAACTAGGCATGAAATAAGTGGGACAAATCATAAATATGGGGAGAAAAAGATGAATAGTGAAAATACCTTACATTAATGGAGAAAAACCCAACACAAATGAGGAGAGGGGAATCTCCAACAAAATAATCCCCAAATATTTAAACCTAGAAACTAAACTAACTAAACTGACATATATATATATATATATATATATATATATATATGAGAGTCATTTACAAATAAATACCAAGTATGGTATTTATACTAAGTTGCAAAAAGAAATAAAAGAAAAGGAGAAAAGAAATAGAAAAAGGGACAAGTCCTAATTAAACAAAGAAAGAAAAAGAAAAAGAAAATAAAAAATAGAAAAAGGGAAAAGAAAATAAAAAAATAAAGAAAAGGGGTAACACCTACACGCACAAAAACAGGACACCGATCGACCGCGATCAAACTGGTCGACCACGCAAGGGAAAGGGAGCACACTGTCTACACGCAAGGCACAAATCCAAAAACCCGGTCGACCGGCGGCATCAGGTGTAGCCCAATCCTACTACACTCCTCTCAAAATCGACATCAATTCAATTGCTTAAGCAAGAACCCGTGACCTGCTATGCTGATTTGTGTCAATGTCGAGACATGTAAACTCGAAACCATCTCCAATGGCATACACATGCTGCTATGGGTGTAACCAAGTAGGTAATCCGAGACCCACAACTCCTCATGAAAGGACCAACTGCTCAAGCATCAAGCCGAGACCCATCATGGCTTTTTCCCCAAGCTCAGACCATCAAGTCACCTCCATCTCCAATGAGTTAACCCGAGACCCAATTCAAAATGCATGTGATCAAACCCGAGTTCTAATTTTACAAACCAAGGCCCAATTGGGATGAAACCAAAAACCCAAGACAAACCCGAGCATGGATCAAAATTGCCATTTCTAATTGAAACCTGCAATTTGATTTTAGAAGAAAAGGACACAAGGGTCATTATTTAATTGTTAGTAATTAGATGAAATTCTAATATTTCTTTCCCGATAAAAGGCCCGTGTTTTCTTCATTCGAAATCCAATTTGAGCACCGTTCGTGGACACGTGAAGATTTGCCCAAGAGATACAACTTCCGTAACGACTTTGGGCAAAAATACCAAAGTGTGAAATGATAATAATGCCCCTAAATGTGCGAACTTTGACGGGACTCTATCGAAACACGCACAAACTTCATTCTAAGCACTGTAACACCTATAAAAGCTCAATAATACCTCAAATAAAGTGCTTAGCACATAAAATAGAGATTGTCTGATTAACGAGCATAATAATAACAATTACAGTACCTGATGGGGCTAAAATACATAAGTTAAAAGGGTATAAATTTGCAAGATTTGATATGAATCAATACCCTTGCCTTGTTAACATTAATAAAGTACACCCTGTCGATAGGCAGGGAGTCTGGGGCGCCTATTGGCAGTCTGGAATGGACTTTTTTGGAAAAATAGCTATACAATGAAAATCATAAGTCTGAAGCACACACAGTTGGGACCATTAGAAAGGGTATTCATATCTCTAGAAGAATAATTTAAGCCACTCCTGAGTATAAGAGTTGGCCAAATTCAAACGGGCTCGAAAGCACCTCATGGCGTCTAAATGGGGGTTCTCGAAGTAAAAAGCTAAGTACGTGCGAATCGTGAGGCTGATTCTTACAATGTATGGACCGTTGGAAAAAAAATTCAAAGACCTATAATATTTTAATGAGCTTCACTCATGTTGAAGACTTGACCGAGGTCAAATGGGGCTCAGGAGTGCCCGATGGCCTCTAGGTCAGGGTTCGAAGTAAAAAGGTGAGTATCGCACGTGAGGACGATTCACGCACAGTATGGATTATTAAAAAGGGAATTTAGATACCTATGATAATTTAATGATATTCTCTTGGTTTGAAGATATATTGAGGTAAAACGGGGCTTAGGAGTGCTTGTTGGCCTCTAGATCATGTTTTAGAGTAAAAAGGTGAGTATGTGCAAATCGTGAGGCTAATTCACGCACGGTATGGACCAATGGAAAGAGGATTCAGAGCCTTAAGGGATTTCAATGATATTTTCTCGGGTTGGAGAGTTAATTAAGGCAAAATTGTGCTCGAATGCACCTAATGGCCTCTTGATCAGGGTCCGAATTAGGACCTAGACTTTTATGTTGGTAGGAATTATGTTAGGTACTTAAGTAGGTGTTGAGGGGGTACTAAGATAGGGTGTTTACAGTTACATTTATAGTGAATACGAGGAGGTTACGCCTTGTAAGTCTCTGGGAGTTATTAATGTAATAGTGATGAGATAGAACTAATCTTCTCGAGATCTTAGAAGATTGGGATCTCATCCATGCTTATCTTGAGTTACAAACCATCATTACCTGATGCCAGACAAGTGTCACTCATTGCAAGTTATTTGTCATCTTTATACAATTCCCCCACACTGTACTTAAGAAAATCTTGTTGAAAATTTCCATTAAACTAAAAAAATGTGGAAAATAAAATGCTTCTCTAAAAATGGAAGGGTCCCATGTGAGCAATATTGAAGGCCAACGTGTATCCCTTAGTTCGAGTCTTCTTTTGATGGAGAGTGAGAATACATATTTCAAAGAAAGGTTAAAATTTTTACAATGTGAGTTGAAAGAATTTAACAATTCAAATGACTCTTTAAACAAGAAAATAACCCATCTTGAAAATGAGTTAGTCTCGGTTAAGGTTGTCAAGGCTACCATCGAAGATAGATTTAAAAGGATGGGAAAATTTCTTTTAACCCATACTACACCTTCGATTGGTAAACGCATAATTGGTTTTGAAATCCTCTTGATAAATCAAAATCTGAGGATAAAAATATTTTTGTAAATGCTTCTCAAAAGACTCATGTGCTTGAAGAGTCTTCATCAACTCTTGAGAAGGAAGTTGTTTCAAAACTTTGAGAAAACTAGAAATTATTTTTGTGTATCATTGTACTTTTTTCAAACATGAGGGTCATTTAAAAAATATTGCTATAGGTTTTTGAAAACTCCAAGGTGAACAAGAAATCTCACTTGGATGGAGTTTCCACCTTGAAATGTGAATTTGATTCCCTTTTTTATAAATCAAGAACTATTTTGTCAAGATTTGAAAATATGCCAAAACCTAAACAAATTGACAATAATTTGAGGGGTTTAAGGAAGAATAGTAAGACCAAAGTTTTCTGGACTAAGAAAAATGTCTTATTATTCACACCACCTTAGTTGGCCAAAATTATTCATAATGGTATTGTATAGTGGCTGCTCTAGGCATATGCTCGAAAACCAAGATTTATTCTCCAAACTTGTTGGAAGGAGTATGGGTCTGTTAATTTTGGAGATGGTAACATGTCTAACATTCTTGGGAAGGGTACTATTGAAAATGATGGTTTTCCTAGGTCAACTAATGTTCTTTTGGTGAATGGCTTAAAGGCTAACTTGCTTAGCATAAGTCAAATGTGCGATGATCGTCACAATATGATTTTTACCAAAAAGTAATGTCATGTCCTTGATCCTAAAGGTAAATGCATTTTAAAGGGTATTAGAACCGCATATAAATGTTACATAATCATGTATTTACGAGTATTATTTGTAATAATGATAAATAAGATGTGTAAGATCTTTAACATAAGAGGTTAGGTCATGTGAACTATATAGATCTTAGTAGACTTTCTAGGAATGGAATTCTTTGTGATGTACATCCTTTAGAACCAACTTCTTCTCGTGTGTGTGGTACTTGTCAAATGGGCAAAAAAATTCAGAGTCCATATAAGAAGTTGAATTTTATGGCTACCTCATGTGTGCTCAAACTTCTACATATAAATCTTATGGGTCCAATGAGTACAGAAAGCATAAGTGATACTAGCTATATTTTTGTGATTCTAAATGACTTCTCTAGGTTCACTTTTGTAAATTTTTTGTGTAGCAAGTCCAATGCTATGGAAATTTCTATTCCCAAGTGCAAACAACTTCAAAATGAAAAGTCATGCACTACGATTAGAATCAATAGTGATCGTAAAAGGGAATTTTAAGGAACGGGTACACCAAGATGGTGTAGTGAATTTGGAATACACCATGAATGTTTGGCCCCTAAAATGCCTTAACAAAATGGAATAATCGAGAGGTAAAATCAAATTATCCAAGAGATGGCTAGTTCCATGTTAATTAGTAAGAATGTTCTAAAAATATTTTGGGTAGAATATTTTCAAACAGCTTGTCATACAGCCAATCAAGTCTACAGGAGGTACGGTTCCAACCAAATCCTTATAAGATTTGAAAAGGAAAGAAACCCACACTCAAAAAACTTCAGAGTCTTTGGAATCAGGTGTTACATGATCAAAGATAGACAATATCTAACGAATCTTAACTCTAGAAATAATGTAGAATTTTTCTTGGCTATTCCACGAATAGTCATACCAATCGTGTTTGCAATCATGTCTCTACAAAAATTATGGAAACAATTAATGATTTTTATCCTCATAGGTGAGTTTTGTGCTTCTCTCCATAGACTAGGTGTAACTATTATTTATTATTTTCCTAATCTTGGTGCGAGTTACATTCTAGTCTTAGTTTATTTTTAGTGCACGGTTATTCATATCCTTAGTTAGAAGTGTATAATTTTATTTTCATATATTTTTTGAAAAATAAGAAAAAGAACAAACGATTTTCGCCAAAATCTTTTGACATTTTGTTTTGATTTTATAAATGAAGTATACAAAAAAGTTTGTTTTCTTTTAAGACTTTAAGAAAAATTAACAAGATTTTGTGTTTTTCTTTTTATGGATAGCTAGTGTTGAGATGATTGATATGGAACACAACATGTTGTCTATTTTCTAATTCTTATATTAGATTCTTAGGAGGGTAGTGCGAAACTGTGAGTGTTTTGCTTAATAATTCTTATGGAGTTAATGACTCATCTTGACTATGTTTGCGGCCATTTTCATACCACACACACGTACACCAGTTAACTACGATATATTTTATATTTTGATTCGAAATGTTTTTTGACAAATTATTTCCACTCAATTCGGTCATATTTTCTTCTCTAGAATTGTGGGATGTGATTGTGGAAACCATTATTTGGGAGGTTAATTAAAAATTATGAGAAAATATTTGGTAAGTGATACTGAAACAACCATTGGCAAGAAACTAACTTTTATGTGCTAATGAGAGGAAAAGTAAATCAAATATCTATGCAAATTCATACTCTAAAAAATAAAAATAAAAATAAATAGCACATGTTTAAGGGTGTTATAATTTGAAGATAAATGAGTTTTCATAATTCCATTTAGTATGTGATTTCTTTTACCCTTATTGAACTGTTAATGTAAGTGATTTATTTTAGCTTTTAATCGACATGAATTTAGGAACACTCCACGTTTTTCAGTATGGCTGACTTGTATTTATTTTTAATTATGGGTTGCATCAAAGGGTTCGTGCATAACATACGCGGGATCTATCTAACTTTTTTGAGTTTCGAGTTCATTCCTATTCTCGTTAGATTACTTGTGTGGGATTTTATAGATTTGGCGTTATCTTGCAATTGTCACCCACTTAAGTTTGGTCTAGTTTCATGGATTTACGTCATGTTTAGATATGAATATCTTGATTGTATTGATATATGATGTTGATATTTGTATTTTTTGATGTTTTTACTTGTCACCTATCTCGTTGAGAACATGTTATCATTATGTGATTATTTATTTGCTTAATTTAATCGATTCTTCGTGTATTGTTAGGTTCTTTTTCCTTGTCTATTCCAGACAAATGGGGGAGATATTTTTTAATTCAGAGGGAGTATATGCTAAGGGAATTAGTTTAGTGCAGGACTTACACGGCTCGTGATGTTGATTGAAAAATCATACATTTGTATTGTGTCTGAAAACGATAAAGCCCCCAATATTTTAGATCTTACAAAAAGTAATTTACTTTAAAGATGCGGAATAAAATGATTCAACAAAACAACTACATAAACTAAAAATTAATTTCTTCACAAATTAAAACTAAAGTAAAACAAATTTTAATTTTCTCAAAATTAAAATTATACTAAAAATTAAATTTGTGAATTTTTACTTTAAGCCCAAAAATCAATTTAATAAAGTCCTAGAAATTTCCCTAACAATAAATATTTAATTTTTGCGTATTAGGCCAAACCAAATTTTACCAAATTAAGGTTAATGACTTGAATTAAATTAATTAAATTATACCCAAATTAATTTAGCACCAAATTAAACAAGAGTACTGAATTAAACCATATTTTATCTGTTAGTCCTAAGCATGCGTTCTAGGTGATTTTTCAAGATAAAATAAATTCACAACACACTACGCCGCGATGTACGAGGAAAACCCACAATGGGAAAAACCTCGGACGACCCCTAGCCTTAAGTCCACTAAGTACTGAATTTTACAAATACAAGATAAATGACTTACACAACTCGACTCGACTCCCTTCAAGCCCCTGATACGTCTTCTTGTATCAACCTCTGCTTAGTCAAAAATCTCGGAATCCACCGGAACCTTGGAATTCACCAATGAAGCTTTTGGATAACCGTCAACCCTCGCACAATGCCTTTGACCATGTGAGTATGCCGCAGCAAAATAACGAACTTCTTCTTTATGGGATGTAGAAGTAAACCCAAACTCTTTTCTTCTTATGTAGAAAAGTGAACTCGGTGCCAAACAAACTCCAAGCAAAGATATATATGAAGAAACTTGGAATAAACAAACTATGGGTGTGCAAACCTTGATTTTGTTCTAAGGATTAAAATATTTTAACAAAATCAAGGGGACTTTTTCTCGAAAGAATTTGCTCTAAAAAACTATCTTAGATCTGTGAAAAAGTCTTGTCAAAAATGTTGTTCCCGCACTAGTTAAATCTACCAAAAAGTTAGTGGAGAAAAGGTAGTGGGAACATGATGAAAACTGCAAAAAAACGCCAAACAAACTGTTCCTGCCAAATTCGTTCGAGCGACTTTTTCGTTCGAACGACTTTACTAACAATGTTCCAGAGCGAAAAAAGGAATCTCGTTAGAAGTCTTGTTCAAACGACCTGGAAATCTCGTTCAAACGAGATGCCAGTTCGTTCGAACGGTATAGGAATCTCGTTTGAACGACATTCCAGTTCGTTCGAACAACGTGTCAGAAAATGCACTATTCATTTTAAGTCCAAAACTTTTTATGAAAAGTTCAAAAAAAATATTTTCTGAGTAAAACAAAGTCGTTAAAACTATTCTATAAAAAAATTTATAAAATACACCCAATAAATTTCCAAGCTCCTATATATATATAAAATCCATTCATACCTTAGGAGCATTGGAACAATGTTGTTGACGTAGAAACGAGGCACACTAAACTCGGCGTATGATGAAGCTTTATAATGTTGGCTGCTACATCTTCAACTAACACATCATAGGCTTGGATGGATAAACATGAACACTATCCTATGACATAAATATTTTTGTCCGGAATTGAGCCAGCACTACATTAAGACTCAATCGGAGACTTGTGTCCTTATAAATCTCCCCCTTTGGCCATTCCGGGATAAAAACCAAACAAAAATCCTAAAGGGCTGTCAAGCTCTACTAGACTTAAAAAATATATCCCACCCAAAATAAAATTACATATCTTGACTCAAAAACCCAAAGATCAATATCTTTGCCGATGAAGGATGCGTTGCCATTTAGAGGAATTCCTGCACACTTAAGCAAACTATCAAGCGCATAGAAAATATCAAGAAGATTAAATGCATGTAAAATAAATACTCCCCCTAAATTAATTTTCCCCTTTATCAAATAAATGGCCTACTTTGAAAGATGTCTCCCCCTAAGATAAATCACCCAAACTAAGATGCGATTAAAATAGGAATAGATACCATTTCTCCCCCTATCATTCTCCACCTTTTTGTTCAGGAATAGACAAAGGATACAAGAACTAAGTTAACAAAATGAAGCATAATGTGATAAGATCATGAAAGCATATGGGCAAAAAAATCATAACTAGTCCAACACATAATAATGGATACCAAAGAAGATGCAACAAAAAAATGATATCAATGTGATACATGAGATACGAAGCATGTAATATCAACTACAATATGCAACAAGATAGATACCAATTATGAATTAGAAGCATAGATGGACTAGAATGCGAGGCAAAGAAAAAAATATCATATATATATAGACATAATGAATATCACTAACGCACACTCGCATATATAGGTATAGACACCACACATGACACAAAATACAATAAGCTTTTCACACTCGTATGGCAAAAATGTGTCATATGAAAATGGAAGTGTAGGGGTGTGAATTAATAACAATTAAATTTAGACCCAATTACTTAAAAATATGTTCTCGGAGTTCTCATTTGATTGCAAACATTATCACATTTGAATATAACCTCATGTGACAATATAGATTGAACTCAATGAATAAACATACACAATGCATACAAGCTTAGAATTTTGATGATTCTACAAACCAATAGAGTCGTGACATTGAAAGTACAACTAGAATAAACGACATTGTGCAAACCGTTGATATACCATTCAAACTCCGTCAATTTAAGCATATTATTTTAATCTTTTGAATGAATAAATCAACTAAACAAAATAGGCCTGGGCAAATATTTTCTTTTAAATGCCATTATTCTTTCAGGCCTTTGGACCACGTATTTCTTTTAGGTCCAAGAAAATGGTGGCTTACTCGCAAAGGATGATATTTCCTTTCAGAGCCCTTCCTCGTGCACACACACACACACACACACACACACACACACACACACACACACATATATATATATATATATATATATATATATATATATATCACACAAATCTCACGTGCAACGAATTTTAACAAGCACTAGTCCTCTTAGATCATATAATATGTAAATGACTAGATTGGTAGGGGAACACCTCACAAAGCTCAAAAAAACATATGAAGTTAAAAATTCAAGTGAGCTCATGCATGTGTGAATTGAGGCATATAAAAATAGAATCCATTATAACAACACAAAATCCAACTACTCCATATAAGCATGGTAAAGAACATTTTAAGGATTGACAAGCTAAACCAAAAGTTCTAGCCACATGGGAGCGAAAAAGATGGGATTCAAACACAAGTAAATGCCAAATAGAGCGTGTCAAACTAAAATACACAAAAAAAAAATCTTTTTGAGTTTTTGACGATTTTTAACCAAAAATATTTACTCAAAAGACACAAAAAAATCATTTGTATTTTTCATTATCTTAAATTACTAAAAAGGTAAAACATAAATGATAAACAAAAATCTTTTTGTATTTTAATTTAATGCGTACTAAAATAAATATAATACAAAAGATAAACAAACATCATAATTCTAGTATGTGATATGTGATAAAAGCAATGCCTAGAAAATGATAAAGAAGCATACAAATAGCCTAGTAATTTAGCATGAAGTACAAAAGCTAAAGTATGCAAATAACTAACACATTTAACCTTTAGATTTTGCAAGGGAGCTATCGTGTGAAAGTAAATGAGAATAAAATATCCTATCTGGTAAAGCTACCAAGTCGGATCTCCTGACCCAAACTAATGACGAATGACGATCTCGAGGTGTAGGAATCTTGGCTACCTCGGTTGCCTTACGTTGGGATTTTCTAGGACCTCGTTTAAGATCAAAACAAAATTTCCTAAGATGACCTTTTCGACCACAATGTGAGCACCTAAAGACTCGGCGAAAAGAAATACCTAAGGAATGATCTATAACATTGTTCCTATAAGATTCTCCTAAAACATTGGTTTTGGTTTTATGAGTTGACTCATTACAAGTATCGAAGCCTAAACCACACGGGTCATTTTTAATTTGGACCGTTCCTAATATTTTATCTAATTTTGCCAAACGACACTCCAAATCAAATTTGACTTTACTAGAGTCTTTTAGTTTATTTTCTAAATCTAGAATGTGAGGCTCTAATAAAATATTTCGCCCTTGAAACGCAAGAAGCTTATTTTTCAAGGATTCCATTAAACCTCTCAGGCTATCTCTCTCTCCTTCTACATATTCAAGCTTCTCACTAAGAGCTCTCTCGTATCCTAAACTCTTCCACTCAAACACTCTCATTAATGACCACGACACGCTCTTTCATACTAGCTTCTAACTTCAAATTTGTTCTTTTTAATTTAATAGATTCTTCATATAAGTTTTGAAAAGTAAATTGAAGTTCACTCACATCAACCTCCTCAACACTTTCACTCTATCTTTCTTCTCCACTCTCACTACCATCATCTCTTCGGGATTCACAAATTATGACCTTGGAAGTGTCATGTGTTAAAATTTCATTACTAAAGGAGTGCTCACTTTCACTCACATGACTTTCCATAAAAGCCACAATGTTGGGCTTAGTGGGGAATCGGGTCCCTATTCCTTATCACTATCACCAAGGGTTGCATTAAAAGAAATTGGTTGCTTACCCTCTCTCCTTAGTTTAGTGGGGCACTCTTTTTCCCTATGGTCATACCCTTCACAACCATAACACCTATTTGAATAGTCCCTATTTAAATTTTCATTAAAAGTTTTCGGGATCTTCTCGGCTTTATCATGCTTAGAATTTTCAAATTTATTAAAATCATTTTTAAATTTATCTTTCTTAAATTTAAGAAATTTTTTAAACTTCCTAGCAAACATGGCCAAATCTTCCGAGTCACTCTTTCTTTCACTCTCTACTACTTGTTTTTCCTCCTTTTGGGCTTTTAAAGCAATGCCCTTATCTATTTTCTTTTCAGTTTTAGAGGGAAACATGTCTAGTTCATACGTTTGTAAATCACCTACGAGCTCTTCTAATTTCGTAGAGACTAAAGTGGGTAAATAATTTAACACGGTCACCTTAGGAATAAATCTATCAAGTGGGGACCTTAAAATTTTCTTTACTACTCGACTGTCGGGTATTTTCTCTCCCAAATTAAAAGACGAATTAACTATATCGAAAAGTCTAGCATAAAATTCATCAAAAGTTTCTTTTTCATTCATTTTGATGGTTTCAAATTGAGTGATGAGGTTTTGGAGTTTAGAAGCTTTTATGACATTAGTTCCTTCATCAGTGAGTTGTAAAATATCCCAAGCTTCTTTAGCGGTTTCACATGTCATAATGCGATGGAATTCATTCCGGTGTGACCGCGTTAAACAGGGCATTTAAACCTCGGGAATTAAAGTTTGCAAGTATAAATTCATTCTCACTCCATCTATCGGTGGGATTGGGAACACGTTCATTTTCAACTAAATATGTAGGTGAGGACCACCTGTTAACGACAGACAACCAAACCCTCTCATATAGAGACCTAAGTGTCGAACGCATTCGTGCTTTCCAATATGCGTAATTAGAACCATCGAAAATAGGAAATTTTGAAAATGGAGAAAATTTCATTTTTGTCAAAAATATTTAAACGGATCTTAAACGTAATAATTTAGCGATCCCTCTCTGATACCAATTTCAAAACGTGAGACCCCCAATTTTAAAACTTTCTCTTTTAAAAATATAATTTCCCTTTAGATGCGGAATAAGGATGGCTCAACTAAACAACTACATCAACTAAAAATTAATTTATTCACAAATTAAAACTAAAGTAAAACAAATTTTAATTTTCTCAAAATTAAAATTATACTAAAAATTAAATTTATGAATTTTTACTTTAAACCCAAAAATTAATTTAACACAAGTCCTAGAAATTTTCCTAACAATAAATATTTAATTTTTGCATATTAGGCCAAACCAAATTTTACCAAATTAAGGTTAATGACTTGAATTAAATTAATTAAATTATACCTAAACTAATTTAGCACCAAATTAAACAAGAGTACTGAATTAAACCATATTTTATATGTTAGTCCTAAACATGCGTTCTAGGTGATTTTGCAAGATAAAATAAATTCACAGCACACTACGCTGCGATGTACGAGGAAAACCCACAACGAGAAAAACCTCGAACGACCCCTAGCCTTAAGTCCACTAAGTACAAAATTTTACAAATACAAGACAGATGAATTACACAACTCGACTTGACTCCCTTCAAGACCCTGACACGTCTTCTTGTATCAACCTCTGCTTAGCCGACAATCCCAGAATCCACCGAAACCTTGGAATTAACCAATGAAGCTTTTGGACAACCCTCAACCCTCGCACAATGCCTTTCACCGTGTGAGTATGTCGCAGCAAAACAACAAACTTCTTCTTTATGGGATGTAGAAGTAAACCCAAACTCTTTTCTCTTAGGTAGAAAAGTGAAACTGGTCCCAAACAAACTCCAAGCAATGATATATATGAAGAAACTTGGAGTAAATAAACTATGGGTGTGCAAACCTTGATTTTGTTCTAAGGATTAAAATATTTTAACAAAAATCAAGGGGACTTTTTCTTGGAAGAATTTTCTCTAAAAAACTATCTTAGATGTGTGAAAAAGTCTTGTCAAAAAATGTTGTTCCCACGCTAGTTAAATCTGTCAAAAAGTTAGTGGGGAAAAGGTAGTGGGAATATGGTGAAAACTGCCAAAAACGTCAAACAAATTGTTCCCGCCAAATTCGTTCGAGCGATTTTTTCGTTCAAACGACTTTACTAACGATGTTCCAGAGAGAAAAAAGGAATATCGTTAGAAGTATCGTTCGAACGACCTGGCAATCTAATTCGAACGATATAGAAATCTCGTTTGAACGACATTCCAGTTCGTTCGAACGACTTGTCAGAAAATGCACTATTCATTTTTAAGTCCAAAACTTTTTATGAAAAGTTCTAAAAAATATTTTCTGAGTAAAACAAAGTCGTTAAAACTATTTTATAAAAACTTTATAAAATACACCCAATAAATTTTCAAGCTCCTATATATATAAAAAATGCATTCATACCTTAGGATCATTGGAACAATGTTGTTGACGTAGAAACGAGTCACACTAAACCCAGCCTATGATGAAGCTTTATAATCTTGGTCGCTACGTCTTCAACTAACACGTCATAGGATTGGATGGATACACATGAACACTATCCAATGACACAAATGTTTTTTGTCCGAAATTGAGCCAACACTACATTAAGACTCAATCGGAGACTTGTGTCCTTACAGTGTCTGTCTCACGGGTATTGGGGACACTGAGATTGATGTATAGGTATTTGATCCAGTATTGTTTTTGGATCTTTTTTATTTTTTGTTGTCTCAAAATATCCAATGTCTATATTTCTAAGAACATGTTTTACACTCCCTAGTTTTTTTTATCTTTATTTCAGAAAAAATTATTTTCTCAAAGTATCTTTGTATTAATATTAGGATTGTATTGATATATGATGTTGAGATATGAATATCAAGATTGTATTGATATATGATGTTGATATTTGTACTTTTCATGTATTTGCGTGTCACTTATCTCGTTGAGAACATACTATCATTATGTGATTATTTATTTTCTTAATTTAATCGATTCTTGATGTATTGTTGGGTTCTTTTGCCTTGTCTATTCCAGACAAATGGGGGAGATATTTTTCAATTCAGAGGGAGTATATGCTAAGGTAATTAGTTTAGTGAATGCATTATATTTAAGTTCCCGCCGATTTTTATTACTCTCTTGTATCATTTATACGCCACGAGGTTTATGAAAATTGTGCTGGACTTACATGACTCGTGATGTTGATTGAAAAATCATACATTTGTATTGTGTCTGTCTCGCGAGTACTGGGGACACTTAGATTGATGTATAGGTATTTGATCCAGTATTTTTTTGGACCTTTTTCATTTTTGGTTGTCCCGAAATATCCATTGTCTATATTTCTAAGAACATGTTTTACACTCCCTAGTTTTTATTTCTTTATTTCAGGAAAAAAATGCTTGTCTCAAAGTATCTTTGTATTAATTCTATTAAGTTGTAACTACATATCATTGAAGAGAGAGAAACAAATCACGGTGAAATAGATTATCGTATCGAATTGAACTTTTGAGATGAAAGATAATTTGAGGTTAGATAAGGTTTTCAAAATCAATATATCCTTTAGTTTAACTTTTAAGTAAGGAACCGGCAGGGAAAAACTTGTTTTCAAAAAGAGTGGGAAGGTTTTTTAAATGTTTTTATTTTACAAGAATCTTGAAAAAATAAGATCTTGTTCGAGCGAGATTACCTCAATCAAAAGATATTTTAATCGAGACCACCAATTTTCAAGCTGTAAAACTCGTAAGATAAACTGCTTTAAACGAAGGCACATTGAAATAAACAAGTTTCATACGAGGACCTTGGTTTTCATCCAGGGGACTTCATAAGATAAAAATTGACTAGTTTGAGCGAGGGCACCTGGTTCGAATGACGACAGTATTTTTAAAAAACATATTTTAATTAAGTTTTCCATTGTTAAAATATAAGTAACTTTGTAAATGCGTCTTTTAAAGTACGAATCCTATTTTTACAAAACCATTTTCTTGGTTTTAAGAGAGTCCTTTGAGAGTGTGAGAGTCTGTCAACTTCCATGATTTCAAGCTAGACTTAAGATTTATAATCCCTTTTGAATCTTCTACATTAGCAAAAGAATTACAGGAGAAATTGTGTGGGTTATTAGCACGTTAGGAACGTGTGGGTAAATCATCACCAACCAAGATCGGTAGATACCGAGGCCTTGGAGGTTGTGCAGTTGGTTCCTGAACTGGAGCACCTATCGTTAGTACCCAGCAGAGGACATGATCAGAGCGCATGGGAGCAACATCGTGACAGCTATCATTGTCGTATATGTAAGTCAAGTTTAAGTCCTTTAAAGACCTTTAAACATTATTGAACACTAGTGACCTTATGTGGATTTATGCAATAGTGATTTTCCCCGTGAGAGTTCCAACTTTAAACCAATGTGTGCTGATTGTAATTGGTTTATTTATCTGCTTCCATTGACAGTACTTGCATGCAAATTTGAACTAATTAAATTTATTAGGTAAAATTAAAATCGGTTCAGGTTAAAAAGGAGTTGAAGGTAGACCCTTAAACACGTATCAATTTCAATAATTCATCTGAAAATGGAATTTAATTACAAATAATTTTTCTAAAGTATAACCCAGGTATATCATAGGTGTAAAGAAGTGTGTGTGAGAATAGGAGAGTGAGATACAAGCGCATGTGCATTTTTGTGTGTGCGCACGCGCGCGCGAGAGAGAGAGAATAATATTATAAGGTGTATATCAAAATAAAATAATATTTAAGGTGTTCATATATCCTTCACCGGTACAAAATATGAACCATCTAAAAGAACAGATACAATGATACTTTAAGTTGTTCATATACTTCGCTAGTACACAATAAACCCTCTAAAAGAAACGATAAAATAATACAACATATCGTGAATGATATGGTTACATAAATAAATTTCAAACAATAATAATCATATAATTGGTATAATGGTGTACAATCAAACCATGTTTACAAGCCAGCTGATATTAGTCCATGCAAATTAACAATACCAAACAACACGTTATCCTGATTAATGACAAGCAAAAACTGAACAGGAGATGGTGGAGATTCCATCTTTTGTATTGCCTCAACCACCATTGCTTCAGGTTCAATTGTCCTTGGGTTCCTGAAATTACAGAAACATAAGTTATAATTAAACATATTTATACATATATGCTCCAACTCTATAGGCAATTGCTTCCTCATTGTTTTAAATTAAATAGTTACTTTACCTGATCATAATTTTGCAATTAACGCATTGACTGCAATTAGAGGTGTTCATCGGTTCAAAATCAATCTATTTTAAATCAATTGAATCCAATCCAACTATAGTTGGTTTGGGAGGATTGAACTTCAATCTGAAATGACAAACATAGAAAATCCAATCCAATTAGAGGTTGGATTGGATTTGTTTTCCCAATCGATTTCAGCCGTGGGCCTTTTGAAAATTTCCCCCCTAAAAAATAACTTATTTTGGATCAAATCGGATAAAATCCTATACAAATAATCTCCAAAATTTCAATCTGATCCATCCATTCAGAATGAATAATATTAAAAATTAAAGTACTACTATAACTATACCACATCGTTATTTACTCGTTTAGTTTTTTCCATTTTTTTAGACTTGAGACTTTCACGTCTCACTTATTCATTTAGATATACATGGGATACTATTATGGTATATAAAACCATATAATAATAAAATGTCTCACTCAATATAAACGTGACTTATGGTGTTTAAATTTAATAAGGGTAGTCAATTTGATTTTCACTTTTGGATGATTTTGACATAAATAAATGTTAAAAACCATAACCGATCCAATTTAGGTCGATTTTTCAGAAACTAAGTACAATCCAATTTATGTCACTCTTTTGGTTAGATGGATTGAACCGACCAGTTTCATCGGTCTAGTTTGGACTAACCACAACCCTAAATGCAATTACAGCAATCAAGTCCCAAAACTATCAATACATCCCCCTTACTATGAAAACATTACGAATACATTCCCATTCGTCGTTGACAACTATTTTTTAAGTGACACATAAGGACTTTATTTACAACTTCTCAAATAGAGCTCATATATATATTTTTAAAATTAGTAGTTTAGCAGCTTAATTGCAGTCAACATAATCATTTAGGGGTCTATTTGCAATTAACCCTTTTAATTATAATTTATACTATGTTGAAAATAATCACATCCCATGGGTTCACAACCTATGGTTTCCCCTACGATATACTGTGAGAGACATTACATGTTGCACATCTCTCCCACTATCATATTGAAGATCCCCTCCTCGCTGGCTTTGAGAGTTCGTCGCAAATCACCATCAGTGAATGTGCCAATCAGGTGGTGCTCGTCATTGATAATAAGGAGACGGCCACATCCTTTAGAGGTTGGATCTACTAGCTGCTCCATTATTAAATCATTTTCTTTGCAAACTAGAAGCTCCTCTCGCTTCTTCATAATATCCCTCACGTTCAACACGAATGAATTCAGTAGTCAATCACATTATCCATTACTTCATATTCCATATGTTCCTGCAAAAAAGTTATTTCTCGACTCAGACCTTTTAAACTTCGATTGTCATGATTTTAAACAGCTATGGTCCCAGAGAGCAAAAAAAGTTTTTTTAAAGAAAAGATGCGATTGTGAGTTACTGAACTTAATCTTTTATAATAAAAACCAAGTTTAATAGTGATGTAAATGGAATTGGGTGAGTCATCTCAAGTGAAAGTCGTATAATGCCCAATGGGGGAGGTTACACCAATTACAGTGCTTTAAGAATCACGAGTTACCTAGGAGTTTACATAGCTTACATAGCAATTTTGCAACCCACAACACTCACCCCATACCAAGATGCCCTTGCGACCTCACTGTGGTACCGCTTGATGTAAACAGGTTGGGGTGTGCCATCTCAACTAAAAAACACATGGTTCCCAATTAAGGGAGGCAACACCTTTATGGCGTTAAAAAATGTTCTATAACTATGTAAACTCATGATGACTTTTGGGTCTTGAACCTTGAAGAACCGACTCACCAGTAAGGACATCCATAAAAAATCATTCTATGTATGTCATTGTTGTTTTATGAGGGCAGAGAAGCTTGGCATTTTGCATTTATATTCATTTGTGCATATAGAATTTGAGGAAAAATATTTCAGATTAGTTCAGGTTAAGCACCACTAATAGGCTTTAATGATAAGGAAACTTGGATAGGATGGCATATCATACTTCATAACCAAATTGGGGTCAGACACAAGATACAATCTCTATAGAGAAGCTGACATTGATCGTGGATCGACTGACCAAGGTAGCCCATTTCTAGCTAGTTCGTATTGACTTTGATACGATCCAGTACGCGCATCTATTCATTTCAAAGATCGTTAAGCTGCACGGGGTTCCTATTAATATTGTGTCTAAAGAAAACAAAATATTTGTGTCACATTTCTGATAAATCTTTCAGGAGGCCATGGGCACAGATTTGCGATTGAGTACTGCATATCATCTACAGACAAACGGGCAGGCTGAGAGGGTAAATCAGATGCTCGAGGATATGTTTAGGATGTGTATCCTAGACTTTGGGGGAGAATGGGAGAGAGATATTCCATTGGTAGAGTTTGTGTATAACAACTCTTACCAATTCATTATCGGTATGGCTCCCTTCGAGGCACTGTATGGGAGGCCTTGTCGTTCGCCCGCTTGTTGGTTAGAGGTGGGGGACAATAAGTTATTGGTGCCGGAGATGATGAAGGAGACTTATGCCAAAATAGAGTTAGTTCGAGGACGTATTCGAATAGCTCAGAATAGGCAGAAGAGTTATGCTGATGCCGGTAGGAGACACGTAGAGCTAGAGTGGGCGACCAAGTATTGGTTCGGGTGTCTCCTATGAAGGGGATTATGAGATTCGACAAGAAGGGAAAGTTAGCGCTGAAATATGTGGGACTGTTCCCTATTATTGAGAGGGTGGGACCGGTAGCATATAGGTTGGGACTTTCAAATTACCTTTAGCAGATACACGGCGTGTTAAATGTGGTGTCGCTGAAGAAATACAGGAGAAGCGAGAGGGCCTTTAGGCATTTCCCACTTGAGGAGATCGATTTGCAGCCAGATGTCTCATACGAGGAGAGACCTGTGGCTATTCTGGATCATAACGATCGTAAGCTTCGATCCAAAGTGGTAACATTAGTGCGAGTACAGTGGGTACATCATAATATTGACGATTCGACTTAGGAGTGGGAGGAGGATATGCGAGAGCAATATCCATAGTTATTCATCGCAGGTATAACCTAATTTTGAGAATAAAATTCGTTTGTAAGGGGGAAAGTATGTAATACCCCATATTTCTGCATATTTATGATTTAATTAATTGAATAATTAAATAGAAAATACTTTATATTTAAATTACGAGAGTAGAGTAATTTAATGTGATTTAATATTTAAATTACGTGAGCGAAGTAATTTAATAAGACGAATTTATAATTATGATTATTGAGTGATCGAATAATAATCATGATATTTCTATATTAATCAAGAGATAGAGACTGATTAATATGTGATTTAATTTTACTAAGAGTGAATAGTAAATATACGTCATAGCGAGTGATATGGGCGTATTTTATATTATCTCACCAAGAGTCGCATGTTAGACTATGTTAAGGTGAGAAAATGACAAGAATATTTTAAGTGACTCGGATGATAATTTAGAGATCACGGATGATCCCAGAAGGGGCGAATTAGTCAAAATAGTATACCCGGGGATGTCAACTGAGTCACGGGTCAATTTTGGGCCAAACCGGCACCTTACGGAGGTAATTTGGTCATTCTAAAAATAGAGGTTAAAGGGCCTACGAAAATTAGAGTCCTATATCTGATAATTAGAATTGGGGATTAAGGTTCATAACTCAGAAATCTTAGAGAAGTCATTAGAGGGTAAAGAGAGACCGTTCCCAAGAGCTAAATGAGGGTTTGCGAAGGATTGGAAGGTGTTCTTCCGTCCCAAGCACCTAGGGAGTGAAGATTTGAAGGGAAGCACATCAAATCATCATCTTCATCATGAAATTAGATCACCTTTGTATAAGGCAAGTGTTTTATTGCAAAATTAAATATATGTTATAATACCCGTGCATAGGATTTTTATGAATAGTTGCTCATATGAATATTCTTGGTGAAAAGGAATGATTTAAATACATGTTGGGTAGGAAATCGCATGCAGGTTGTATGAACAACTGTAGAGGAATATAAGTCAGTGTTTTCATGATAATTTTTACGAAATCTAATCTGTATCATTGAGGATAATTTATGAAGAACATGCATATCTAGGGTTTTTGATGATATTCAGATTTGGGTGGTTCTTGAATGAATTTCGTAAAGATTTGATGATGTATTTACGTTATAAATAGTCTTTATACATGTAGTGGATGTTTGGTCATGTTAGTAGAGATTTTCATAAGGTTTAATGAGGTTTTGAAAGATCGAACTTGGTGAAAACCGTAACTGGACATGGTTGATATCTGGTCGATCAATCGATCGGTCGATCGATCTAAACCTTTGATCGGCCGACTAAAGCTGAATTGAGGCTCTTTTGTACATTAATGGTTATTCGATTCCTAACGATCAGGGAAAACTTAGGGATTATATTATACCTAGTTAGGGACTCACGAAAGACCAGTAGGTATATTGTTAAGTCTGATAGAGTACTTTAGAGTAAGACTTAGAGTATGGACCGACGAGGATAAATCAACTGGGATGTGTATTGAGAAATGCATGGCATGAGTTATGGAGGGAGAGTAAACACTATTCCATGATACATACGAGTAAAGTAAGTTAGGCTTAACTACTAAAATTAAAAAGGGGTTAACTAGGTCCCTTAGAGTTGGGTGAATACTCGAGAAAATATGATAAAGAGAGAAATCAAAAATGCAAGGTATGGTGAGTATTGGAGAGAAATATACTACGTACTAATGTAAATCTCTAGGTCACGTATATACTTATGAATTTTGTACTTAGGTTGGGTGAATACCTACAGTGCCTATATGATATTGGAATCGGGGATTAGACCGGGCCAATATTTTACTATTTCATTTACATTTGGAGTCGAGGATTAGATTAGGCCAATGTAAATGATAGGAGAATTAGAGTCGATGATTAGACTGGGCCAATACTCCATATAGTATATATTGTGTGTGAAATATATACTATATAAATAATCTACTTGGGTAGAATGGTAGATGATGATATGATGTGCATACATCTAAAAGATAAATAATTTGGGATAATTGGAGTCGATGATTAGACCAGGCCAATTATCCTTATAGTCTATATTGTGTGTGAAATATATATTATATGAATAATCTACTAGGATGGTGTAGTAGGTAATTAGATGATGGAATACATCTAAAATAATAATCTAAGCAGGGAAATCTTGATTGGAAAAACACAATATTTGATATTAAATATCTAATGAATAAGATTAAGTGGTCAGACTTAACATTCAAATCAGCAACTAACATGTGTGAAATGTTACTTGAAAATTTATTAACAGAATGAGAAACTTAGTACTGTATGGGCGGTACGGGAACTTAGACATATATATGAGTTCAGACGAGTACTATAGTCTAAATAGCTTGGGTAGTCGTAGCTAACTAGACTAAGTGTGGAACATTAAGCGTGCACAATAGATGAAAGGTAAGGAAACTCAAGTGAATGTGCGTAAGCCTAACATGTGTAATCAATAACTTATTTTTACTACAATAAATTTACTTGCTAAATATTTTCAAAACGTTTTGACTACTAACTCTTGCTATGTAAAATATTTTTAAAAGACTTTTAGGTGTCCAGCCACAGGGACGCCAAGCGTGAATTCATCCCAGGGATTTCGGAGTTGTAGCACAGGTGGATGTTGCAAGACATTGATTAGATGCTTCTTTTATCATTTCTGATCTAGTGTAGGATTTCAGTTTCAGTATGGACATGTTGTCCCACCGTACTTTCTTTAGTTGGGATTTTAATAGTTGTTGGTTTTTGGCCGATTGTTTATTCGTCAAAATTTGCTTACCTTAGTTGATATATTCATACTTTTATATTGGTAGTTGATTTATACATTTGTACGCATGTTGTTGTATGTTTAATGAAAGTTAAAATTTGGCACTAGTCTAACATCACCTAGGTGGTTAGTAATTGAAAAGTTTTCGACAGAGATGCTAAAAATGAACCGACTGAGAAACCTGATTTAATTTGATTTAGGACTGATAACTCGAGATTTGGCACTAGTCTAATTTCACCCTATGCTGCAATTTTAAATAAGCATTGAGTACGCATGATGACTGATGTAACTCCTTTTTTAATCACTTAACAAACTTTATACTTTCTACCCAAGAACAGGCCTATAGGACTAAAAGAGGACCACAAGTTACCAAGCGGTCTCAGCAGAACTCTGAGAATAATAAACAAAAAATAAAAGAGGAAGTTGATAAAAAGAATGACAAAAAGCAAATCGTGCTCCCAAAAGGCAGCTCAGACGCGACCAATATAGCAAGCGAAGCCAACCCGAGATAGAGGAGACTAGGGTCAGTCAGAAGTTCAGAGTAATGTGGTACTAGAGAGGAGAAAATGCGAGCAGGAGGCTTGATTGAGCTGATAGGTGATCAACCAAACACATAAATCGAGGAAAGAACTTATAACTTCACATTTTAATTTTTAATTTTTAATTTTTCTACACTTTTATAATTTTGAAGTCGTTCTATTGAAACAACATTTTCTTTGCAGAACTTAACTTATAAAAGTTGTGAATAAATGTATGGCACGAATGCAATGAGTATCATAGTATGTAGAGAAAAATCCTACGTCAAACAATGTAAGAATCCATTCATGGAGGGTCAGACACAGAGGGGGGAATCATATTCCCAAAGCTTTTCGAGTTCATGAGCTTGACCTTGTATCCAAGAGTGAAAGGTACAATCCTGACAGCATGACAATTAGATCTGAGAAACTTGCAGTTCTTCCTAGGTCCAAATATCCATACCCTATAAGTATAACTTGGTATCCCAATATTATGGATAGGAAATACCAAGCCTACTTTAAATTTTAATAATCGAGTTAAGAGAGAGAGCAAATAGCACAGCAAGGGATTGAAAACTGAGATCAATTTGTATGACAAACAACAAAAACTAATAGTGATAGGAATCACAACGTAAAACCACAAGCAAAGAGAGATGGTGGTGTAAAAAAAAGCCAACAGGTTTACACCCGGAGCATGGTAAGGTGTAGGTGGAGAATCACCATCTTATGAGCCTCGTGATCCCTAATTTGGAAGCTATATCCTCAAATAAATATATATATATATATATATATATATATATATATATATATATATATATATATAGAGAGAGAGAGAGAGAGAGAGAGAGAGAGAGAGACAGACAGACAGACAGACAGACAGACAGATTTCCATGCATACCAAGTTTACATATCGATTTTTTTTTAAATAGTAAAAAAAATATTTTTGATTTGAATTTTTTTATATGGTATTTAAACATTTAATTGAACCCATATAAAAAAATAAGCCCAAATAACGTTTTCTGCTATTTGAAAAAATCGGTCAAACTTTCGCAACTTTTAATGCACTTTAAAACTGCAAAAGTTTGACATATTTTTTTAAATTAGCAAAAAAACAAACCTGATTTTTTTTATATGGTTTCTCCGAAATGTTTAAATATCATATAAAAAACTCAACTCAAAATCATTTATAAAAATTCGTCCGCGTCAACGGTATGTAATTGTTCTTTTCAAGTCTTTTCAAGCGGTATGTTAACGTTCTTCATATAGTGTACTCCAAGAATGTGTAGAATGAGTAACAAGGGTTTAGAATGATTCACATATGTATCTGGGATGTTTTGGTGAATCAAAAATGTGTTTGGGGCATAAAAAATTGAAGACTTTTTGTAATAGGTCTCTCAAAAACGTTCTTTTCAAGTCTTAAGAAAACACTCTCCCGAAATAGGTATTTATAGAAAATATAATAAGTTTGAGGCAGTGCGGCGAACCGATTCAGTTTGGCCTATATAAGAGGCGAACCGGGTCACTTTTCCAGTATGGACAAGACTTTTAGCAAATCGAATCGGTTCGGTTTTGCCTTTATAAATAGGCAAACCGGTTCGGTTAACTTTTCAAAAAATCGTTTCCTTAAAAATGCCTCATTTTGATAAACCGATTTGTACAAAAAATTCCCAAATAAATACGTAAACATTAAAAACTCCAAATTAAACATTATACCATTTATCGTAGTGGAGATCGTGGGAACGGTTGAAGTTGCACATTGTTGATGCACTACGCACAGTTGAAGATAGTGGATGGTGGGTGCGTGATGAATATATATGATGCTTGGAATTCGGATATAGGCCGTCATGAATGAACGAGCTGGGACGTGCCAAATGTAACAGTATCAAACATACTAATGGTGATTTAGGATAAACAGAAATTCCTAGATTCTAAACAGACATTTACAAAATTATGTCCTTACAAATCTCCCCATACATCTATGCCGGTGCATACATAAAAATATCTGAATTATGCTACCCCAAAATAAAATCCTATGACATGTAATCTAATATCCCCAAAACCCCATAAATTGAAATATCACCTCACATGTCTTCAAAAATCTTCAAAACTTCAACTCTTCAACGTTTCTTTCTCATCATCAGGGTGTGCAAAAAATAGTCATCAATTTGAACGTACACATATGAGACAAGAAACAAATACCCATGACGCTCAAAAGATTGAAATATAAAGATAAGTAAAAGTGAGAAATCAATTAAGCATGCGCAAATTGTTAAATCTCAACATTACTCCCCTATAATTTGTTCTCCCACTTTTTATGATGTCCCCAAATAGACAAATGATAAGAAACGTAACATTAAATACGGAGTGCATCATCGAATTTATAAAAACTTCTCTTTGTGAAATTTTCAAATTTTTTCTCACAAAAATATACAAAGAATCACACCATGAAAATAACACTAAGAAAGCCAATTCGATGATAGCGGTAATGTAGGGGTGTGAACAAATGAGATAGGAAAATCAATGCATACATTCATAACATTTGTGCACGATAAATTTTGGATACTTCTATTAAATGTACTTAATCTCATCCATAGGTGTGAATAAAATAAATATAAATGAAATTGACTTAATCTAATCAACAAATCAAAGTTCAAAGTGATTTTCACATCAATAACGCCTAAAACTTATGTAATGCCTTTTCGATATTTTCAAGAACGTGCAAACCCATTGATTTATTTCCATCCAAACTCCCTCGTATATAATATTTTCCTTTTCTTTTTATCAAATGAGGTACTAAATTTCTCTCCTTAGAGAATTCCTATTCGCCCCTTTTTGGCAAATATGCTCTTTTTAATGCCTTACTTTTTTTTCTCGAGCTCTTTTCCATCGGTGACTTTCACGACGTGATTATTATTCACTCGCAGTCCTTTCCCGTGGTCGTTCATTATCTTTTCAAATTTTAAATTAATCCTCACGAGCAACACTTCTTACATGTATTACTTTTATTATTCTCGTTTTATCGCATTGAGTTCGTTTTATAGGCAGAATTAAGATGAAAACACCTAAACCAACACGTGATAGACAAGACCAATGTTCAAAATAAATCCCTGCATGTGTGCAATAAAGGAGATAAGGAGACAAACATGTAGAAATATATCATAAAAAAGCATCTGAGTGACTCCAATACACAATAAAGCACAAGGATGAAATGATGTAGCGTCTTAATTCACTATCACAAGGTCACGTGGAATATGAAAATGATGTGGTGACTTTGGCCATCCTGAATGTCTATTCATAAAAGGTGAAAACAAAATTAAAAAAATCTTTTTGTGTTTTTCAAAAGTTTTATAAAAATAAAATCTTTTTGTATTTTTCTCAAAAAAAATGAATAAGAAGAATATATTGATACAAAAATGATACAAATCATACAAACTAGCAATAGGAGCAAAATGATGTAAGCATGAAAAATAGTGCATCCTATACTAGACACGGACCATCCCCTCAGTCAATTGTGTAAATTCCTAAAAATTTCCTAAGACTCTCAAATCTAAGGGCGTCTACAGGCTTCGTGAAGATATCGGTTAACTTAAGGTCAATGGACACGAAACTCGGGGATAGAATTCTCTCCTCAACTAACTCCCGTATAAAGTGCTCGCGTATCCTAATGTGTTTTGTGCACGAATGCTGGACTGAATTACGGGATATGTGTATCGTGCTCTTATTATCACGGGAAATAGTCATGGTGTCCTGTGAAATCCCATAAGCCTCCAGCATCTGCTTCATCCATAAGAGTTGCGTGTAACAACTCCCAGTAACTATGTACTCAGCCTCCGCAGTGTATAAAGATTTGGAGTTTTGATTATTGCTCAACCAGGAGACAAGAGCAGAACCAAAGTAGAAACATCCATCAGAAGTGCTCCTACAACCATCTACATCCCCGGCCCAATCGGCATTCGAATAGGCAGACAACCGATCATCATTATCAAAGGAAGACCAAATGTCGTGTGAGAGAGTCTCACCCACGTATTTGATAATACATTTTAGAGCGAGTAAGTGCGACTTTTTCGGGGATGCCTGATATCACGCACAGACTCCAACACTAAAGGTGATGTCGGGACGATTAGAAGTCAAGCTGAGAAGACTACATATAATACTCTGAAATAAGGTTTGCTCTACGTCCTTGCCTGAAGTGTCCTTGCTAAGATTTGTTGAGGTACTCATCAGTGTACGTGCGTGCTTAGCGGAGTCTAAACCAAATTTCTTCATAAGGTCTCTATTATACTTGGATTGTGAGATGAAAATCCCATACTCTAGCTAACGAACCTGGAGACCAAGGAAGAATGTAAGCTCACCAACCATGCTTATATCAAAATCACTCTTCATCACCTCCTAAAAGTCCAGAGCATGGCAAGATCACGTGGATCCAAAGACTATATCATCCACATAGACCTGGGCAACCAAAATAGCACCATATTCTCTCATAATAAATAATGTCTTATCAACTCCCCCTCTCTTAAAGCCACGAGCTAAGAGATAAGGAGTAAGCCTATCGTACCAAGCATGGGGTGCTTGCTTCAAACCATACAGTGCTTTCCTCAGATAGTAGACGTGATCAGGGTGCTTAAGGTCTTCAAACCCTTTTGGTTATTTCACGTAAAACTCCTCCTATAGAATGCCATTCAGAAAGTCACTCTTGACATCCATCTGATATAACTTGAAGGGCAGATAACATGCAATGATGAGTAGTAAACATACAGACTCAAGCCTCGTAACAAGAGCAAATGTCTCGTCAAAGTCTACACCCGCAATATGTGTGTAGCCCTAATAAACCAACCTAGACTTATTTCTAATGATGGTACCATTCTCATCCATCTTATTCTTGAAGATCCACTTGGTACCAATAACATTCGTCTCACTAGGCAGGGGAACAAGTTTCCAAACATCATTTCTTTTAAACTGAAGTAACTCTTCCTATATAGGAGATACCCAGTGTTCATCCTTGAGTGCTTTTTTATGGTTCTTGGGCTCGACTTTAGACGTGTAGCACAGATTACTTACAATATTTTTTAGCTGAGCACGAGTCTTAACCCCTAAGGTGGGATCGACTAGAATAGCAGTAGGGTCATAACTCTTGCGAACCTAAGCATGTGTGTCCCCTATAACAGGAACAGGGTCCACCCTGGGTATGTAAGGTACAAAAAGATCATCACTAATAAAATCATCATCCAAACACAAAAGGCTAGGGTCAATAAATGCTGGCTGTTCGTCATCTTGCACGGTGATATTTATTGACTCCATTACCTTAGAGTTACTCATGTTATAAACCCGATATACTCTACAAGTCGATGAATATCCTAATAATATTCCCTCGTCTCTCCAGGAGTCGAACTTTTCTAATTACTCTTTATCCCGTAGGAAGTAGCATTTGCTCCCAAAGACACAAAAATATGTAAGGTTAGGCTTTTTTCCAATCCATAATTCATAAGGCATTTGAAGTGTGTGTGGACGAAGATGAACCCTATTCATCGTATGGCACGCGGTAGACATCGCCTCTGCCCAAAATATCTTCATAACTCGATAACCTAGAATCATAAATCTAGCCATCTCCTGAATCATCTGATTCTTCCTCTCAACAATCCCATTTTTTTAGGAGTCTTCATGGCTGAAAATTCGTGTTTGATTATGTGGCTATCACAGTAAAGATCAACCTTTGCTTCCTTAAATGCAGTGCCATTATCACTATGCATTCTATTGATAGTGACACCATGCTGATTTTGCAGGACACGAGACTTGGTCGTCTGAAACTCAACAGCATCAGATTTCTCTCTGAGAAAACCTACGACCGAATAGCAAGAGAAGTCATCTACATTTACCACTTAGGCTCTCAGAACAAGTAGGACCCTTAAGATCCATGTGAATCAACTCAAGTATGGATGAAGGGGTAATGGTATTCAACTTCTTATGGGGACTACAAACTTGCTTTCCGAAATGATAGGGTCCACAAACCGTGGAAGTCAACTTTCTAAGTGATGGCAAGCCACGTACTAGGTCATTTTTAACTAAACATTCTAAAATTTTGAAATTAACGTGACCCAGACGTTGATGCCACAAATCCATGTGAGTGATTATGGCGTTGTTACAAATAAATGAGGACTTGGGCACAATCCCATAGCAACTATCTTCAGTCCTCACCCCTTGTAATAGAATTTTATCGGCTTGATCATAAACACTGTATGCGTCTCGATCAAACTTTACTATAAAGTCAGCATCACACAGTTGGCTAATGCTGAGTAACTTTGCCTTTAAACCTTTCACGTACAATACATTCTCTAGCTTAGGAAATCCTGGTAACTGTAATGTACCTCGTCCTATTATGCTAGACTTACTCCCATCTCCAAAGGTGACTTTACATTCCTTGCGATCCTTCGGGGAGGTAAAAAATGAGACGTCACCTGTCATGTGTCTGGAGAAGCCACTATCAAAATACGACTATGAGGTATTATGTGCTTTAAGAGCAACGTGAACAACAAGAGCTTTAATGTCATTCTTAGGCACCCAAGAAGTGTTTACCTTTTGTTTTCCCTTGATTTTGATGGTTCAAGCCAGGATATTGGAAGTATCCACTAATGGCAAAGACATTCTTTGGAACTCCTTCATCAAACTCTGAGATGTAGTAGCTAGAAACTCAACCTGCTCTCTAAGACTGGTAAAATCATCAGCGTGATGTGGTTGAGCATATGTACATCCAGTCCGACCCAAACTATAGTAAAACTCCCCCAGGTGGCCTTTTTTCTTGCAGTAAGTACAAAAATACATGGTCTTAGGCCGACCTTGGTTTGCTTTTCTTGGTAGAACTCTTCTTTTGGGTTTTGGTTGGCAGTCATATAGAGTCATAGTAAACTCAGGAATAGGTTCCGGAGCAGTATGATATGTGGAAGCACCATCAAAACCATTTCCATACCTCTCACCAAACCCAAGTGCGGGGCCGAGGAACATCTTTCCCATCTTTTTGGATCTATCCTCTATCTTTACCTTTACCTCCCTAACCTCTTAAGGTCATGAATGAGTTGGGCTACAAGGGCTTCAAGTTTTTTTTGAGCCTCTATGGATGAAAAAGAATTCACTCGTTGGACTAGCCACTTGCTTAGTCAAGTCCCTTTTTTCTTTCTCAAAGCTTCTCTCTCTCTCTCCAAACAAGCTCTCTATCTCTACACAAACTCTCTCTCTCTCTCTCAACACAAACTTTCTCTATCTATTTCTCAAAACTAAACAAGCAGAGGATTCTCTCTCTCTCATCTCTCCTAACTCCTTTTCTACCATGACGATCCTAAGAGCTAACACTTTGTTACGCTTTTGGTTTTAAAAGATTTAGCATATAAATCGGCGTGGGCGCATCGTAAGTCACTCTCTCTCTCACTCCCAGCATCCTCTCCCTCACCCTCATCACTACCACTGTTGAGGTGTCCATGTGAAGAGGCGTCATCATCGTCGTGAGATGCACTAGGAAGACTCATATGACTAGCCATGAATGCGGTGAAGTTGCATTCATGCGGTGACTCATCTCCAGAGTCCACTAACTCGACCTCGCTGTTGTCACTCAGGGAGGCATTTTAAAGCAACCTTGCCCTTGTCTTGTCATTTCAACCTAGTCATACACTCAAAATCCTTATGAACTCTACCGTCACACTCATAGCATCTCTCTTCCTCCCTCTTAGGCGTGTCTTTTTTCTATTTTTCAACCTTCTTGCCAAATTTGTTTTTCTCAAAATTCTTTTTAGCTTTAAAATTGCCATTATTTTTCATTCTGCGAATTTTTTTGAAATTCTTTGCAAAAAGTGCCAAATCGTCTAAGTTAAAATCAAAATCAGAATCAGATGTCTCTTCCTCTCTCTTCTTAGACGACTCTCTCTTTCTAGATGACTCCTCACTCTTTCTCGCCTGGGTTAAGTGCTACCCCTTTATCTTTAGGTTTCACAGATTTAGGAAACATATCAATTTCATACGTCTGGAGGTCTCCTACCAGTTCTTCTAATTTAAGTGTACTCAAATTTCCTAATGAATTTAACACAGTGACCTTCGGGATAAAACGCTGGGGCAACGATCTCAAAATCTTTTTAACAACTTGTGTATCAGGAATGTGCTCACCAAGATTGAAACTGGTGTTGATAATATCAGATAATGGTGCATAAAATTCATCAAAACTTTCAGATTAAAGCATGGTTATTATTTCAAATTGAGTTGTCAAATTTTACAATTTTGATTCTTTTACTGCATTAGTGCTCTCATGGATAAGTTGAATAACATCCCACGCTTCCTTTGATATGGTATACGTTATGATGCGTCGTAACTCGTCGGGTGAGATAGCTCCGAAAATAGAACTTAACTCACGTGAATTGTATGTGCTCAACTTAAATTCATCATCAGTCCAATTAGGAGCAGGGTTAAGTGTGGTCACATTTTTTACGTGACAGTGGGAGGAGTCCACCCTCTTTCACATACTAACCAGACACGTTCACCTATGGTCTTTAAGGTTAATTTTATATTGGCTTTCCAATATGCATAATTAGTCCTGTCAAAAACCGGCATCCGATTATACAAGTTTTCCATTGAACACGGGATTTCTCAAAAATTAATTTTTAAATAAAATTGATATCCACAAAAAAAAAATTGCGAAAAAGATTACACGGTAAAATTGTGTAACCGACTCTGATACCAATTTGAGAGTACGCTTACGTTCAATATTAAACTTTTTAATTAAATTCCAATTTTATAATCAGTTTTAAATAAAGATCCTAAAACATGCAACTAAGTGATTGATCGTGATAATAAATATATAGCATGCAAATCAAAACAATCACAAAGTAATTTGAGGAAAAATCCCTAGAATGGGAAAAACCTTTTTATTTCACTATATCTTGTAACAACTTACAAATACAGAGAAATATAGCTTGTTCTGACACACGAATACCCGCAGACATCGATTCGTTGTCGTCGACAAAAGATCCCTCAAGAGCTCCAATGGTTCAGCAGTAAAGACAACCTTCTTCTTCACAAAGTGTACTCCAAGACTGTGTAAAATGAGTAACAAGGGTTAAAATGAGTCACATTTGTATTTAGGATGTTTTGGTGAATCAAAAATGTGTTTGAGGCACAAAAAATTGAAGACTTGTTGTAGTAGGTCTCTCAAAAATGTTCTTTTTAAGTCTTAAGAAAACACTCTCCCAAAATAGGTATTTATAGAAAAATAATAAGTTTGAGGATGTGCAGCGAACCGGTTCGGTTTGGCCTTTATAAGAGGCGAACCAGTTCACTTTTCCAGTACGGACAAGCCTTTTAGCAAATCGAACCGGTTCGGTTTTGTCTTTATAAATAAGTGAACCGGTTCATTAACTTTTTAAAAAATATTTTCCTTAAAAACGCTTCATTTTGTAGAAAAAATTCCCAAATAAATACGCAAACATTAAAAACTCCAAATTAAACATTGTACAATTATCGTAGCAGAGATCGCGGGAACGGTTTAAGTCGCACGTTGTTGATGCACTACGCACGTTTGAAGATAGTGGATAGTGGGTGCATGATGAATACGAATGATACTTGGAATTCAGATAGCGTCCGTCATTAATGAACAAGATGGGACATGCCAAATGTAACGGTATTAGACATACTAACGGTGATCTAGGATAAACATAAATTCCTATATTCTAAACGAACATTTATAAAATTATATCCTTACATATGGATAGGAAATCCCAAGCCTGCTTGAAATTGGTATTAATCGAGTTAAGAGGCAAAGCGGATGGAACAACAAGGGATTGAAAAATGAGATTAATAGGTAAGACAAATAACAAAAAATAATAGTGATAGGAATTACTAGGTAAAACCACCAACAAAGAGAAACGGTGGGGGCAGAAAAAGTCAACAGGTTTACACCTGGAGCAAGCTAAGGTGTAGGTGGAGCATCACCGTCATATGAGCCTTGTGATCCGCATATATGGAAGTTATATCCTCACACACACACACACACACAGACACACACACACACACATATATATATATATATATATATATATATATATATATATATATATATATAGAGAGAGAGAGAGAGAGAGAGAGAGAGAGAGAGAGAGATACTCCTATCACGACACCAAAAATAGCACTTTGACACGATTTTGAACTGTGCCAGAATCAAGTGTTCCAAAATGGCCATTTTTTTCTGGCACGGTTTGAAAGTGTGCCAGATTTGAACAAACAGGAATACTTCTGGCACACTTTATAACTGTGCCAGATCAAGTACATTTTGGTACTCTTCTGGCACAGTTCGAAACCGTGCCAAAATTTCATACACTTTTGGCACGGTTTTGAACTGTGCCAAATTTTTTGGATCAAAGAAAAAAAAATTATTTAAAAATAAGAAAATTCACAAATTACGAATCTCGAAAGTTGTTGATAAACTAATGTACATACAATCTTCAAAATATTACAACTATTAATAGTTCACAGACCAAAAAAATTGGGCAGAGTTTCCTTTATTTTCTGGACATTCTAAAACTTGATAATATAATACCTATGTAATGTAAAGGCCATACGGCCATAAAATATAACAATAAAATTACAAAAGAACGCACGACCATAAAAGCTAACAATAAAACTACAAAAGCCCGCACGACCATAACATAAAAAAATAGAATCATTAATATTAATGACATTAAGTAAATAATCCCCTTGTTGTAAAACATTGACTTCGTGTGTTCCACGTGGATAAAAGCTAACGACAAAATGTTATCCTGCAAAAAAATAAGATAAAAAAACGAGATGATATTAGTAACCGAGTAATAATTAAAAAAAATCTTATTCAATCTGAAAATTTGAATATACGAATTAAAATTATAATTGTATTCTCAAATCAAAATTCTTGGGACTGCGTGGTCAGTTCCTACGAGTTACAATAGTCCCATACAATGTGTTAGTATCTAACCCTTTAACGTCTTGTTTTTAAGCCTAATATAGATATTTTCAAATTATCATCATATTCTCAAATTGAGAGACCCGTGACTACAAGGTCAATTCTTACGAGTTACATTGGTCACATGCGAGGTGTCCGTGCCTCTTATGGGGCCGTTAGGGGGTTGGTTTGGGTTTTCACCCTTTAACGGCTTGTTTTTAAGCATAATCTAGATATTTTTAAATTATCATCATAGTTTCAAACCGAGAGATCCGTGACTACGTGGTCAATTCTTAAAAGTTATATTGGTCCCATACGAGGTGTTCGTGCCTCTTACGAGGCCATTTGGGGTTTAGTTTAGGTTTTCAACCACTAACGGCATGTTTTTAAGCCAAAGTCTAGATTTTTTTAAATTATCATCGTATTCTCAAACCAAAAGTCCCATGACTACACGAATAGTTCCTACGAGTTACATTGGCCTCGTGCGAGGTGTTAGTGCCTTTTACGGGGCCGTTTGGGGGCTGATTTGAGTTTTCACCCTCAAACGGCATGTTTTTAAGAATAATCTAAATATTTTTAAATTATCGTCATATTATCAAATCGGTAGACCCGTGACTACACGATCAATTCCTATAAGTTACATTGGTTTCGTGCAAGATGTCCGTGCCTCTTACGGGGTTGTTCGGGGGCTGGTTTGGGTTTTTACCCTTTAACGGCTTATTTTTAAGCCTAATCTAAATATTTTCAAATTACCGTCATATTCTCAAACCGAGAGACCCGTGACTACGCAGTTAATTCTTACTAGTTACACTGGCCCCGTACGAGGTGTACGTACTTCTTACGGGCCCATTTGGTGTCTATTTTGGGTTTTCACCCACTAATGGCACGGTTTTGAGCCAAAGTCTAAATATTTTCAAATTATCATAGTATTGTCAAATAATATGTCTCGTGACTATGCGATCAGTTCCTAGGAGTCTCTTTCTGTGACAACCCGGTAAAAATAATAACGGGTGGCCAGCCCTATACTACATTAAATCAGGTATCTCAGATGGCTCAGTCTCAACATCAACTGACTATACTAAAATAATATAAGGCTAACTACCCGAAACTATTAAAAGCGGGTGCCAAAAATTTAAAACTTTTTATTTAACACCAATAAAATCGAGCATGCAACCATATACCAACAATACAGCATCTAACTATGATGAGTAATACAAACAACTTCCAATATGTAAAGAGATGAATACAAGAGTTCCACACAATTTCTAAAATGAAATACCCGAATATGCTGTCGAGTCACAGACAATACAAAAATCTGAGAGAGAGAATATAAAAGTGTTAATCTACAACACTTGGGTATAAACCCAATACACAAACTGAATCCTAATCTAGATATACAAAAGATAGGAATCGACTAAGACAAAGTTCCGCAACAGTTCGCTACTGCCACAGCTCCACAAATACCCTGGATGAACAAACCTCACTGGCGCCCTTGGGGAGGAGCACCTAAAATAATACAATATATATGCATAGCATGAGAAAATATAAACGGGTCAGAGCCCGAGCAGAAAACATTTTATAGCAAGTGCATAAAAATGCATAATAATTATAAATGCATTATTACATGATTAAGGTGGAGTCGTACTTTCCATCAAAATCCAACTCACCTCTCAACTAGAGCGCGCAACTAAACATACGCATGTGATCTCCAAATAAATGCCCAACTGTAATTAGGCAAATAAATCTAACTAAACCCCAATATGAATATTCAGTTAAAATCATCTAACTTATCTCATAATTTACATTTAGTTAAAGTCCCATTTAAAACATATTATTCAATTTCGATTTTTAACCCTGTCGGGTCTCATACTCCTTCCAACGTATAACACATCCGTCGTATATAAACATTTTCTTTACTAGAATTTCATGTATTCTAGTTGTACCATCAATATGCATATAAATATATAGATGAGTTATTAGCATCTAAGTGATAAGGACTAAACTTCTCCCAAGTCTCAATACAGCACTATGTTTCGTGCGTGGGACGTCTCGCAAAGCGAAATCCAAACAAGGAACCCCCCCGTTACACTACTCCTGACAGTATTGATTTTCGAGATTCATTATTACCTTAATGGATGATGCATGTAACCCAAATTCTTATTATTCCGTTTTAATTCATTGTTCCCAATTCTCAACAGTGCACTGCGGTTCGTGCATGGGACGTCTCACAAATCGAAATCCAAACAAGGAACCCCCCCGATACACTACTTATCGCATTGTCGATCGTCGAGAAGATATACGTGATATATATGAGCATTAAGGACTAACTTCTCCTCACTGCCAACATTACACCGCGTTTCATGCGTGGTACGTCTCGCAAAGCGAAATCCAAACAAGGAACCCCCCCTCCCCGTTACACTACTCCTTGGAAATGTTGGTCGTTGAGGTCCATTATGCCCTCGATACCCAAGTACCAATCACATCAATAATATAATAACCATCCAAACGAGCTATAACTCGAGGACGCAGGATCACTATGCTATCATCTTCCAGTTGCCCAAACCACGTAGCAAACTGGGGTTCAATGGCACCCACCTCGTGATCAACTCACGCACACAACGTCCCGGGAAGCGACCATAGCTTCGAACCGGTAAGTGAGAACGACACATACCCACGACTTCTCACCCCCAAATAATACTGCATATCACATAATAATCACATGGACAACTATAACTTGGGGAATATCCACACCCTTCTCATCGAGTCAGGATGCTCACCCTCATCGCGCGAAACTTCCCAATGATAGCAAGGAGGGGGTATGCTTCACTATATATATATATATATATATATATATACACCATCACATAAGGCATATATACATCATCACATCGTATAAAGATATACCATCATATAAGGTATACCTGTCATAGTGTTTATATATTCATATTGCGCGCTTAGGCGTAGTTGAATTGATATCATTAATTAGTATATCTCTCTCTCTTGATATACTAACCGTCAATTCTCACACATCTTCCCCACTTAGTATACACTATACTATTTCTCACTTGAAGTTTTCACATCACTTCTAGTTATGAATTGTTTCTCAATTCTATTTATGTTAAGGACACTCTCTATCCTAATGCACCTCAATTAGCATTTCTCATTTATATGCGACATCTCCCAAATTAATCATCGTTAAGGATATTCCTATATCCGTATGCACATTTATTAGCATTTATAATTCTCAATCCATAATATGGTTCAATCATTAATATGAACCTTTAAAATTATCCCATTTGGGATTTGATTCTAAGAATCCAATATCTCTAAGTTCACTCTCATTCCTTACTATATTTTTATAGCCATCTCCAAATAGGATTTACGGTGATGGTGGGCTTCCCCACTTAGAATATACCAAAATCTCTAATCGGTATTCCTCGGTTTAAGTCCATATGACCCAAATAATTTCTTATAAGGGAAACTCTCTAAAAGTCTCCAAAACATACTCTATATAACTCCTATAGAGGTTCCCAATCGGTAACCTCGAACAAAACGGAATGAAATTCTCCCTAGAAAAATATCCCTCGAAAAGCCCTGTTTTCGAATCGATTAGGGCCAATTCCGAATCGATTCGGCCCTGCGAATCGATTCGACCTCCAAGGCGAATCGATCCGGGTCATCAGACCTGGGATTCTGTCTCAGGCCGAATCGATTCGACCGGGGTCCGAATCGATTCGATCACTCAGACCTGGGCATCTGCATATTTCCGAATCGATTCGGTAAGGGGCCAAATCGATTCGGCTCTGCAGAACTCACGAAAATGGCTACTTTTTATTTAGCCTAAAATCCCCAAAATTCTTTTTAATAATTTTCTCTTCATTTCTCTTCAACCCAATCACATATATATCATCAATATTCATCCAAAAACACTTATGAACTAATTTATAACCTCAAATCCATTTCTACAAAATAAATCTAAGATTATACCCAAAAGTTAGGTTTTATCAAAATAAACCTAAAACCCATAAATTTAATCCACAAATCATGCAATAAATGGTACACAACAATTATTTAGCTAGTTTAATCACTTGCCTCAAGTTCGTAGGGTCTGATTTGTCCTCGAGATCGCGTAAATGGCCGAAAGTCTCCACTTTTCTCTCTTTTTCTCTTCTTCTTTCTCTTCTCCTCTCTTTCTTCCTTTCTATTTCTATTTCTCTATATGGATAATAAATCTCCCATAGGCTTTTAAGCCTTATCTCCCAATATACACATCTTTAAATGATAATACACACTTTTAAATGACTCGGTAACTTTATTTCGAGCCAAACGAACTTAAATTATTTCGGAACCTAAATAGACTCCAAGTAGAGTCATTTCGACTTTCTCGACCCTTCCAGAAACAACTACACCCTCAGAATTACCATTCGACATACTTTCTAACGACTTCAAATTTGGACCTCAAATGTCAATTTAATTATTCTCCAAATAAATTAATATTTATTTCTCCCAAAATAAATAAATTATCGTCTCTAAAACCTCGGGTTGTTACAAACTTCCCCAGTTACAAGAATTTCGTCCTCGAAATTAAGCTAAGCCTGATTATCCAAAGCTCAACTAGTTCCTACTACACTCTTCCTCACTAATCCTATACTCAAACCTCTAACTTCCCACGACGAATTATTTTTAATTTATTTTAAGTTTTATAAAACCGATTTATTAACCACGAGGGCGCCCATACACCCTTCATTCGAGCTTTACTCGAACCAATCATAATGAGGCTTCATTTGCCTCCAAAGTTCCATAATTCCATAGATATATAAATTATACTAGCATTTTAATAGTGTAAAAATTTTGAATGGTTTAAGGAAATAACTCCTCTCAATTCCTGACATTCGCCACTTTCATGCAAGGGAGGTCTCACAAGCGAAATCCAAAGAAGGAACCCTCCCAATACACTAATATGTAGCGACGTCGGGGATTGAGAGTTTGTTAAATCCGGACTAGAGTTTGAAAATATTTTTGTGCAAATCATTTTGAAATGACCCAAAGGCCTATAAAAAGTTTGATTTTGAAAACAGTTTATATAAAGAAAAAGTTTAGGTTTTACGATACATATATAAAATGCCTTATGTCCATACACAAGGTCTTATCAATCATCATACATACAACAACATACAGCTCATAAAAATTTACATAATTATAAGCTAAACTTTCCTGCGTCCCAATAACCCACAAATTCTGAACTCTTATCATAAATAATATCTTACATCATATTAATATATTGCCATTCATTAGGCTCATCCATAACTGGAATACAATAATTATATAAGTCTAACATGACTATATAAAAAGAAGAAGTAGCTTTATCATTACTACTTATCACACAATAACAATTCTTACATTCATAAGAAGATTATAGCTCTCCTTGAGCACATCACAAAATTATCTATATTCTCAAAAGATAATGACATAAGAGCCTATCTTGCTCAAAATTCCCTTTCGGGTCATTACATACATAATAGGGTTATAGCACTACCCCTTCAAAACTATCTCCCATACGATATTCCTATTCACAAAGGAAAATTAACTTACATCATCCATCTCTAGTCCGATTGCCCGTTCTCATTATTGGGCTCCCAAACAAAGTCCCCTGGTATGAAAGGACCTCAAATCTGCTGTAGGGGTTGCAATTCCAAAACTTCATCAAAACGCGGTCTTTACCTCTTTTAGGACAATCTCTCTTTTTATGACCTATTTCTTTACAAAAGAAACATCTACCCATAAATCCTCTTTGCCCACTCTGGGGAACAAAACGTCGTTGCGGCTCTCTATAATTCAACTTATATCCACTCGCATCATTGTCACTCTCTTCACCAAACCTAGTTGAGGAACTTGAATCTCCAAAGTTCTTACCCTCTTGCGAATAAAGACGATATTCAGGACACCTTAACAGTGTCGCATTCACCACCTCGACGAAAGTGACTAACGTAGGACTCTCTAAAAAATGATGCCAAATTCTCTAATCTAAACCTCGAATAAACTTCGATATATGCTTATCTTCCGTATTTACCTCATCAGGTACTAATTTCGCCCATTTAGAAAAATCTTCTTCGTATTCTGCCACTGTTCTATTACCTTGAAACACATCCATTGTTTTCCTCCTCATTTCCTTTTGAGTTGGGGAAGGAAAATACCTTCGATCAAAGAGTTCCCAAAAATCTGTTATAGGAAAAGTATCTCTTTGTTCTGACGTGGTGACAGACTCCCACCATTGGAGAGCTTCTCCCGATAACTTAAAGGTGGCTAAAAACTATTTCTGCACCACACTACACTCAACCATACGGAGGTGCCTCTGCATATTGTTCTTCCATCGACTTGAAATCATTGCATCGACTCCCCCTAAAAACTCGGGAGGATGCCCCTTACTAAAATCTTCCTTCACTCTTTCCCATAAAGACAGTCCTAAATGGGTTTGGGCTGCTTCAACGGCAGATTACTGCGCCATCGTAGAAATGGAAACAGTTACTGCTTGTGCCATAATATTGGCAACTTCATCTGTAGTCATATTCCTTTGAGGCATTTGGGGTCCCACATCCCCTTTATTTGCCCTGACTGAACGACCTCTCTTCGATGGCATCTGAAACAAGAACAAGTGTATCAGAACGCCTTTCAAATGTTTTCTCATCACAGAAGAAATATGGACGTGTGAATACAACAATCCTAATAATAAGGCTCTACATCAAGAACACTTACGGAAGATCGTAGTAGCGCACACAAATCCTAAAGACACTGAAACCTGATGCTCTGATACCATCTATGACAACCCGCTCAAAATAATAATGGGTGGCCAGCCCTATACTACATTAAATCAGGTATCTCGGATGGCTCAGTCTCAACATCAACTGACAATACTAAAATAATGTAAGGCTAACTACCAAAACTATTAAAAGCGGATGCCAAAAATTTAAAGCTTTATATTTAACACCAATAAAATCGACCATACAGCCATATTCCAACAATACAACATCTAACTATGATGAGTAATACAGACAACTTCTAATATTTAAAGAGATGAATACAAGAGTACCACATAATTTCTAAAATGAAATACCCGAATGGTCTGTCGGGTCACAAACAATACAAAAATCTGAGAGAGAGAATATAAAAGTTTGAATCTACAACACTTGGGTATAAACCCGATACACAAAATGAATCCTAATCTAGATATACAAAAGATAGGAATCGACTAAGACAAAGTCCCGCAGCAGTCCGCTACTTCCACAGCTCCACAAATACCCTAGATAAACAAACCTCAATGGCGCCCTTGCGGAGGAGCACCTAAAATAATACAATATATATGCATAGCAGGAGAAAAAATAAACGGGTCAGAGCCCGAGTAGAAAACATTTTATAGCAAGTGCATAAAAATGCATAATAATTATAAATGCATTATTACATGATTAAGGTGGAGTCGCACTCTCCATAAAAATCCAACTCACCTCTCAACTAGAGCGCGCAACTAAACGTACGCACGTGATCTCCAAATAAATACCCAACTCTAATTAGGCAAAATAAATCTAACTAAACCCCAATATGAATATTCAGTTAAAATCATCTAACTTATCTCACAATTTAAATTTAGTTAAAGTCCCATTTAAAACATATTTTTGAATTTCGATTATTAACCCTATCGAGTCTCATACTCCTTCCAACATATAAAACAACCATCATATATAAACATTTTCTTTACTAGAATTTCATGTATTCTAGTTGTACCATCAATATGCATATAAATATATAGATGAGTTATTAGCATCTAAGTTCTAATGACTAAACTTCTCCCAAGTCTCATTATTGCACTACGTTTCGTGCGTGGGACGTCTCGCAAAGCGAAATCCAAACAAGGAACCCCCTGTTACACTACTCCTGACAGTATTGATTTTTGAGATTCATTATTCCCCCAATGCATGATGCACGTAACCCAAATTCTAATTATTCCATTTTAATTAATTATTCCCAATTCTCAATAGGGCACTGAGGTTCGTGCGTGGGACGTCTCGCAAAGCGAAATCCAAACAAGGAACCCCCCGATACACTACTTCTGGGACTGTCGATCGTCGAGAAGATATACGTGATATATATGAGCATTAAGGACTAACTTCTCCTCACTCCCAACATTACACCGCGTTTCATGCGTGGGACGTCTCGCAAAGCGAAATCCAAACAAGGAACCCCCCCCATTACAGTACTCCTTGGAAATGTTGGTCGTTGAGGTCCATTATGCCCTCGATACCCAAGTACCAATCACATCAATAATATAATAACCATCCAAACGAGATATAACTCGAGGACGCAGGCTCACTATGCTATCATATTCCAGTTGCCCAAACCACGTAGCAAACTGGGAACCACCTGGTGGGGTTGAACGGCACCCACCTCGTGATCAAATCACGCACACAACGTCCCGGGAAGCGACCATAGCTTCGAAACGGTAAGTGAGAACGACACATACCCACGACTTCTCACCCCCAGAATAATACTGCATATCACATAATAATCACATGGACGACTATGACATGGGGAATATTCACACCCTACTCATCAAGCCAGGATGCTCACCCTCATCGCGCACAACTTTCCAATGATAGCAAGGAGGGGGTATGCTTCACTATATATATATACACCATCACATAAGGCATACATACATCATCACATCGTATAAAGATATACAATCATATAAGGTATAACTGTCATAGTGTTTATATATTCATATTTCGCGCTTAGGCGTAGTTGAATTAATATCATTAATTAGTATATCTCTCTCTCTTGATATACTAACCGTCAATTCTCACACATCTTCCCCACTTAGTATACACTATACTATTTATCACTTGAAGTTTTCACATCACTTCTAGTTATGAATTGTTTCTCAATTCTATTTATGTTAAGGACACTCTCTATCCTAATGCACCTCAATTAGCATTTCTCATTTATGTGCGACATCTCCCAAATTAATCATCGTTAAGGATATTCCTATATCCGTATGCACATTTATTAGCATTTATAATTCTCAATCCATAATATGGTTCAATCATTAATATGAACCTTTAAAATTATCCCATTTGGGATTTGATTCTAAGAATCCAATATCTCTAAGTTCACTCTCATTCCTTACTATATTTTTATAGTCATCTCCAAATAGGATTTACGGTGATGGTGGGCTTCCCCACTTAGAATATACCAAAATCTCTAATCGGTATTCCTCGGTTTAAGTCCATATGACCCAAATAATTTCTTATAAGGGAAACTCTCTAAAAGTCTCCAAAACATACTCCACATAACTCCTATAGAGGTTCCTAATCGATAACCTCGAACAAAACGGAATGAAATTCTCCCTAGAAAAACATCCCTCGAAAAGCCCTGTTTTCGAATCGATTCGGGCCAATTCCGAATCGATTCGGCCCTGCAAATCGATTCGGCCTCCAAAGCGAATCGATTCGGGTCATCAGACCTGGGATTCTGTCTCAGGCTGAATCGATTCGGCTGGGGTCCGAATCGATTCGGTCACTCAGACCTGGGCATCTGCATATTTCCGAATCGATTCGGTAAGGGGCCAAATCGATTCGGCTCTACAGAACTCACGAAAATGGCTACTTTTTATTTAGCCTAAAATCCCCAAAATTGTTTTTAATCATTTTCTCTTCATTTATCTTCAACCCAATCACATATATATCATCAATATTCATCCAAGAACACTTATGAACTAAATTATAACCTCAAATCCATTTCTACAAAACAAATCTAAGATTATACCCAAAATTTAGGTTTTATCATACTAAACCTAAAACCCATAAATTTAATCCACAAATCACACAATAAATGGTACACAACAATTATTTAGCAAGTTTAATCACTTGCCTCAAGTTCGTAGGGTCTGATTTTTCCTCGAGATCGCGTAAATGGCCGAAAATCTCCACTTTCTCTTCTTCTTTCTCTTCTTCTCTCTTTCTTCCTTTCTATTTCTCTTTCTCTCTATGGATAATAATTTCCCCTTAGGCTTTTAAGCCTTATCTCCCAATATACACATCTTTAAAATATAATACACACTTTTAAATGACTCGGTAACTTTAATTCGAGCCAAACGAACTTAAATTATTTCGGAACCTAAATAGACCCCAAGTACAGTCATTTCAACTTTCTCGACGCTTCCGAAAACAACTACACCCTCAGAATTACCATTTGACACACTTTCTAATGACTTCAAATTTTGACGTCAAATGTCAATTTAATTATTCTCCAAATAAATTAATATGTATTTCTCCTAAAATAAATAAATTATCGTCTCTAAAACCTCGGGTTGTTACACTTTCATCCTTAGTTTATGGAATTATATAATTATAAAATGAAAAAATCTGCGGTGGTCAAAAGAATTATTCAGATTTGATAAAGAATTGTTCATATTTCTTGAAAAAGAGCTACAACGAAGACAAAGAGCACAACAAGGAACCAACCCCAACTGACTAGGGTATTAATATGATGCATGTCTATAAATTCAAATCCTTAATCTCATCAAACAAATGGAAACAATCATGTGGCCATCAACGTGAATGACATGCGAAAAATGAAGATCACGTTCATTATTCCAATTGTAGCCATGGAAAAACCAATTAGGTTCCACGTTAGGTTTGGGTCTTGGACTGGCGCGAAACGCTGCCCAATATGTGATTGCATCTTTGTGATTTTTAACGCTATTATGCCTATGGAGTGTGACACCCCGCCTAATAAAATACCAGGCGATCACTCCTATATCAAATTAAAACAGGAGTCTCATATGGATCATTCTTAGCATCACTGTCGAACATCCATTTAATTACTAATAACCTATTAGGCCGGCGTCAAAATTTTACTTAACTACTCTTTTTAGACAACTACAATTAAAACATCCACACAGTTTGCATAAATGAAACTGAAATGAAATAAAATAATCGAACACTCGGTCAAAATATACAACCATATCGAATGTCGTACTAAAAGAACAAATAAATGCAATTGGGCCATTGGCCCGAATGTGTATACAGTACCTCCGATCTAGAGTACAATGATAGAAGCATCTATCGAGAAACTACATGCATCCACAGCTGCTGCAGTTGACGTCTGACTCGAAAGATGTGTCATCCAGGTATCCCTGTGTCTGGACACCTATATAATATTTATATATATATAGAGAAAGAGAGGAAAAGTAGATAAACGGGTCAGAGATCAAGTTTTGAAAATATTTTGCAAGTGCATAAATGCCTTATCTTTTTAAAGAAAAAGGTATTATCTCATATTCAAATTTGGTATCGCACTCCCATGAGATACCCCACACCTCTCTTCTAACAGTGCACTCCTAGCGCATCCCTCTAAACATCCTAGTCAGGCCATACTGACTAACTAAACCATTACCCACCTTCTAACAACCCTAGCTAATCCAAGTACTAAGGGCTAAACTTCTCCCCAGTCTCAACACTATGCCATGTTCGTGCGTGGGGTGTCTCGCTAAGCGAAATCCAAACAAGGAACCCCCCGATACACTACTACGCGGCAAGGTCAATCGTCGAGATCCATTAGACCCTCAGTACATAACGTATATACATATACATACACCATATGTGAAATACTAATATTAGATCACTAAGGGTTAAACTTCTCCCCAGTCTCAACACTAAGCCATGTTCGTGCGTGGGGTGTCTCGTAGAGCGAAATCCAAATAAGGAACCCCCTCGATACACTACTACGCGGCAAGGTCGATCGTTGAGATCCGTTAGACCCTCAGTACTCAATTTATACATAACTATCTTTTAATATACTTATCATGTTACCCTTTCGAATATATCTCCCCGGAATGAGAATTCATTTACTCAATATCCATCTTTATAATGCACATCCGGATATATCTCCCGAAATGAGATTTACTTTATTTATATTTTTTTTATCTCAAAACTTTCCATTTCCCTTCTTATATCTAGGAAATGTATTTAAAAGACAATTTTATTACCATAAAAATGCTTTTTCATCATATGTTCCCATTTCCCTTCTTCCATCCAGGAAATGTATCTGAAGCCATTTCATTTATCCCATTTCCCTTCTTCCATCCAGGAAATGTATTTAAAGCCAATTCATTATCATAAAGTGCTTTAAAACAAAAAATGTCCCACATTATTGAGAATAGTTATATTTTATATCATATAACGATTCTAAGACTACCCGTCCGGGTTTCCCCACTGGGCGCGCCCCTAAATGGCTATCATCTTCTAGGGCCTATCAATCAAGACAAACTGGGATCCAATAACGTCGGGAAGTGGTCATATGCCTACGGGAGTGTCATAACCACACCTAGAATTACCTCACCAACGCAGTTAAACATATAATAATCGCTCATATGGCCTAGGACTATATCCACCTTCCATTCATTAGCCAGGAGGCTTCACCTTACACGCGCAACTTCCCTTATGATAGCGATTTAGAGAGGTGTGTATACATAAATTATCATTTATGAAAATCATTTCTTTTTCCATTTGAAAACATTCATATTTTATATTCTCAAAATCATTTATATCATATCATATATATAATTTAATCACATATAATATATATATATACCACATATTCCTCCTCGAATATATATAAATGGCCTAATTGCCAATCACATCTAGCGATGATCAATAATCCCTAAGATTCTCTCAAAGAATCATAATCATGCATTCATATACGCATGATACTAAACCCAAAGTATTTCCTCACTTTGATACATAATACATACTTTAATCCCATCTAAGGATTTATTAGATATTTCCAATTATAACACTCCACACTAATTGAATATATATCTATATTCCCAATTTATCCTAATTATCTCATAGGATATACCAACGGTAATCGGTATAATTATGCTTTCTATACGCATAATTATATAGGCCTAAATGCCCACTAAAAATATCCTAGGGATTTATCTTTCCCGAACAACCTTAAATTTAGTGGGTTATGGATTTCATTTCCATGAACCCAAGGACTACATCTTGTCCATATAATCCCTTAGAGGTCCCCACCCTAACCTAGGAACCATAAACCTTCAATTTCTATAATTTCTCTATTTTCCTCGAAAATATAGTGTAAGGGGTACACATTAAAACCCTCACCTTGCCCTCCTAAATTTCCTCAATTGGACGACTATATACTCCTAAAAGGTACCTGAGGTTATCCCATAAATAACGTCGAATCAATTAGAATCGGAATTCATCCCATCCAATTCACCCTAAGAAAATTGCCTAACTTACAGAAGGATCGATAGATCGACCCCTGGTCATCGATCGATCGAGGCTTCGATCGATCGACCTCTGCTAGTCGATCGATCGATCATGTCGGACAACGTCTTCTCCGAGAAGCTATTTTCGGCCATTAAAGCTTCCCCCAAGCTTTTGTCACCTCTCTCTACATCCTACAACCTCAACCAACAACATCTACACATATAATAAGGATTCTAAACGTCCTAGAACCTGAAATCACCAATTAATTTCAGTTAATTTCTAAGTTTCTCGAATTGAAACATTATTGGGGTTTATTTGTTTTAACTCCCGAAAACCCATTTTATCCACGAAAACCCAACCCAAAATCTTTAGGGTTCATTGTTATCAAACTACGATATGAGATTTATGCTCAAAAGTAAATAAAGCAAGTAAACACTTGCCTCCTGGATACAATCCGACGATCTTGAGTCGAATCCCGTGGAGGTTGGCCGGAATCTCCCCTTTTCTCCTATTTTTCTCTCCTCCTCTGTCTCTCTTCTCTCTTTTCTTTCTCTTTTCTCTCATTTCTCCCTATCTCCCTCTTTATATAAGAAGAGAAAGGGTTTTAACCCTTAAATCCCAAAAATGACTCATTTACTCAATTACGAGCCCTTTTAACTCTAAAATTCCCCGAAACTCAATTTCGACAATCGGACACTCTTTTTTTACTACCTCGGCCATATCGAGACTCGCGGCGCAATCGAAATTCCCATCCGAGGTACTTGACCGCAATCCACTATTTTAACCCAATATAACTTAATGCGGGTTTTCCAATTAAAATCTTAACTTTTGTCACTTTACTCAACGGAGACATATAATTGAAATACTCCAATTCATTTACTTAATCCCAAAAGTAAACATATCACCCATCGACAATCATCTAATCCTCGAAAATCCTAAAAATCACTATTCCGAGAAATTCCTCCAAATTCCAATTTATATCCAATTATGGAATTTAATCATCTCCAAAAAGGACGGGTTGTTACATACTCCCCCCTACAATAGAATTTCGTCCTCAAAATTCGGATATAACCTACACCACCAAACTAGGATTACAAATCCCACCACGTCTTAGTACCCCCAAAATCAAAAGGGGCTAATACGATGGTCCCTTACCATATTCCACCTACCTCAAGGTGTACTCGATGTACTAGCTTCACCACAAGCTCATCTGACTTTCTTCCTGCTAACGCACAACAACGACGTTCCATCTCACACACTCCAAACCTCTCGTGACTGCCTCACGGCATCAACTTTAACTTTATATACTACGCCCCTTCTAATTCAAGTGAATATATAAACCAACTTACTAAGGTGCCCATACACCTTTTTAGACCCGTGCACATCTGCACATCCATTCCGAACGTCTGACACCTAACACTCTCTCCAAATGAGGACCTCCTTTCCTCGGTGTAATACTCACATACGGGTCCTCCCATCCCGCAAAATTCAATTCTCCTTACATTGGCGCCACTAATTCTATTGAACTTACATCCTAATACTGCTATGGTCTATACGTTACCCTCCCTACGCGAAACAAGTACAATCCTATATATGTCCCTAGTGCCCAAGGCCTCTCTCAACTTCCGACATTTGCTTGGTTTCATGCGTGGTACATCTCGCAAAAGCGAAATCCAAACAAGGAACCCTCCCGCTACACTACTCCCTCGCGTTGTCGGTCATCGAGATATAGCGACCTAAGGCACACCAGCGGGACGTCCTAAATCCTACCACTCTAACCTACGAGCGCATATCTACTATTTTATCCTTCCACTTATACGAAAAGGAAATCTAACTAACCAAAGTGCCAACCCTCTGTAAAAGCACTACGTACATCATACCCAAAACATACTTCCTCAAAATTTACCTTTTCCTTAAGGCCTGGCTATAGTCCTCAAATCAATTTCTCTAAGTCCTACTTCACCCACCCACTTGTGGCGAGAGGACCACTTTAGTGCTTTTTCCTTAGCACAATATTTCCATAAACATACCATCATCACATGGCGCATAGTCTATAGTGGTTCATTCACACTATATGACTTATCCGCAAAACCATCATCCTCACATCCTATAACATCTCTCCACTCCTGACGTCGTTAAGGTTCATGCGTGGAGCGTCTCGCAAAGAGAAATCCAAACAAGGAACCCCTCCACACACTACTACTTAACTTCGTCGGTCATGGAGGTTCGTTATTTTCGAATATGCAACCGGGATAATCCTATCCCCTCTTTCAATAAAATATGGTCTGAACTCCCGTCTCTATCTAGAGCCATACCACTAAGCGCTCGCACTACACTCAGTCTTTGTGCAATCAATAATGAGTTTAAACTCACAGCACAACAATAATCCTTGCATACCTTAAATCATATCTATAAGGTCGCCACATACTCAAATCACAATAATGAAACCTCTTCTCATCGAAGTTCCATCTATGCACATAATAAAGGCGAAATCAACCTATATCCAGGTGAGATATCTCAACAACAACCCATTCCACCCTGGAACTGTGAACACAATAGTCTTTCCATCCTTAGCCTGCTATCGCTCCGAACAACCAATAACATTATATACTCACCATATTACCATACTCGTATAAACATATAAAACGAGTATCACAAACTAGATATATATATATACGTATTCAAAATATCAACACCCGCTTTTATAACGAATGAGGGAAAATAAAACTCCGCTACCGCGGAAAACACACAGGACTACATTATATAATGTTATCGAGACAGCCACATAACTCAAATTACACACACGAGTCTAGGGCTAACGAACACCGCGACTTTATCTAGCCACGCCAATTATACCTCTTCCTATCACCCTTTATCCACTGTCGGCCTCTGGTCGATCCTTATGTGAATAATTCAGAACTGTATTCTTTTCATTCCTACTGAATCATGGGGACTCACGGTTAAAACTATTCGTAAGATCCCTTTCGAACCCTTAACTTCACTGGGAAATTAAACTTTAGTACCACTCTCTACTATAGCGGTACTGCGGTACTCATAACTACTATTTTGTAGTAGTCACAACCGAAATCCTTAACCATTGCCACAAGGAGAGTGACCTCTACTAAGATCCTCGTCCCCAACTTCTACCAGCTGCTCCAGCTAAGCCCCACCTCCTACTACAATCCAAGCCCCGTACACGATTCTCAAATGAGCGCGCAAAAGATCACTATAATCTTATAATATGGCAGGATATCGAAATCTCACAAGAGAAATCAACAATCCTAATCCTGAGGCTCTATAACAAATCGAGAGCAACGTTGAAAGCGTAGTACGTCTGCACAGATTCCTAAGGACACTAGAACCTGATGCTCTGATACCATCTGTGACACCCCGCCTAATAAAATACCGGGAGATCACTCCTATATCAAATTAAAACAAGAGTCTCATATGGATCATTCTTAGCATCACTGTCGAACATACATTTATTTACTAATAACCTATTAGGCCGGCGTCAAAATTTTACTTAACTACTCTTTTTAGACAACTATAATTAAAACATCCACACAGTTTGCATAAATGAAACTGAAATGAAATAAAATAACCGAACACTCATTCAAACTATACAACCATATCGAATGCCGTACTAAAAGAATAAATAAATGCAATTGGGCCATTGGCCCGAATGTGCATACAGTACCTCCTATCTAGAGTACAATGATAGAAGCGTCTATCGAGAACCAGCAAGCACCCACAGCTGCTGCAGCTGACGTCTGACTCAAAAGATGTGTCATCCAGGCGTCCCTGTGTCTGGACACCTATATAATATATATATATATATATAGCAAGAGAGGAAAATTAGATAAACGGGTCAGAGCCCGAGTTTTGAAAATATTTAGCAAGTGAATAAATGCCTTATCTTTTTATAGAAAAAGGTTTTATCTCATATTTAAATTTGGTATCGCACTCCCATGAGATACCCCTCACCTATCTTCTAATAGTTCACTCCTAGCGCATCCCTCTAAACATCTTACTCGGACCATACTGACTAACTAAACCATTACCCACCTACTAACAACCCTAGGTAATCCAAGTACTAAGGGCTAAACTTCTCCTGAGTCTTAACACTATGCCATGCTCGTGCACGGGGTATCTCGCAAAGAGAAATACAAACAAGGAACCCCCCTATACACTACTACGCGGCAAGGTCAATCGTCGAGATCCATTAGACCCTCAGTACATAACATATATACATATATATACACCATATGAGAAATACTAATATTAGAGCACTAGGGGTTAAACTTCTCCCCAGTCTCAACACTAAGCCATGTTCGTGCATGGGGTGTCTCGCAGAGCGAAATGCAAACAAGGAACCCCCCCGATACACTACTACGCGGCAAGATAGATCGTTCACATCCGTTAGACCCTCAGTACTCAATTTATACATAATTATCTTTTAATATACTTATCATGTTACCCTTCCGGATATATCTCCAAGACTGAGAATTCATTTACTCAATATCCATCTTTATAATGCACATCCGGATATATCTCCCGGAATGAGATTTACTTTATTTTCATTTTTTTTATCTCAAAACTTTCCATTTCCCTTCTTATATCCAGGAAATGTACTTAAAAGCCAATTTTATTATCATAAAAATGCTTTTTCATCATAGGCTCCCATTTCCCTTCTTCCATCCAGGAAATGTATCTGAAGCCAATTCATTTATCCCATTTCCCTTCTTCCATCCAGGAAATGTATTTAAAGCCAATTCATTATCATAAATTGCTTTAAAACCAATAATGTCCCACATTATTGAGAATAGTTATATTTCATATCATATAACGATTCTAAGACTACCCCTCCGGGTTTCCCCACTTGGCGCGCCCCTAAATGGCTATCATCTTCCAGGGCCTATCAATCAAGACAACCTGGGATCCAATAACGTCGGGAAGTGGCCATATGCCTACGGGAGTGTCATAACCACACCCAGAATTACCTCACCAACGCAGTAAAACATATAATAATCACTCATATGGCCTAGGACTATATCCACCCTGCATTCATTAGCCAGGGGGATTCACCTTATGCGTGCAACTTCCCTTATGATAGCGATTTAGAGAGGTGTGTATACATAAATTATCATTTATGAAAATCATTTCTTTTTCCATTTGAAAACATTCATATTTTATATTCTCAAAATCATTTATATCATATCATATATATACTTTAATCACATATAATATATATATATATATATATATATATACCACATATTCCTCCTCGAATATATATAAATGGCCTAATTGCCAATCACATCTAGCGATGATCAATAATCCCTAAGATTCTCTCAAAGAATCATAATCATGCATTCATATACGCATGATACTAAACCCAAAGTATTTCCTCACTTTGATACATAATACATACTTTAATCCCATCTAAGGATTTATTGGATATTTCCAATTATAACACTCCACACTAATTGAATATATATCTATATTCCCAATTTATCCTAATTATCTCATAGGATATACTCAACGGTAATCGGTATAATTATGCTTTCTATACGCATAATTATATAGGCCTAAATGCCCACTAAAAATATCCTAGGGATTTATCTTTCCCGGACAACCTTAAATTTAGTGGGTTATGGATTTCATTTCCATGAACCCAAGGACTACATCTTATCCATATAATCCCTTAGAGGTCCCCACCCTAACCTAGGAACCATAAACCTTCAATTTCTATAATTTCTCTATTTTCCTCGAAAATATAGTGTAAGGGGTACACATTAAAACCCTCACCTTGCCCTCCTAAATTTCCTCAATTGGACGACTATATACTCCTAAAAGGTACCTGAGGTTATCCCATAAATAACGTCGAATCAATTAGAATCGGAATTCATCCCATCCAATTCACCCTAAGAAAATTGCCTAACTTACAGAAGGATCGATAGATCGACCCTTGGTCATCGATCGATCGAGGCTTCGCTCGATCGACCTCTGCTAGTCGATCGATCGATCATGCCGGACAGCATCTTCTCTGAGAAGCTATTTTCGGCCATTAAAGCTTCCCCCAAGCTTTTGTCACCTCTCCCGACATCCTACAACCTCAACCAACAACATCTACACATATAATAAGGATTCTAAACGTCCTAGAACCTGAAATCATGAATTAATTTCAGTTAATTTCTAAGTTTCTCGAATTGAAACATTATTGGGGCTTATTTGTTTTAACTCCCGAAAACCCATTTTATCCACGAAAACCCAACCCAAAATCTTTAGGGTTCATTGTTATCAAACTACGATATGAGATTTATGCTCAAAAGTAAATAAAGCAAGTAAACACTTGCCTCGTGGATACAATCCGACGATCCTGAGTCGAATCCCGTGGAGGTTGGCCGGAATCTCCCCTTTTCTCCTATTTTTCTCTCCTCCTCTCTCTCTCTTCTCTCTTTTCTTTCTCTTTTCACTCATTTCTCCCTCTCTCCCTCTTTATATAAGAAGAGAAAGGGTTTTAACCCTTAAAACCCAAAAACGACTCATTTACTCAATTACGAGCCCTTTTAACTCTAAAATTCCCCGAAACTCAATTTCGACAATCGGACACTCTTTTTCGACTATCTCAGCCATTTCGAGACTCGCGGCACAGTCGAAATTCCCATCCGAGGTACTTGACCGCAATCTACTATTTTAACCCAATATAACTTAATGCGGGTTTTCCAATTAAAATCTTAACTTTTGTCGCTTTACTCAACGGCGACATATAATTAAAATACTCCAATTCATTTACTTAATCCCAAAAGTAAACATATCACCCATCGACAATCACCTAATCCTCGAAAATCCCAAAAATCACTATTCCGAGAAATTTCTCCAAATTCCAATTTATATCTAATTATGCAATTTAATCATCTCCAAAAAGGACGGGTTGTTACATGGAGTTTCAATTGAAAGTGTTGGTATGTTTTGTACGCATTTATGCTTATAAGCGCACATTGGGTTTATGGAATAATTAAATTAATTGATGCTTAAAAAAAAGTAATTAAAAAATAGGAGTGTAGGCCAACCTGATGTTTAAATGCTCAAGATCATTATTGAGTTTCATTTCCAGTGCATTTGATGTCTCGTGGGAATACTTATCATCCTTGTAATCCTTCTTCCTATTCAAAAACCAATCGGGAAATTTGAACTGGTGCGGATTCGCAACAATCACCATCAAACTATCAATCTTAGTGCTTGAAAGTTAACCATCCCAACAAGTCATCCAATCGGATAAAATTTAGACAACCCCCAAAGTAATTGATAAAACACAAACCAAATAGCTCAAAACAAATAAAGAATATCTTCAAGACTGTAACTAGAATTCTGTAGAAAATGTCGTGCTCGACTCTTGTTCGTTAGTTTATATGCTTGTTCAAGATCGACTCATAAAATCATAGTGCTAAACTTAATTTTTTTTAACACGGTTAACAAAATAGACTTTAATTTCATTCAATAATTATCAGAGTGCAAAATAAAGGAAAATGTCAATATAGAAGAAATGTGGAATTGGATCTTTGCAGTTTGTGGCCTTTATGAAACATATTATCTGGCTGCACTAATAGAATTTGAATCATGCTATTAGACAGTTATTTATCTCTAATTGGATCATGCTTGGATTCAATGACAATTTCATCACCCTCATTACCAAGAAGTTTAATACTGATGTGATAAAACACTTAAGAACTATTTTGATGTGAAGGGGTATTTGAAAACGAAGCGATAATTTAGCGGTGTTTTAATTTATTTTATTTCAAAACTTACCCCAAATGAAAATGGACATGGATAAGCCTGCAGGGGAGAGAAATTTTGTACCTGAAGGCCAAAATTTCAAGGATTGGAGTGATGGGTTCCTTCTTCAATTGAACTTATCCTCATGACGGGTAAAACGGGCCCAAACGGGCCCTCCCATGCGATCCTCATGTCAAGCTGAACATTATCCAACAACCATGAGCTTATATTAAGGTCTAATATCACAACAATTAAACGAAATAATAAAATTAAACACAAATGATAACCAATTCCAATGCATATAATTGCATTAAAAGCACAAAGTACATCACAAAATAATAAGAATGAGCTTATAATTTATAGTAAAATACACGATTCGTGTGTGTGTGCATAATAAATAAAGAGCCAGCAGGTGGCTGCCATTAAATTTCCAAGTTTCACTAAAATTTCTCATACACTCAAACCAATTAATAGCTGATCATTATTCAATTTACTCAACCTCAACATAATCTTGCAGAAATTGCATAGTTATTTTGCTTGTGAGCCAACATAATACTTGGAATAATTCACATTCTTTAAACTGTTATATGATAGTTTATATAACTGTTATATAGCAGTTTATCTAAACTGTTATAAAACAGTTTATATAAACTATTACAGCAGTGAAATGTTCCAATAAGCACTGGGTTTAATTGAGGCATTGTAGAGAATCCTATTAAAGATGAAGAATGTGGAGCTTTGGAGTTTCATTACAAAACAAATAGCTACCATCTGACGCACCAGTCAAACCCTACCCATGGCATCCTTGGCAGCTGCCTCCACCATGGTGGTGGCAGCCCCATAGCCGCACAAGATTTCCCCCCGTCCTACCTCATAAAAGCAATCTGTTGCTGATGTCGTCGAAAATAACTCAAACAGAAAAATATCCCTTTGGCCAGTGGAAAAATTCAAAGGAGAATAAGCTATTTTCTTCTCCAATCAAGAAATCCAGCAGATGGCATACCCCTACAAATACTCGTTAGTGGGGAGGTTCTCACATGGGAGACCCAACATGGAAGAAACCAGGAAGGAAATAAACGCAATTGGACTTAAATTAGAGGCTAACATTGGTTTAATGAATCACAAACACGTATTCATTAGACTATTTAATAAAGAAGACATCCATAGAATCCCGATGAAAGAGACATGGTGAATTATGAGATACGCTATGTAGGTCTTTAAATGGACACCGGAGTTCCATCCAGATCATGAATCTCCCATTGTTCCAATTTGGATCAATTTACCTCTCTTACCGGTTCATTTCAAGCCTCTTATCGTTGTAAACATTGTGCCTCATAATTATAATATGCACTGTAATATGCATATTACAGTTGCAATAAGTAGAAAGAGCGGCCTCATACGCCATCGCATTATCATGTTCTATTTCACGGAAATGAATATATTATAACAATACTACCTCCACCATGAACTTTGAACACATATCCACCAAACTCATCACAAATACTAATTCCACATGCAACTCTACCTGTAAATAATTTTAGTGAAATTAGATAAGTGCCTCTTTTAATAAACTTAAATTGAGTGAAATCTACCTGATTTTTGACTTTACAAAAAAGTCCATTGGTGAAAATGAATACTTGGAGCCTTAATGTACGTTACTTAATTCAAGGATAGCTTACAGCTTATTTGCAGAAGCAAAGTATAATACTTTACACCTTATAAGTGCTATCTATTAGTAAAAAGTACTAGTTTTTGATACTCTGGGAACTAACTGTGAAAGACCAATAATTTGAGAATAGTTGTAAAACCTCAATAGGTAGAACTTATTAGGTGTTCAACATGACAGGTTTGAGGAGAGTGAAACCTGCGAAACTTCTGGATTCTCTTCATAGCAAGCTTTAAGTAGAAAAGGAATACACATTTCATAATACTTGCTATGATCCATACGATTTTATAAAGACTAACACAAGCAACAATGAAATCAAAATCATAATCATGGATAGTGAAACTTAAGCGTTGTTTGGTTCAATGCAAGATATTAACACATAGGTGAGAGGTAAAACAACGAAAAGTATTTTCTATTATTCGGCGTTTAAACTTTTGTTTGTAATTGTAAATTATTATACATGCTAGATTATGTGATTTTGGAAAGGAAAAAAAACAGTGAACAAAACTTAACACTGAATAGTTGAAAATACTTTTCACCATTTTACTTTTAAGTGAAACAAATAGTGTAATGAAGTAACTAGACTCACCTAAAAGCCTCTTTTTGGCACTGCTCTCCAACATCCTAAAAAATGCATAAAACTATTCTTCTCTCTTTGATTGTTTTATCATTAGCCTATAAAGTAAAACACCGGGTAAGAGATAAGGAAACCAAGTATATGCAAGATTTGGAGGAAGATAATTGCAGGTTACCAAGTTTGATAATCAATTTGTGGTGAAAGTAGAATTATAAATGTGTGGTTTAAGCCTGTTTTCATATTGTAAATAGTGTATATCACACAAATCTGAGATCTGATGATACTACCAACTTTTTCTAATCAATAATAACAATGTAGCAAATTATAGACATCCTAAATATTTGAATAATAAGAAGGGATACACACGCATAAACATAGAGTATGAAGCTAAAGGAAATTATGGACATCCTAAGTCTTGGGTTTTCAATAGCTCAAGTTGAAAGAAAAAAGGCAAATTCATTTTTATATTATTATTTTTGTTTGTCTGGCTGTTATATGAGAAACATGCATGAAGGCCAATTAACTAGTCCAAATTAATCAAATGTTCTTCAAGCCTATCAATGGGTATTTTATATATTCATATGGTAACTGAGCAACTCGACCTAAGGAGATAGCTGCAATATTTTTTAGCAACAGGGGCATGTCAAGTGGTAGGTTTGGATATAACCCGTGCTAATGGAACGATATGATTTGGATGTTTTCAAAACTTTTCTTATCAAGTGGTAGGTTTGGATATAACCCGTGCTAGTGGCATTGGCATATGCAACTGATTAATGCCATTTATAACTATTTATAGAAAATCATAGACCAATTAGTGTAAATCGATCATATGAAACTAATTAATGTAAATCAGCCATATTAATTGATTTTGTTCCAAACTCTTAGTGATTTTACCTTCACCCTAAACATGCATGGGATTAAAACTGATTAGTGTAAATCAGTCCTAGCAACAAATTAGTGTAATTCAGTCATAGCAACTGATAGACCAAATAGTGTAAATTAGTCTTAGCAACTAATTAGTGTACTGAATAATATTTTGAAATTGTAAAACTTAGTTTAGGTAACACAAACTTACGACAACATTAAGTCCAAATGATACATGTATAAGTGGTCCTAAAAATTACAGATGTATTATGATGGGAGATAAATGTGTGTATGCTCGTGAGCATATTGGTAGAATGGCTTTCAAATCTAAAAAAAAATTATCATACGCGAAGTATAGAAAATGGTTGATTATATGCATACACGGAGTATAGAAAATGAAACACAAAATGGTCTAAAAATTTCAGTTAATTTGCATTTCATCAAAGCTGAGTATATGCAAAAACTCCAAAATCAAAACCGGCACATGGTTTCCAACTAATGAACTCTTGTATCGTACCACAACTGTAGACACCCCATTTTGTTACCCCCTAACTCTCCTTAGGTCCCTAGTACCTCCCTCCATCACTACAAACCCAAGTCACGTCCCGAGTACTGACCTAGGAGCCATCGAACACTCCCCGGCTCAGCTTGACCAAAAAGTCAAACTCTTCATCTCGACTGAGACTAAATGAATCTTCAAAGGGCACTGAATACCCTTTCTAACGGTCCATCCCTTGCGCAATTCTGACTTACCATGCGGACGAACGATCCGTTTGCGTCCGAAACTTGACCCAGAGGCCACTGGGCGCTCCCGGGCTCTGTTTGGCCTATATCAACTCTTCAGCTCGACCAAGCTGAATGAATCTTTAAAGGGCACTGAGTACCCTTTCCAATGGTCCATCCTGTGCGCTGTTCTGACTTTCCATGCGGACGAACAATTCGTTCGACTCCGAGAGGTCACCGAATGCTTCTCGAACCCGGTTGACCAAATTCAACTCTCCAAACCGGGTCAAACACTTTGGAATATATAAGTACATCTCCTAACCTTTCCAACGGTCTGCCCCGTGCACGATTCGGACTTACCATACGGACGAACGATTCGTTTGCGTCCGAACGATTCCCCGTCCACTGGACCGATAAATGCTTCCGAGCCATATTTGACCCAAAGTCAACTCCTGAACCCTGGATAAGTCCAAATAATTTCAAAGGTCTCTAAATTACCTTTCCAATGGTATGCTCGGTGCACAATTCAGACCAACGGTTTGCCCTCGGCAGTAGATTTTTTGAAAAAGCCTGAAGCGCACTGCCAAATGGCAGTTTCCAGACCCTGCCTATCGGAAGGTGCCGATAGGCAGGAACAGGTCTATGCCGATCGGTAGTGACCTGAGTCTATAAAAGGAGGCCTTCACCTCATTTTCAAGGGGAGCCCAGATCTGATCAAAATCGCTCTCAGCGAATCCCAAAAACCTCTCTCAAAGGCAACGCGATTTCAACATACAAATCCCTTTTTTACTTCCACTTTTTATCACCCTTTTCATCAAACTTGGTGAATTAGCCACTCTTCATCATCATCCAAGTGCAAGGGCTGCTCTCCAACATTCAAGATCAAGCTCAAGGTCTCCAAGAAGGTCCATCTTTATCTACTTTCTCTTATACTCTCTTAAATTCTCAATAAATTATTTTCTTACTTAGCACTTTTATTATCTCATCTCACACATCCTAATATACCTTTTTATTTAGTATTATTGCACACCTCTTATTTTCATATAAATAAAACCCAAAAAACAAGAAAAAGAGGGTTTGCTCATAAATTCCAAATAGGGATTCTCATACTTTTCTCACACTTTTCTCACAACTAAAACACTTTTTTACACACACACACACACACTCACAAATAAGAGATCCCCATTTGGATTTATGGGATAAACCCCACCCTCGTTTTGTATGCGAACTACGTAGACTTTGATGCCTTTATAGGCTACGTAGGCGTCTCAGGGTAAAACCCGAGACTCGAGTCCTTTTTCCCACTTTTTCTCTCATTTTCTATTTTTCTAAACCTAATATTCTTATATTTTATATACGTGTTCTTAGTGACGTATTACTCCATATGCGTTATCGTTCCATTATAACGATCAACGTAAGGGTAATCGCGTAAATCTTACTTTCTAATATTATTTTTACACCTTCCTACGGATGACTCGCTTTATCTTTTCCATAATTCAAGTCGAGGATTCCTACCTCCATTATATATATACACATGCACACATATCACGGGAGGGAATATAAAGGAAAATAGCAAATATCCATGAGAGACCGAAAGGGCGGAATCGATGCCTAACACCATCCCATTTCGTAACTAAGCCTCCAGCCCTTCTCGAATCATTTTGGTTTCGCATGCACCAGTATGTCTTCGGATGCCATCCTTCGGGGTGGCTTCCCTTTTTTTCTTTTGTCTGTTTTGAGTAAAATAGACTGGCGACTCTGAATCGCTCTACATTTTTTACACCACATCTCAAATGACGCCGGCCGAAGCTCTCCCGAGAGGGACGCGCGAGACCCGAAGGATCCTTCCTCCACACGCCCGCCCGCATGGCGAGGATCGGGGATGGCCACAGTGGCGACTCCGCAGGAGATTTGTGTTTATTTTGAGGGCTTGACTCTATTTACATGGATGTTATATTTGTTTATGTTTCCCCCCATATCTTCATGTTACCCTTTTCCATGTGTATACCATGCTTATGCTTATGTTCACACACTTGTAGAAAATTCTCCATGTACACTTCGCACCACGTGCACTTAGGATCACATATATCCCCATGTTGCACGCATCACTTATCCATACTTGGTGTACCTACCTTGGGTACTTGTACTTTGCTCCCTGTCTGGCAAAATCAAGGAAGGCATTCTCATCATAAGATACTAATAAGAGAATCATGCATTGATTCACACGACATCACCAAAGAGCATTGTTATTGACCAAATTTTACCCAGTAACTGGAGGGTCACTTCGTGATGGGCGCTGGTCCGGCAGGTCGCAGTTAGCCTAAGTGATATGACTCTCACCTTCCATTGGCCAAGTACCTTCGACGTATATCTAATAGTTCCCCCGCATCGTACCACTTGACCTAAGTCATGACGGGAGGTATATCGGAGGGAATTCATCACGTACGCCGAGTATATCGAATTCTCTCTCACACGTACCGTCCCCATGAGGTATATGGTGAGGCAATTCACGTATACTCAGGTATATCAAATAGCTTGTCCACACGTACCAATTCCCCGCAAAATCAAGACGTATATCATGGAAGTCACGCCAAAGGGGGGAACCCATGCCTATCACCCAACAAACTGCATACCCGCATATAGGTATCAAACCTAGGATACGCACTTTAGATTGTCGGTTTCAACCCAAAACTCTGTTGAAATTCCGGGTCGGCTTGCCGCCCAATTTTCGCGCATTTTTAAAACGGGACCCTATCCGTGAGCCTGGTTACAAGTCCAAACCGTAGCTTTGCATATATTAAAAACCCTATTTTTCCATGCTCGGTTCCCGTACGGCATTGCATTTAGGAGAATTAAATAAAAGTGAGAACATAATAATCATGCTGAGTTCCGTCTCCAAAAATATTTCTCCCTTCTTTATTAAAAATCCAAAAACATTTCTCCTTTCTTTATCAAAAATCCAAAAACATTTCTTCCTTCTTTATCAAAAATCCAAAAATAGTTTCTTCTCTTTTTCTCAAAAATAAATCCATTCTACGCCTTCTCAGGTCGATCACAAGCCCTTGGCCTAGCTCCCTATTGGCTTCGGTCTTCAGTCAAATCACCTCGGAGTTTTATCCGTTCCTCTACTACTTCTTTCGAGTCTGAAATCCATCCACTTTCCATGGAGAATACAGATCAAGCACCAGTCATACAGCCGGATCTGACGACAGTCTTAGCTCAACTCGTGTCCAAGATTGACAACCTCCAAACTGAGGGTCGAGAAATGCAATGAAATCAAGTTCCTATTCCTCAAGAGCCCGAGGACCTATTCCCTCATGCTATGGGTCCACCCGAGCCTATCTGGGTTCCAGAAGAATATCAGCACACTCCACGATCCCCTCCTGCCAATGGGTCGCCGCCTGCCCAGCCTCCAATGCCAAGCATTTCCCAGCCTATAGCTAACTTACCTGTGGTCGCTGATCCAAAGGAGGAGGAGTTGAATAAAGTCAAGGAGGATCTCAAGATGCTCACCAAGAAGTTTGACCAAGTCAGGATCTCTGGGAATTACATGGACTACACCCACATGTCTCCCTATCCTAAAGCGAGGTTACCTGAGAAATTCAAGATGCCGAACATCGAGAAGTTCGGAGGTAGTGGACCCCCAATTGTTCATCTTCGCAGTTATCATCGTTCCATGACTCTACTAGGGGCTTCAGAAGAAGTGATGGCCCAATTATTTCAGCAAACTTTGAAGGATAGTGCCCTCCGGGGCTTTTATCTCTTGAGGAATCCAGAATCCGTAGCTGGGAGGATGTAGCCCGAGAATTCATGTCGCCGTATAAATACAATGAAGAGGTTGAGATCACCCGTCGTGATTTAGAGCTTCTCAAACAAAACCCTGGGGAATCAGTCAATAACTTCATAACCCGGTGGAGGGAGAGGGCAGCTATTATGAATAATCAGCCATCCGAGGAAGAATAGGTCAGCATAGTGAAGAAGAACTTCTTGCCCCATATCCGAGCGACGATGGGAGGACAATACTATCCCCACTTTCGACCTCTCAGAGAGGCTGGAGTATAAACTGAGAAAAGCCTTGTTAAAACAGAGGTTGAACCGAAAAAGGTGTCCGGACAGTTCACCCCTAGAAAGTATGACAAGCCTACCAGTACCACCATCTCAACCATCAATAACATCTCTCAACCAACCACATCATGGGCACCATAAAATCATCCTGCCCCCATCCCAAGGGAATACACTGAGCTTCATGCTCCCCTCTCTAAAGTTTACCAAGCCCAGTTAAGCCGAAACCTCATCAAACCCTTGGATCCACATCCGTTGCAAAATCCACTACCAAGAAATTTCAAGATCGATGCTCATTGTGCCTTTCACCAAACTGTTAGCCATACCACCGACCAATGCGTTCACCTCAGAAACATAATCCAAGATCTCATTGATCGGGGTACCATCGCCCCACCAGCCAATCCTAAGCCAAACACTACTCACAATCCACTTTCGAATCATGCCAATGCCATCTTCTTAGAAGAAAACCCAGATTTCAATACCTCAACTCAAATCACACCCATATATTCTCCTAAACCTCTTCAAATTTGACCATATTTCCTCCTACACCCTACTAGCCTCGCTGATCAGGCACTGTCACTCCTTATCAGAGCATGCATCGCTGTCCGTACCCGTTCTGAAAATAGAAGTATGGAATTGTCAGAGGTGTTAAACGAACTCCTAGAGTTCGGGCTGAAATTGCCCCCACAGATGGTCATCGATTGCTAGAGATTCAGTACACTGTTCTTGGAAGCACGGAAATGGGCTCGAGATTCAGACAAGTGGGTGGTACCAACCGAGTCAGCTTAGATGATGTTGTCCAGACTATGGCAAAATTATTCGAGCAAACCAATAGCATTTGTGGTATCACCGGGTTACTTGACACTTTGAAGCTACAAGGGCGTTTGGTCCCTTCAAATGCACATATCCCCACAGAATGGGAGAACTTATATGAAGAAGCCGTTGAAGTTGTGGAATGCATCGACTTTACATGGAAAGACAGAATTATTACTACCGGATGGGGGGAAGAATTTGAAGATTTGAGCAGAACTAGCCCAGTAGCTGACATATGTGGGATGATATCATTTGAAGAACTCCTCGAAGAAATAAACAGGGTGGAAGAACGACCTGAGATGGACGAGGAAACGGGATTCATGTTCTTCCCTCCTTCAGTAAATCACATGACCAGATCAGGGAGACATTACCAGGTTCCAAGCTCACTACAAGCAAATGATAAGGGGAAGGGCGTTGAAAACCTTCCTATGCCAGAGATGACCATTAAGGAGAGAAAGATCCTCGATCAACTGAAGAAATCCCAAGCTAACATCACTCTATGGGGGCTTTTCATGTCTTCCCAACTTCACAGAAATGCTTTAATCAAGCTGCCCACTGGACCCATAGTTCCTCCTTCTACCACACCAAAAGAAGCGATAAATCTGGTCGGATCCTTGACCTCTACCCGAATGCTATCATTTTCTGAAGAAGAAATCCCTAGAATTGGGCTGAATCACAATCATGAACTCAACATCTCCGTCGAAGTTATGGGGAAGGTCGTGCCACTCTCCCTTGTCGATAACGGATCCGCCTTGAACGTTTGCCCTTTGAGAACCTTCAAGTGTTTAGGCCTGAAAGAAAGTGACCTCGCTCCAACCTCTGACGTCGTACGTGCCTACGATAATACCCGTCGTGAGGTGATGGGATCCATAAAACTTGTAATAGGGATTGGCCCTATAAACCCCATCGTCAAATTCCAAGTCATAGACATCCCAGCTTGTTTCAACATGTTGCTCGGACGCCCCTGGCTCCACAATATAAAGGGTGTGTCTTCCTCACTCCATCAAAAATTGAAGTTCTTCACCGACGGGCGAGTCATCACCATTTTGGGCGACGACGAAAATGTCGAGGGCGCAAGCACCAGCAGTCCAATCCTTGAGATACAGCACGGGTCAAATGATATGCTCCTATCAAGATTCCGAGTTGAGCCACTCCTACTCTCAGCAGGGTACGGTTTCAAAGAAAGGGTTTGTCCAGAATATGACCCTCATGGCAATGTCAATGTGATTCAGATGTTCAGAAACATGCACTTCATGCCCGGACTGGGGCTAGGGCAAAGGCAACAAGGGATACTTGAGCCTATCGAACTGAAGAAAGCTTTCCCTCCTTGTGGCTTGGGGTATCAACCATCAGAACAAGAGCTCAGAATGATCCACCAGTCTCGACCAAAGAGAAGATTAGACTACACCCGAACTATCTCAGGAGACTCCTTAAATGGATGATTCATCAAAGAAGGCGAAGACTTCCCCTTTTTTGATTTTCCAGAACCATGGTATGACTACACAGACAAGAAGATAAAGCCTGGAATGGAGATATTTTTCCAAGATAGCTATCCATGGGCTGAAAGTTTCCAACACCGAGTACAACCGCTCATCAAAGAAATCGAAGAGACCGAGGAAGGTGATTCCGAAGATTCCTTCAACTTACAGATACTGGGGCTGGCACTCAACATGGTTCATTGAGGCACTACATCAATGGACCTATCCCGTCTGATTAAAGGTGCTGATACACCTCTCCTCAACTAGCATACTGCACCATTTCTACCTCTTGAAATCCCCCTAACCCCAATGTTTACCCTATTTCTTCTTCTCTTGTCTATCCTTGTTCAAATGTAATCAAGACCTCTTTTGATGAGGTTCTCAATGCTATTTTTCCAATCAATAAAATAAACGAAGATTTTGAGTATCTTGTTGTGCCTTACATTAATTGTTTAGATTCTAAACGAACTTTTGATGATGATGATTTTGCACATGAACAATTCTTAACTGATCTAAATAAGGTTAATAATAAACAACATAACCGCGTTCAAGTTAATGAAGAAGAGACCGTTGTTATTAATGTCGGTTCTAGTAGCCAACTGCGCGAGATTAGGATAGGGGCCACCCTTAACGAGCATGAGTATGCACAACTCAAAGAATTGCTGAAGGAGTTCGTGGATATCTTCGCATGGTCCTACGGTGATATGCCCGGTATTGATCCTGAAATAGCTCAGCACGAGATCCCCACTCTCCCAGATTACAAGCCGGTTAAACAAAAATTGAGAAAGCTTCTCACCGAATGGTCGCTCAAGGTCAAAGAAGAGGTGGTAAAACAATTTAACGTGGAATTCATTCGTGTGATCGAATATCCCACATGGCTGGCCAACGTTGTACCTGTGTCGAAATCGGGGGGAAGGTTCGAATGTGTGTAGACTACCGAGATTTAAATAAAGCTTATCCAAAGGATGATTATTCCCTACCCAATATCGACATGATCGTGGACAATGCATCCAGTTATGCTCTCAAGTCATTCATCGACGGGTTTGCCGGATACAACCAAATCAAGATGCACCCAGACCACCAAGAAAAAACCGCATTCATCACCCCATGGGGAACCTTTTGCTACACCGTTATGCCATTCGGTATCAAGAATGCTGGGGCTACCTACCAAAGGGCTGCCACAACCATCCTTCACGATCTGATTCACAAGGAGGTTGAGGTTTATGTGGATGATATGATTATCAAGTCCAAAACTAGAGAAGGTCATGTTCCCGCTCTCCGAAAGTTCTTCGAACGACTGCGACAATATCAGATGACACTCAATCCATAGAAATGTGTCTTCGGCGTTACAAAGGGAAAAATCTTGGGATTTATGGTCAGTGAGAAGGGGATAGAAGAAGATCCTGCAAAGCTGAAGGCCATACTTGAGATGCCACCACCCCGAACAGAGAAAGAAGTTCGAGGTTTTCTTAGAAAATTACAATATATCATCCGGTTCATCAGCCAGCTAACCTCCATCTGTGAACCGATCTTCAAGATCCTCCGAAAGGATTCAACCAAGGTTTGGAACGAGGCCTACCAAGAAGCTTTTGATCAAATCAAACAATATCTGACCCAACCTTCAGTGCTCATGCCACCACAGTCGGGTCTCCCTTTGCTCCTATCCTAACCATAACCGACACTACAGCTGGGGATTTACTAGCCCAATACCTTGAAAACTCCCGCAAAGAAAGAGCTATCTATTACGCCAGTCGCAAATTGTCCGGGTACAAGATCAACTACACTGGCTTGGAAAAGGCATGTGTCGCACTTATCTGGATCACCCAAAATTTGCGACACTATGTGCTCGCCTTCCCCATCAAACTTGTATCCTGAATGGACCCCATCAAATACCTTCTTGAGAAACCCGCCTTATCCAGTCGAATGGCCCGATGGTTGATGCTCCTAACCGAGTTCGACATCGTGTACGTCACACAGAAAGCCATTATAGGAAGAGCCATCTCTGACTACCTCGCCAATTACCCTATAGAAGAAGCAGATGTCCAGATCTCTGAATTCCCAGATAAAAGTATCCTCTGCACCACTCAAGATCGCCTTCGATGGAAAATGTTCTTTGATGGCGCTGCCAACAAAAAGGGATATGGCATTGGGATACTTTTGTCACCCCATATGACTCCCACACTCCCATCACCATTAAATTAAATTTCCCTTGCACCAACAACATGACGGAATACGAGGCATGCACAGTGAGCCTCAAAGTTGCTCTCAAGAAAGGTATTCAATACCTTGATGTGTCCGGGTATTCTGCATTCATATCGATCAAGTGCTCAGAAAATGGAAAGTCAAGGACGAAAATCTCCAACCCTTTCATGCCCAATTAGAAGAGTTAGCCTCCCGATTCCCAGATATCACCTTCCATTACCTACCCCGAGTAAAGAATAACCTAGTCGATGCTCTCGTTACCTTGGCCTCCATGGTAGACATGCCCGAGGGAATAATAATGACCCCCTTCTTCAAAAGCAAGACAAACCGACCCATTGCTACCACATTGAGCTTGTCTCCACCGAAGATCCCGAACCAGCCGATTGTTGGTACTATGATATTTGGTGCCTCCTCAAATATGGTAGATATCCCAAGGGTTCCAACAAGAAAGATCGAACGACTCTCCGAAAACTGGTCGCCCAGTACATCATCTGTCATAAAGCCCTACTCAAGAGGAACTTCGATGGAACTTGAGAAACATGGAACCCCGGAATGTGATTTTCTTAATTAATATCCAAGTTAATAATTTCCTTTTGTATAAACTCGAAGATGATGCGGAAGCGTTAGGGTGATGGTTCAATAAAATTAATTAATTAATATATTCACTTACACCGATTAATACAATCCAAGACCTAGAATTTGCCTAAGTCATATTCATCAATATTAGTAAATTAGGCGAAACCAAAATTTAGCAAATGACTTGAATTAACTAAACTTTAACCAATATTTAATTTAGTCCCAAATTAAAGTGAATGTGATAATTAAACCGAATTTTTATCTTGAAATTATTCTAAGCATGCATTCTAAATTATTGTGCAAGATAAAATAAACCAATCACACTACACTGCGATGTACGAGGAAAAACCCAAGACGGGAAACAACCTCGGACGGCCCTAGCCACAAATCCACTAGATACGGAATTACAAGTACAAGACAGATAGACTTACAATGCACGACTCGATCCCTCTCAAGCCCCGATGCTTCTTCTTGTAGAAACCTCTTCCTAGCGAATAACCTTGGAACACCACCGCGGTCTCGAAATCCACCGATAGGACTTTATATGGTCACCGTCACCCGAGCATGGAGCCTTTCTCCGTGTGGGTAAATCAACATAGAAACACTTCTTCTTTCTTTGTGGGTGGTGGAAGCAAAACCCAAAACTTCTCTTCAATTCGATGTAGAGAAAACCGGTGCCAAACTCCAAGCAATTGATAAGTATATAAGAACTTGGAATAAACTCATTTGGGTGTAAACACTAGAGTGATGGAAATTTTTCTCTAAAAATCTCACTCAAAATATGAACATTTTCCTAAACAATTTTTGCTCTCAAACTCTCTCTAAGAGATAAACTAGGATGGAAAAGTTATGGAAATGTTAAGTTGGAAAATGTCATTCCCGCACATATTAAAGTCTGTAAAAGTTGGTTAAAAACCAAGTGGGGAAGTGGGTGTAAAACTGCCAAAAAACTGCCAAAAACTGTTCCCGCCTGGCATCTCGTTCGAACGAGACTTCTAACGACGTTCCAGATTGAACTCGTTAGAATCTCGTTGGAAATGTCGTTAGAACGAAGAATCTCGTTCGAACGACATTTCGAACGACGGACCAGTAGGAACTCGTTGGCAGGTTCGTTCGAACAACATTTTCATTCGAACGACAATCTCGTTCGAACGACAATCTCGTTCGAACGACTCTATCGAACGAAAAAACAGAAAGTTTGGAAAATTCGATTTTAGCCCAGAAAACTTTATAAACATTTATTTAAAGTTTTAATTAATTCTTTCTTAAAACAAAACGCAGTTTTTATAAACCTAACACCCAATAAACTTTGTTCCAAGCTCCTATATATATATAATTGCATTCATACCTTGGGAGCATGGAACTATGGTTGATGACGTAGAAACGAGGCACGCAAACCGGCATATTGATGAAGCTTTATACTCTTGGCCGCTACGTCTTCAACAAACACTTCATAGGCTTGAGAATATTACAAATAAATATTATCCTATGAATAAATGTTTTTGTCCGGAATTGAGCCAAAACTATATATGGACTCAATTGGAAATTTGTGTCCTTACAAATCTCCTCCTTTGGCTATTCCGGGACAAAAACCAAACAAAAATCCTAAAGGGCCGTCAAGCTCACTAGACTCAAAACATAACCCACCCAAACTTGACTCAACCCAAGGATCAAACGCTTTGCCGTTTAAACAATGCCGCTTTAGAAGAAATCCTGCACACTTAAGCAAACTCATCAAATGCATAGGGAATATCAAAGTATTAAATGCAATTAATTAATTACTCCCCCTAAATTAATTCTTCTCCTTTAACAAACACATGACCTACTTAGAAAGACGTCTCCCCCTAAGATAAATCTCCCCCAAACTAAGATACGATAATAATAGGATTAGATACCATGTCTCTAGATACCATTTCTCTTCCTATCCTATCATCATTCTCCCCTTTTTTGTTCAGGAATAGGCAAAGGATAAAGAACTAATAAACATAAAAGCATGTTGAAGCTTAAAGTGATAAGACATGAAAGCATATGGGCAATAAAAGCATAGACAAAGACAAAGCAAATATCATATATATATAAACTAGAAATATACCAATAAGTACTTGCATATATATATAGATAGAAACACACACATGACACAAAATACAATAAGTTTGCACACTCGTATGGCAAAAATGTGTCATATGGAAACGGAAGTGTAGGGGTGTGAACTAGCAACAATTAAATTTAGACCCAAACACTTAATAAACATTCACGGAGTTCTCATTTGATTGCAAACTTTATCACATTTAAATATAACCTCATGTGACAATATAAAGATTGAACTCAATGAACAAACATACACAATGCATACAAGCCTAGCATGATGATGATTCTACAAACCAAATAGAGTCATGACGTTAAAGACAACTAGGATAAACGGACATTGTGCAAATCGTTGATATGCCATCCAATTCTCCCTCAATAAGCATATATATTCTTTTGCTTTTGAATGAATATATCAAACAAACATAGGCCTTGGCAATTATATTCTTTTTAATGCCAAATATATTCTGTTTTTAGGCCTTTGGATCACGTATTTCTTTTAGATCCAATAAACGATGGCTTACTATCGCAAAGGATTTGATTCATCCTTTCGGAGCCCTTCCCCATGCACATTTTTATTAATCATGTTTTCATTTTTCACACAAATCTCACATGCAACGGATTTTGACATGCACTAGTCCTCCTAGGTCATAGATAGGTAGATGACTAGATTGGTAGGAGAACACCTCAAAAAGCTCAAATATAACATGTGACATTAAGATTTCAAAAGAGCTCGTGCATGTGTGAAAAGAGGCATATAAAAATAGAATCCATTTAAACAACACAAAATCCAACTACTCCATATAAAACATGGTAAAGAACATTTTAAGGATTGAAAATCTAAACCAAAAGTTCTAGCCACGTGGGAGCGTAAAAGATGGAATTCAAACACAAGTATATGCCACTTAAAGTGTGTCAAACTAAAATACACACATAAAAAATCTTTTTGAGTTTTTAACATTTTTAATCAAAAATAAATATTTATACTCAAAAGAATAAACAAAAATCATTTGTATTTTTCATTAAGCTTAAATGAAACAGATAAAACACAAATGATAAACAAAAATCTTTTTATATTTTTCAATTAATTCAAACACAAAATATAATACAAAAAGATAAACAAGTCATAATTTCTAGCATGTGATATGAAATAAGGCAATGACTAGAAAATGACTAAATAAGCATACATTTAGCATGTGAATATAGCATGAAGTACAAAAGCTAAAGTATGCAAACACTAACACATTCATCCTTTAGATTTAGCAAGGGAGGAAGCATGTGAAAGTAAATGAGAATCAAAAACCCTATTTTGCAAGTCAACCAAGTCGGATTTCCTAACCCAAATTAATGAAGAATGACTATCTTGGGGTGTTGGAACTTTAACTACCGTGGTTACTTTACTATGGGGTTTTCTAGGAATTCGTTTAAGATCAAAACAAAATTTCCTAAGATGACCTTTTCGACCACAATGGGTACACATAAAATCATGTCGAAAAGATTTACCTAAGGATTGATCTTTAAATGCATTCCTAGTAGATTCTCCAAAAACGTTGGTTTTGGCATTATGAGTAAATTCATTACAAGTATTGAAGCCTAAACCACAAGTGTCATTTTTAATTTGGACCATTCCTAAGATTTTGTCTAGTTTTTTCGAACGACACTCCAAATCAAATTTGACATTACTAGAATATTTTAATTTATTTTCCAATTCTAGAATGTTAGATTCTAGTAAAACATTGCGCTCTTCAAAAGCAAGAAGCTCCTTTTTCAAGGATTCCATTAAACCCCTAAGGCTATCTCTCTCACCTTCTACATCTTCTAGCTTCTCTTGAAGAGTCCTCTCACGTGTCCTAAGGTCTTTTATTAAGGCATTTTCATCAACGACCTTGACACTCTCTCTTAAACTAGCTTCTAACTTCAAATTAGCTCTTTTCAATTTAATAGATTCTTTATAAAGCTCTTGAAAAGAATTTTGAAGTTCACTCACATTAACCTCTTCTTCATTTTCACTCTCTCTTTCTTCTTCACTCTCACTATCATCAAAAACAAGAGAATCATGTATAATGACCTTGGAAGTGGCATGTGCTATCGTTTCATCAATCGATGAGTTCTCACTATCACTCACATGACTAGCCATAAAAGCCACAAAATTTTTCTTAGTGGGGGAATCGGGCTTCTCTTCCTTATCACTATCACTAAGGGTCGCATTATATGAAATGGGTCGCTTGCACTCTTTCCTTAGTTTAGTGGGGCACTCAAACGCCCTATGGCCATAACCTTCACAACCAAAACACTTATTAGACTCGTCCCTATCTAAATTTTCATTACTAGGTTTAGGGATCTTTTCGGCTTTAGGCATCTTCTCCGCTTTAGAAATCTTCTCGTTCTTGTCATGCTTAGAAGATTCAAATTTCTTAAAATCATTTTTAAATTTATCTTTGTTAATTTTGAGAAATTTTCTAAATTTGCGAGCAAATAAAGCCATGTCTTCCGAGTCACTGTCACTATCGCTCTCTACTACTTGTTTGACCTCTTTTCGGGCTTTTAAAGCAACGCCTTTTTCGATTTTCTTTTCAGTTTTAGAGGGAAACATATCCAGTTCATAGGTTTGTAAATCACCTACAAGCTCTTCTAATTTCGTAGAGGCTAAAGTGGGTAAAGAATTTAAAACAGTCACCTTTGGAATAAATCTATCAGGTAGGGACCTTAAAATTTTCTTTACAACACGGTCGTCAGGTATTTTCTCTCCCAAGTTAAACGATGAATTAACAATATCGGAAAGTCTAGCATAAAATTCATCAAAAGTTTCTTTTTCATTCATTTTGATAGTTTCAAATTGAGTGGTGAGGTTTTGGAGTTTTGAAGCTTTAACGACACTAGTTCCTTCATGAGTTAATTGTAAAATATCCCAAGCTTCTTTAGCGGTTTCACACGTCATAATACGTCGGAATTCATCCGGTGTGACAGCGCTAAATAATGCATTTAAACCACGGGAATTGAAATTAGCAAGTTTAAACTCATTTTCAGTCCATCTATCGACGGGTTTGATAACACGTTCATTTTCAACTAAATAAGTTGGTGGGGACCACCCATTAACAACAGACATCCAAACTCTCTCGTCGATAGATTTTAGTGCCGATCTCATACGCGTAGTTTGAACCATCGAAAATAGGAAATTTTGAAAATGGGGAAAAATCCATTTTAGCCAAAAATTATTTAAGGATCGTTAACGAAATAATTTATCGCTTTGGCTCTGATACCAATTTGAGAAAGATGGAACCCCGGAATGTGATTTTCTTAATTAATATCCAAGTTAATAATTTCCTTTTGTATAAACTCGAAGATGATGCGGAAGCGTTAGGGTGATGGTTCAATAAAATTAATCAACTAATATATTCACTTACACCGATTAATACAATCCAAGACCTAGAATTTGCCTAAGTCATATTCATCAATATTAGTAAATTAGGCGAAACCAAATTTTAGCAAATGACTTGAATTAACTAAACTTTAACCAATATTTAATTTAGTCCCAAATTAAAGTGAGTGTGATAATTAAACCGAATTTTTATCTTGAAATTATTCTAAGCATGTGTTCTAAATTATTGTGCAAGATAAAATAAACCAATCACACTACGCCGCGATGTACGAGGAAAAACCCAAGACGGGAAACAACCTCGGACGGCCCTAGACACAAATCCACTAGATACGGAATTACAAGTACAAGACAGATAGACTTACAACGCACGACTCGATCCCTCTCAAGCCCCGATGCTTCTTCTTGTAGAAACCTCTTCCTAGCGAATAACCTTGGAACACCACCGCGGTCTCGGAATCCACCGATAGGACTTTATATGGTCACCGTCACCCGAGCATGGAGCCTTTCTCCGTGTGGGTAAATCAACATAGAAACACTTCTTCTTTCTTTGTGGGTGGTGGAAGCAAAACCCAAAACTTCTCTTCAATTCGGTGTAGAGAAAACCGGTGTGAAACTCCAAGCAATTGATAAGTATATAAGAACTTGGAATAAACTCATTTGGGTGTAAACACTAGAGTGATGGAAATTTTTCTCTAAAAATCTCACTCAAAACATGAACATTTTCCTAAACAATTTTTGCTCTCAAACTCTCTCTAAGAGATAAACTAGGATGGAAAAGTTATGGAAATGTTAAGTTGGAAAATGTCATTCCCGCACATATTAAAGTCTGTAAAAGTTGGTTAAAAACCAAGTGGGGAAGTGGGTGTAAAACTGCCAAAAACTGTTCCCGCCTGGCATCTCGTTCGAACGACATTTCGTTCGAACGAAATCTCGTTCGAACGAGACTTCTAACGACGTTCCAGATTGAACTCGTTAGAATCTCGTTGGAAATGTCGTTAGAACGAAGAATCTCGTTCGAACGACATTTCGAACGACGGACCAGTAGGAACTCGTTGGCAGGTTCGTTCGAACGACATTTTCGTTCGAACGACAATCTCGTTCGAACGAATCTATCGAACGAAAAACCAGAAAGTTTGGAAAATTCGATTTTAGCCCAGAAAACTTTATAAACATTTATTTAAAGTTTTAATTAATTCTTTCTTAAAACAAAACGCAGTTTTTATTAACCTAACACCCAATAAACTTTGTTCCAAGCTCCTATATATATATAATTGCATTCATACCTTGGGAGCATGGAACTATGGTTGATGACGTAGAAACGAGGCACGCAAACCGGCATATTGATGAAGCTTTATACTCTTGGCCGCTACGTCTTCAACAAACACTTCATAGGCTTGAGAATATTACAAATAAATACTATCCTATGAATAAATGTTTTTGTCCGGAATTGAGCCAAAACTATATATGGACTCAATTGGAAATTTGTGTCCTTACAGAACTCATCTACACTGCATCGCAGGGGCTGAGATTGAGAAAATAATGCAAAAAATTCACAGCGGGGAATGCGGACCCCACATGAACGGTCACATGCTTGCCAAGAAGATCATCCGACAGGGATATTACTGGACCACCATGACCCAGGATTACACCGCCTATATCCGGAGATTCCTCAAATGCCAACAGTTCTCTAATCTTCAACACCTGCCTCCGCGAGAATTATACAACATTAACTTTCCCTGGCTTTTCTCCACATGGGGTGTCGACATCCTAGGGAAGGTTACACCAAAGGCTTTAAATGGACATGAGTTTATCCTAGTCGCCATCGATTACTTCACCAAATGGGTCGAAGCTGAGTCATACGCAGTACTGAACGCCAAGAAAGTGGCCAAATTCCTCAAGAAAAACATTGTCTACCGATATGGGGTCCCGCACAAACTGGTGTCAGATAACGGGTTGCATTTCGAAGCAGAAGTCACAGAAGTAGTCAACGAGTACGGGATTCAGAGACACAAATCTTCTCCCTACCGACCTCAGACTAATGGTGTAGTGGAAGCCGCCAACAAGAACCTCAAAGCCATCACCAGCAAGATGACTGAAAGTTATAGGGATTGGGCCGACCGGAGCCCGTACGCCCTCTGGGGCTATCGAACCTCAATCTGAACCTCTACCGGGGCTACCCCTTACTCCCTGGTCTACGGTATGGAAGCAGTCCTACCTGTGGAGATGGAAATACCCTCGCTACGCGTCATGCTCAAAGGCAAAGTTAGCAAAGAAGACGGGTGCCAAAGTCGTCTTGATGAGCTAACCCTCCTAGATGAAAGAAGATTAAAAGCTCTTTACCACATACAGGGGTACCATCTTCGAATAGCGCAATTATTCAACAAGAGAGTCAAGGACCACGGTGTTTGGGAGGGGGATTTAACCCTCAAAGAGATAGTAGAACCCATCTGAGACCCCAGAGGGAAATTCAAGCCCAATTGGAGCGGCCCCTACATTGTGACGAAAATCTTATCTGGCGGTGTCGTCATGCTCACTGACCTAGATGGGGAAGGGATGGCTCGTCTAATCAATCTGTACCGTCTCAAGAAATTCTACCCCTAGTCCGAAATCTCGGTGTGCTACGACTCTTCTCATCCCCCTTCTATTCTAAAAAAAAATAACTATTCATTTCCCTCTACCAAGAACTATGTTGGCTTGATCCTGTGCAAAAAACTATTTTCAAACAGATAAAAAAAAAATTCAAAAACCCCAGAGGTACATAGGCAGCTTATGCAACCCACATGAGTGCGACCCTTTCTTTTTTCACAAAATAATGTTCTTTTCTTACCTCCAAGAACGGCGGATCATTCTAAAGAATACTTGAACAAAAGGATTATGTATGCCTTAGCGATCGGTGTAGATAATTCAAAATTACAAAATTCATCGAAAGGCACAGCTGGATGATCAGAAACTTGTTTATTTCATTAATAAGAAATTACATAAGAAAAAGGAACGGATAACTCCCTTCCCCTTATTACCATAAAAAGCCAAAAAAAATCCCCACATCTATTGCACAAATAAACTTCCCAGGAGTCCTACCCACAGCCACCAGAGGAGCCTGCACCCTCATCATCTACATCCAGAGGTCCCCAAGTTTCCCCTGCCTGAATAGAGTGCCGTAAACATTCCATGGATCGATGAGCCTTAACCATCTTCGAAAATACCACAATACCCCCTTCCATAGTGTTAGATAAAGCAAACCATCTTTATCCAGCCTCCACTGCCAACATCTTGCTGACTACTTTCCTACACAACCACTTCATATAATCTTTGGGGACATGCCAAACCTTCCCGATAGACTGAGAGGGACGGGTCGACGGACGCCAATTTTACCACAGAGATCCAAGCAATAGACGCAAGCGCTCAGTCAAATCTTCTATCGGAAAGAAATTTGAGATCCGAGGTGGCACGACCTGGGCCCAGCCAAATTGGCGTAAAAGCCGCCAGGGGAAATAAAAGGAGGTCTGCCTGAGACCAACCAGCCACACATATGAATACTCTCCTAGCTCCAGAATAGGCTGCAACTGCGCCCACCAAGGCACTGACCAATACAGACCACGAGCCCCATATTCCACAAGCCAATTCTCCGAGTTCTCAACATACAGGCCAACGCTGATGAAGTAGCGTGAAAAGAAGTTGGGTACAGTCGATAAGGGATACTCTGGAGGAGTCTCCAAGCGAAATCTTTCAGACAACCACATGAACAGCATCGCAGGGCTACCCCTCAAAAAGTCATAACGACCTTCTCTCCAGACATCCAGGCCATTCAGGGTCTCCGCCAGTATCACCGTCGTAGGATTGCGACGGTATGACATCCATGAGGTAATGGCTGCGAGCTGCGGGTCTACCTGCAGTTCTCCAGTCACCAGCAGCAATTTGGAAACCAGACCCAGAACAATGGCTCCAGCATAGCCAGTATTACCTACTTCCCGCAAATGCACGAACTGCGGCACCGTCGGGAGGGAGATCATTCCTCCAGCAACCAATGATCTAGCCGCCGAAGGAAAAATATGAAGAAGCCCGGCCAATAAATCCCTGGGAGAGCGGGAAAATTCGGGCAAAGCCGCAGCAACACTGGGACTTACACCCAGTATGGCAGAAAATTCCTCATAGGTAGGAAAAACTTCTTCCAACCCAAAGCGGAATACATGGTCTTCGGGGTACCAGAATTGTACTGCTGTTGTCAACACGTTCCACTCAAGAGGCCGATTGCGCCACAGGGAGACTCGACACATGTTGAAAGCATTGTAGTCGACATTATAAGAGCACATTGCTTCTAAGGCTTCGAGGTAGTTGACAAACTCAATGCTACCAGGGAGAGACATCTTGCAAGGCTAAGAGATAGTGGGCAAGTAAGTAAAGATGCATAGGTGTGAGGAAAACACTCCACCCTTACCACTTTTTATACTTAAAAACCCTCACACAAGGGACATAATCCCTGTAAAAATCGGAGGGAATCCTACCCCACAAGGTACCAAAGGCTGAAAAGGGTACCAATCAAAGCTTTGAATTGATGGGACTGAACTGACTGCCGATAGGCAGGTCAGGGTGCTTGCCGATCGGCAACCCCCCCATTTTTAAAAATTTCCCTCTTTTCCTCTTTTGTCAAATCAGAAAACTCAATAAGAATAAATTGACATTCTCAACAGAATTTCAAAATCCCTTTTTCTCCTTATAAAATTTCCCCCTTTTTTAAAAACTTTACTTCAAAAATTCCAAAAATATTCCTTCTTACGGTCTCAGCAGCAAAGTAAAAAGCGCATGTGCATGCATTCATCATTAAATAAAAGATAATCAAAAAACTCCATTGCATTGCATCAATTTGTGTTATATGTTACATCAATTTTGCAGGAAATAAAAAGAAAAATCAAAAAACAACGGGACTCAGCCCGAACCCACATTCTTTCTCTCTCTCTCTCTCTCTCAAGAGCTTCCACCCCTGCGGCGTGCTCTCTTCCCCCTATCACGAGACGATGCGCCACCACTACTCGAGACCGAGTCCTTTTCGGAAGAAGCAGACGGCACCAAGAAAGAAGGAATATGAATCGCGTTCCGAATATGGGCAGTCGCTGAAAATATCCAGTCTCTGTTGTCCCTGAGCCAAGTGGTCGACACGCGAACTTGCTGCAAGGAAAGGCCAAATCAGTATCAAAGCAGAAATGACCAAAACAAAAAAGAAAGAAAGAGAGTAACAGAAAGTATATCGCAGGTCGAAGGACCTCCTCTGTCAAGCCCGACTCCTATGGATCCATCGCATGAGGACGATGCAACATAGGCACCATCCCTCCATCAGCCCGCCGAATGTTGTACGAAGGGGTATGCAATCGCACAAAAGGAACCTCTGAGGTCGCCGCCGACGACGATGCCGACAGACCAGCGTCGCTGTGGGAAGATCCCACCACCCGACTCGAACCTGCCGGAGGGAAAGGCAGGGTATCATATATGCTGGGCACCATCTACCAGCTCATCACAAAGTCCATATAATCATACGGCGTAGCCGTATCGGTGTATAACAAGTAGGACTCATTGATCATCACCACGATCCTCTCATCCTCCGACAGTAGTCGCTCCCGCCTCATAAACGTAGGAGGCTGTGCAGGTGGCACCACCACCTCCTCCTCAGCAATCTGACGAACCACCCTCTCCTCGAGATACCAGGAATGGCCGAACTCATGCGCCAACAAATGCCTCATCCGCGCATTCACCCCGGTCGCCCCCGTATCCTGAATGGCAGTTCCCCAGGGATAAAAGGTCACCTGAAAATCTCCAAGCGAGCATAAATCAATATAAGATCAGAAGGTACAAAAACCAAGACTAAAATGGAAAGAGTCTTACCCTACCACTAGTCAGGTCATTTAAGACCTGACGCACCGCCTCCAGGGAGAGAGATCCCTTCGACTGCCGATTGGCCTTACGCCATCGATACAATCGACAAAAGTCTCCAACAGTATCGTCCTTCAAAGCAATCAGCGGGGTGTTGCACCCAATCACCTCGTAGAACCACGTCGAAATTCACAAAATAAAAAGATGACGCATAAGGAAAAATGCGAATGCATGAAAGGAAAATGCAATTGCATGAAAGGAAAATGCGAATGAATGAAAGGAAAATGAGAGTGCATGAAAAGAAATGGGCAAACTTAAGAATACCTCAAGAAGGTACGTGGCCCCAGTAAAAGTCTACCGACAGTACCGGCTGAATGCATCCAAAGAGAAGTAAAGGGTCACCAAGGTCAGACTCCCCCAATCATAGAAGGGGATGTTTGAAAACATCCTCAGGTACGACAAGAACCACAAATGGACGACGTCACTGCTCGACGCCACCATGAAACCTCCCAATACTAGTAGAATAAATAACCGGTCCATCTGCCTCACTTACAGCCCGTCCTCCACATCAATCACCCTGCTCAGCAGAACATCCTTCAGCAGGGACAGCCGGATAGAATCCTTAGAAACTATCCTCCTTACATCACCAAGTGCCGCAAGCACTGCCTCTGGTCTCACCCGTAAAGAGAGATCCACCTCTATCTGTTCCCCATCATAATCCAGCCCCAGCAGCTGCTGCACGTCTATAGGAGTCACAGTCATCTCCCTGAAGCCGAAATGGAAGGTGTGGGTAGTATCCCACCACCTCTCTCCCAAAGCGCACAAGACCGTTGTCGAACGAGGCGTCTCATCCAGCACCGATGCCAACCGCCCAAAACCCGCTGATGATACCATCCAACACATCACAGGTGGGAGATGCTCCCAGACATCCCTGAGCCCCGTTGTCCCACGAACACGCATGTTCTTCAAAGAAATATTAGACTGGCAAAAAGAAAAGTCTCATCAAAAGTCAAGAAGGAAAGAAAAATCATCAAAAAGAGAAGAACGCCAAAGGTCGGGTTACTTACATAATCGTCGGGACTCACTCTCGAATAGGGATGACGCGATGGCTCCCGCAGTAAGGTCCGCTCATCCGCAACAGGCTCAAACGCATCAAAGGAGTTCTCACTCCCCAAAGCAAGAGGCGCCCTGGCCCTCCACTCCACATTCGCCCAGTCCTCAACAGTCAACCACTCCCGATGGACTGCAGTGCTCACAAAAGCGGCTATTTCTTAAAGATCGGAATGTTAGAACGATTTGCAGAAGAATCGCAGGGAGAGAGAAAGCAAAGAAGCTGTGAAAAAAATGAGGGGATTCGCCCCCTTTATATAGGATGCCAAGCGCCATGCCGATCAGCACCTCCCCCTACCATACCTATCGGCACTGACCCCATGCCTTCCCGAGGTAGCCCAAAAGTCCGTGCCACTGCCGAATGGCACCCATCATACTATGCCGACCGGCACCCCCTTAAATTTCGTACAGAAATTCCCAGAAAATACCAGAAAGCCTCGAAAAATCCCCGAAAAATTCCTAAAAATCCCAGGAAGGATTTAAAGCCTTTTCACCAAGAAAACTCCGCGTTCCCTGGAGCGGAACCCCTCTCTCCCAGCAAAATCCTCAAAAACCAAGTGAAACTCCTCCCGACAAAGCTCCGGAGGATCTCTAAGGATCACCTGATCACTTCCCCAGCGGAATTCTCTTACAGCACCCAAAATAGGTTGTCCCCCCCCCCCCCCCCCCCGCAAGGTCTCCTAATGAAATAAAAGCTTCCTTAGCTATCAGCTCCCCAGCTCAAATCAAAATCACAAAAGCTTCCCCAGATATCATCTCCCCAGCTCAAATCAAAATCACAAAAGCTTCCCCAGCTATCAGCTCCCCAGCTCAAATCAAAATCACAAAAGCACTTTTCCCGGCAAAATCAAAATCCAACCTTCATCCACTCTTTAGGTCCTCTATAGTCACCACTCTTAGGTCAAAATTGACCTCGATTATTATACCTTTATCCTAAGCCCACAGATTCGGCTTTGACCCGCAGAATTAATCATCCCCAGCACACTCCTTAGGTCTTCAGAATCGGCCTCGACCCTCTGAATTGGTCATACTCCCTCAAAAGCATCATGTGGTGTCTATTCGACGGTCATCATTTGTTCCAAACTCGACCATCGAGGGGTCTGTAGACACCCCATTATGTTTCCCCTAACTCTCCTTAGGTCCGTAGTACCTCCCTCCATCACTACAAACCCGGGTCACGTCCCGAGTACTGACCTAGAAGCCATCGAGCACTCCCCGACTCAGTTTGACCAAAAAGTCAAACTCTTCATCTCGACCGAGACTGAATGAATCTTCGAAGGGCACTGAATACCCTTTCCAACGGTGTGTCCCGTGCGCTATTTTGACTTACCATGCGGACGAACTATCCGTTTGCGTCCGAAACTTGACCTAGAGGCCACCGGGCACTCCCCACCTCTGTTTGACCTATGCCAACTCTTTAGCTCAATCGAGGCTGAATGAATCTTCAAAGGTCATGGAATACCCTTTCCAACGGTCCGTCCCGTGCGCGATTCTGACTTTCCATGCGAACGAACGATCCGTTCGACTCCGAGATGTCATCAAATGCTTCCCGAGCCCGTTTGACCAAAGTCAACTCTCCAAATCGGGTCAAAATCTTTGTAATGTCAAAGTAAATCTCCTAACCTTTCCAACGGTCCGCTCCGTGCGCGATTCGAACTTACCATACGGACGAACGATCCGTTTGCGTCCGAACGATTCCCCGTCCAATAGACTGACAAATGCTTCCGAGCCATATTTGACCCAAAGTCAACTCCCGAACCCGGGAGAGGTCCAAAATACTTTCAAATGTATCTGAATTACCTTTCCAACGGTATGCCCGGTGCGCAATTCTGACCAACGGTTTGCCCTCGGCAGCCGATTTTCCAAAAAAGCCTGAAGCGCACTGCCAAATGGCAGATTCCAGACCCTGCCTATCGGCAGGTGCCAATAGGAAGGAACAGGTCTATGCCGATCAGCAGTGACCTGAGCCTATAAAAGGAGGCCTTCACCTCATTTGCAAGGGGAGCCCAGATCTGATCAAAATCGCTCTCAGCGAATCCCAAAAACCTCTCTCAAAGGCAGCGCGATTTCAACATCTAAATCCCTTTTTTACTTCCACTTTTCATCACCCTTTTCATCAAACTTGGTCAATTAGCTACTCTCCATCATCATCCAAGTGCAAGGGCTGCTCTCCAACATTCAAGATCAAGCTCAAGGTCTCCAAGAAGGTCCATCTTTCTCTACTTTCTCTTAGATTCTCAGTAACTTATTTTCTTATTTAGCACTTTTATTATCTCATCTCACACATCCTAATATACCTTTTTATTTAGTATTATTGCACACCTCTTATTTTCATATAAACAAAACCCAAAAAAGAAGAAAAAGAGGGTTTGCTCATAAATTCCAAATGGGTATTCTCATACTTTTCTCACACTTTTCTCACAACTAAAACACTTTTTTTACACACACACACACACTAACAAATAAGAGATCCCCATTTGGATTTATGGGATAAACCCCACCCTCGTTTTGTATGCGAACTACGTGGACTTTGATGCTTTTATAGGCTACGTAGGCGTCTCGGGGTAAAACCCGAGACTCGAGTCCTTTTTCCCACTTTTTCTCTCATTTTCTATTTTCTCTAAACCTAATCTTCTTATATTTTATATACTTGGTCTTAGTGACGTATTACTCCATATGCGTTATCGTTCCATTATAACGATCAACGTAAGGGTAATCGCGTAAATCTTACTTTCTAATATTATTTTTACACCTTCCTACGGATGAGTCGCTTTATCTTTCCCATGATTCAAGTCGAGGATTCCTACCTCCATTATATATATACACATGCACACATATCACGGGGGGGAATATAAAGGAAAATAGCAAATATCCATGAGAGAACGAAAGGGCGGAATGGGTGCCTAACACCATCCCATTTCGTAACTAAGACTCCGAACCCTTCTCGAATCATTTTGGTTTCGTATGCACCAGTATGTCTTCGGATGCCATCCTTCGGGGTGGCTTCCCTTTTTTTTCTTTTGTCTGTTTTGAGTAAAATAGACTGGCGACTCTGAATCTCACTACATTTTTTACACCACATCTCAAACGACGCAGGCCGAAGCGCTCCCGAGAGGGACGCGCGGGACCTGAAGGATCCTTCCTCCACGCACCCGCCCGCATGGCGAGGATCGGGGATGGCCACAACAATGAACTCTTGTATAATCATAATAGTTATCATAGTTGTAACCATATCATACCATAATGGTAGGATCTTCCTAGTTAAAAGTTGAAGTGTACATCTACGGATAAATATTTTTCAAGGTACATTTTACCAAAAAATTATTATTCAATATTTAAGGACTAGGGACAATCAAATTGATGAGTTGAGCAGACATTTTTGAGTAACTTACAGTGAATTTTTAGTAATAGTTCGCAATAGATCTTGGACTATGAGGTAATTGCAGCTCCAAATTAATGTAATAACTTCAACATCTTTCATCAACTTTAAATATCACCAATATAAAAGAGTTAATTGCAGCTACAAATTAAAACTCTAACAATCTATATAATAACATAAATGATAAATAAAATTCTTAATTCCTTACAGTCCATTAACCTGATTCCCCATGCGTACCTGGGGATTAACCAAATAATAGTTAAATACAATGAAAGTTAAATTATAGAATTAATGTAAAAGAAACATACTCATACTCACACAACATAGTAATTGCCTTCATTAAACTCTACTAATAAAAAAAATTGGCAAACACAAAAAACACATTTGTTGAACAACTGACAAACATTATATACCTAATACATAGACCGAAAAATGTTTATAATTAGAAAATGTTCACAAACGTATCATGTTCCATAATACTAGTTCCAATGTCACTTCAACCATCATAGCTTCAAGGTCACTTACCAAATAGTCACATTGGGGTATCAAACATCAATAATAATGAAAATATAAACTATAAAGACCTCAATAAAAGCACATTGAAATATCAAAACATCAACAATAATGGAAATATAAACTAAATACCTAAATAAAACAACCTATAATGCCCTAAGAAAGTAATAGAAAATGCAAAGTAATCTAATGATAAACCCTAGATTAAAAAGTCTATCCATCATATCTGAAGAAAGCATAAGAAAGAGAAAGAGCAATATTATACCAAAATGGGTATGTATCTACCAAAAATTCAAACCCTTGAAATACCAAAACAAACACAATGATAAACCTTAGAGAGTACCTTCTTGGATTATACAAAGATGTGAGAGATGGAGAGAGAGGTGAGACGAGAGAAATCGAAGCACGGAGAGAGGATGAGCGGGAATGAGAGAGCGGGAAACCTCAAAGCTAGAATAATGTTTTTTTAGGGTATTTTATATTTTAGTAAATTGTACTTAATTTTGGCACACTTTAAAACAGTGCCCAATTTTGGCACTGTTTTAAAGTGTGCCAGATTGTCATTAAACCGTGCCAAAATTTGGCACAGTTTTAAACTGTGCCAGATTTTTAATATTAGGGTGTGCCAAATTACTGTTTTTGGTGTAGTGTATGCATACCAAGTTTACATATCGATTTTTTAAAATAGTAAAGAAATTATTTTTGAGTTGAATTTTTTATAGGGTATTTAAACATTTCAATGGACCCGTATGAAAAATATCAGCTCAAAATAACATCTTTTGCTATTTTAAAAAAATCGGTCAAACTTTCCCAGGTTTTAAAGCACTTTAAAACTGCAAAAGATTGAGCTATTTTTTTAAATTAGCAAAAAAAAAATTGACCTGATTTTTTTTATATGACTCCTCCGAAATGTTTAAATAGCACATAAAAAAACTCAACTCAAAATCATTTATAAAAATTGATCCGCGACAGCGGTATGTAAACTTGGTATGTATGAGAGCCTAGCGTATGCCTGTGCCTGAAGGCACGTCGAAAATTTTCCAAAGTACGTAATCATGAAATGGAAAAAAAATTCCAAAGTATGTAATCGCCAAATGGAAAAAAATTTCATAAGTGCGTAATTACAAAACGACAAAAATTTTGTTCCCCAACAAAATAGTATAATTTTAAAAAACAAACATGCAGTAAACAACCGGACCAACTGTTCACAACATTACTGATCAAAACAGTAATGATATAAATGAGAAACATGTGGAGTTGGAACATCTAGAGTGAAAGTAAGTAATCGCATAATGGCAAAAAATTTCAAAGTACGTAACTACAAAATGGCGAAACTGAGTGTAAAAATTGTCATGTATTTTAGATTAAATTGAGCGTGAATGGTGTTATCATCGTTTTAATCATATATTTTCATGTTAAATTCGGTGTCAAAATAAAAATGAGACAACCGGACTTGTCGTGTCATTTTTATGTTTATCAGTTTCGTTTTTGGTTTTAAAACACATTGTGTGGTGCCTCTTTTACTTGGGTCGTATTCGAGATATATAAAGAATTATTATTCATGTCGGGTAATGTCATGACTATGTTCATGTTTTGTTTTAAAAACCATAATGTGTTGCATTTATTTGAGTTGTTTTAATGTTAGGTGAAAAAATATTCCATATTGTTATGTGTTGTGTCTCGTAACAAAATAAGACTGTGTCGTGTTTCGTAACAATATTTACCACAGAAGCTATATCAAAAGAGTGCAATCATAATAAAATGGTACTAAGCAAAATGAATGTAATAATAAAGAGTTTCTCATTATACAATCAATGTCAATATTGTTCCAAATTTGACACCACAAAAAATGTATAAAAAAAACTTATATGTTAATTCACTCGTACAGTGAGGTGATAAAGTACATCATTCCCCAATAGACCAAAGCAAACTAAGGTACTAGTGAGTTGAGAGACACTTCGTTGCTTGTCGGCAATAAGGGATGCTAGCTCGGCCTTGCGGTTCAAGGCATCAATGACCTTGTTGTTTCTTCCAGGCTTGTATTACAAGGCACACTAAACCCACTACGTACCACACCACCGGGCGGCTCTCCTGAATGTCGAGTCTTTATCTACCGTCAACTCGACGTCGTCGTCACCTGCAAGATAAGACCAAAAACTTTCCTTTACTAAATACGCGAGAAAAGCCCTTTAGTTATTAATCCCAAGAAGACCAGAGGCAAGCGAAAACCACGAAAAAAGTCTGAAAGAAGCAAAATCTCCTAGAAAACTACGGCGGAAGAAGCAAAGAATTATGCAGAACAAGTCTCGTCTCGAAGGGTAGTCGCAGTGAACTATGCCATTATTTGGGCCTGAGCTTCATTCCACTCGTGTGGAGATTTAAAAGGTATGTGAGTCACCTTATGGTGAACTATTCTGATGGTACTCATCCAGAAGTGATAGCATAACCACGTCATTAACAATTAATCATGTATTAACGAAGGATCCACCATTGCTTTTGTTTCTTAACTTCTATAAACAAACTTGTGAAATGTGCCAAACTGTTCAAGTCAAGATCTATCATACACTAATAAGAGAGTGAAAAAACTAAATAAATTTACAGTTAATAAGATCTATTATAGTTCATGCATTAACAGTGATCATACCAAAGTTAATAACCGTTTGGGTAAAAATAAGTTTATCAAATCTTCTACAATTAAATGCGCTTTATAGCATAAACAAGAGATAAAGGATCCGAATGAAGTAGCTTGAATTGTTTAAAACCTAACTTTTGAAGTCCCTATGGCACAAAACATGGAATTTTTTACTAAGGAGGCTGCTTCACATTATGATTATTCATATGCCTCTTTTGTTTATTAGCTTGGTCATGCTTATCAAACATTGGGTCCTCCTTGTATGCAGACTATGACACTTTTAACGGTTTAACAATTCACTTTGTTGGTTTCTTCTTATTAGATTCTCTGTTGGCAGGGATATTTTGGTGAGTTTCTTGCTTTAATTTTGGGAGATTATTGTTCTGAATTGTTGACTTTAAAACCTATAATTGGTTTAAAAATCTATAACTCTAAATATATTAAGAGGCATATAGGTTATCTCTAATTGTTGGCATTCACTTGATTGCTTCAATGTCTGAAAATTGATTTAGCTAAAAAGTTTGATGTGAGTTTGTTTCGTGGTATGACAATCAACAACCGGCCCACAACTGAGAAATATACCCGCAAGCTGCCCCTCCGTGATCTATGCCCAAAACAAACCAATTCAAAACATTGGGTGAATTCTTATTCTATGGTTCAAAAACATTACAAATAGTTACATTTAGTTATTTACCTGATGATCAATGTCAAATACAAATTATTTTCCTAAATATCTCCTCCCGGTGAGCCATAGTTGTTTATCTGTCACCTTTACCTACCATTTATCAGTGCTTCCCGCACACAAATTCTACCAAGTTAAATTAGTTAGAACAATGAAGTATGTGGTATGAATTATGGCCTCTAAATTGTTAACAGTATCGATATTTATAGAAATAATGAAGTATGTGGTAAGCTTCATGAAACGAAGATACAAACAATCGAATAATTTTATCACCTCATCCATTTCTGAATGTAGAATTATGCATAAAAAACTGAACCCCTGCGAGAAACCTTATGGAATTTAAATTTATGAACTGTAATATGTATCAAAACTTGATATATGCGGGTAAATTGAATACAAAAGGAACAAATTAAAATTTGAACTTTTAAACCAAAACTCACAAACCAAAGTAAATATTAAATAGAGATGGAGAGGAAGTATCAATTGTAATATGTATCAAATCGCTAGCATAATTTCTCCGTAAAAGACACCGAGTGGAAAAATTAGTGTATCAACATATTAGATGGAGATGGAGAGTAAGTATAATTAGTTCAGAAAATACACAAAGTTAATATAATAACACTGTTAAACAACATCCAATTAGACTTCAAATCATTGATTGGAATGATAAAAATAATAAACATCACTTCTCTGGAACAAATCAAAAAGGTTTTGTGTGCGTGCTAGTGGGTGGGTGTGGAAATCAAATATCTGCGTGTGCATGTGTGTGACCGAACACTAAAAGATTAGTATAATACATCAAACTAAATTAGTCCACACCAAAACAAAAGAGGTAGGAGGCTATGATCACAACAAATAAACAACCAACTAACCACACATTGACAGGAGTAGAATAGTGGCAGGACTCAAGGAGTATTTCGGGCGCTCTGTACCACTAATGGGACACAAACAGGGGACTCAGTTTTGCATTCGATCATGGATTATTAGAGATTTCGTTATTATTTATGATACTTTTTGACCTATACAATGAAAAAACAAATAAATAATTATACATCCACACACTTACATAACACGGTATGTAAGAACTTGAGGTATGACGTGTAAACAACTATCAAACACCCAAAAAAAGTGACACTATTAATCACCCAAAAATTTAATAGACCTATGTTCCCATACCCATCTGTATAGCCCCTTCTACAAATTCACAAACCTGCTGCATTCCTGTACTACCTCCCTGTAATCTTAAACTGCTCTGTTTTCTTAACCAAACGAATCTTCTTCTAAATATACCTACTCAAGATAAGAACTTAGATCATTAGAATTGATTCATTTATCTTCATTGTATATGTTATTAGACCAAAACATTTCTTAGTTTAATGGCTTAGACAAGTTCCCTTATTTGTAGATAAGTTCTCTTATCTGGAAAATGTTTAAATGTTAGAATATATCTGATGGTAAGTTAGACATGTGTGTTATTAGGCTTGTACTTAGTTCTTTATGATGGGAGTTTAAATTAAAAAAAATTACCTTATTTGGTGCCTAATGGTGGTCTAGCTCATTTTGGTTGATAACCTTATGCTCCACAAAATGATATTTGGTTAAAAAAATAGTAAGTGATAACACACATACAGTTCTAGCAATAATACAAACATAAAGAAATAATACAAACTCTCCATATATCAATATCTCCATCTCTCGAACATTAAACATACACCGAACATTAAACCTACATGCATATAACGAATATAATGAATACGCACAAAGTGAAAACTGCACAGCTGAAAAGAAAAATGATAGAAAAACACACAATGAAAAAAAAATACACGCAGTAATTAACTCAACAGACCCCAAAAGAATCTTGACATGTGGTAGTGGAGGAGGCCCATTGACAATGTAGTTAACTCAACAGACCCCAAAAGCACAATATTTTTTTAACCCAATTCATAGACTTTAAGGGAATGGCATTCCAGAATTAGCTAAATTTTGCAGGTCATGTCTATTAAATGGTCCTTTACCAAGATATGGTCTTTTCACATATAGATTTCGAGTCATATGATACTTCTTCTGGGAAGTAATGCCCAGCAACCTATGATAATATAACTGGACCCAGCGCAAGGCCCGGGACCACCTAGAATAATACGACTGAACCCAATATAATGTTTATGAAATATGGATTGCAAAATTTCAACATAGTTTAAATTAAGTTTGGACAATGTAACCAACAGCATATTTAATTATGCTTATATATTAATAATATGTATCTTACATGCAACGGTTTGTATTTTCGTCTGAGATGCTTTATATATTTCAACCTGAGATGCATAAGGAAAAATTAGAATTAAAAATTTATTGGACAAATTAAAAGTGCAAACCCATAAATGAGCTATTAAAATATTATTCCCCTTCATTGATTCCATTAGATTTATAGATAAATTGGCTACTTTGGTACCAATCCAATAAGCCAATGTTTAACTAAAAAAGAACCTAAACTCAACTAAACCTAACCAAGTATAAGTACTAATAAAAATAAATAGAAAGTAATGCCTTACAATTTGCAGTGCTCCTTTTGCACTGATCCCTCGCCTTCGGCAATGCTCCTCCCCTGTATATAAATAAGTCCAAATATAAGGCATAAGTTTATAAACAAAATCAAAAACACACTAAAGTTAGGACCTACTTCAGCTCAGGTTCAATCAATAGCCATTTAATATATTGAAATTGAACTGAAGTGTTGCCCTTCAGCTCAGGTTCAATCATAGTGTAGCCAACATAACACTAAGTAGCCTATTTATCATCCCGTTAGCACTTGACATCAAAGGTTAAAAAATTATTCAAATAAACTTTCAAATTATCGAACACCGTAAAAAACATAAAAGAACCAAATTTGGAATGCATAAAAGGCCTAAATGAACTTTAAAGCATATAAAATACCCCTCCTCCCAAAACAGAGTATACACGGAACACCCAAATAACATCCCACAAAACCTATTTTGAACTAAAACCCTTATAGATGACCATGTGTATTTAGAATTCGACGTCTGTACACAACAGTTGACAGATCTGTTGTGAGTTTAATTTATTACAAACCCAATGATGATGGTTATGTCACTATCTAGTTGAGTGTTACATTAATAAAAAATGTGCAATAATACCTTTCCATCACAATTTTTATTCCTCAACTTCACAAACTTCTGTGCTCATTCACGTCCGCGTCTTGGATCCATAAGGCATGCTAAAATTTGAGGAAATTATGTTACTTTAGATCAGTTACAAAGTAAAACAATAAAGAGAATATAACTATAATAACGATAACTCATGTAAATGAGAAAAATGTACCGATCGAGGAACGTCTAAATCTAAAGCGGAAGCAACTGCATGAAAATCTAAAGAGGAACGTCTTCTACATTGAATATGTCAATTCACACATCATCCCCATTGTTTTCGACACTCAAAATGTCAACTACACGTAACACCATATCAAGTGCAAAGTATTACCGATGTTAGTTATTGTCTATCAAGTGGTGGAACGTTTAGGGATGACGTCATTCAACACCACATCTGTAAATAAAAAAAGAGTGCAAATCAGAGTTGAGTTTCAAATGAATATAAAGTTGATTTTAAATAAAATAATTATATATGAAATTTTTGTAGTGAGCAATTGAAAAATATTCAATATATTAAGAATTAAATGATACGGACAATGTAGGCTAAAATAAACTTAACGCATTTATCTTTTATTCACTTTAAAAGCTCACAACATAGATCAGATAAAGCAAAACAAAAAAAAACTTTATACCACTGAAACATTTAATGAAATTATGGGGCACTCCAACACAATAACTCAAATATCAGAGAGAGGAAAATAATTACACCATCAATAAAAAATAGTTGCAATAGGACATGAATCTTGTTAACAGTAGAGACTTCGAGCCTAAGAGACCGTCAACAGCAGTAATTAATGCATACATTTTTCTCTATTCACAGATTAGTAAAAAAAATCAAGGCAAGAATTAATAGTCAATTACTATAGTTTAAGAAGCATCTGCAGAAATAATGGTGAAATTGACTAACAATAGTTCCCATGGAAGATTCCTTATACTGACATATAACTAAAGCTTCATAAGTTTTTCCCACAATATATACTAACATAAAATTGCAAAAATGAACTAATGAAATGAACTTGGAACTATAAATAATCTATATAATTATGCATAGAGATAAACAAAAAGGAGTCCACCCAAACAACAGTACTCATTCGATCATTGTAACCACAAACAACAATAATATAAAATCCAATAATAAACAGTACACAGTCTACACCAAAATATCTTTCCCCATTTGCTGCTTAAACTCACCTCATTACATAAACACCAAAATAAAAATGTCAAGCATTCAATATCAATAGAATCTATCTTCCACTAGGAGAACTTTCAATACACCAAAGACACATTTTCAAGTTTCCACACAAATATTCATTTTAAGAGACTTCCCTTTAAGTATTATTAAAGTATATACATGAGAATGTTAGAGGATATTCAAAGTTTTCAAACACTCAAATTAACAATATGAGTAAACTAAAAATACCACACATTTATTAGGGTAATAGGGGTAGTAGGCATGAATCTTAAGTAGTGATTTTATATATCACATATGCAACTAAGATATATAGTGATTATAATAATATGAAGGTTTCACTTGCTTAGAGTGGAGAAAGATCATGAAGAATTCTTTCACACGTCCTAAAAATCAATTCAGAATTCAATAATGACTTTTCCCAAAATATACTTTCTACCAATATAATATGAAAGAAAATTTTAATCACTAAATTTAATATTTTTCATTCTCCAAATTATGCCTTGTATTTTGTCAAACATCGTGGTCTTTTAATAAACATTCGCTAAAAATTAAAATCAAATCATTTGAACATTTGTCAAACATCTAAAGTTCAACAAAGAAATATAAAAGATTAGAAGCCCTTAAAATTACCTCAAACCTTTCAGAACATTATCGTTGTCCAAAACCAACCAAAACAAATCATAAAATTGAAACAAAATTACATGAATAGAGGAAAGATTTAAAAAGAGGACCAAGCATAGATATTTACCTTATCTTGATATTGCAGGGACACCTAAAATGTCTAGAAAAAGGACACAAAAGATGTTAAACTTCCCCATTTTTACCTTGATGTACTCCTTGAATACGAAAACCCTGAAATCTGTGGCATTCTTGAAACATATATCTGTTACAACTACCGTACAAATTTGAAAATCAAAACTCAAAAATACTTCCATACAAATCTGAAAAAATAATTATACAAATCTAAAAAAGAACCATATAAACATTCACAAATGAAAAGGAGGTGGAAAAGGTTAAAAAAACGGTAGGGAAGAGGGCATGGGTTTTTTAGAAATGAGCTCGAGGGAGAGTTAGAGAGAGATACGGAGCTACCCCCATTTTTAAATTAAGGTATGAGTTTAATAAGAAAAAAAGGAGGGGAAACCAAATAATTGAGGGGTAGATTTGTAAAACAAAAAGAGATGTGATCTCAACCATTAAAATATATAAGGAGGTGTCACTCATCCAAGCCGTTAAAATGTGTACATTTTCGAAAACCGCCCTACCATATATATATATATATATATATAAAAGGATAATGTTCAGTTGACCAAGCATTTACCGTGACCTCCCCCTGCAATCAAATAGGTGGATGGCACCCAATAGATATTAAACATTTAAACATGTGACTTAAAAGTGTCTAGGTGGCACTTAAATAACACATGCGAGACGCCATTGCGTTCAGACATGCAATAGGGTAAGGCAAAATAACGAGGATTGTAAATCAGGTAATGCATCCTAGCAGAAAGATAGGATAAGGTGAATATTAGCAAGTGAGAAAAAAAGATTGGCTTTTATCAGTAAGTTATATGTTCAGTAATCGGATCCTAGAAATATTATATGAATGACACTATAATACAATATCAATGATGCTCTATTACTCTAAGCACGAGAATGACTAAAAAGGGAAGGCTAAGTTCAGTAATTTATATTTTGTGTAAGAAGAGAATCTCTTATTAAGTCATATTGCATCCCTGATTTTTAGGAGTTTACTCATAAACAGAAAGGACGTGTTTAACATGGAGGTAAAAACACTTTCTAAGCCTTTTCAAGTTCAGTTTATACATGACAATTCTTTGGTAACTTAACAAATAAATAAGTTCTCTTTACACAAAGACATTTCTTAGTTGTCCTCATTAAAAGAAAATTTTCCAAACAAGTCCTATCACATGTCTTGTCTTGTAGTAAATATTAATAGATTCCATATTTACCATTGATAGCAGATATTTACTATATTTTATAGGAGCAAAATATTTTTTACACAAAAAAAAAATCCCTACTTATTTACACATAAAAAAATCCTTAGATTAGATCGGAACAACCCCTCTAATTTTTTATCAATAATTATAGGTTGACTCGCAAATCCGACTCACTGACATGTTGAGTTTGTATTCGTTTATTTTGTTGGTCCTATGGTGTGGGTCTCACCAGGGCCCAAAAAATGGACCACTACAGACGCGACACGTCAGTGAGTCAAAAATAATGAGTCGGATTTGCGAGTCACTCAAGAAGGACTCATCTTTGTCCCTAACTCTACTTGTATTGCGAGTGCTGATGCAGTTGTAACTAACAGACTAAAAAATAAGTAAAAATCCATATCCTAGAGTAGCACCATGATTCAGAGTGAACATCATGGATAAGTAGAGAAACCATGACATATGATACACCCCAAATCTGTAAAATTCAACCAGATCCAATCTCACATTGAAACACTTACTACACCCATAAACATAAAACATCAAACTTACCTTAAAAATCAAACTCTTCCCAATGCGGCCAGTCGGATGATTAGCGGCATACTCATCCTTAGTCAAATTCCTAGCAGCCATCAACGCAATTGCCACCGTATACCCAAACACCATCTGAATGGTGACAGACGTCTCTGGTGCCAAATCAAAGGGATAAAACTCTCTCTCCAATGGCAAACACACATTCAAATCACACAACTCCACCAATGCATTACCCTCGAATGACGCCATCGATATCAAATATGCCCCTTTAGCCCTGGCACATAACACTAGCCTCAATAATTCTTCGATATTCCCACTCTTACTGAAAAGCACCAAGATGTCTGAATTGGACAAAATGTCGATGTCCTCGTGTAAGACATCGATTGGAGACAAGAATTCGGCTTTGATATCGAGGGAAGCGAGGGTTTGGGAGATCTTTTGGGACATGAATCCGGATTTTCTAATGCCCATGAAGAAGATTGTGCCCTTGGAGTTTAACAGGGTTTGAGTGGAGGTTAGGGTTTGGGAGAGGTTGAGGTTTTGGAAGAAATAGTTGAGGTATTTCTGCTGGGATTTGAACAGTTTGAGGAGGTCATTTAGGTCTATTGGGGTTTCTTTCGAAGGGAATGAGAGTTCTGAAGGTGGAGGAAGATACCTCATTATTTTCTTTCTCTCTTGCTCTTCTCTCTATGTGTGTGTGTGTGTGTGTGTGGAAAGAGACACAGAAATGGGGATTTGAACGGCTGATTCAGTTACAATCCGTGGGGTTAGCAATAGACTGTTTAGCTTCTTTATATAAGAATAAATATATGCTTGTCGATCACGATGAACCATAATCTTCTAGTATCTCCACCATAAAATAATTATCATATATTTACTTTAAAAAATTATATGGATAAAATGGTATTGTTAAGGGACCTATCTAAAGAATAATCATCTAATTGTTTGTATTCTTTTTAAATATATTAGAAAAATAATTTGGAAAGTATTTTTTTTCTTTAAATATTTGACTTTCATAGACTAATTATTATTGGGCCTTTTACGATAAATGGGGCCGAACAAATTTTAAACAATTAGGTCCAACATATAAATACCCCCAAATTAAAACAAACACACAATTCACAAAAATTCAAGTGCCAAAAATTGTGTATTGTCTCTTCGATCAAAACTTTAATCGTATTGTCACTTCGATCAAAACCCCTAAACGATTCTCATTCTCAATCAAATTTTGGTCCAACAATGACATATAAATACCCTTAAATTCCAAAACAAATACACTTCACAGAAATTCAAGCGATAAAAACCCTAATCATGGAAGTTCTAACAGACATTTCACATTCTCAATAAAATTCTTCTAAACAACACTAACAAGTATGGATACATGCTCATATATATGTAAAAGGGCAAACCCAGTGCACGAGGCTCCCGCCACTGCAGGGTACTGGGGGGCTGGATGTACGCAGCCTTACCCCTGCTTGCGTAGAGAGGCGGTTTCCGTGAATCGAACCCGTGACCTCAGGTCACAGCGGGGGCAACCTTACCGTTGCGCCCGGGTTCACCCCTATGCTCATATATATGTATTTGATATAATATATTGTGAATTGAATGTAATATTGTGTTCTTAAATTTTGTTCTTAAGATTATACCATACATTCTGTATATGTTGTGTTCTTTGCATTTTGTTTCTGATATCACCTGTTTGTTCTTGTATTTTGAGTGCTATGTTGTGTATTCCTTATACTATTTTTTTGTCCTTAGGTTTTATATAACTTATTCCTTATTCTATTATGTATTTTTTGTTCTCATATGTAAAATTTATAAACATTATACATAGACTGGTGAAATCATATTATTCTTGTTCATGATATGAAAAACTACATTTGTTGCCCTAATTTTAAATGCAAATCACACTATTCGCATGTTGAGGACTGCACGTTTATGTATTTCATCACTGTAAATTTCCTCCTATATACATCATTTATTGAGGACTTGGAATATATACATGATTGGAATATGTACATACTCTTTATATTTGTATTGGCCTAATATTAATTGGGGTCCGCACCAACGACATTTATTTAGGACTGCATGTACTTTATGAATTTAGGTCCTATATTTGTATAAGTTATGTATTATGTGCATGTACTTTATGAATTTGCGTGTACTTTCAAACAGTACACGTAAATTCATAAAGTACATTCACATTGAAATTGATTTGGTTCAATCAATTGTGAATGTACTCTTATGTACAGTACACGCCAATTCATAAAGTACACGCACATTGAAATTGATTTAGTTCAATCAATTGTGAGTGTACTCTTACGTACAGTACACGCAAATTCATAAAGTACACGCACATTAAAATTGATTTGGTTCAACCATTATGTGTGTACTTTTATATATTGCGCATGTACTCTATGTAGAATATATGTCATCTCCATATTTAATATATTATACGTTATTGTGGTCCTCGTCAGCGGCATTTGAATGATATTCCTCTCCATATTTAATTGTGGTTCGTGCCAGCGGTATTTATTTAGGACTCCATGTAGTTTATGAATTTAGGTCATGTATTTGTATAGGTCCTGTATTATTTGCGTGTGCTTTATGAATTTGCGTGTACTTTCAAACAGTACATGCAAATTCATAAAGTACACACACATTGAAATTGAGTTGGTTCAATCCAAAGTGTGTGTACTTTAATGTACTATGAGTGTACTCCATGTAGTATATATGTCATCTCCATATTTAATAGATCATATGTTATTGTGGTCCGCGCCAACGACATTTGAATGATATTCCACTGTTTTTAAGAAGTATTATGATTGTGTTATTGTTTAGGAATCATACCATCAAGTATGTCCAATTACAAAATTGTTGGTTGGGCCTTTGAAGATCTTAACAATACAAAACCTTTCACATTAAAAGTCAATACTACTTATGATGACAAAATTCTTTTTCTGCTTCGCATCAATGATAGAGCGAAAAGGTTACTTGATTTTTTCCACTAATATGACATTAAGTTTACTTTTGATGTACAAAATCTTCGAGTAACTGAATCGAAAGCGAAGGTTTAAGAAAACGAATTGAGCAGTATTGCTTAAGAGGTTTTGAAAACGCTGGCGCGTTTAACATGGATCTATTGTATCACTTATTTTTTAATATGTTAAGTATAGAGAATGTTGATTTATAAATTGTCAAACAACATGTCTTAGGTATTACCATGTAACGGACTATAGGTATTATCGTGGTTAACATGCATTTTGTTGATATTTGTATGAAGTGTTTATGAGAATATTGCATGTACTTTTGTTAAATACGCAAGTACTTTATTGATGTTGAGTTGATTGATATGGAACACAACATGCTATCTATTTTTTAATTCTTATATTAAATTTTTGGGAGGGTATTGCGAACCTGTGAGTGTTTTGATTAATAATTCTTATGGAGTTAACGACTCATCTTGATTGTGTTGTGGCCATTTTCATACGGTGCTTAATCTGTCAGAATATTAAAGTTGTGCGAATTTGTGATTTTTAAAAGTTCTAACGAGATAAGGACTCTTATCATTTTTACCTATTTAAAGGGATATCATGGGAAGACTTTTTAAAATTCGTTTTAACTTATTACCAAGAGACTTAGAAACTGTCATAGGCTAACCAGGAATGGATTCCGTGTAAGAAAATACGTGACTAAGCGAATAAACAATCACGAGTGAAAATTGGGAAATCAGGTTAGGATTTCGGAATGGCTAGGCTAAGTGCTAGGGTAGAATAGCATGGTGGCCAGAAACATGAAATTAAAGAATTTACTATAATTAAGTGAATACTTGATAATACGGGGTTCAGCGTAGACTCGAGATATGTGGTCTAGTGCTACGAGTGATATATGCACGATTAATCGGTTATGTGTGTGTGTGTGTGTGTGTGTATATATATATATATATATATAGATATATAGATATATTTATGTGATTGATATATGTGTAACATACCTAATCTAGGAATGCTATCGGTGGAAGTTGCGCGTAGTGGACGACCAACCCTCGCGTGGGGACCAACAGGTGTTGGGTCGGTTCCCCAGGTCATAGGTCTATCGCACGACCATTGTATGTGAGTTTAGAGTCTAGTGGGGTAATGTGGAATGGTTATGACCCACGGATGTATGACTATGACCGCCTATGGTTTTACGTTTACGTTTTGGGTTCGGTGGCGAGATTTCGATCCGGTGGCCTAGGTGTGGTACGTGATGTCCCTGGAGCCTGATAGCATACTAGAGAATGCATCCATAAGGTAATGCTCTGGTGATTGTGGTTATAAGTATATAAGAAGCGATATATATATGTGTATGTGTGTGTGTGTGTGTGTGTGTGAGAGAGAGAGAGAGAGATGTGATATAAGTATACGTATATAAGTGTGATAAATATATACGGGTGAATAAAATAAATGTGTGAACATTAAATTAAGAACTGACGTAAAGTTATTGGTATCGAATAATGATGAGAACTAAAGTGATTTAGCGTATGTGTAATTAAATAAGCATTAAAGCAAAAAATAAATGCATGCGACTCAGCTTGGCTAGAAGGTTAGCGTATGGGGCTAAGGTAAACATTGTTACTAGTTAGGAGGGGTAGCATAACTAGGGTGTTTAAAATACATGCGTTAGGTGCGCACTATAGATTAGGGGTGAGGATGATCGCATGTGACTGCATCACCATTTTAAATATGAAAGATTGCACTGCATATTTATCATTATATTTTAAACACTTACAAAATATTTTCAAAAGGTATTGGGCACTAACATGTATTAAAATATTTTCAAAATGCTTTGGTACCCAAGCATAGGGACGCCAAACATGATTATTCCTTCTGATCAAACGATGTTGCAGCAGCTGTGGATGATTGCAGGGATTGATTAACCACATCTATCTTTGAGTTTCAGATATGATTCCATCCAGTTGTTATTCGGGCATGTCGCCGAGTATCAGACATTTATTTATTCAGTCTTCATTTTATTTTATTTGTGATGGATTATTGTTTTCGATTTGTACCGAGTGTTTGTTCGGTCATATGGATTATTATATTATTGCAGCATGCACTTGTTATTCGGGGTTAATGGTGAATGTTTAGTTAATTTAATTAGAATGCTTAATGGTGAATGGGACTTTATTTTAAAATTTTAATAAGTTATAAAATTTGACACCAAACTTAATAGGTTGTGAGTAATTAAAGTGATTTTCGAAAGTGATGCTAAGACTGAACAAAACTGAGAATCCTGTTTTATTTTATTAGAGGACTGATCACCTGTTATTAGAATATGTGGGGTGTCATGAATGGTATTAGAGCATCGGGTTCTAGTGTCCTTAGGATCTATGCAGAATTACTACGTTTTCAGCATTGCTTTTTCTTTAATGTAAAGCCATATGCTTAGAATTGTTGATTCATATTACACTTTTACGCTATCCTGTTAGTGTGTATAATTGAAGAGAATCTTATACGAGTTCGGGTTGGTTTCAGATTCCAGATAAGAAAGGATGACCAACTAGGGCCTTTTATAAGGTCCATCCACCGGAGTTTCAGGGAAATACGAATGTTGTATTATCTAGCTAACGGAAGAAGGGCATCCAAAGGCATTTGTGTATGGTTGAGTGTAGTGAAACTCAGAAATTTTTTTGGAAACTTTTATGCTCGTGGGATCAACATTGCAGTGGTGGGAGTAAGTCACCATGTATGATGAGAGAGACACCATGACTATCGAGGAATTTTAAGTGTGATTTGAACACAAGTTCTTACCATTTATTATTCAGACGGAGATGCGGAGGAGGTTCTTAGACTTGTCAGAGGAAGGTTGGACAGTGGTCGATTATGAGAAAGAATTCACTTGTTTAGAGAACTTCGTGCCCGACGAGGTGGATACGATGGAGAAAAAGTTCCCTAAGTTTGTTAATGGACTCACATGGACGATTCGCAAGCACTTATTAGGAAATCTCACCTTGATGACTTATACTGATGTTGTAAACTTTGCACTTTTACACTGTCAAGATCAACTCTTCCATGTGAAGGGAGCCAAGAGATTTGGAGAGTCCAGCCAGTAGGAAAAGACTGGATATAATAGTGCTAGCGGGGCACCACAAAGGGATACCTAATAGGAGGACTCATCAAAGAGATTCAGATCAGGAGGATTCCGACGGGGTGATAGTGGATTCAAACAGGGCCATCAGGTCTGACAGCGAGTTCCACGGGGCCAACAGGCCCAAGTAAACAATGGAGGTGACTATCAGGTTCGAGGCCATCAGGGCTCAAGAGCAGGGCAGCCCCAATATGGACAGTAGGACTAGAGACAGGGGGATTTCACGGGCATGTGCTTTATATGTGGAGAGCAGGGCCACATGTGTCGAACTTGTCAGGAATGAGCTAGGGAGAGGAGTAGGGTGCCCAATAGGGGCAAAAGTTACAACAGTTTTTTGGTCAATTCAGAAGTGAGTATTACGTTCAGGAACTAATTGAACAACCAGTGCCATTAGCAATTGGAGGTATAATCTTTATCAATGGGCATATGGGGTAAGTTTTGTATGACACAAGTGCATCACAGTATTTTGTTAGCACTATATTCGTGCATGAGATGAGTTTAGTAGATGTATTGTTAGTATTATAATTATGTGTATATGTTGGGTAGGGGGACTCTCTTTAGTCCCATCTGCAGAGGGAGAAGGTGTGGACACTGGGAGGATATGTTTTTATGGATTTACTCATTTTAGAGAGTAGTGATATTCAAGTATGATGTTATCCCTATTATGGACTGGTTAACGATTATTTGAGCGATGGTGTACCGTTTCAGTAAGGCTATCGTGTTCATTATTCCAGGGCAGGATGTGTTGTTTTTACGATGTCTCATCATGAAAGAGGGTCAAGCCCGCGTTTAAATTATATTAAAGAGGATACTTCAGAGAGCATATTAATATGAACTAAATTTCGTTATAAGGAGGAAGATAGTCTGGATGTATACAACAAGGAGAGCTACCAGACTTGAGATAAGTTGAGCGGTTATAAAGACACATGCTAGGGATCTCTCTTCTAAGGGAGGATCCAAAAAATTTAAGAAATAGAGCGGAGTCATACTAATTCAAGTTTTAAGGGTGACTTGAACATAAATAGGATGTCGATTTCAGCATATGAAAAGGACCCAGGAAGTGCACAATTTGGGAACAGACGCATGGGTCACGATTTTGGTATACCCCAGAAAGGGGAGTAAGTTGTACCGCGTAATGTGGGATATAGAGCGTGTGGATTGGTGTGGAATGAGACATAGCAAAGTGGTATCCAGGTGCACCACTCATTAGATAAAAATTGATTGATCCTAGGCGATCAACTAAAGTTATACTATAATTGGTGGTTCCAGTAATGGAACGGATAGGCTGAATGATGGAACCAACGTCGTGGAAGGGTTGAGATTCTTATTGGGTTTATGGAATTAGTTGACCGAGATAAAACCGTTATTGCTATTTTGGGTGAGTTATACCATAGGCCAGTATGCCCAATATTACACTGAATGAAGGAAAATAACCGACATGAGGTGTCACCCAACGTTGTTGTGGATCAAGAGGAGATCCTTGTGTCCCACCTTTGGTTGGGTTATCAAGGGGTAGGGGAGAACAAAATTGCATTTGAGCAAGGCGTATTACCCTTAGATCGATGGGTAGACAGGAGGGTGACTAAAATGTTGGAGGATATACTAGAGATGCATATCCTAGATTTTTAGGGTAATTCGGAGGAGTGATTACCGTTGGTAGTGTTACATAAAATAACTCGTACCCGTTTATTATTTGAAGTGGCGCATTTGAGGATTTGTATGGGAGACCTTGTCGTCCTCCCTCTGGTTGGTTAGAGGTGGGGGATAACAAGCTTCATGAACCAGACGTGATTCAAAGTACATCGGTAAGGATTGAGTTAATCATAAATTATTTCGTGTAATACAAGAATGTCATAAGAGTTACGTCATCGCGAATCAAAGTTTTTGAAGTCTGACGTTAGTGATCAGGTGTTATAGTAGGTGTCTCCCATGAAGGGAGTTGTGTGGTTTGGCAAGAAGGGAAGTTTACACCTAGGGAAGCGGGGCCTTTCCTCAGTATTAAGATGATAGAACCAGTGGTGCATAGGCTCATCTTATTGGAACATTTTTAGCGGGTCCATGATGTGTGTTTGCGTGTCATCATCAAGGTGAAACCTTAAAAATGATGTAGTATATCAATATAACATGAATTGAACAAACTTACCACTAGTCTTAGGTCGTAGTGAGTAGACCTTCAATCAAGATGGTACCGCTAGTGGGTGTATAGTGTAAGCACCATAATGTTGCCATCAGTTGATTTTGGGTAAGTGGGGATGCTATGCAAGTAAGTATCCAAGTTATTGGTACCAGGTATATCCAAATTTCGGGGAAAAAATTTCTTTGTAAGGGGGAGAGTATGTAATACTTCGTATTTTGGAGAATATTTTGAATTACACGTGTGCACGTAATTTAATTAATTTAAGAAATATAATGAATTGAATAAATATTAATTAACGAATATTGGATTAATATTTATGTGTTATTATATTTACTTGTGTGATAAGTAAATGAAAACGTGTTATTTTATATTACATTGTAAGTGAGTAAAATCGATGGATTAAAGGTATATCATTCGGGACACATGTGAGGGGGTCGTGTTGGGAATGAGATGAAAAATTGATGATAGACGACTCAAATGGTGATTTCGAGTGCACATATTATTCTAAATGGGTCAAGATAGTAAAAAATTGGTACCCGAGGTTATTATCGGGTTCCACGGACTTTTTAGGCTAAGCAGGACCCGTATGGGGGTATTCGTGTCATTTTAATATTGAGATTTAACTTAATTTCGGGGATTAGAGGGATATTTAGGGATGTTAGATGAGGGAAGCAGCCATTCCATCATTCTAAAATACCTAGCCTTGAGAGAAAATCATAAAGAGAAGGGAAAATCAAGAGATAAATCAAGAAGCCAATCCGGGAGGAGATTGGGTCAATTTCTGGGCTAGGATTAGTGTGCAAGAAAGATCTACAAAGAAAGGATTCAGACTTTACAATAATCTAAGGCAAGTGTTTAAATTTGCTTTAATATTTTATGCATGTTCTAGTTCATATCATAGTTGATGGAACAAATATGATTTTTAGGTGGGTTCACATGATAAAAATGGGATTTTTAGGAATGATATTATAAAAGTTAATTTAATTATAATCCCATATAAAATCTGAAATTAATTTATATATAAAAGATGTAATCTTAAATAAAAAAAAATGAGATTGATTCGTAGAGAAGATGTGATCTTGAATGGTTCTTAGGAGAATTTAAATAATCTTGAAACTAAGGTTTAATATTGAATGACGTATTGATTTAATTGATGAATCTGACATAATTTTTCACGTCACTTCAAATGCATGCCATTTTATTTTTACTTTGAATTAGAATATTAGACATAGATGAAAAGAAGGCATACGTCTTAGTTTTCTAATGAGCTTTTAATCAGGTCATTTGGACTTCTGCGGAGGGAGAAATGGTTGTTTAAGTCAAAGGTGTTTAATATGTCAGAATATTAAAGTTGTGAGAATTTGTGATTTTTAAGAGTTCTAGTGGGATAAGGACTCTTAATTTTTTACCTATTTAAAGGGAGCTCATGGGATGACTTTTTAAAATTCGTATCAACTTATTAGCATGAGACTTAGGAAGGGTCATAGGCTAACCGAGGATGGATTACGTGTAAGAAAATACGTGAATAAACGAGTAAATGATCACGAGTGGAAATCGGGAAATTAGGTTAGGATTTCAGGATGGCTAGGCTAAGTGCTAGGGTAGAATAACATGATGGCCAGATAGATAACATTAAAGAATTTATTATAATTAAATGAATACGTGATAAATCGGGAGTCGGGGTAGACTCGGAATTTGTGGGCTAGTGCTACAATATATATATATATATATATACACACACACACACACATACACACACACACACATACACATGTCCTGAGTTAACTGGTATATGTATGCGGATGTATTTGTGTGATTGATATATGTGAAACATACTTACTCTAGGGATGTTATCGGTGGAGGTTGCGTGTGGTGGGCGGCCCACCCTGGCTATGGACCAGCAGGTGTCGGTCGGTTCCCCAGGTCATAAGTGTGTCGCATGACTGATGATAAGAGAAATTAGACACACATCCTTCTCAACCATCATATCGAGTGTAAAGTAGAAATAAAGTATGTAAAAGGAGATCAACACAAAATATAGAGTGGTTCAGCTATAAAAATGAGCCTACGTCCACTGTAATGCACTACTCTCATTATATACATTATATAGTACAAGATTGTGATGCCATTAGAGGCATATAAGAGAGAGGGGAGGAGAATACATGAATTTAGCTAAGTTGGGCAGCTCAGAATATAGCCTGTAAAGGTTGACCCAATGCGGTTGCGGTTGCGATCGAGGGTGAGCCCCTTGACGTGGTGATCTCTAGAGAGAGAAAGAGTTGAGAGTTTAGCAGGGCTTCGCCAAGTGTTTTCGTCCTCAAAATTAGTGAGGTGAGCACTTATATTTATATAAGTCATAAAGGTGGTGTCACGTGCATGGAGCACGTGAGATGTGGATAAGTTGGATGAGCAAAGATTCCTTCTAAAAGCATGACATCTATCTAGTGATCGATGTAAGAGTAAGTGTTGTGGCATGTTTGAACCTAGGCACCAGCAAATGCTTGGATGAGTGTCGCGAGCTGTTTGGCCCCAGGCAGCGGCTGATGTTGACTATGGCCTGTTTGCCTGTCTGTTTTCAGGAAGCGACCAGTATTGGGCATATCAATAAGCCCCCAAGCTATAGTGCCAAGAGGTGGCAAGTTAGTGCTACGGTTGAGTTCAATTCCTTCGCAGCGATGTCATTATTTATCTTGTAAGTTTTTAAAGGGGACGAGGTTAGTTATCGCAGCCAATGTAAAGTAACGCTTCATCTTCCAATTCCATCTTATATAAATAGGATTGGGTCGTGTCCTTCATTACCTTAGCTAAAAATTTAAGAGAAAATTGAGAGCAAACCCTTGCCCTTTTTCCCTTTGCATTTTTCGACAATCTTGAGGCAACAGTTCCAAGGCGGTCGATTGTGGTTCAAGGCTGAGCAAGCGTCCATCTCCCATATTTTTATCATCTTCCATGTAATAATCCCTTTAATATGTTCTTTTCGTACTTCCATTTCAATTTCTGATTGTATATCATGTTTTTGCAAATCTATACTCTGTAAATACCTTTGTGAATCAATTTATGCCCTTGATTCCTGTGATTTTGTAGAAATTAGTGTTTTTTGGTTGTTGATCTTCTGGGTAGTTAGGGTTAGTGAGATTTGGGATTTTTTTGAATTGATATTTAGTGTTTGGACTCGATTTAAGATTTCTGAATGGGTTTGTGTACTTTTCGGTTAGGATTAGGTGTTTTGGGGCTTAATCTGAACCTAGACCCGATTTTGGATTTCGTTTTTAGCCAAGAATGCCTTATTGGTGTTCTTGGAAAAAACCCTAGGGTTTGGTTTTTTATCTTTGAAGGTTGTTCACTCAAATCTCTTACCTGTTTTTGCTCCTGGCCGCAGCTTGGTAGCATAACGATGCCATCTTGTCGCGAAAATCCTTTTATCCTTATAAACCCTAGCTTTCCCCTGGCTGCAGTCCTTAGTTTTGGGATTGATTGGTTGTAGCCTTTCCTTTGCCTTTTCTATTGTAAAAATTTCCCTGATAACTTGTTTTTGGGTTAGAGGGCTATAACCTTGACTTGAAGTTTTTCTGCATCTTTTTCTTGTATTGCTTGTATCTACCGCAGCCTCTACCAGTCTTTTCTGATCATAGTGGTTGTGGCACCTAATTGAGAAGCCCTTCTTATTTTTAGGTATTTCCATAGATCTATAAATTGGAACCCTTCGAAGTATCTGGATGACTTCTGGAAAAAACATTTCGGCATACCTCCTCCCAAAATACACTTTATAAAGCCTTTAAAAGCTAGTGGGCCTTTCCAACTTAAGGATTGTCCCAACTGTGTCACAATAGACTATGACTCTACGAAATCTTCCAATTATAGGGATCCTGAGGAGGCTTCAAACATTATGGGTGAATATACCCACTCCAGCAACAACCCTCCCACTGAAGTGACTGATACGATAGCTACTGGGACTTCAGGTGTTCCACTAGTGACTAGGAATAATCCAGCTGGACCCTCTGGTAAATCCACTGAGAAAACTCCCACAACATAGACCTTCGGTGTATTATGACAGAAGAGTGGATTACGGATGTGGCTGCAGCCTTTGAGTTCCCAAAAGGGATAATTTGCACTCACCTTACCACGGAATAAAGAGCGTGTTCTGCTATCCCCAATGAGGGGGTTTATTTTTCTCTCCACGCATTTATCTTAGGGTTGCGACTGCCAGATACTGTCCTAGTGAGGAGGATGCTAAATGCTATGAGCTTGGCCCCAGTCCAACTGGACCCCAATGGCTAGAGGGCCATCCTTGCTGGTTTATTGCTTTGGCAAAAACATTTCGATAGAGATATTATTCCTGCAGAGTTTTTCTATTTTTATAAACCAAAGGAGAATTCCAATGATTGTACATGGTATTATTACTTCATGTTGCAGAGTGGAGATAAATATTTGTATACCGATAGGCATACCAGTTCTAAAAACTAGAAAGGCAAATTTTCTTTGTGTCCAGGGAAAGTAGGGAAATCTTCCCCGAGGAAATTAAAAGGGAATAATCCTTTAATATGCCACGGACGTGGGGGCTTTCTTCCAAAGCAGGTATTCACACGTCGCAGTCTTTACTCTTGCTAATACCTTTATTACCTTCATTTCACTTTTTGCGACACATAATAACACTTTGGTTCAGCTCTTGATAACCTCAAGCTCAACAGCAGGAAAAAAAAGAGTTATAGACGCGGCCAACTTGAGCAAAAATCAGAAGCAATTTTATGAGCTTATTACTTCTACATCCATCTTTGAGCAAGGATATTTTTCATCCAAGCACTAACCTAAGAAAATAGCTACGAAAAGTAACTTCAATATTTTCCTACATTACTTCGTTGCGGCCTCTATTCTGGACTAACTGATTTTCTTCTTCAGGGGGTGCTAAGGAGATTGATCGCGAATTTCTTGCGATCCAATTTAATAAAATGGAGGAGGCTATTCTTGGCCTCAACCAGGATCATAGGAATAAGGGAGAAAAGAGAAAGAGGGAACCCAAAGAGGGGACTACAATGGCTAGTGGGTCTGCAGTCGTTGAAACTAAGGCTAACCCTATTGTTGAAAAAGATGCCACTATTGAAGACGCCGCAGTAGTGGATCAACAAAATAAACCCCTAATGGATGGTGATATTGGGGAAGAACTTATCATGGCCGACCTAATGTCCACTGGAGCATATTTTCATAGGGACAGTCTCATTCACGTTTCCACCACTAGTAGTTCAACGCGGAGGGTGATGGTTATTAATGAAAATTTGCCAAATCCATAATTCAAGGCTCTGGAAGGTCATCCACGGCCTCAATTAATGTATCCTAATCCCAAATCTCCTTGGGACACAACGACCACAACCCTCTTAAGAATAAAAAGGGTCGCAGAGGCTTCTGACGTGTCCCGTCTGACTGAGGAGGATGCGAAGAATCTATAGGATTTCACCCTACATAGTTTGATAAGGGTAATTATTCAATCATTTTTTACCTTCTGCTTATTTTATTTTCATAGTTCTGGTTTTTTTTAACTTTGCTTTTCAGGTTATGGAGTCCACTTTGGTATTAAGGGCCAGATATGAGAAATTGTACAACCAGCATTAAGCTATGGAGATAAGGACAAGGCTGAAATTGAAAGGACTAGGGCTGCGACCTTTTCAGCCGATAATAGGTCCTCAACCACATCTCTTGAAGTGATGGAAATGGGTATTGCAGTTGCTACCAAGGCAAAAAATAAAGTTGAGCAAAATTTTGTTAAGGCAATAGAATATATCGCATCTACTTAGGCCAAGGCTGCGAAGGCTACTAGGTAAGAATTATTCACTGAACAAAAGTTTAACTTGGCATAGAAAAAGAACGATGAACTGGTTCAAAGATATTTTACATCACTCTAAAGACTTAATGACGAGCACGTCACAACCCTTAAATAGAAGGACGATGATTATCCTGCAGCCTTGAAGAAGGTTGCTGATGATGTTGTGGTTGCTTATAAAACTTCAAAGGACTTTTTTCTAACCAATAACAAGGCCTACCTTCGTGGATTTCAGGAGCTTAGGCAAAAGGTGGTTAAAAACTTCCCTGATTCAAAGAAAAAGGCCATTGCCTGGAAGCTCAGTGATGCTGAGCATATGGAGTGTGTGGCAGAGTTAAGGGTTGATGTGGAGGAGACATCTCGAAAGCAAATGGAGGATGCCACTGATGATGATGGGACTGAGATTGCGGTAGATGATGGAGAAGATGGAGACAACGATGAGGACGTGACCTCATAGTTGACTAATTATGCTTTGATTCTTTTGTAGCCTTTTCGGGGTTGTGACCACATTTTGTTTGTAATCACATAGTGCTATGACCATATTGATCATGTTATACAGAATATTGAGCTTTTATTTCTACTTATACGGGGTTATGGACACCTTTGTTAGCATATTATTTGTGATTATCTTGAATGCTTGAATGCTTGCACAATTCTTTTAGACAATTAAACATGGGTTGCAAACTTTAGTGATAGGCTATGGTCTTATGGATCTTGTTAAAGATTGGTTATGACCCAAGAGTATGTAGTCATAGGCTTCAGATAATTCTTTAAACGTTAGTGTGTATGCCGCTTCCATTAAGAAGATAGTTGGGTAAAAACTTCCCTTCCGCGGTCTGAAGAACTAGGATTGGAAATGCTGCTGCTGTAATGTTAGACTAGTAGACTATAGGGAACAATTTCCCTTATCGCAGATAATAATGTCCTTAGCCCACATTTCTTCCATTGATTACAACTTCCTTTCTTTGTATTAGGGCACTTTTATGCCTGCCCAGATTGGGTTGTCAATAAGCCACCCATGGCTGGATGGGTATTTTCAGGCCTCCCTAGGCTAGGTATTATCAAGCCTCCCTAGGCTAGGTATTTTCAAGCCTCCATAAACTGGGTTGTTGAAACGGCCCTTTAGTGTACTTTAGGTAAAAATAACTTTGTTCCAATTTTTAATTGAAACCAATTTTAACTTCTTAAACCCTAAACATGCATTTAAGTGATTAAATCCATTTGATGAATAAAACATGCGGTAAAAGAAACAATTTCAGGAAAAATCCCCGAAGGGCAAAACCTTTTTATTTCACTATAATTTGTAAGAAAACGGCTTACACGGATTACAATGAAATAAGTGCGACATACGAAATACCCGCATGTGTCGGTTTCGATATCTCGGCTGGAACTTTTCCTTTCCAGGAGGGCAGCAGTGAAGAAGAAGACGGTTCCTTCACAAGATACTTCGTAAGGTCTCCTTCTACAATAGCACTCAGGTCTCGGTTGTAGAGTTCTCCTCACAAAGTGCAACACGGTGTTGACGAATAGTCTTCCGGTAAACGCGTTCAAGATCACTAACTTTGGAATTGAGTAATACGATCTTGAATAAACACCGAAAGATGAAAAACTTGTGTGGGAATAAGTTTTCGAAACTGTTCTGCCTACAGAAATGTTTGCAGATACTTTTTATTTATAACTGAGCTGCACAGAGTCCAAGAAAATGAAAACACGAAAATCGAGGCGGCAGGTCATTGAAGCGAGATGAGATCTCGTTCGCGCGACATGCAATGTCGTTTGAACGATACTCAATCTCGTTCGAGCGAGACACAGTAAAAAATATTATTTTTCTTTTTGATTTGATCCTCGAATTTTCTTTAGACTGTTTGCAACTCAGAAATAATTTTTAAAACGATAAAACGATTTTAATTCCCAAACAATTAAATCACCCAGTATTTAATCAAAATACAAATTACACAATTACTCACAAGTATTCATACCTGAGTGATCTTAAACATATGAAACGCGTCTTGACATGTAATCTTCTTGAAATCTTTGATTGCACATTCTTGGACTCAAACTATGTCGAAGGCTTTTAAAAAGAATCCATAAATAACTGGCCTAGACTTAATTTATTTTGTCCGGAATTAAGCCAATTAAACCAAATGAATATACTAAGAATTATGTTCTTACAGTTGTCAATAAGCCACCCAGGGCTAGATGAGTATTTTCAGGCCTCCCTAGGCTAGGTATTATCAAACCTCCCCAAGCTACATATTTTCAAGCCTCCACATATTGGGTTGTCAATAAAGCCACATATAGATAATAATGAGTATTATGAGCCCTTAAGGCTGATTGACGCATCTCGAAAGCTAAACGGGGTAACCTGAGCCTCTAAGGCTAATAAAAGCATCCCAAAAGATGACCGACTTTACGAATATAAGCATCCTATACTTCCATATGTTTATGCATCATGAGGGGCGTTATGAGACAATTAAGGCCGTCACCCCTTTTTCTTCGTAGATCCCTCCCGAAATAAATGATCTTTCGAGATAATTTGTCATTTTTCCCTTGAAATCTATTTAAGACGAAGGTCTTTCGTGAGATTATAGATGAGGAGAACAAGATATAAAATATGACTAAATCTCGCATTCATGTATTTATGTATCCAATTTTTACTTTGTTAGTAAAATACAAAGTCTATAGGAAAGAGCTACAAAGAGATTCACAAAAATAAAAATAGAAATTCTTTGAAGTTAAAATTAGGCAAGACTTTCAATTGTAGGTTGCGCCCTTTGTAAATCGCTGGAGCATAACCTGCCTGACAAGCCTCTCAATTTCATCTTTCAAGGTGAAGCAACTATTAGTGTTGTGGCTATGGTCTTGATGAAAATTTACACCATTTGGCTCGGTCTCTCTTATGAGGAAGGGATTTCAGCTTCTCGAGCCACTTTAGTAATTTATCCTCCTTGATGCCTTCAATGATGTCCTCAACACTTGCGGCCAGTGGGTGTAGTTTCAAAATCCTTCTCTAGCTTAAGCTTTTCCTACTTCCTCTTCTTAAGGGCTTTGGATGCGTTTTTGTCCTCTGCGACATCTAGTGTTGTGGTCTGCTGCATGGAGGTGAAGACTGTGGACTCCAGCATCAAAACCCTCTATTCCAGGAAGTTGACTTGGCCTTTGAGAGGGGCATAACTGTCATACAGGTGGTTGTTATAGTTCAGTAGTTGGGCTATCTCTTCATTCTGTTGTGAACTTGATCCAAAGCTTCCTTATATGACTTATGATATGTCAATCTTTAGAAATATATTGTCTGAGATGAACTAAATAGTGGTGAGAAATTATGAAATGTAAATAAAAAACCAAGTAAAGTGACAAGGATGCAGTTTTTTGAGAATCTGCAAAATTATATTGCTGTCGTCGTGGCTCGTTGTACACATGTAGTTACCGTCATGGCATTATCAAGGCGAATTTCACCATAGTTGGGTCTGACGATAATTTATCATAAGCCCATTTTCCTAGGTGGTGAACTGAAGGAGTTGAAGCTATGCATCAACTGCAATAGAAAGGTTGAGGCACACATGCTATTAAACTGCCAGGCTACATCCTGCCTGAGGCAGTGGGGGGTGATCCCAAAATTGGATCGAGAACCTGAGTTTAGCCCATATAAAATGTATCGAATAGGCCTACGAGGAGTGTACCAAGGATAAAACAATCCTTAGGTGCAAAAAATAGCACAAATTTGGTAGCAAACCCTAGATCATGGGTGTAAAGAGCAAAAATGAGTAAAAAGAACTCTTCCCTAGCTACCCGCCTTCATGAGGCTATATCCTTTTGTGATTTTCAAAACTATTTAGGTAAGGTAACATCATTGGGGTATAGAAAACATATCCGAGGTCATAGAAACAATCCCCTCGTGGGGGTTTATATGTAAAAGTATGAGTCCCACCACCCAAATCTCACTCGGGGGATAGTGGCCCGGTGGGCCTCATGGATGAAATTGTGACACCCCGCCTAATTAAATATCAGGTGATCAGTTATTTATTAAATTAAAAGAGGTTTGTCATCTGGTTCATTATTAGCGTCACTCTCGAAATTTTTTTAAAGCTTACTAACCACCTAGTATTCAAAAAGCTAATGTCAAAATTTTAATTTTTTTTATTTAATAACAACATCAACAATAAAAAGTATGAATTTAAACCACTCACACAATCAATGATTCTAAATAAATACTGCATAAATAAATAAAAAATAGTCCGAATAAACCATTGGCTAAGGGCATGTTTGGTTTGCAACTATAATTCTGTTTTCTGTGTTTAAATACAATTCTGGTAAAAAATTTTGTTTGGTAACCTATTTTTAAACACTGAATTATAATATTTTTGTGTTATAATCAAGTTTTTCAGAAAACAGCAAAAAGGTGCTTTATAACTTCTATTTTTTATTTTTCACCTAAGAATTATTCATTCTTAATATTTTAATTCATTTATACCTTAATCTATAATATACATACATAATACATTAATATATGTGCAATTATTATGAATAAAAAATATATATGTACACGTACACAAAATTACGTATATTTATATTATTAAATTATATAATATACTAAGATCCACATGTTAAATAGTAATATAAATAGATACATGTTACTTATACAAGTTTTATACATGTATTATTAATGTATTGAATAATATAAAATATACATATACTACATATGTATTAAAAAATATTATCAATTCATGTATGTATATAATTTTATTGTGAAGTATACATGATACTTATATAATTTTATCGTGAAGTATCAATTCAAGGTATGCTACCAAAAAAATATATAATTTTATCATGAAGTATACATGCAATATTATTATAGACACACACACACACACACACACACACATATATATATATATATATATATATGTGTGTGTGCGTGTGTGTGTGTGCGCGCGCGCGGGTGTGGGTGTGTAGTTAAACTCCCCAACATACCTCATTAAATATACATAAAAATACATGATATTAAATGTACATGTATATAATTTATTATGTATGTATGTATGTATGTATGTATGTATGTATGTATGTATATATATATATATATATATACATTTATATATCATGTATGTATGAAAGTTTTATGTATGTGTTTATATATATACACATATATGTATAATATAAATATACACATGTTTGCCAATTTTGTCAAATTTTCAAAAAACTGTATTTAAAAACAACTTTACCAAACACACACCAATAATTATAAACGCAAAAAACTAAATTTTAAAACTGTATTTAAAAACGACGTTTAAATCGAGTTTTCAGAATAGAGAATCAAACACGCCCTAAAAATCCCAAATCCAATATAATAATCCAACAGAATAATAAAACTGAGTACAAAGTCTGAAAGAAATAAAATAGCTGGGGCAACATGCCCAAATGAAATAACTGAGCTGCATCCTACTCTAGGAATGAAAGAACCGAAGTGTCTTAGTCCAAATCCTGCTACATCCACGCATCCCTGGAACAGATCATCAAGTTTGGCATCCCTGTGGTTGGGCACCTAAAAGGTTTTAAAAATATTTTTGCAAGTACCCAAATCCTTTTGAAAATATTTTGCAAGTGAATTAAAATGCACGAATACTTTTCATATTTAAGTTTGTGTCGCACTCACTTGAGATATTACTCACCCCTCAACTATTGCGCACACCTAACACTTCTTCCTAACCCTCCTAATTATACTACCCCGTCTAAATAGCCTTGTCCTGAAACTCCTTGACACTCTACTCTAGCCCGAGTAATTTGCACTTTCAATTCATAAGTTATTTATCACATTAACTTAATGAATCCTCTTTAAATGTACTATATAACTGTCTCACTAGTTATTTACAAGTAATCCCTTTTTACTTTACGTAATTCACCCGTAGATAAATATCTACACTTTTATACACGTATCATATATAATACAGTTACACATCTTGTATTTTACCCGTATATAAATCTGCACCATATATACGTATCATCATATTACAACATTCACACACATGCTTAATATATATCCATCCTCCCGAGTAGATACCCACTGGGTGTTCTCTAAAATGCTACCACTCCAGGTATACTCGTCTACCCGGACACCCCGACTCGGTTAGCTCCCCGAATCAGTGAAACAAAAATAAACATAGCGGAGGCGGCCATAGTTCCTTCACTGAAAGTGAACCGGATCATACCCCAAAGCGGTCACCCCTGAAAATAAATCACACAATAAAATTCCAGACGACTATGACCTCGGGACTATACTCACCTGCATTCACTAGGCAGGGGATTCACCATATCGCGCAACCTCCTATGATAGCACTAGAGGGGTATGTATCCCAATAAATATTATTCACACCAATATTTATAATGCACACAAATATATATATATATACATACATACTACGCAATCACCGCATATATATATTTAATTTAAATTCGGCTAATCCATGCACAAATCTCGTAGCACTAGCCTAAAATATCCGAGTCAATTTCCCAACTCTAAACTTTAATTAATTTTGCACATTAATTAATTTTATTAATATGGTGCCACTCAACCAAGATGCCTGGACACACTCCTTAGCCCGTAATTCTAGCCGTTTAAAATTTATCCGCAAAATTTCCGAAATTAAGTTTGACACAATTTTCCCATATTATTTCCCCGAATATTCATTTCCCACATTTTAATTAATTCTCCAATATAATCTTTCCCAAAAATAGACTCCTATTTTTCCATATTTAACCACAACAAAAAATTCAGGCCAAAATCCCAAGTAACGAACTGTGGGAATGCTTTGCACATCATTTGAACGACTAACCAGATCGTTTGAACGACTAGTGAAGTCGTTCGAACGACTCTCCGGGTCGGTCGAACGACCTCTCTGGATCCTCCCCCCTTCGTCTTCCCTGCTACAAATTTCTCCATAGCCAATTCCTTCAACCTTATTACCCAGAAATCCCTTATGCAAAGATCCTTCTCATATGGTTCCTCCCAGATTGTTAAATCTAAAACCCATAATTGACTAATAACCCAAACTGATAAATATTGATAAAACTATATTACTGACAGGGATAAAACTCTATTACTGACATGATACCATTTTTTTCTCTAAAATTTTTAGTTCTAATTACAAGATTTTTTTACAAAAACCTCTATCCCAGATTAATTTCACAATTCCTCAATTTAACGAGATAACCTCTGGGTTTCATATTCATAAGTCCAAATCCGCAAAAGTACAGTAGAGATTAATCTTTCGCAATACCCAAATTTACATGTAATGTTCAATAAATTGAAAACCCAATTATATGTCAACCTAACCTAAAAATGTTGAATTTCATCACACCCACTATGATATGAATTGATTATCATAAATTTACATTGAAGCAAATTAACCACTTGCCTGATAAATTTCGTAGAGTCTGAATCCTTTGATGAAGATGATGAGTATAACACAAGCACCCAAATCCTTCTCCAAATTGGTTCCCCAAAGCTCCTCAATTTTCTCCCTCTTATCTCCTCTGCAAACTAGGGTTTTTCTATTTGAGTTGTGTCTGCCACAAACTCCTTAATCTAGGTTTTATAACACCCATCCCGAAATTACACTTGTGGGCTAAATTAAAATGGCCCAAAGACCCCCGTGTGAGCCCCATTATACCTAAAAATGCCCCGAGACCCAATTACTACCCCTGGGTACTCTTTTTTTACTATCACGACCTATCCAGAATCAACCGTGCACTCATAATTGTCATCCAAATTACTTTATAATATTCTCTAATTTCAGCCTCAAAATGTGACACAAAAATAATTCGAATAATTAAATCTCAATTAGCCAAATTGGATAAATCCTCCAATTTAAATAATTTCTCCAAATCATAAATTTAAATTTTCTCCAAATTAAATAGGTTTTATTTCTCCCAAAAATAATTAAATTCCAAGTCCTCGAAATTACGGGGTGTTACATACTTCCCCCTACAAAGGAATTTCGTCCTCGAAATTCAAATAAGCCTAGCAATCGAAACCTCGACTAGCTCCCGATTCACCTACCCTAAGATCGCTACACCTATCTCTCCTAGTTCTAATCGCGAATTATTTTAAATTAAATTTGTTAACTAGGGCACTCATACACCCTGTACCCGTGCTTATCCGCACAAAATAATACCCGGCTTTTACCAACCTTAAACCATAATATAACTTCGATCTCACAGTTATAACTACATACAAGAACAATAAACGAGGCACCCAACCCATATACTAAAGACCAAACATCTCCCCACTTCCAACGTTGCGCTAAGTTTCATGCATAGGACGTCTAGCAAAGCTAAATAAAAATAAGGAACCCCACCCCCCGATACACTACTACCTAACATTATCGATTGTTGAGATCCATTAGGCCCTCAATCCATAGCACGTACCCTCAAATACCCGTTCTCGGCATAAAAGTATACACACCCACTCTTATGCTGCAAAAGACAACATACAATACCGCTCCCTTACTATCACTAGTTTCCTTGAGTGAAATAAATCCCGAGCTATATCTCCCTGCTCGAAAAAAAACCCTATCCACCCTGAATCACATCAGTAAACGTCCCTACTCCCAGGGAACAATATTAACAATATAAAGATATTATTACATGTCGATTATGCAACACATTTTGACATATATACTCATACATATAAGCTAGGCCTTATCTCAGGTGATACCTGTAAGAGGGTAGTTTAGATTAGGTGGAGGCGTAACCCCTTTTGAGCATAATAATGATAAGGTAACCGGAGACACTCTTAATTAAATTACAAAGACACACACTCACAACTTAGTGAGGATAAACCCAGTTTGAACTCACAAATTTCTCGTGTATAACTCAAAAGACAATAATGAACTCGAAAGTAACTTATTTAGAGGGAGAAAGAAGCAAGCACCATAGATACACCTTGGCAGGCAGCCAAACACCCCAACCATCCTCAAAGATCTATATCCAGTATTAAAAGCTTCGTAATAAATGGCAATGGTGGGTGATTAAACTCTGGTTTTGTAATAAATCTCTCTTTTTTTATGTATATCTTTTCTCTCTAGCAATAACTTCTGAACTCTCAAAGGAACAACCCTTCCTCAGAGGTGGTTAGGGCCCTTAAATAGCCCCCACACCACTCCCAAGATAGCTCATTCATTAATTACTGTGAAAGACATACCTCATACTTTATGTCATAAATATTAAATTCCTGATGGACTAGTCAGCTCCACGTCATAACCATTAAATGCCAAGACATGCATTTTGCTTAACCACTGTGTGTCAGGTGGCTGTCACACAGAGGTGTATTACCAACTGCCTGACAGCCCCAAATACCACGGTGGTTTACTCAATTATAGATTTGACATTATCTAGCTGGATAGTGACATCACATAAAGTAGATGTGACATTAAGTAGAGGGTTGTTTGGTTCACAACTCAACGCCCAATGGGACTCAAGGCTGCTCCGCCCAAGGTTCCACGGTCAAAGTCTTTTGGTGTTTTACCTAGTGTATCTAAGATGGTCAGGACAATCCCGAACGGTGCCTCACTTCTCAGTACTCTAAACCAGGTTCCTCTAAAGTTCCCACAGCGAGGTCGTTCGATAGAGCATGAAAGCTCTCCCAGGCCCTGCCAATCCTGGTCTCTCGCGAGTACCGTTTAACCTCACACTAAAAAAATCATTATAATCGTTACAAGTCATAGTAAATATAAATAAAGATATGCAACAAGACTAAGTGAGACAGTACAACTAAAAGATTAGCTCTCTTGATCAGCTTCTTCGCTGGGAGATCCCTCTGGGCTGCCACGCTGAACTACCTCATTTGAGTTGCATCACTGCCTTACTGAACTACATCGCTTTGACCTACACTGCTACCTTACTGAGCTGCATCGCTTAAGTTACATTGCATCTCTGCATCACTGTTTTAATCCCTTGAGTCTGTTGTGTTACCTGGGGGGTTAACTCTAATCTCGAGATCATCTTCAAGCCCCCATATATTTACCCCTTTGTGGAGAGATTTTTGTGGGAATAAGAAATGTCTGCACGAAAATTTCTCAATTCGATGAACCTTGGTGTCTCTGTCTTTCTTACGGCCTCTACCGTTATCTCTGCCAGGTAAAAGTAAAATTCTCCCCGATGTACCTGAACCAAAGTGCTGCGGATTTTTGGCGATTGCGAAGGGACATTGCCACTTTTTTCTGTTGTTGAACTTCAACCCTTCTGTCTTTGCTTTCTTAGTTAATTGAAATTCTCCTAAAACACCTGCTGACTTTCTCAAATACCCATTTTGACTCTTAGGAAGTGAAATTCTCCCTTTTGTGTGGTTGTGGAGTTTAATACCCCGTAATTTTATTGATTTGTATTTATGGGATTAATTGAATTAAATGAGAATTAATTGGGAATTAATCCGGATATAAATACTAACGAGATGTGAGTTGGTATTTGATTATGATGTTAAAATTGAATATTTTCTGAGTATATATGGTAATATATGAGTATTAAAAATATTTAAATTGTCAAGAGGCAGAAATACGATAATTTGAAAATTTTAATTGGAATGCGCGTGTCAATCGCGTCAGAAATAAATTTATTTAAATTAAAAAGTAAATTATATTTTATCAACCGAATGATCATTTTGAGTGCGCCAACGCGTCCGAAAGGGTCGAAATAGTCAGAAAACACTAGCCGGGGGTTTAGTTTGGGTCCCGGGGCACTTTTAGGCCAAACTGAAGGGTATTTTGGTAATTTTAAAAATTGAGGAATTAAAACCCACGAATTTTAGAGTTTATTTTTATATTTTTAAAGAGGCCACTAAGGCCATTACCAGCAAAAGGCAAGAGAGTGGGCTACGGGAGTTTTGAGAGGAGTTAGAGAAAAGTTAAAAGAGGTTCCACCAAACCATCTTCCATCACCAACATTTTGAAAGGAAATTGTGATCGGAAAGAAGGGAGAGCCAACCTTGATCATCAACAATGAATCAAAACATCGGATTTAAGGCAAGTGATTTGATGTCGTTAATCGCAATGAATATTTCCTCCATGTTTTGTGTAGAAACTGTTTTTGTCTTAGAAGTTTTTGATGAAGAACCCAATGGGATTATGGTGAAACTCGTGATTTTGGGTAGGGATTTTCATGTAGAGTGATTATGGACAAATTCAATACGCAAAAATGTAACTTTGGATGATTTAAAAACGGATTAATAAGAGTCTTGGTAGTCAATTAAATTCTAAGTTCATGTTCATAGGGTTTGGAGCAAGAATTGGGGATTTATGATTTTGGCATGTTGATTAGTAAGATTTGACCTCAAAAATATGTTAAGGAGTGACCTAGGGTGACTTAAAATAGTTTAAAAACATTAAAACGTAATTTGGATGATCTTAGGACGAATTTAGAGAAGAGAAAAATGAAGAATAACGAGTTGGGAAAATTCTGAGCGTTTTCTGCCATCTCGTTAGAAGACCTGCCGAGGTCGTTTGAATGACCTCGTTCGAACGAGATGACAATATCCCTTCTAATGAGTTCGTTCGAACGACACTCGTTCGAACAACCTCGTTCGAACGAGATTTGTAACGAGTTGACAGAATGGCCTTTTTAGGCCTGATTTTATTTAGAACTTCCATTAGGCTTATTTAATTGAGCGTTAACCTTCCCTTGTTGACTAGTGGGTATAGTTGTGAGATTGGAGTATATTGAGGAGTAAAACTTAGGATTTTATAGGAAACCGGATGACATTTATGGGTTAAGAAATAAGTACCAAATATTTCGACGTGAGAAGGGTTGACAACTTTAATGTATATTATTCGGGGATTTGTAAACGTACAACATTTGATGAAGGTATAGGAATGTAAAATATACCTCTATTGATATTATAAGATATCTAAGATGTGTGAATGCTTAGTATATGTGGTTATCTGTGTATAACATACCTACCATACTTGCTATCACGGGAGGTCGGCGTTCGATCAGGGCATCTAATCTTTGTGTGCCTACGGGGGGATTTAGATTGGTACCTCGAGGACATAGGTCAGAGAATGACTTATTGAGGAGTTAATAAGTCTGTTGATTTTGGGAGCGTAGGTATGTGCATGACCCATGTGATGTGAACTATGTTCGCCTCCATTATGTGTGTTTGATACTTGTCGAAACGATTCCTGAGAGATTCGGAATACGTGATCCTTATGTACGTGATGTACCGGGATTTGATAGCAGAGTATGTGTGCACCGCAGCTTAGTCTAGGGGTGCCATTATTGTATATTATGATGAGATTGATATACCGAATTATTGAAATGAACTGTTTATATAAGTACAATTGTGAATTAATGTAACATCTTTGTAGAGTTAAAAATGGGAAAACTCTTAGTAATTATTATAACTAATTCTGAGTAAAAATAGTAAGACCTCCAGTTTATATTAAGACATTGGGAAATGAACTTTGAATTGTAAAAGTAATGTCAGGTCATGGATTGGACTAGTTTGATAGTAGTATAACTAGAACGGGTACGGATACGATAGGTGTGCACAATTAGTTGAGAGGTGAGGAACTCATGTGAGAGCACGCACTATCATGTATTTTATATTCATTGTTTAATGATATTAAACACTTGCTGTACTTTAAACTGTTTTCACAATCGGGCTCTGACCCGTTTCCTTTCAAATCTATTTTCTTGTAAAAACATTTTAGGTGCCCAGCCACAAGGACACCAAGTGTAGGAGTTCCATTCAGGTGACGGGTTGTAGCTGCTGTGGAAGTTACAGGACCTCGATAGTAGATGCCTCCACTTTCTATCTTGACTCTATTTCAGAATTTCTCATCTGTAGGGCATGTTGCCCCTTTTCTTTTAGAGACATCCTACTTACTCAGTTTTATTTCAGATTTTGGGTTGTAATTAATTTGTAATTCAGACTTTGTGTTTGGTTGTATTCAGTATTTGGATTATTAGAGGAGTATTCCTCCAGATTCATTGTCATTCCATTATTATTCTATTGTGACCGTGTTGTGGTTGTGGTATTAGTATTTCATAATTTAAATGAACTGTATGTTAATCGGATTTAATTAAAATTGACAATTCACTTTTTAAATATTAGGTGGCTAGTAATTATTAAAACGTTTTCGACAGTAATGCTATGAACTGAACCAACTTGACATTTTGTATTAATTTGAATAAAGGAGAAGCTACCCGGTATTTAATTAGTCGGGGTGTCACATGGAGTACAGTTATAAGCAGTGAGTTTTTTCTTCGTTAGGACTGCCCCTATCGTTGAGACTTATGGAATTTTCCCTTGTAAACTTCTTCCTTGGAAATTCTCCCTATTTGGAGGTGCTACTTCGTTTAGGCTCTGCTGCGTCGTCGTTTCTTCATGTTCTAAAAGTAGAAAAATTCTCCCTGATGTCTCTGACTCACAATAGAACAACGTTTGGACTTGTGGCGAGGGGATATCGTAGCTTTTTTGAACCGTTGGGACAAATTCTTTGTTGTTAGCTATTGGATATGTCTGACAAAGGAAAAAAATTTGACGCCAAACCCCCAACTTGTCTTGGGAGAAACCCTTTTTATCCCCATGCGTTACTTCATTAATGACATAATGACGTCTTTTCAACTATCAGGATGCTCCCTATGATGCCACATGTCCACTTGAAATGATTATTAGCAGCTTTTTATGCGTGTTAGTGTGAAAACTCAAAAATACGGGTTTGAAGGATTTAAACGTCTATTTTTCAAAACACTTAACTGTTTTCTTCGTCTTCTTCAAACTCTAGGCATACTTTTAGAGAGAAAGTTTGTTAAAACTCCATTGTTTATCCATCTCTTCTTCGTCTCTTTCCTCTGTAATCACCTTCAACCTCTGGTTACTCCATCGTTACTCATATGGTAGCTCTTCCAAGCTATCTATAGCTTGGTTTCGTCTGTAATGGCTTCTTAAAGCAACCCTGGTACGTTTGCCACCAACACTCTACCTGCCACCACTTATGTCGTCGCTGTTACTGGGGGCGCCACCTCTTTGACTGTCGCTCGTCAAGAGCAACTGTGTTTTTACCGCCGATTCCCCGATTTTGGCAAGGGTGATGATTTTTCTGGGTTTTGCAAGACTTGTGTTTTTAACGCCAAGTGTGATGCCATGGTGCTTGGTGATGAAGATGAAAACGTTTCTGATTGGGGATTTCTCCTCCCAGAGGGGACTCTTCTATTTAGCTTTGAGCGAGGGTACTTCCCATGGTCGCATATTAACTTCGAATGGCCTGGGGGTTCTCCTGCTCATTTTACTACCTGATATGCTCACATGCAGAGTTCCCACACTGCCATCCTCATAAAAATTGGGCTTTAATGGGCCAAGTGGTTCGGTGAGTTTACTCTATCAAAGAATAATGTTGCCCTCCCCATCCTGGTGTCTCGCTGGAATGTTACCACTCACACTTTCATTGCTATATGGGGTGAGTTCATAGTAACGTTGGAAGACGTTTGTGAACTTTTGGGCCTTAAGGCCACAGGTCATGAGCCCTATTCTGATGAAGCTTTAGATGCCCAAGAGGCTGTTGACCGTTCAGAGTTTAACCGTATATGCCGAAGGTGCATAGGTTCTTCAAACAAAGCCACCTTCACTCCCCTCATCAACTATTTCTTTTGGGATCCTTCTAAGGCTAGTTCTTCTTAGGATGCCCCTGGTCAAGGTACATCGTTAGAACTTCCTGCTTACATCCTTGTCGTTCTCTCTCGCTTCTTTTTATCGGGAAAGCCTAACAACCAACCCCGAAAGGACCTCATCAACATATCCCTTTATTTGGCTCGGGGTATCAAGCTTCCTCTGGCTATAATTTCCATGGGGTCACTCTATACATGGCTTGATAGAACCCACTTTGACATGGAATGGTCTCTTGGCCGTTATAACCTGGCCAACTTTGCCAACCGTGTACTTCTGACGGGCTTCCTCTATGTTTGTTTCCCCGGTGTAACGTCTAAACCCAGTCGTCCTCCTTCGGGAGAAATAATTTTGCCTCCAAGTTCTTACATTTATCACAAGAGGCAAAGTCAAAAGGAGTTAACCTTTGTTATTGAAAAAGGGGAGAGGAAGTTTTCCTCCACACTTGTGATTTTTCAAGAATGAGCTAAGGGTGGTCCAACCAACGACTGTGGACCTTATGGAAGAAGACCCTTCGCTTGCTGTGGTTCTTCTGTTCTCTCCCAGTTACTTACCATCCTACATTGAGTGGGGGTACTCGTGCGAATATTACAACCCCTATCGGTGTGCCCATTAATTTTATTTTGACCAAGGGGCTCCTCGCCCCGTCTTTCCAGCTAAACCACCCCAAAGTCATGTTCATCGAGGCTTGGTCTCTCTTCACTTATACTGCTGCGTGGGGAGTGAGTTTCATAATGTCTGATAGAGTCATCATCCCCAGTATCTCCAGGAAAGCTGATGTGCCGTCTTTATTTGCCACCAAGTATTGGCCAAAGCAACTGTCCCAAATCTTTGAATTTATTGAGGGGACTCCTGTATATCCCCCAGTGCTTTTGTTTCCTTCGCAGGAACTGGGTTTGAAAGGAAATTCCGTTCTGGGAATAGAGTTACCTTTGAGAAAACCCCCCCAAGGAACCTCCTACTAAGATTCCTCTATACTACTCCATGATTTATGTTGCAACCCCAAAGCTCAAAAATGCCCCGGCATCCAAATAGCCTAATCTTTCGGAAGGTGTTTCTGGTGAAGGGGTTCCAACCGATGCAGCTTCTGGCGAAGGAACTTCCCAACCACCAGCCAAAATAACTAGGGGGTCCAAGAGTGGGACTTCCTCAAAGTCTAATTCCCAATCTCGGTCTCAAGTTCCCTTTGAGGCATTTCCCATTGCCTCCGTTCCTCCTCCTATGTCTGTAGAAGTGAGTGGGGAGTTGAGGAAGAAAAATCAAGCAGAGGTGGCGCGAATAAATTCTGAGTTTCAATGACACGCTCCAGCCGTTCCTCCTGACACGCGTGTTGGGAGAGATCTCAAATTTTTTTTAACGACACGCGTGTTATCAATCACCTATCCCAAGTTTAAACTGGTGTTAACAATGTCCGACAAACTTGCATAAAAATCATCAAAGCATTCATACTCAGACATGGTGATAGTCTCAAATTGGGTGGCCAAATTTTGTAACTTTGATTCTTTAACCGCGTTCATACCCTCATGTGTCAATTTCAAAACATCCCATGCCTCTTTAGACGTGGTGCACGTTATAATTCGGCGAAACTCGTCGGGAGTGACAACTCCAGAAATAACACTCAAACCACGTGAATTAAATTTAGACATTTTAAAATCATCTTCAGTCCAGGATGATACAGGTTTTAAAAAGGTGATGTTTTCAACGGTGACCGTGGGAGGAGTCCACCCATTTTCACAAAGGAACCAAACACGCTCGTCAATGGATTTTAAACTAGATTTCATGGGATCTTTTCAATAGGTTTAATTAGACCCATCAAAAATAAGCATCTGATTATATAAGTGCTCCGTAGGAAAAATTGCGATTTTTCACAAAAGTGATTTTTAAAAAAAAATCAATATCACATGATTTTGCGAAAAATAGGAATACGCATCAAATTAGTGCAACCCGCTCTGATACCAATTTGAAAAACCGAAATAAACGCGGTGTGTGATATCGATTTTAAATTATTCGCAAGTTTCCAATTAAACCTTATTTAATTAGATTCTATTTTTAAACAAAATTAATTCCGCCCCTAAACATACATCTAAATGTCATAAATCAGTCAAACCATGCATGAAAAATAAAAACGACCGATTTCAGGAAAAAAATCTTTCGGGTAAAACCTTTTATATCACTTTAAAGAATTCACAAGACCTTTGACTTACTTACAACCTGATAATCGCCCACAAGTGTGTAATGCATGGTACCTTCAGCAAACCTTCAAAGATACGAGAGATAGCGAAATACACTCCAGGTTTCGGTTCGTCATCTTCGGCTCATCCACCCGCTAAATGATTACACTCGGTATCCACCGATCAAATATGGAGATGCCTTTTCCACAGAGGTTGAACAAAAGCAAAGTATTGTTCTTGAACACCAAAATAATTCACTAAAGCATATGGGAGTTTTATGAATTGAAAAAAAAAAGGATGAAACCCTAAAAGGAAGAAGCCAAAAGAATTCTACTTTCGCAGTTTTTCTATTTTGTAAAACTCTGGGACTTCTTAATGAAATGAAACCATTAATGAGTATTTATAATAAAAATGCGTTGCCTTGAAATACGTGCTCGTTCGAACGAGCTAAGGGGCTCGCGCGAACGACGTACAGATGTCGTTCAAACGACATCTCGCGGCAGCCCTATGTTGCTCGAACAAGATAGCTATCTCGCTTGAACTACCTGGGCGTGAAAATCGAGGTACGCTCCAACACTTAGAAAAATTTACTCATTCTCAAAATTTGATGAAAAGGTCCGCTCCAACACTTAGAAAATATTTTATAAAAATATCCCAAAAGTTCTAAGTGTAAAGTTAAGATATTAAAAACAAAACCTTACCGAATTCAAACTTCGCGGAGTTTTTTTACGAAGAACTTGATTAATTCGGATCCGTCTTGATATAAATTGCACTTGAATGCTCTTCGACGGTATAGCGGTATATGACATATTAAATTGATAACGGACTTATAAAAATATGTCCTTACAAATCTCCCCATATGTCTATGCCGGTACATACATAAAAAATCCGAATTATCAAAGACCAAAATGCCTATACAAATCTACCCTCCCATAAATAGGTACAAATTTGCGAGTTCTCAAACAGTTCTTCAAAACTCTTCATCAAATCTCAAAGCTTTTCTCATCAGGGTATGCAACATAATGATCATCAATCTTTATAACTATACACGTGAGAAAAAGCAAAATACCTTCGTGACGCATCGAGTTTGAATTGATATAAGAATAAAGCATTAATAAATCAAATTTCTCCCATAATGCAAAAACTCCCCCATAACATGATAATTCTTTCTCCCCCTTTTTATGATGTCCCCAAATAGACAGATAAGAAGAAAAAATCAAAACATGGAGTGTCACGATAAAATGCATAGCAAACATGGATCAAGCTACGCGCATGCAAAGGTATCTCACAAATTTTCACAAACTATTTTTGATTTTTCAATTTTTTCATACAAAAATAAGATACTAAAAATCACACCATGGATTTAAACTAAAACAACCAAGTCATGGAAATGGAATGTATGGGTGTGAACACATTCGATAGGAAAATAAACTCAATCAATCATATATGCACGAGGCATACGTGTACTCCTAACGAATAAACATCAAAAGTATCCTTAGGTGTAGAAATTGTTGAATTTAGATTACATCGTCTTATGCAAATCAACAAATCAAAGTCAAAGTAATTTTCACACCAATAACGTCCAAAACTATTTAGCGCTTTTTCAAGATTTTCAAGAACGTGCAAACCCGTTTTAATTATCCATTCAAACACCCCCATATATATTTTCTTTTAGAGGTAATCTAAATTCTCAAACTTTGGAGAATTGGTGCAAACACCTAAATGGCCCATAATTGGGATGAATTTCTTTTTATTGCCTTTAAATTTTTTCGAGCTCTTTTAAACCTCTTTGGACCCCGGATAATAAAATTCCTCAATTTTTAGGTCCAATTAAACGGTGGCTTAATCACAACGGATAAATGATAATCTTTTCATAGCCCTTCACCGTTTTCAAACAAAGCACACAAACTCACAAACGGCTCTTACATGCACAACTTTCTTATCAAGTTTTATCGCGCTTGGTTCATTTTAAGAACAGGATTGAAGTGAAAACATCCAACCAACATGTTATAAGACAAGCACAATAATCAAACAAATCCGTGCATGTGTACAATAAAGGAAATTATGAGTCAAACATGTAGGAAGCAACACTTAATTACATCGTAATGACTCCAAACATTATAAAGCACGTGGATGAATTGACATATTGTCTCAAAACACTATCAAATAGTCACATGAAAAATATAATGATGTTGTGACTCGGTCATCCTAAGTCTCCATTCATAAACGGTGCAAACCAAATACAAAAATCTTTTTGGATTTTTAAAAAAAATTATCAAAATAAAATCTTTTTATATTTTTCAAAAAAATTCAAAAGCAAAAATTTATACAAAAATGATACATACTAGCAATAGGCAAATAATGTCATCATGAAAAACATCCTATGCTAGTAAACAGTCAAACCTCGATCATTAGGTGCGGAGGGGCTTTCCAAAGGTGGTGCCAACTTATGAAAAACCTCCATCAAATTTTGTGAAGTTTTGACTAAAAACTTAACTTGCTCACCTAGATGTGCAAACTCTCTCATGTAGTCTTCAGGAGCATGTAAAGTATCATGTGTGGGTGCATGTGTGGCAGAAACACGTGTGGTAGGAAAACGTGACACATAACACAACTTAAAACAAAATTTCCTAAGGTGTCCTCTCCTTTTGCAATGGGAACAAACATATATAGGCCTAGGAACACCTTTCTCAAAAACTCTAGGATACGCTCTCCTAATAGGAATCGGACACCTAGATTGGTTAGGGTGAGACTCGCGTGAATCTAACACTAAAGTGTCAATCGGCTCGGGTGCTAATTGGGAAGTGGAAGCACCGTCATGACTTATTCCTAACTTCTCACCTTTACCCTTAAGAACCACCTTTTTAACCTTCTTAGGTACGTTCTCAAAATTGACTTTGACCTCCCTGGCACGTTCGAGATCACTCTCGAGTTGGGATACACGTGTCGTTGGACTAGACAACGTGTTGGTCAAATCACACTTCTCCTTTCTTAAAACCTCATTTTCTCTCTCCAAATCTAAAACTCGACGACCTAAATCTCTATTATACTTCTTTGTTTTCAAGGTCTCGTTGTATAAAAATCTAATGGCTTTTTGGAGCTCACTTTCATCTCCACTCTCCAATTCGCTCTCATCTCCACTAGAAACACTCGAGTCGTCACCGGTGCTCTCATGACCTCTATCAACGTGAGACGAAATGGGTGTGCTCACACGACTCGAAAAATCTACACACATCCCATGTGCTAAACCTTTATCAGATTCATCTCCCTCATCACCCTCACTATCACTAAGTGTGATGGGCATAACAATCTTTTTGCCCTTTCTCCTTATCCTAGTAGGACACTCTTTAGCTATGTGCCCTTTGCCCTCACACTCAAAGCACCTGATCTCATCCTCCTTGTCACTATCTTTGACCTACTTTCTTTTTATTTGACTCAAAAGCTCTCTTTTTATTCGAAGAATTTTCTTTTTTCATTTTGAGAAACTTTTTAAAAAAATTCACAAGCATAGCCACATGATCAAAATCAAACTCACCCTCAGAATCGAACTCGCAAACCTTTTCTTTTTTTTTTCTTAAAATGAGTCTTTAAAGCAACATCTTTATCCTTAGCCTTAATGGTTTGGGGAAACATGTCAATCTCATAGGTTTGAAGGTCTCCTACAAGTTCTTCCAACTTAAGTGATTTCAAATTTCCCAAAGAGTACAAAATAGTGACTATAGGAATAAAGCGTTTTGGGAGAGATTTCAAAATCTTTTTAACGACACGCGTGTTATCAATCACCTCACCCAAGTTAAAACTGGTGTTAACAATATCCGACAAACGTTCATAAAAATCAGCAAAGCATTCAGACTCAGACATGGTGATAGTCTCAAATTGGGTGGCCAAATTTTGTAACTTTGATTCTTTAACCGCGTTCGTACCCTCATGTGTCAATTTCAAAACATACCATGCCTCTTTAGATGTGGTGCACGTCATAATTCGGCAGAACCTGTCGGGAGTGACAGCTCCAGAAATAGCACTTAAACCACGTGAATTAAATTTAGACATTTTAAAATCATCTTCAGTCCAGGCCGACACAGGTTTTAAAGAGGTGATGATTTCAACAGTGACCGTGGAAGGAGTCCACCCATTTTCGCAAAGGAACCAAACACGCTCGTCAATGGATTTTAAACTAGATTTCATGCGAGCTTTCCAATAGGTATAATTAGACCCATAAAAATTCGGCATCTGATTATATAAGTGCTCCATAGGAAAAATTACGATTTTTCACAAAACTGATTTAAAAAAAAATCAATATCACACGATTTTGCAGAAAATAGGAATACGCGATAAATTAGCGCAACCCGCTCTGATACGAATTTGAAAAATTGAAATAAACGCGATGCCTGATATCGATTTCAAATTATTCATAAGTTTCCAATTAAACCTTATTTAATTAGATTCTATTTTTAAACAAAATAAATTCAACCCCTAAACATGAGTCTAAATGTCATAAATCATTCAAACCATGCATGAAAAATAAAGACGATCGATTTTAGGGAAAAAAAAACCTTTCGGGTAAAACCTTTTATATCACTTTGAAGAATTCAGAAGACCTTTGACTTAGTGACAACCTGATAATCGCCCACAAGTGTGTAATGCACGGTGCCTTCAGCAAACCTTCAAAGATACGAGAGACAGCGAAATACCCTCCAGGTGTCGGTTCGTCATCTTCGGCTCGTCCACACACAGAATAACTACGCTCGGTATCCACCGATCAAATATGGAGATGCCTTCTCCACATAGGTTGAATAAAAGCAAAGTATTGTTCTTGAACACCAAAACAATTCACTAAATCATAAGGAGTTTTGTGAATTAAAAAAATGGGGATTAAACTCTAGAAGGAAGAAGCCAAAAGAATTCTGCTTTCGTAATTTTTCTGTTCTGCAAAACGCTGGGACTTCTTAATGAAAACAAAACCATTAATGAGTATTTATAATAAACATGCACCGCCTCAAAATACGTACCCGTTCGAACGAGATAAGGGTCTCGCGTGAACGACGTACAGATGTCGTTCAAACGACATCTCGTGACAGCCCTATGTCGCTTGAATGACCTGGGCATCAAAATCGAGGTACGCTCCAACACTTCGAAAAATTTACTCATTCTCAAATTTGACGAAAAGGTCCGCTCCAACACATAGAAAATATGTTATAAAAATATCCTAAAAGCTCTTAGTGTAAAGTTAAGGTATTAAAAATAAAACCTTACCAAAGTAAAACTTCGTGGAGTCTTTTTGATGAAGAACTTGATTAATTTGGATACGTCTTGATGTAGATTGCACTTGAATGCTCTTCGACGGTATAGCGGTATATGACATCATAAATTGATAACGGACTTATAAAAATAAGTCCTTACACAGTTCTCTCCAGGTCTAACTCCACCAACGTCTATCAGGACTCTTCCCCTCCCTAAAGCCATCGTTGACCCTTCTGCCCAGCACAATGCGTCTTCTTGTATCAAAAGTGTGGATGCTTCCATAGTAGGTCAAACGTCTTCGCCCAACGCCACCCCAATATTGGCCTTGGTACATTTCATTGGTGCAGGAGATTTACTGGACCTTGAGGTTCCTCTATCTGAGGGTGCCGTTGAGGCTTCTGAGGAGATAAACCTACCCCCAGCAGTTCCCACCATTGTAGCCTCCTTAGTGACTCCCGCCCTTGCTTCAGCCAATGTTGAGGTACTTCGCTAGTTTATCTTCGTTTCTTATTGTTTGTCCTTTACTCTTAAGAATGTATAATCTTAAAGAGTCTCATTTTTTCAAGCATTCAAACTCCACTAGTAATGGTGACTTAACAATAAAAACACTTATTAATATTTTCCCTTTTGTAAAATTCCACCAATAACGGTGACACCCGTAACGGTGACTTAGCAATGATAACCCCTTGCTAAGATTTTCAATCAAACTCCACCAGTAACGGTGACTTAACAATAATAAACACTTGTTAAGATTTTCGTCCAACTCCACCAGTAACGATGACTTAACAACGATAAACACTTGTTAAGATTTTTGGTCAAACTCCACCAGTAACGGTGACTTAACAACGATAAACACTTGTTAGGATTTTCGTCAAACTCCACCAGTAACGGTGACTTAACAACGATAAACACTTGTTAAGATGTTTTCACTTAACTCATTATTTGTTTGACCTGTCTCCAGGTTGCTGGTGCATCCCCTTCAGCTGTAGAGATACCTCTATCAGTCCCTTCCCCCATCGCATCACCCTCTCGTGAGCAAGCCATTTTAGAAGAATCTAGTCACAACGACCAAAGTTCCACGACAGGTGCTGCAGTTGATAGCGAATCTGGTTGTGAGCTTCCTCTGCCCAACCTCGCTCCTTATAAATTATGTCTCATGGTCCTTCAACGATCCCCCTAAATGCCTGTCAGCCATCGTTTAGTAATTGAGCAGATTGCAAGCCATCACCCTAAGACTTTCACTGTCGATTGTCTGCATTCGAACATTCTCGTGATGATCCACAGGCTTCAAGGCATAGCGATCGTCGTTATTTATATCATTAGTACTTCTACCGCGAACGTTACCAGGCCCCACCTCAACCAATTCTTGGGCTATATGAGGTTGTTGGGTCGAGATGGCTTCTAATTTAGCTGGCTGATTGGACACTTAAATACTTTGAAGAGCCAACAATTGTCAAGCCAGAGGGAATTACTGTAGAAGCACCGAGAGGCTCAATGAGCTGAGGAAGCTAGGCTGGCCGAGCTAGCACCTCTACTTGAAGCTGCCAACAAGGAGGTAGAGGATATCGAAGAAGCTTTGTGTCTGGCAAATCTAAATGGAAAAAACTCCTTATTGAGTATGCACAGGTTCAAACAAGGTTGGAGGTTTCTATTAATGCCCAACAATCATGCCTAGCAGCTTCTTCGGGCCTGCTTGGAGATTTTTTCTCTGCTCCGGACTTGTGGTTCATCTTAGGCCAACGAACTCTTTCACTTTTGTATACATTTTCCTTTTTTCTCTTATGTAATTTTCGGGTAATAGTTCCCAATTTTGTAATGCCTCAAAATTTATGAATGAAATAAAGGTTATATGTTTTCCATGCCACTTTTTCATGCTGTAACTATTTGCATAAAATACAAACTCTGTAATCTTTCGTCTCACTCAAGTAGCAACAAAAGACATCTTAGTCTAAAAGTAGCTAACATCTATTTATGCATCTCACTACACTCCAACACACGCAAGTGGCACTATATATTCTTCTTCCACTGACACACCTTGACTATATCAAAGCTACCCATAAACTCCGGTGGGTAGCCCTTCTGAAACGACTCTTTAACTCTCTGCCAAGTCGATAGACCTGGCTGGGCCTGGATCTCCGATGCCACTAGCAGCTGTGACTGGGACTGTGGGAAATAAACGGCCATGGCTATCATTATCGCATTGACTACCTAGGCTACTATCTCTTCCACTTGTGCAGTCGTCATCCTCCCTCGTGGTGGCTGCGGCTACGGAACCGCTGGCTCCTGATGAGTCTCCCTCTCCTCCTCCCTTGCTGCTGCTCTCATCGGTCTAATTCTCCTAGGCGGCATCTAAAATTTCAAAACGAGTTGTATGAGTCCACCGTCCAAACATCTATAATAGCATAAGAACGTAAATGCGTGTACGTAAAAGAATACAATAATCCTATCATAAGGCTCTACATCAAAGAACGCTAAGCTAAAACGTGAAAAGCCGTACAGATCCTATGGACACTAATACCTGATGCTCTGATACCATCTGTGACACCCCGCCTAATTAAATATCGGGTGATCAGTCCTTTATTAAATTAAAAGAGGTTTCTCCTCTAGTTCATTCTTAACATCACTGCTAAAAAAAATTTTAAGCTTACGAACCACCTAGTATTCAAAAAGCTGATGTTAAAATTTATTTTTTTTATTTAACAACAACATCAACGATATAAGTATAAATTTAAACCACTCACACAATTAATGAGTCTAACTCAATACTACATAAATAAATAAAAGGCTTTTCGAATAAACCATCGGCTAAAAATCCCAAATTCAATATAATAATCTAACAGAATAATAAAACTGAGCACAAAGTCTGACTGAAATAAAATAGCTGGGGCAACATGCCCAAATGAAATAACTAAGTTGCATCATACTCTAGGAATAAAAGAATAGAAGCATCTAAGTCCAAATACTACAACATCCACACCTATTGCAGCTACGCATCCCTAGAACAGATCATCAAGTTTGGCGTCCCTGTGGCTGGACACCTAAAAGGTTTTGAAAATATTTTTGTAAGTACGGGTTAGAGCCCAAATCCTTTTGAAAATATTTTGCAAGTGAGTCAAAATGCAATAATTAAAATGCATGAATACTCTTCATATTTAAGTTAGTGTCACACTCACTTGAGATATTACTCACCCCTCAACTATTGTGCACATGTAACTCTTCTTCCTAACCCTCCTAGTTACACTACCCACGTCTAACTAGCCTTGTCCTAAAACTCCTTGACACTCTACTCTAGCCCGAGTAATTTGCACTTTGACTTCATAAGTTATTTATCACATTAACTTAATTAATCCTCTTTAATTGTAATATATAACTGTCTCACTAGTTATATACAAGTAATCCCATTTTTCTTTACGTAATTTGCCCATATATAAAGATCTACACTATCATACACGTATCACATATAATACAGTTGTACATCTCGTATTTTACCTGTATATAAATCTACACCATATATACGTATCATCATATTACAACATTCACACGCATGTTGAATATATATCCATCTTCCCGAGTAGACACCCACCGAATGTTCTCTAAAATGATATCACCCCAGGTATACTCATTTACTAGGACACCCCAACTCGGTTAGCTCCCCGAATTAGTGAAATAAAAATAAACATAGCGAAGGCGACCATAGTTCCTACACCGAAAGTGAAACCGAATCATACCCCAAAGCGATCACCCCTGAAAATAAATCACACAATAAAATCCTGGACGACTATGACTTCGGGACTATACTTACCCTGCATTCACTGGGCAGGGGATTCACCCACATCGCGTAACCTACTATGATAGCACTAGAGGGGTATGTATTCCAATAAATATTATTCACACCAACATTTATAAGGCACACACACACACACACACATATATAATTTAAACCCGACAAATCTATGCACAAATCCCGTAACACTAGCCTAAAATATCCGAGTCAATTTTTTTACTCTAAACTTTAATTAATTTTGCACATTAATTAATTTTATTAATATGGTGCCACTTAACCAAAATGCCCGGACACACTCCTTAGCCCTTAATTCTAGCCGTTTACAATTTATCCCCAAAATTCCCGAAATTAAGTTCGACGCACTTTTTCCACATTATTACCCTGAATATTCATTTCCCACATTTTAGTTAATTCTCTAATATACTCTTTCTAAAAAAATAGATTCCACTTTTTCCATATTTGACGATAACTAAAAATTCAGGCCAAAATCCAAAGCAGCGAACTGTGGGAATGCTTTGCACGTCGTTCGAACAACTAATCATGTCGTTTGAACGACTGGTGATGTCGTTCGAAAGACTCCCCAGGTCGTTGAAATGACCTGTCCGGATCCTCCCCCCTTCGTCTTCCCTGCTAGAAATTCCACCATAGTCAATTCCTTCAACCTTATTACCCAGAAATCCCTTCTGTAAAGATCCTTCTCATATGGTTTCTCCCAGATTGCTAAATCTAAAACCCATAATTGACTAATAACCCAAACGGATAAATATTGATAAAACTATATTACTGACAGGGATAAAACTCTATTACTGACAGGATACCATTTTTTTCTCTAAAATTTATAGTTCTAATTACACGATTTTTTTACAACAACCTCTATCCCAAATTAATTTCACAATTCCTCAATTTAACGAGATAACCTCTGGGTTTCATATTCATTAGTATAAATCCCCAATAGTACACTAGAGATTAATCTTTCGCAATACCAAAATTTACCCGTAATGTTCCATAAATTGAAAACCCAATCTCTACGTCAACCCAACCCAAAAATGTTGAATTTCATCACACCCACTATGATATGAATTGATTATCACAAATTTACATTGAAGAAAATTAACCAATTGCCTAATAAATTTCGTAGAGTTTGAATCCTTTTATGAAAATGATGAGTTTGACACAAGCACCCAAATCCTTCTCCAAATTGGTTCCCAAAAGTTCCTCAAATTTCTCTCTCTTATCTCCTCTGCAAACTAGGATTTTTCTATTTGACTTGTATCTGCCACAAACTCCTTAATATAGGTTTTATAAGACCAATCCTACAATTAGACTTGTGGGCTAAATTAAAATGTCCCAAACACCCCCGTGTGAGCCCGATTATACCTAAAAATGCTTCGAGACCCAATTACTACCCCCGGGTACTCTTTTTTTATTATCTCGACCTATCCGAAATCAACCGTGCACTCAGAATTGTCATCCGAATTACTTTATAACATTCTCTAATTTCGGCCTCAAAATGCGACACAAAAATAATCCGAATAATTAAATCTTAATTCGCCAAAATGAATAAATCCTCCAATTTAAATAATTTCTCCAAAGCATAAATTTAAATTTTCTCCAAATTATTATTTCTCCCCAAAATAATTAAATTCCAAGTCCTTGAAGTTACTGGGTGTTATAGAAATAAGGTGTAAGGAGCCCTAAAATGTAAAAAAGAAAATTAAATTTAATACGTCGTTCCCATAGACGGTGCCGGAATGATGATACTAAAAATTGGACACACATCCTTCTTAACCATCATATCGAGTGTAAAGTAGAAATACAGGAAGTAAAAGGAGATAAACACAAATTATAGAGTGATTCGGCTATAAAAATGAGTTTACGTCCACTTTGGTCCACTACTCTCATTATATACATTGTATAGTACATGATTGTGATGCCATTAAAGGCGTACAAGAGAGAGAAGGGAGGAGAATACATGAATTTAGCTAAGCTGTGCAGCTCAGGATGTGGCCTGTAAACCTTGACCCAATGCGGTGTAATACCCTGTATTTTTATGGCTTTTAAATTGGGGATTTATAAAATGTAATGGAGATGAATTAATTTAATATTAATCCAGAAATTTATTTAAATATTTACTAGCGTGACGAGAGTTAGTACTTATTGGGAATTTGTTGAATATTACTTAATGAGTAAAGTAATAATTAGAATTGAATTGATTAAAATTGTCACGAGTGAATAATATGACAATTATAGAAATTAACTCGGGACGCACCTGTGTCGTGTCAGGACTATATTATTATTATAAAAAGTGAATAAATTATAAGTCACCCGTATGGTCATTTCGAGTGCGCCAACGTGTCCGGAAGGGTTGAGATAGTCATAAAAGTGTATCTGGAGGTTTAGTTTGGGTCTCGGGACGTTTTTAGGCCTAATCGGCACCCCGAGAGGGCGATTTAGTCATTTCTAAATTAGGCCATAGTTAAATGAAGAAAATTGAGAAATAATATCAGATATTAAAAGAGTCCTCTAGGGTTAACATTCTCAAAAGGATAGAACGGCAGTGAGAGGAAGAAATGAGAAAAGTCTTCCAAGAATCCAAAGCCAAAAACCAACCCAATTGCACCACCACCACCACCAAAACGTAGATCGGAGCGAGGGGATCAAGCCTATACATGTCAACTTCATGGAATCAGACCTTCAATCTTAAGGCAAGTATCTATCTTGCTATTTTTTTAGTTGATATTTCACCCATGTTAGAATAGGATTGTTATATATATGTTTTATTGAAGAATTTCATGAATTAGGAGATTTGAATCACATGTTTTAGGAGTAATACATGTAATCTGGAAGCCTTGTCATATGTATAGGATTACCCATGAAATCATAATGGTTTAGAAGAAAGAAATTTGGAAAAAAAAGTTAGAATGTTGAAAATTTTGATGAAACTAGGGTTCTTGACAAATATGGTGAATAGTCTCTTTAATCCTATATCTTTGATGAATTCGTACATGTTTTACGTAGGAAATCATTTAGGTAGGTATATTAAATTAGTGGTATACTTTTTTAGGAGTTTGGGAATCATTAATGGTGTTTTGGAGGAATTTCTTGGATGAAACCCGTAGGTTGGATTAACAAATTCTGGGCAAGAATTGATCGATCGATCGATCGACTCAAGAATGTCGATCGATTGACTGATCGATCGATCGACCCCTCCTGAAAACTGAGTATTTTACTCTTTTGTTTAATTCAGATAAAATGCGTAGGAACGCCTGAATATTATTTAAAGAATATAATGTGTCATGAAGAGGAACAGTAGGGTCTAAGTAGATTTCGTTGAATGAAATTATATATGGGATGGAACCGTGGGTTAACGGGGGGTTTGACACATATTGGAAATCGTTCGAACATTAGTTACGGAATTGAGAGGTTCATAAATGACTTAGACTAGTATGTTAGAAAGGGTGTACCTACTGAATTGACTTTTAGGAAGAAAGAATACTTCGAGGGATGAAAAGTAATTACGAAATGATTATAATTGAGAATAAAATGAGATGAGTTATTTATGCATAAATATTGGATAAAATTGTATTATGTACAGTTAAAATATTATTATGGGTCATGGGAAAACCAAATTGGAAAATGAGAATATTTATATATATGACCGAGTGCATGTGTATATATCTATATTATATTTGTGTATAATCATACCCGCGTTACTTGCTATCACGGAGGTTACCGCGTCGGGACAGTCTTAAGATACGTGAGGGGTATGTATTGACCTTTTAGTGACTTGAAACTATGCTTCGCCTCCATTATGTGTGTATTTTGTTAATACAGTTCGAGAGTGATTCTGAACTAGTATTTCCCTTAGTACGAGAGATACGGGAACTTGAAACAGAGTATGCCAACACCATAGATTTTATGTGGGGTGCCGATAGTATATATATTATATGATTGATTAATATATATACGTATATATGAAATTCTTCTACTATGCGTATAAGTAGATAAGTATTGTGTAAATGCTCTATAAATATAGTAAGTGTTCGGGAACGTTACTACAGTATTGAGAAATACATAATAGACGTAAGTAATTGTTAAGAGATTAATCTTTAAACTAAAATCATAGTCCTGTGACTTCTCGAAATAGAATTCATGGGAGATAAGTTAGATAGACTCATGAGGAATTTAGTAGTACGGTAGGCGTGCACACTAGATGAGAGGTGAGAATTCTCAAGAGAGTGTCGCATACTAACATGGTTGTTATATTAGCCGGTAAGCATTTTAAATACTTACTAAAATATTTTTAAAACTGTTTTACACTCAGGCTCTGACCCGTTTCCGGTCATTTTTCTCTCTTGTATATATATGTATGTATTACAGGTGCCCATCCACAGGGGCGTTAGGCTTAGGTTCTTTGGATTGGACATGCTTCAGTTTATGTGGGAGTTGCAGGCCCTTACTCTAGACGACCTCTTCCTTGATTCACCTCTTGATTTAGTACTTCATATGTGTCCCCCAATTTCCTATTTCAGTTTAGACTTATTAGAGATTTCGTATTTATTTTTGTTTTCAGTATTCAATACTCATTGGAAGTTAATTCTTGTCATGATGATTTCACTTATGGTTATTTGACTTGGTTTGGTTAATCTAGTTGGTTTAATTCTTTTGAGTTGATTGCCATCCTTAGAATTTTTGTGATTCTTAAACTGATTAACATTTTAAAAGTTTTTTCACGTTGGAATTTAATAAATATAATAGGACTTTAAATTTTTTTGACACTTAACTTAATTATTTAGGGTGTGTAAATTGGAAATATTTATTTTACGCCAGTGATGCTAAGAATGAACCAACCGTTCACCTTGATTTTAATTTAATAAATGACTGATCACCCGGTATTTAATTAGGCGGGGTGTCATAGGTGGTATCAGAGAATCAGTTTATAGTGTCCTTTAGGATATGTACGACTTATTTCGCTCTCAGCTTAACTATAGAGCCCTATGTTTAGGACTGTTGTATTCTTGTGTTTACGCTTACGTCTTCAGCTATTTGGGATTTAATAATAACTGTAGACTAATAAACTTCCTTCTCATTTTAGATGCCTTCGAGATGCGCACCCCGAGACAGGAATGCCCAGCTCGAGCAACCAGCAGCTCCGGCTCAGGAAATGATGAATGCAACAGAAGTAGCCTCTATTGTTGCTCAGGCGGTGAATGCCGCATTAGCGGTGGTGCAGTAGGATCCACCCCAGGTTCAGGTAGTAGCGCTAGTACCAGCATAACTTCCCACTGCATGGGAGATGGTCAGGGATGCCTTTCATAAGGCACATCCCTCGGAGTTCTCGGGTAGTTTGGACATTGTGATCTCCAGCCAATGAAAGAAGGATATCCAGAGGCATCTGCGTATGTATGAGTGCACTGACGTGCAGAGACAATTACTGGCTTCCTTCAAGCTAGTGGGGGCCGCTTTCCAGTGGTGGTAGTCCACCACCACCTTGGAGGAGAGGGACAGCATATTGATTCAGTCGTTTTGGGTGTGGTTTGATCGCAAATATTTTTCATCCATCGCGCAGACTGAGATGAGGCGGAGGTTACGGAATCTTAAGTAGGAGAGTATGACCGTTGTTGAGTATGAGGAAGAGTTCACGAGACTTCTCACTATAGTGCTGGATGAGGCACCCACTGAGGAGAAGAAGATATTGTTGTTTTTAGATGGATTGTCCTGGAGGACTTGTCAGCACCTCATAGGTAATCTATTGTTGGGTACTTACACAGACGTACTCAACGCCGCTCTGTTGCACTGCCAGGATCACCGCTTCCATCAACAGGGAAGCAAACGGGCAGGGGAGTCCATCCAGTAGGGCCAGACAGGGGGCAGTAGTACTCGTGGGGCACCAGCAGCCCAAGGGCAAACCCGTCACAGTAAGCAGAGTTCCCATCAGGGGGACCCTGCCAAACGATTCTGATCCGATGATTCCAGGCAGGGATTTGGCGGATTTAGACAGGGCCAGTCCAGTCAGCATGGCCAGCAGGTCCAACACCATCAGCAGCATGGCCATTAGGATCAACAGGGTCGTGGTCAGCAGGGACCGAGGGGAGGAAACTTCAGGGACATGTGTTTTAGATGTGGTAAGAATGGCCATAGGCGTCAGGATTTCCCAGAGGGGGATAGGGCCCCACAACAGCAAGGTGCCCGTAATGAGCCGTAGAGGCCACTCTTTCCAACCGTCCTCCCAGCGCCAGCTCAAATGCCAGCCCTATGAGCGATCCCAACACCCCCAGTTTAGTAGGGGCAATTGCAGTATGAACGTGTGAATAACGTCCACCAGGTCGCATCACCTCAGGCGCCACCCCCGATAGAGGGTACGTTTCATATTCATGGCACTATGGGACGAGTCTTATTTGATACTAGGGCATCACAATGTTTTATAGCTACTCACTTTGCACGGGCGTTAGGGTTATTAGACACGACAGAGAGTACAGTGACATGTGTAGACTCACCACTGGGGAATGGGTCTTTGATTTTCTTTATATGCTAAGGTGTAGGTATAGAGATTGGTAGATTGATTTTACATGCGAACATGCTAGTTTTAGATATGCATGATCACGACGCCATTATTGGCATGGATTGGCTCGCTGCGTATAGATCCATGATAGATTATTTCGGTAGGAGTATTATTTTTGCCATTCCGGGTCAGGAGATGTTTTTGGTGGCGATGCCTCGCCCATAGGGAGGATCTTCCACTCATTTGTATTACATAGAGGAGGATACCTCTAAGAAGATTTTGATTCCCCTGGATTCGATTCCAGTTGTTCGTGAGTTTTCAAATGTATTCCAGTAGATATCGAGCCTACCTCCCAATCGAGAGATAGATTTTGTCATAGACTTAATGCTGGTCACTCGGTCGATAGCACGTGCACCGTACCGTATGGCTTCAGTGGAGATGAGGGAGTTACGAGATCAGATAGAGCAGTCGTTGGGCCAGGACTTCATTCATAGGAGCACCTTGCCTTGGGGAGCTCTGGTGTTGTTTGTAAAGAAGAGATATGGTTCACTGAGGTTGTGCATGGATTATCGGGAGTTGAATAAGGTCACGATACAGAATAAATATATGTTGCCTCGAATTGATGACCTGTTCGACCAGCTGAGAGGGGCAGCCTTCTTTTCGAAGATAGATTTGAGATCGCAATACCTTCAGCTACAGATTAGGGAGAAGGATATGTTGAAGGCTGCTTTCTTGATGATATATGGGTTCAATAAGTTCAGAGTCATGCTGTTTGGACTGATAAATGCTCCAGTCGTATTCATGGACTTGATGAACCGAGTGTTCAGAGAGTTCTTGGATCAGTTTGTCATCGTCTTCATAGCTGACATCCTGATCTATTCAGGGACTGAGGAGGATCATGTCAAGCACTTGAGATAAGTTCTTCAGACTCTACGAGAGCACCAGCTATATGCTAAGTATGAGAAGTGCGGATTCTGGTTATAGGAAGTGCAATTTTTGGGGCACGTTGTGTCAGAATTGGGGATATCGGTTGACCCGAGCCAGGTGTCAGAAATGAGGGAGTGGGGACAGCCCACGACACTGATAGAGGTGCGTAATTTCTTGGGGTTAGCCATGTACTACAGGCGGTTCATTTGAGGCTTTTCGAAGATAGCGGGTTCGTTGACGAATCTGACTCGCAAGGGAGTACAGTATGTATGGGATGTTGCTTGTCAATTGGCTTTTAACAAGCTAACTTCGGCGCCAGTTCTTGTTTTGCCCAGGTTGGGAGTAGAGTACCTGGTGTATACTGACGCCTCTTTATAGGGTCTCAGTGGAGTACTTTAGCTGGAGGAGCAGATTATAACTTTTGCCTCCTGCAAGCTTAAGCCTCACGAAAGGAATTACCCCACCCACGACCTGGAGCTAGCGGCGGTCGTGTTTGCATTGTGGATTTGGAGACATTACTTGTTGGGGGAGAAGTTTCACTTGATCACAGACCACAAGTCATTGCAATACTTGTTCACTCAACGAGAGTTGAGTATGCGTCAACGTAGGTGGCTGGTGACGCGACCACAAATGTGTCCAATGTGCGTGCTATTTAGGCTCAAGATCAAGCCTGTCGCTCAAGTAATAATTCGATAAGTCGGTTATCGATCCTCAGGAAAACAGGATGATGAAGTCGTAACGACGTTGGAAAGACGAAGGTAACCTAACTTTGACTCTAAAAAGAACAAAAATGTGATTTGAATTGTGAAATAATTACAACTACATGCAGTTTTTTAAAATGAGTAATTAATGAAATTATGAATAAATGAAATGCAATTACTCTAATTTAACTAAAGGACTAATGATGATCTGACTAAAACTTTAACTATGAGATGAGAAAGATAAGTCGGGTTACAATCCCCCACACCCTAGTAATTCACTTCGTAGGATACTAGATTCAGAATTAAAGATTTAAATGAATTCGGTTTTTAATGCTCCTAAGTATTATATATATGAGAGATCGTAGCCCGCACAGTATGTAAGCAAAGGTTGAATTAAACCCGATTCTTATTTCTCCTAAGTATTACATATATGAGGGATCGTAGCCCACACAGTATGTAAGCAAAGGATGAATTAAAGTAGTATCGTATTAACTACGATACAATTCATCTAAGATTTTAATTCCAACTTCTATTTCCACTATCATGAATTACATCTAGAAAACTTAGTCGGACATATTAAAACTAGAAGAAAACATGTTTTGAATGAAAGAAAACATTTTTACTAATAACTGAAGGAGAAGAAGAATGAAATTACTCACTTAAGAAATAACTACCGCAATAATGAAAAAAAAGAATTGAAACAAATTTACTTGAATTGCATAACTGGAATAAAAACTAGGGTTTCTTGTTGTTGTCTTCTCTAAACTAATTATAATTCTTCTCTAACAAATTAGAAGCCCCTAATATCTGGGAGGTATTTTAAATTTATACTCTACGAATTTCTAAGAGTTTCAACTATACAATACTCTTATTTTATAAGTGGATAAGTTCAAATTTCTGATATCCGAACCGATCCTGTTAAGGTAATTCGGTTCAGTTCCATCTTTGACAGAAGTTTTTCCTTGAACCAGTTCAGTTCGTTTTTCTCCTCTTCGGTTCAATTAGGTTCCATCTCTTCGTGCTTCACAGGAAATTTTCCCAGGATAGGATCGGTTCGTTTTTCAAGCCCTTCGGTTCGGTTCCATCTCTTTGTGCTTCACAGGAAGTTTTCCCAGAATAGGATCGGTTCGGTTCCATCTTTTCAAGAACTTCTCCTCCTTGTAATTTTTGAAGACTTGTAACTTTTGATCCGGAGCTCAGATAAGGATGTCGATTCTTCCTAAGCACTTGTTGGCGCGAGGTCTTCGACTTTCATTTTGATTTTCTCCTTCCTTGTGTGCACTGAATACCTGCAAAATAGATAGGAGATACATGAAACTCGACGTACTAATTAGAAATATCAATAGCAATGATTTGAGATAAATCCACTCGAATTACACTTTGTGGAGTGATAAAACCCTTTAGATTAAGGGGATAAATGGGAAGAATTTATGCCTAATCAAACCCCCCTAACTTAGAACTTTGATCGTCCCTAGCAATGTAAAAGAATCAAAACATGGTTCAACTCTAAAATTAGGTAGAATACCTCTTTCGCGGGTGAGCGATTGCATTTAGCATATGCAACAAGCCTTTAAACCCCTAGGTTACCCTAGTAGGACGAGTTGTGTCTCATGAGGGTTTGCATTGAATATACCCACAAAATTCGATTCAAAGAAGACTCAAAATACGCAAAAATTGTATAACTCAAACTTTTCCAGAAAATAGTCATCATCAATTCATGTTTAAGAGTCTCAAATCATAGTGCGTGTTTGCGAAGCCAGAAATTTAACCGCGAATTTCCACCGATTGACCATTACGTTACTTATCCAAAAATTCGTTTTGATTTCAAAATCTCACGAAATTCTCTCACAAACGAATCACTCGGAATGTAGCTATGTTCTCTCGGTATGCGTGATTTATAAGAGTAAGTGTATTGGAACCGAGTTCACACACACAAATAGAAAGACAGAAATTTATGATAAATGGATTTTATCATCGGGTTACGGTTATAGGGAAACGGGAACATCGCCTCTAATTCATTCTTCTAATCTCTTGTCTTATCTTTTTATGTTTTAGCTCTCCATGCGGTAATCAATTTCGCAATTTGGACTCGGTTAGGACTTTTTTGGGTTAAAGTTGTATTGGGTAAAATGGGAATGGTCGGGAAATTTGGAATTGGAAAGTTCATTTATGATGTCCACTTGTGCTTTTTCGGGCTTTTGCTCTTGTTCTCTTATTTTTCTATTTTTTTTCCTTTCACATTTTTCTTTTCTTACTATTTTTGTTGAGCATATTTACTCTTTTTTTGCCCCCTTTTTTATGCACTTTTCGGACTTAATTTCTGAAGTTTCGATTTTTACAATTCCGGGCCAATTGGAATTTTTTAGGTGGTCAAACGAAAGGGAAATTTTATTTGGCTCAAATTGGGTTGCAAAAAGGGTAATTTTTCATGACTTTTTTTACTACATTTTCTCGCCAATATTTTTGGGTGACAAATGAGGACCTAACTTCATTTTCCAATTTACTAATTGCTTTACCATATGCGTCTCGAGATTAAATTAATTTAGAGATTTACTTGGCACGTTTTTTAAGGCAACATCATCCATGTTTCCCATAACCGATCAAAGTGCAAGGATTGAGATCCTCGACGACTTATTAAAACGCTGAAACGAACTTTGAGTTAACAATTTAACTCGGATTGATTTATAAACTCTCAATAAGGAAAGGTTCGAATCTCAACGCATTTGTTAATCTCCACATTTATTCGCTAAGTCGTCAATTTTCGCTCAATTTCCATCTTTGGTCAACTTCGGCTTTGTGTATTGTGTTTTTACAATTTGAGACTTTAAACTAAATTTTAATGATATTTTTGAAGAATCTGAATTCCAATTTTTATTTATTTTGAAGATTTTTTGGGGGGATTTTTCAAAATTTTATGATTTTTTTTTCTAAATTTTTGAAATTTTCTAAATTTTTTGGCATTTTGAAAATTTGTGAAGTTTTAGAAATACGCGCTCGTCACCCCCCCTAACTTAGACTTTTGCATTGTCCTCAAGTAAAAGGACTAAAATCTAAATAAGGCAAAACAAGAAGTGCAACAAAATAAAACAAGCAAATATTTAAAATGCATAAAGACACTAAATGACACTAACATATGACTCAATAATACAATAAAAATCACCCCATATGCGTCGGGGGAGCGACGACCTCTCATTTCTCCACAAACTCACCCGACCCCACTCACGGGGTTCGATGCTCTCCTCGTCTCTCCCGTCTTCATATCGTAAACCAATAATCAGAACAAGTTGGGACCTCGCCCATAGATAAGGGAAAGACCGGGAGACTCGCCGTGACTAATCGGAAAGGGATCCTCGTGATGCTTACTCAAACCTTGGCCTATGTGCATCGACTCGGAGGGAACACCTAAGTTTCTTAGGACAGGGCCGCGACTTGTATGTTCCTAGGCAACGACCAATATTGGGCATATCAACGACCATTATATGTGAGTTTAGAGTCTAGTGGGGTAATGTGGTATGGTTATGACCATCAGATGTATGGTTATGACCACCTCCGGTTTTACATTTACATTTTGGGTTCGATGGTGAGATTTCGATCCGATGGCCTAGGTGTGGTACGTGATGTCCCTGGAGCCTGATAACATACTAGAGAATGCATCCATGAGGTAATACTCTGAGGATTGCGATTATACATACATAACGAGCGATATATATGTATGTGTATGCGATGTGATATAAGTATAAGTATATAAGTGTGATAAATATATACGGGTAAATATAATAAATGTGTGAATATTAAATAATAACTAGCGTGAAGTTATTGGTATCGGCATATGTAACGCTAAATAAGAATTAAAGCAAAGAATAAATATGTGTGACTCAGCTTGGCTAGAAGGTTAACTTATAAGGCTAAGGTAAACGTTGGTACTAGTTAGACATGGTAGCATAACTAGGGTGCTGAAAGTATATGCGTTAGGTACGCACTATAAATGAGGGGTAAGGATAATCGCATGTGACTGTATCACCAGTTTAAGTATGAAATATTGCATTACATATTTATCATTATATTTTAAACACTTGCAAAATATTTTCAAAAGGTTTTGGGCTCTGACCTGTATTAAAATATTTTTACAATTTTTAGGTGCCCAGCCACAGGGACGCCAGACATGATTATTCCTTCCGATTAGACAATGTTGCAGTAGCCGTGGATGCTTGCAGGGATTGATTAACCGCATTTATCTTTGAGTTCTATATTTGTTATTCAGGCATATCGCCGAGTATCCGCCATTTATTTATTCAGTCTTCATTTTATTTTAGTTGTGATGGATTATTATTTTGGATTTGTACCCAGTGTCTATTCGGTCACATGGATTATTATATTACTGTAGCATGCAATTATTATTCGGGGTTCATGGTGAATGTGTAGTTAATTTAATTAGAATGCTTTTCCGGTGAATGGGATTTTATTATGGCAATTTAATAATTTTTAAAATTTGACACCGGACTTAATAGGATATGAGTAATTAAAGTTATTTTCAATAGTGATGCTAAGAAAGAACCAAATTGAGATTCCTATTTTACTTTAGTAGATGACTGATCACCCATTATTATAATAGGCGGGATGTCACACTATATATCCTGATTTTTATTAAAAATGGAATAAATATCAAGAACCTATTTGATTTTCATACTATATATCCTGTTTTTTTTAAATGGAACAAATACCAAGACCCCGTTTGATTTTCATACGATATATATCCTGATTTTTTTTAAAAAAAAATGGAACAAATACCATAATTTCCCCCCCCCCAAAAAAAGAACTAATAAGGTCCAACAAACAACACTATATTTTCAATGCTATTTTTTTTTTAAACTATTATCACAAATGAAAAAAATATACTCTGCTCAACTATAAAGAAAAGAAAAATCTCAAAAGGGGAAAAAGATACTTTGTTTTGATCGAGTGTAATACCCCGTATTTTTGTGATATTTATTTATGGGATTAATTGAATTTAATGTGTATTAATTGGAAATTAATCCGGATTAAAATACTAGCGAGATGCGAGTTGGTATTTGATTATAATGTGCATATATGATAATATATGAATTTTGAATTATGAAATTTGTCGTGGGATTGAAACACGGCAATTTGAAAATTTTGTTGAGACGCGTGTGACAGTCGCGTCCGGAATATATTTTATCTTAATTAAAAAGTGAATTTTATTTCTATAAACCGTATGGTTGTTTTGAGTGCGCCAACGCATCCGGAAGGGTCGAAATAGTCAGAAAACACTAGCCGGGGGTTTAGTTTGGGTCCCGGGGCATTTTTAGGTCATACCGATAACGTATAAGGGTAGTTTGGTAATTTTGGATTTTTGGGAATTAAAACCTACGAAAATTGGGAATTAATAGCTGATTTGGCAATAACCCACTAAGCCCACTTATAACCAAATAGACTACGGAGGTTATTGAAATTGGTTCCAAAGAGTTCCTAAAGCACAAACCCTAGCCACCATTAACTTTGGAGAAGAAAAGCTTGTTGAGAGAGATAAAGGAATTCTGCAGAGAGAGAGAGAGAGTACTTCATCAAATTCGTCATCAAATCAGAGTTACATATAAGGCAAGTGGTTTAATTCCAATTAATTTCAGAGAATGCTTCTTCCATGTGTAGGAATTGATAAAAATCTAATTGTTCTTGGGAATTAATGAAAAACCCATTAAATTGGAAATAGAATCTTACATATTAATGAGGAATTGCATGTAGAATTATATGTAGGCGATTATTCTGATGTTAATAATATTTGGGATGAAACAAAAATGGATTTTAGTAGGCTCAATTATGATTTATAAATGTTAGGGTTCATGTTCATATAATTTGGGGATAAATGAAGAGATTTGAAGATTTGATGATGTTTAAGATGAGTTAGCCCTATATAAACGTTTGATTATGACCTATGAGTGTTTAGTACGAATTATGAACCTTAAAATGATGTTGGGTCGATTTTTATGTGGGATTAGGAGTGTAGAAGATTGGGAAAAACGAAATAAGGATTTCTGGGCTCGAAACTGGCCACTCGTTAGAAGACCTGCCCAGGTCGTTCGAACGAGCTCGTTCGAACGAGCTTCTAACGAGTTGAATTTTGACTTCTAATGAGGGTGAAGTTCGTTCGATAATCTCGTTCGAACGAGACCTCGTTAGATAGCCCAGTTCGTTCGAACGAACTCTCGTTCGAACAGCCTCGTTCGAACGAGACTTCGAACGAGTTGACAGTTTAGGCTTTTTAGCCTGTTTTGATCCCGAGTGTCCCGTAACCTTGTGTATACATAGAGATAACCTTCCCTTGATGATTAATTGTGATATTTGGGATGTTTGGGATATAATGAGGAGTCAAACCTAGAAGTGTAGTTTGAACCTAAGGGAAAATATGAGTAGGACGTGAGTGTCTATTACGATGCGAGAACTATTGACGGCCTGACTTATTATATTAACCGGGGAACATATAAATTGTGTAATATTATATGTCGGTACGAGAATGAGAAGTGTACCACCAATATATTATGGTGATTACTAAGATGTGTGAATACTTAGTATATGTATTGATTTTATGTGTATGACATACCTACCATACTTGCTATCACGGGAGGTTGCGTTCGCTTAGGGCCCTCTAATCCTTGTGTTGCCCGGATTTAGACTGGTTACCTCGATGAACATAGGTCAGAGAAGGACTTATTGGGATGTTAATAAGTCTGCTGATCGTGGGAGCGCAGGTATGTGCGTGACCCATGTGATGTGACTGTGTTCGCCTCCATTATTTGTGATGTTGTTATCTGAGAACGATTCCTGAGAGATTCGAAATACGTGGTCCTTATGTACGTGATGTACCGGGATGGATAGCAGAGTATGTATGCACCGCAGCTTAGTCTCGGGGTGCTTGTATTGTATATTTATGATGTGAATAATATACACTTAATTAATGGGAACTTTCATGTTGATATTGTGCATATAATTATGGTAATATTTTGAGAAAACATAACGGGTTAACCGATAGTGAATGATATTACTAATTGAGAATTTGAGTTTAAGTAAAGCCCTCTATTTATTTGATAACGCTAGAATGTAATATGGGAATCGAGTAGTAAGGGGTAGAACTTATTACGGTTTGGTTAGATATGTATGTTATTTAGATGGGTACGGTACGTTAGGAGTGCACATGTAGTAGAGAGGTGAGAAGTCCATGTGAGTGCACGTCCTAACATGTATTTTGCATTTAATGTTTTAATGTTATTAAAACACTTGCTGTTTTTAAAATGATTTCCACTTTCGAGCTCTGACCCATTTGCTTTCAAACCTATTTTTGTAAAAACCATTTTAGGTGCCCAGCCACAAGGACACCATGCTTAGGATTCTTATTCAGGTGACGAGCTGTAGCTGTTTGTGGAAGTTACAGGACTTTGCTTGTAGACGCTTCATCTACTTGACTCTATATTCAGCAGTTTATCAGTTGTAGGGCATGGCGCCCATTCCTTTTAGAGACATTTCATTTATTTCAGTTATTCAGACTTTTGGCATGTAATTATTCAGGATTCAGACTTGTAGTATTATTTTCATTTGTTGGGATTGTTGTGAGGAGTTTTCCTCCGGATTTCTTATTATTATTGTTGGTTATTTCATTACTTCGTTATGGTGAATGGATTATGTTGACTCTTCCATTATTCTTTTATTGCATGTTAACCAGACTTAACTTAAAATTTGGCAACTTACTTTTTAAATACTAGGTGGTTAGTAATTATAAAAATGTTTTCGACAGTGATGCTATTAACTGAACCAACTTGGCATTTTGTATTAATTTAATAAAGGAGTAGCTACCCGGTATTTAATTAGTCGGGTGTCACATCGAGTTTTGATGGGTTTGAGATGGTTTCGACGTTGAGAAATGGACGTTGAGTGGGTTTTGGTCTGAGTTCCGACGACCTTTGTTCGGGTTTGAGTGGGTTTTGGTCTGAGTTCCGACGACCTTTGTACTACTACCTTATTCCGACGTTGAGAGATGTACCTTGTTTCGGTGACCTTTGATTGGGTATTGTTTAAATGGGTTTTCTTTGGGAGAAGTAGTCGTTATGTTTAGGGTTATGAGAGAGTGAGGGTCTAGATGGGTTTATATGGATTTAAAATAAAAGTCGATTTACCCGCTGTGACCAGACATTTACACCTGCCCATACCTAGCTGAATGGTTCTCTTAAACCGTTTAAACCCATTAACAAAGAACATGCTCCCCAAACAAATTATATGGATGGGGTATGAACAATTTTGTCCATAAAAATATTTTGGTGACCCTACTATTTATAAAAATACTTGTTGGACTATTTTTTACATTTATTTGGAAAGTAAAATAACATGTCCCCTTTCTATGGATGATTATTCTCCTATTTTCTTTCATCAATAAAACTTGTTTTACATAAAAAACAGACAACTATTGTTTAGTTCGTAGGAGCTAAGTATATTTTGTATTTAGTCAACCTTATTTTTTTATTTGGAAAAAAATCCCTTGTCAATTTTTTTCTTAAAGTTTAAGATAAGAGGAAAAAGTGTTTGTGAAAGACTTTTTAGAATAAAATAAAAAAGTTTAGTCTAAACTTTAACTAAAAAATTGACATGGATTTTTCGTAAAATGAGGCTAAAAAAAGGGTTTACCCTTGTAGGCCTGTAAACGGATCGGATTCGAACCGAATCAGACAAATCTAAATCCATATCCATTTATGTTAAACGGATTCGGATCCGATCTGATTATCCGTCGAATTATCTGTTAGGGTTCCAAATCCATATCCGTTTATGTTAAACGGATTCGGATCCGATCCGATTATTCGATAGCTTATTTATTTATTTATTTTTATAATAATTTTCATTAAAAAATAAATAATGATATGTCAAAATATATACTTTTGACCACTTGATTTGCAACATTTTAATTTTCAACTCTTAGAAGCCGTGTGTGTGCCCTTTTTCCTATTATATGAGGGAGATTTTTTTTATATAATATTATAGCTATTATAATATATATTTAAAATATTATTAAATACAATATATATAATATTATAGCTATTATATATATATATACTAGCGGACGGGCACGACAATAAATTTGCCCCCGTGATAAAACCTATCCCATAATAACCCGCCTTTTAAAAAAAAAAACTTTTAAAAAAATTTATAAAAAAATAAAAAATATATTACTTTTTTTTAAAATATTTAAAAAATATATATTTTTAAAATATTTTAATAAAAAATTAATAAAATAATAATGTATGTATGTATACATGCATGTGTATGCATGCAAGCATGCAACACATAAAATGACATGCATATTTATCATGCATGAGTTACTATTCATAACACCATTGTTCCATATTATATAGATATATTAAAAATATTAATCAGATCGGAGTATATGAATCAAAATTCGCTCAATTTAATAAATGAATAATCAAATAATTGAGTGATTAAATATTAGACATGATCCATAACCATTTAAATGTTTCAAATTCAAATTTAAATTCGGATAAAATTCGATCCATTAATAGACTTATATAGGCTAGTTTGCCCTTAATGATTAAGAAGACCATAAATTTGGACAATTGTGGGTTATAACTTGTGTTATTTTGTAAAGACTTAAAAATCCTCGTTATCACAACAAATCCTTTGTCATTTCGTGGGTACATTGGGTAATTGACAGAAAATTATAGTACATAACATTTTGGGTAAACAAGACCCAAAAAGAGTTGTTTGGGAAAAAAAAGGTTTTAGTAAAACCCATCTCCAAAGAGTTTTGCCCTCTTTCTTTGCTCAGGTAATTCTTATTCTTCATTTCTCATTTTTTTAATCCATTTCCTATACACACACACACACAGACACACACACACACACACATTAATATGGGTCTGTTTGATAAAAGTGGGTGATGAAATTTGCTGTCTTTTTTTTTTACCCCAAATTTTTTTTTTTTGTTTGAAATCCCATTTTTTTAAATATACCCTTTTGTATGTAGAAAGATTAGTAACTGTGTGTATCTGTATTTGGTGCTGAAGGTATTGCACATATATATATATATATATATATATATATGTGTGTGTGTTTGTGCACATGGGTCTGTTTGATAAGAGTGGGTGGTAAAATTTGCTATTTTTTTTTTTACCCCAAAGAATTTTTTATTTTTTTATTTTTATGGTGAATGTCCTGCATTTGGGGTAGTTCTTTGGAAACCCATTTTTGTTTCAAGGTAAATTTGGGTAATCAAGGACACCCTTATTATGTATAGAGAGATTGGTAATATGTGTATATATGTATTTGGTGTTGAAGAGGTATCTGCTATACTTTTTTTGGGCTAGGGTATGATAAATGTGTTTTTCTGGAAGAAATGTTGGTTCTTTATTGATTTTTTTTAAATTGATGGGGTTTTAGAAGGATTTAGTTTGTACACCAAAAAAAAAAAAAAAAAAAAAAGGGGGAAGAGCTTAGCTCAAGGGTTGGAAGGTGTGCATGTTTGAGTATCACCATCACCCTCCATGTCCCATTTATGCTTTTCATCTCATAAGTTCTAGCAGATGTTTTTTCATATGCTCAGCACAATATGTGTCCGTATATATACATAACCTGTGTGTATGTATATATATATATATATGACGGGTCATTAGCGGACTACCTCAAAACAACAACACCATTTTTGGGTGAAAATCTAGGTGAAATGTCAAGGAACCCCTCATTTCACCCCAAAAGGTGTTGTTTGTGTGGTAATCCGTTAGTAAACCCGTTGATTGGGTTTGCACATGATGGGCTCTATATATATACATGCATATTAGGTGCGGCCCTGAGACGGTATGGACCATGTGGACCATTTTTCCAACAAAATAAAAATAATTTTTTGGACATGATATCCCAGTGAGGTGATTAGATTATCCACACAAAAAAAAAATCATCAATAAATTCAATCAAAAAATGTGTGATGTGAATATGGGTCTTTTCGTCATTTTTTTTGTCTTTTATTCCTTCTAGTATTGCATTGTATTTTTCTTGTATTTTCTTTTGTTAGTATTTAGAGGTAGGAAGGTTAAGGGGCATCTAGGGACATAATTGTAATTAGATTGATAACTTAGAACCCAAGTTACTTCTTATCTATAAATACTCTTTTTGTAACCTCATTTGAGGCATTATACCATTTTGAGATATAGTGATTTGAGAGAGTTTAGACGAAAGTTATTTTCTTCTTGCTTCCATTTGACGTCATTTACGTTAATTGGTATCAGAGTCTCGTTGGTTTTGTCCGTTGTTCTTGTTGTTGTTGTGTAGACAATAATCGTAAACAACGCCAAATGGGACCGAGAAGAAAGTACGCACCCGTGGAGACTTGTACTGATCGTTTCGAGGAATTTCTCAACCGGTTAGTAGCTCGAATGGATGCAATTGATGCCCGCCTACCACCACTGGAAGCCACCATCAACTGCCTCGCACCGACCCATACCATCTCAAAATCCTAACTCTAATTCTTCAATTTCAACCCATTCCATACCATTACCACAAAAAAAGTAAATCTAATAAATCCTAATCCTCACACCAACCCAACCGAGGGGGGTACTGGTAGTAAAGGCGGCCAGCCACCAAGAAACGATTCAAGCAGCAGACAACCACTCGCCAACAAGGCTAGGAGGTCACCAAGCCGCCCAGACCCAAGCCCCGCGCAATCGGATCTGCATCATCGAGCTCTACTCAACACCGATCGCCCATCCCCACTCCTCTCCGGTGCTTTACACTTCAATCCAGGGTCAGACCACATCACCCGTGGTGGGAAACGACTCACCGACGATCGCCCAGATCGTTCGTGACCTCCTCCACCAGAATATGCCAGATTCGCACCTTGCATCGCTGACCAACATCGATCTGCTGCCGATCTGCATAGATCTGCCTCCACGATCATCGGTCGACACCTATGATCGCCGTCCAGCACTCCGGGAGGGTTCCAACACTTTTCCGGCAACAATCATGATCAGATAGCCTCTGTTGGGCCGGGTTCCATCAACCGATCATCATTTGCCTACAAATGACATGATCCCAGCATCGGATAATCTCGGGCATTGTTTCCACCCTCCTCCATCTCATAATCGAACCATCCATACTGTGGTCGTTAGCAAAAATTTTGACCAAGAACCCATTAATACAAACCCTAACTTGACCACCTTCCCTATCGTGTTTGGATCCATTCAAACACATGCACCAACATTTGAAATCCTAAGCCATCATACATCCACCCTAAAAAATTACCAAGAACCGCCCAAGAAACTACAACCCCTACCCGACCTAAATTTACGCCACCATCATCCCCCCATCTCCCCATCTCCCAACACCCCACATTCTCATACCGTCCAATTTACCCCCCACAAACCCAAAACCCTAATATTTCCTCTCCTCACTATGATCCTGACCTCCATCATATTTCGATCTATCCCAGCCACCACCCTCATCGATACCATGAGCCACATTTGACCCACCATTTCCCTTCCCTTCCCTTCCACTGGCTTCGCCCACTATGGATCGCCATCACCATCTCACTTCCCCCGCGATTTTGCCCTCACTGATACTACACACTTTTCTTCCTCCCTCGGGGCATCCGAAGCATGCTCCCCCCCCCCATTTTATTTGGGATGCCCGCTCAGCCCAATCTGCCCCAGTTGATTCTCTTGAGCGGGTACAAGAGTGGATTGGTCTTCCACCACCCGACGGCCCTCCCTCACCCCGACCCCAGTCTCTTTCAGACATCAAGCCTCCACTTCCGACAGATTGGTGTACGGACGTGTCGGCTTTCGACTCGTTGAGTTTGAAGGTCACTCTCTACGTGCCAACAATTACAAAGCGACATTTTTTTTGTGTTACTAGAAGGGTCATCAGATGGACCACTGCCCTTATCTCCAGCCACTGGTTCCCACGCCACCACCACCTCCTTCTGTGGAGGCCATACCACCTTATGTCCCACCACCTCCACCAGCGCCACTTGAGCCCCACCAGTCTCTGCTCCTGGACATCTATCGCCTCGGAGATTGCGATGTAGAGCACTGCTTGATGATTCTACACCAGGCGATGATGAGTTAGAAAGTGATTTGACCCTACAGGGTGGCTATGCCGTCACACACTCAAGTTAACCCTACAGTTGTTGTGCAGGGCGATATTCTGGTGGATGTCTCGATGTCCGATGGCTATCTTCAGCCCGATGTTATTATTGATTGGCTCTCCGCGATGGAGCGGATTTTTGAGTATAAAGGACTGAAGGGTCGCAGATGTGTTCTGCTAGCAGCGACCAAGTTTCAGCGCTACACTGGTGTATGGTGGAATGATTTGAAGTAACGACATGTCCTTGAGAGCTTACCTCCTATCCAGTCTTGGGCTGAACTCCGGGCACAGTTGATGGCCGCCTTTGTTCCCGCTACCTATGAGCGCGACCTCTTCCTACGGGTACAGTTTCTCCGACAGGACACTTCGATCTTAAATTACACGGAACGTTTCCAACTTCTTTGTACTCGTGCGTCTCGGCGAGAGTGAGTCCAGCAGATTAGTCGTTATATTTACGGCTGCAGAGTTATATTCAGCGGGATCTTACTTTACGTGATGTCACCTTCTTTGCGAAGGCAGTCAAGTACGCTACTAAAGTAGAGTCCTTCCATCAGATTGCCCCTCCACCTCGTGTCCGCTTCACTCCAGCTCCTCCAGTTCTTGCGGTTTCTAGTGCTCCTTTGGCCCCACCTACTTCACCTGCTCCCGCATCCACTGTCCCACCTCCTACACCCTCTCACATTGTAACATTTAAATGTTACAATTGTGGGGTGATGGGCCATAGAGCTTCGGATTGCCCCCTTCCAAGGCTTCGCACTCTTCTAGCTTCTGGCGACCCCGAGTGTCTTGACGGGTTCCACCCCAGCATGCCCTTTTTACTATTCTTGATGGTGACACTGAAGGCCTTCCCCTGTGAGTTCGAGGACGAACTCTTTCAAGGGGGGAGAGTGATGTGAATATGGGTCTTTTCGTCATTTTTTTGTCTTTTATTCCTTTTAGTATTGCATTATATTTTTTTTATATTTTCTTTTGTTAGTATGTAGAGGTAGGAAGGTCAAGGGGCATCTAGGGATATAATTATAATTAGATTGATAACTTAGAGCTCAAGTTACCTCTTACCTATAAATACTCTTTTGTAGTCTCATTTGAGACATTCTACAATTTTGAGATATAGTGATTTGAGAGAGTTTAGACGAGAGTTATTTTCTTCTTGCTTCTATTGACGTCATTTACACCAGGGTGAGATTATGGCAAAAAATGCACATATTCATCATTTTTGCATCTCACCTCATTTCGCGTACTTTTTGATTAGTTTGATTGAATTTTTCGTTAGTTTTTAAGATTATCTCCTAAACATGGAGATCATCTACAAAAACATCGTCAAAAAATTCAATATCTTACTATTTTAAAAAATGTTATGTGTTGGGGCCAATGCTGTTAATATCGGCCGATACACGAACGTATCATATCGCATTGAGTGTAAAATGTATTGTATTAGTTGATGTATCGTTTTTTGTAAGTGTCGCCGGTACATAAGTATCGCCGGATACATACGTATCGTATTGCCGATATATCTCTGTTTTTCGGCTAAATGACACCACTTCGCCTTTTTAACAAAAAAAATAATAGAAGAATAAGAGGGTTTGGGAGTTCGTAAAAGGGTTTTGGGATTTGGTTGAGCAAGTTGCGAGGGTTTCAAAAAAACAAGGAGAAAAACTTACAAACTCACATTTTAGAAAATTTTACAATGTAAATGTGATATGATTGCGATGATTAATATGGTGTTTGTCATTGGGGAGGAACAATTAGAAAACTTTGGATTTTGGAATTATGTTATAAAATATGATATCATGAACATTTGATTATATTTTGGATTGGTTGGTGCTTTAATATTGCATATAATTTGTGTTGATTTGTCTTTTATATTAATTTTAGATACATACCCCACGCAGATATATTAATGTATATAATATTATTTATATAATTATTGAATATCAAGGTGTATCTAACGACACGATACGATACATGATACAATACACATTTTCTGTGAAAATGATGCAAATACACATTTTGACAACCTTGACGGGGGGATTGTATATATGAGGTGTATATATATGTGTGTGTGTGTGTACAATTGGAAAGAGGCGTTAATTTGGAAGCTACATAAAGTGACTCAAAACAGACTCAAAATTAATGCTATATGTCATGTTCGTGTTGATAATGTTAAAATCATGACTCCTTTTAGCTGTGTTATTCGTAATTTATTCGTTTTGTCTTGCTTTTAATTGGGTGCAAAAGTTATTAATTCTATTAGGAGTGTCGTGTTCTAATAGGTTGTGTTCCTGTTAGGTAAAAGAAAAGAATACGATTTCGTGTTTGTGTATGAATGGTTCTTGTTGTATCGTGTTGTGTTGTGTTGAAACACGGTCCAAAAACATGAATAGCCACCCTATATCTTTTGAGCTTGCGAAACGCTTGGCACATTGGTCTTTCATACCGACAACACCATTTTAATCGTTTTATAATTTTAAAATTATTGAAGGCTAAACTGTAAATTTTAAAATTAAAAAGGGTCTAAACAAATGATAACAATTTCGTAGTCATTTTCAAAAATAATAAAATTTTGTTATCCTATAATTTGTATAAACAACAAGAGTTTTGTTAATTTTAGGAGATTCTTTCTTAAGTATAAATTAAAGTGTGAAATATGAAAGTGCAAGAGTTTGAATTAAAATCTCACAGTGTGAGTGTGTGATATAAACAGAGCAAACTAATATCACCATATCATGTAGGCCATTATTGGAACACACCATATTAAGTAAATATATATTGCTGCACATAGTATTTATTCACACGTTTTCATTGTCTCACACCGTTTTTGCTGAATAACGGGGGTTGATAACATTGTTACAATTTAGTCTTTTTGGTTTGCAGCACTAGCAAATGGGTGATAAAGGAGGAAAGGGGTATTCACAGCCCAAATCGTCACTTAAATCGCCGGGTAACTCTCCTATATTTTCCCCCTAACTTATTATCTTTGCTTAGTCATATGTTCAACTGGAAATTTCGTTGGTTCACATTCAAATTGTAAAGACTTATATTCCACCAGTAGTAGAAGTGGTGTTTGATGCAATTCTCTATAGATAAGCAGTCTTGAAAATCCATTGAATAAATATTACTTAGTAGGCACATTTTTTAAAATTAAATGAAGGTCAATTTTATGATTTGAGACTCTCTCTCTTCCCTATTTGTTATTTAGATAAAGGTGATGGATTTGAACCCATATATCGGCTCTTTATTGCAACGAGACTTGATACTGATCCCTTGATTTGTCTTCATGCCTTTAGGTTTAGTCATTGTTAATCTCAATCTTTCAAATGAAGGCGATGGATTTGAACCCTTAAAGCGGTTCTTCATTGGTTATGTTTTTATTAATTGTACCTTCCTTAGAGAGGTCGTACCTTGGTGTGATGGCAAGTGCCCGCGCCTAAGCTACAATTGATCTCGGGTTCGAGATATGAGAGCAGTCTCTCCATATATGAGGGTAAGACCAGCCGACATTTGCCTCTCCCAGACCTCGCAGTTAAGGCAGGAGCCATTACAACCTTTTTTTACCTTCCTAGTTGTGCCTATAAATTTGGTTTACTTTGTAGTTGTGGACTATATGGAGAGGGCTTAGAAAGAAGGTGAGAAAAATCTTTTAGAAATGTGGCGTGTTGGCTTCTTTTGTACTCTATGAAAGGAAAAGAGTAAAAAAATGGTATTTTATTTCTTTATAGGCTTTTTTGACTAAATATTTTTGGGATATACTCCCTCCGTTCCAAATTAAGAGTTCCTATCCAGTTTTTGTATAGATCGAGGATATGCCAAATCAATGACCATGATAACACTTATTTCACTATCGTGAAATGTGGTTCGTTGATTATGTCCGAAAGAGGGAGTGTAGCCAAAAAAGGAGTAAAAAAGGTCGTACTAGTGCATAAGGCTCATAAGGCTCCCGCTTAACTGGGTGTGGGAGAGGCGGATGTCGACTGGCCTTATCCCCATATATGGGGAGGCTAGTTCCTTGTCTCGAACCCGAGCCCAACTGTAGCTTGGGCGAGGGCACTTGCCATCGCACCAAGGAATAGTGGATTCTTAATTCAGACGGAGTACCTTTTTTTGTTTGAACATTTTCGGAATATGATTTTTTCTTCATCCATGTCATTTGTGCTTGTGATGTAAAATGATTGTGAAAGTATTATTTCTTTTGTTTTCACTTGATGTAATATGGGTGGATTTTTGTTTATTTTTGTGGCTATCTTTTCATTTAATGAAGGTCTATAGTTCTTATAAAAGAGCTATATCCAATCACAATTCACAATTCTCTTGCTAAAGTGATGTTTGTTCTCTCTTGATGTAATATGGGTGAATTTTTGTTCTCCACTTCTTTAACTATCTTTTCATTTAATGATGGTTTACAGTTTTTATAAAAGAACTATATCCAATAAAAATTCACAACTCTCTTGCTAAAGTGGTCCTTCTTAGATTTCCAGGCAATTAATTACCTATGAATGTATGACATGTTGACTAGTAATAATGTAACGGTAGGCCTTCTATTTTTTTTGTATAATATAACACACACACACATATATATATGTAAGGTGTGCCTATTTATGCATTCTATGGACTCACTCACTTCAAAAGTGTTCCCAAAGTCCTCCCAAAACATCCTAAAAAGTCATTTGAGTGAGAATAGCTATGCCCATATAAATATGCGTACATACATACATACATTGTATATACAAGAGCTGAATGCATTGAAAATGAACCATTTTAAAGAGAGAGAATTGGCATCCTGATAAAGAGAGATTAAAATGACATACTGAAATGCCAATCTTGCGGGTGTCGGGTTTTGGCTCGATCTATCGAATGCAAATATCAGATTATTCTCTTGCAGACATGCATGCAATGTCTAATCATAAGTTCGACTTTCTGCAAAAGCTCACTGTTAAGGAATATCTAATTGGCTTCGTTGTCATTATTTTTTATTGAATCGTTTGTCTTTTAATTAAAACATGAATGGCTGATCCTTTGTTATTAAATAAGTTATTTTCCTTTTGAATTCCTTTTTATAGGATCTTTGAAAGGGAAGGATGATACCTCAGGAAAGTCAAAGAGGGGGAGGAAAGTTCAGTTTGATTCCGAAGGTTTAGCCCTTTTTTTTTAATTGATTTGTTTTCATTTCCTATAACAATTGGTTTTTGTTCATCAAAGGCATATATCTCTATTCTTGTTACAAATTCAGCCCTATTTTTTGAAATGCTACCCTTAACTTTTTAGATTCACTTGATGCAAATATCAACGCATCGTCAAAATCTGGTGGGAAGGGGGATAACCCATTTTCTAAAGGTTTGACTTTCTTAATCTTTTGTGTTTTCTGCCTTAATTATTTCCTTTTTTTTGACTTTATCCTCAAGATAATTGCATAATTAGACTTACCCATTTGAAGTCAAGAAATTAGACTTACCCCCTGCATGTGCATCAACCTACTTGCACCTTATGCCTTATCCTGAGGTGGAGGCTAATTTTTGAACTTTTAGTGGTGTTAAGTTTAAGTATGCAATTATCTCAAGGGGTAAAGTAATTTTTTTTTATTTTTTTATTTCAATGTGATGGTTTAATGTTCTATTTCTGGATATACTGTTTCATGTTTGGTTTAACTTATATTTTATATTTTGTAGGTGGGTTGGGCAAAGGGGGGAAAGGAGATAAGGCTGCAAATGGGGGTAAGAGTCCTGTGACGAAAACACCTCCCCCATTGGAGCTCAGAGTTGAACAGGGTTAGTGCATTTCGTTGCTTATCTTTTCTTCTTTTTCTGTTCAAGCATGGAGATATATTTTCTCTAATCGTATTTCTGCTTATTAATTTGTCTATTACTGTCGATAGCTCGATTCTTAAATGACTATCGATAACTGGAACTTTAAGTACTAGTACTATCGCTATCTGGATTTTAAGGTGATTCATTTATTATTTCACTCACAAGCGATGTAGTATTCTTGGATTTGCATTTTCCAATTTAACAATTTGTACATAAAGTTTGATTGGGCTGATATTATTTTGGTAATACTCACTGGTAGCATGGAGTTGATCATTGATAGTTTTGATGTTAATTGGTGTTGGTGATGCATTCTGCGGTTCTGTTTAATTTTTCTCGTCTTTTACTGCAATGCTGACTTTTGTCAACCTTCCTTCAGGTTCTAATTGTGAGGCATAAATTTTTAGTTTTTTAATATTAAAGGAAAGTTTTACAAAAAAGAATGTCTTGCAAAACAGATTTGGACCTTGTTTTGTATTATTTTTAATAACACGAAATGGAACCACTGGGTGGGTGGGGGCTGGGGAGGAGGATTGGATAGGCAATTTGGAAGTTGTCCTTTTTTTGTGTATTGTATTTTAATTAACGCTCAATGGATGGGTGGATTAGATAGATGTCTCAAAGATTGACAATTGATCGATTGGAAAAATGTGTTGATTCACTAGGATAAATTATGAGTAATTATGTTTTTGCCTACAAGCAGATTAAGTTTATTCTATGTATTTCGTTGATTTGTTTGTAGAACATCAATGATGAGGTATTTTTTTTTGGTTATTTAGGAGGTACTAAACATTTTCGAAGTATGCGACCTCTGTGCTCTACATGTATTGTTCACCATATCTTTGTAGAGACTCTTAGACATGATTTTGCTATTTAATTAACGTGTACATACTTAAAATACAAAATTTTGAATTTTGGATATGTCACCACACTAATGGATATTTTCTAAACCGTGATTGACGAAGCTTAATTGTCGTGGCGTGATTATTTTTAATAACCAAAAGTAATATAAATGATTAATTAGACGAAAAAGATCTTCATAATAGCAGAACAAAGAAAATTTGTTTTGTGGTGATCTGAGGGATGATTATCATCAGGGTCATGTAGTTTTGGTCCATAAGATTATTATAAAATATGAGGTTCAGGCCAATTTAAAAGTAACTAAAAGAAGACATAAGTCTCATAATTGAGCTTGACATGACCTATAAAACTCTCAAAGTTAGGACATCTCTTGAGCAAACTCTTTTGCCTTCTTACTTTAACTACATTATCTAATCAAACTAATTCATCCTCTTTAGGTTATCAATAGTTATAGTTTCCCTATGGAGTCTAATAATAAAACAACACCTTGATTCCTTCCTTTCCACTGCACACAAAGCCGAATAATAAGATGTAACACAGAAAATACCACTCCCATGACACCTTCAAGAGAAAAATGCCAAGCAACTTTAAAAGAAGCAGGTTATTAGCAAAAGAGAGGGTATATTTTGTCCTGCCATCTAAGAGTGGCAATTTTTTTTGATGACCCTGAACCTCCACATGAACGAGCCCTTTGGACTCCTCCATGTGAGCTAAACAAGGGGACGCAATGCTTGACCGGAAAATACCTTTTAAGTTGGTGAAAGTGCTATGTAACAGGGCACTGCTTTCCTACCTTCAAGCGTGTGTCAGCTATCCTCACAATCTGATGTGTCTCAACTTTGAAGTCAAATCTTTATTATGAACATATATTTCCCTTACAGCGCACTAGTGTGTAAATCTTTCCTTATAATAGATTTCTCTGCTTTCTTGGTATTGACAGAGAGTGAAAGCGGTAGGAACGAGCAATGTTTAAAAAAGCGCCCGAGGCGTACGCCTCGAGGCGAGGGAAAAACGCCTCGAGGCTTAAGCCTCAGGCCATAAAATAGAGGCTTACGCCTCGATGCGCCTCACGCCTTTTTGTTGAGGCGCGAAAAAAAAAAAAAAAAAAAAAAAAAAAAAAAAATAAACTTTCATTACAAAGTCTGTTTTTTTAAAGGTTAAAATTCTTCATTTTTCTAAAATTGCACCTAACTTAAAAAAATGTTGTTTTAATCTACTAACTCTTATTCTTTTTTTTTTTTATTTTAGTTTAGTTTTAAAGTTGCACTTAATTTTGTTTTTCTTTACTAATTTGTTTGAAATAAGTGTATAAATTTGTTTGAGACTATATTTTGTTACAAATATATAGTTTGTTTGAAATAAATGTACAAAATTAACTTCAATATGACTTTTTTTTAAAAGGTTTCAATTTTTTGGTTTTCAACTTATATTAATATGTTTTCTTTAACTTATACTAATATATTTTAAAGGTTGCTGTTTTTTTTAATAAACTTAGGTTAATATGTTTTATTATTTTTTTAATAAAGTTGCTATTTTTTTAATCTTAGCTTGAAAATCAATGTTTTTTTTAATAAATTTGCTTGTTAAGTTGCATTGATTAATTTATTGTCATATTATAAAAGAACCAATATGTGAATGAAGCTAAAAAAATGATTTTGCCAATAGGATTTTGCATTGATTAATTTATTGTCATATTTAAAATAACCAATATGTTCAAATTGATTTTCTTTTTCTAAAAAGTTATATTGGGGGGAACAAAAAAATGTCAAACTATATGAGAAAGCCCTCAAGGATGTTTTTTTTGTAGTTTTATTTTATATTTCTTTGTTATTTTATTTTTATGGTTTTATTAGTATTTTTTAAATATTATTTTGCTCTTTTTTTTTTCTTTTCGGTGAGGCTTACGCCTCAAGCGCCTGGAGGCTTACGCCTCGCCTCGCCGCGACTAAAACGCCTCGCCTCGCCTTTCGCCTTTTTAAACATTGGGAACGAGTGGCACCATATTTTGGGCAACTCACAAATGATGAAAAATGACATGAATCATGGGTTGGTTGCTAATAGTATGAACGGTTGTTTGGGTGATATTGGGGTTTGGTATAGTGTTGATCTCAATGCGTTGATTGTGATGGAGGGTAGTCATCGTCATCATAGGCATTATTACTAGTAGGGTGTGTTCGATTGACAAAATTTTTCATGAGAAATGTGGAATATACCATGTTATCCAACTGTTGGTCTGTTTGATTGTACAATTTTGACTTGCAAAAATTTTCAACCCACCCAGAATACAACTTGTTAAAGCAAGAAAATTTGCATTTTTCAACTCATATTTTCTTACCCAAAGAAAATTTCCCCAAAGCAAATTTTCATTGGTTTAGCCTAAATAATCCCATTCTTTTATATGTTATTACACAACCACAACCAAACACATAAAAGAGGAAATTTGATCTTGGCAAACTTTTCCAAGGAAAATTTTGCTTGCCTTTTTTTTTCCTATTTCATCTTTTCTATCATACACGTCCTTATAGAGAGGATTCATTGGATGATGTGGATGAAGGTTGATACGAGTTTGATTTCCGGTAATTGTGGGTGAAGCTTTGATGTGTTTCCAAGGGGTGGCGGGTGGACGTCGGAATCGTGGATGCCAAATTAAGTGCGCTTTGTTTATTGCGTGTAGAATGCAGAATAACAAACATTTGGTGTTTTTCGTACCTTTTTTTCTCCACGATATACTTTACAATAGGGTCTCTTGACAATGGTTTTTCAGAATTTCAACTAAAAATATTGAAGTTTTTTATTCTAGTACATTTGTAATAATTGAAGTGCATAGGGTTCTTGTTTAGAGGCAGCCTTCAGTATCATTAGGTGACATAAATCTTCAAGAACGCAGTCCGGCTTTCATACTAGTCAATTCCATTGATAATATTGAACGATCTGTTTGTAACCATAGCTCCTATCTCATTTTTTAGATATTTTGATCGCAAACCCTGAAATTATATATTAATATAAAAGGTAAGGTACAGAAAGGAGTGGAACAGCAGTTCACTATGTATGAGAAAATATATGAACCTACAACAGAATGAAAAACATAAATTAAAAGACAAATTTCTCAAAGCTTGTCCCCTCAATTAACTTCAAGGACCAGTCTGCATAGCATAGAAGCATCATCCCCCAAATCCCTACAAAGCCCCTCTAGCAGAGCCAAAATCTAGAAATACAACCAGCTGAACTAATGCAGCCCTTTACCTAGGGGTGGTAAATCGTGTTTTTTGGGTCGTTTGCCCAACACGACAAGACCCATTAAAAAATGAACACGTCACAACTTTGCTTTTAAATTTTATATAACTTGACACAGACGCGACCCATTAAAAAATGAGAATATATTTTACATGATTCATGATTTTCACACCCAATTAAAACTAACAGGACACAAAAACACGGCACGACACTACGAATAACATGATGCATAACCACGATACGGACACGACACGGCACGACTTTGTGTAAAAAATCTCTAACACGAACATGATAGGAACAAGATTTATAATTCATGTCGTTTCGTGTTATTGTGTCGTACCACCCTTCCTGTACCCATGGCAAAACTATGTAACTGAAGCAATAGGTGAATTGAACTGAGAAGGATGCTTCAATCAGGCACTGGAGACCTAGCAACATCGAATGTCACCCATGCAATAGAGAGGAGAAATCAATATAAGAAAATTTCTTAGGAGAGGAAGCCCAAAGAGATGATCTGACTACTTTTTGATTCATCTAGGATTCTACTATTAAACCAACTATGAAATGATGTAAGCACGATAGTGGAAAGAAAAAGGACAAATTACTCAAACCAGGACTAAACTATCTCAATAATATTCAACTAGTGAAAAAGAGGTTATTAGTTATTTCAATGCTTATACACACTTAGAGATGTGTGTCCAACCATATTAGGGACACGCTAAAAGATTCTGCAAAAGCCTGAAAGGGCCTTTAATTTGTTATAGCCTAGTGATTCATGGCCTATACTTGTGCTAGCAAAACTAAAAGTATTTAGCCTCATACCGTTTGGGTTTACATTACTGTTCCCTATATGAGTGGAGTTCACCCTTGAACTCAAAAGTGGGATCCCATCGGAATCTAGTCGCACGTCCCAAATACAAGCACACCACGATGAGTCTCATTGGGCTAAGGAATCCTCAAAGTAAATTGGTGACACCCTTGCCATAAGAATAAATATTGAAATTTCGGAGGAACCCAAAATTTGACCCAATAATGCCCACCATATGATTTTCTTTTAGATCCAGCGAAGGGCAACTGTTTAACTCTTATTTGAACGGGCAAATGGATATGGAGCTGCTAAGACTTAAATTCTATTTAATATAAAAGAAAAACCCAGCTTTAAAGCCACAGCCTAAAGCGTCATTCTCCTTCCAAATTCCACTCCCAAACGCACTTTCATCCTATATTTTTTTTTACTCAGCAACATTGTTATTTTGTTATGATTTGTTCGTACCATGGTTCAAAGTATCGGCCGAGTTGACTCGGTATCGACCGAGTCAACTTGGAATCGGAGGGTACCGATCCGATACCGAGAGATGCTTAAAAAAAACACTGAATCGGCCGAGACAGCCGCGATATCGCCCGAGACAACCGATTCCGAGACGCCTCGCCGCGATATCGCCCGAGACAGCCGCGATATCGCCCGAGACAACCGATTCAAACGATATTGTCATATTTTGTTTTATTTTTTGATAGAACTTTTATCTTTTACCATATTTCTTCGTTGTTGAAAATATATTGTAACATTTACAGAATGGTATTACTTTTTCAAAAGTATTAACATTAATTTTTTAAAACATAAAACTCTTTTTTTTTTAAATGACTACAAAAAAAAATATATAAATCTTTTAAAAAGTAGTACTCTTTTTTTTAAAATGACTCTACTAAAACTCTTTTTTCAAAGAAATGTTATTTTTTTACAAAAAATATTCAAATCTTTTACAAAAAATATATAATGTACATTTATGTTTGTAAAAAATTTACATTTCTGTACAAATGTTATTTGTTAAAAAAAATGTACATATTTGTAAAAAAATATATATTTTTGTAAAAAAATATATATTTGTAAAAAAAAGTGTACATATTTGTCAAAAAAATATATATTTTTGTTAAAAAAAAATGTACATTTTTGTAAAAATGTCCTTTTGTACGTTTTTGTAAAAAATATTCTTTTGTACGTTTTTATAAAAATGTAAAAAAAAAATATACATATTTGTTAAAAAAATGTACGTCTTTGTAAAAATGTAAAAAAATGTACATTGTTGTTAAAACAAAATGTACATTTTTGTTTTTCAATATTATTATTGGTTTACTATGCAATATTGAATCTGACAACCCACGCTTCAGTATAACCAATTCTACAATGCAATGCATATTGAATGATGGGTTTGAATGTATCTCATTGGTCCACATTGTTAATCTTATTTTTTTAAAATTTTCTATATTTTTTCCGGAATTTTTTGCACTCTCTAAATAGCGTATATTTGCGTATCGCCCGATACCGCGACCGATACCGTGACCGAGTTGAAAATCGGGTATTCGATACCGGGACCGATACCGAGACTTTGAACCATGGTTCGTACAGAACAACGACAGTGGGTGGAGCGACGAGACATTGATTCCGATTGACATAATGTGACAATGGCACATAAGAATCACACTCAAAGCCCATACTCAATAATATTCAACTAGTGAAATAGAGGCTATTACAATGCGCGTATATAGACATTGGGGTGTGTGCCCAACAAGTTAAGGCAACAGCTAAAAAGGCTCCAAAAAGATTAAACTACCCCTAGAGGCTAGGCCCATGGCCTATACTAGTAGTACTATCAAAATTAAAAGAGGGAAAAAAAAGAGAATTAATTCTTAAGATTGTTCCTAAGATAATTAGGACTCAATCAAATAAGTAGTAGGCCTTCAACTAGGATAAAAGACGAGAAGGAGAGTTTATGAGGAAAATAGTGACTTCGTCTCGTTAAGCCTCAATAGCGACCCATTGATGGTTCTGTAGAAAACCATATCACTGGGTGATAAATATGGTGGAAATGTGGTTTTAAAAATGGGTGCATTTATAAAGCAAAAATGTACTTGTGCATATGCATAAGATGATGGTAGAATTAACATAAGATATTGCCCTATAAAAAGAAAAATGACAAAACACTATTCATATAGTCTACAGATGATCCCAAGTAGTTGGAAAAAGGCTTTGTTGAGTATATATATGACCATAGCTCTTCATTGATGTGTCCTTGTCGTGTCTATGGTATGTTGTATACATTTACCATATGTGTCCATGCTAGGGGTGGCCATTTTATAAGTGACACTAGAACATGACGTGAAATTGACACGATATGTGGGGGCTTTTTGACACAAAGTCGTGCCGTGTCAAGATTATGACTTGTGTTAATCGTGTTTATACTCATGTTTTGGTATTATGCTTTGCTTAATTGGGCGTAAATTTGTTAATTGTGTTATAAATGGGCGTGTTTGTGATGTAAATACGATGCGAAAGCGTAAAATAAAACTTAACTTCACAACGACAATAACTTAAAGAAATCATGGATGGGTCTCAACTTCTCTCTCTAAGCTCTCATTATCAAAATGCCAAAAGTGATACAAATGGGAGCCTTTGGGCTATTTATACCAAACTTACAAAAGGGGAAAAAGGCTAAAATAAAAGAAATGGCAAAAATGACGCTTATGTTCCTATGCTCCTGCAGCATTCTCCCCCTTGAGAATACTCCATGCACTCTGTATACTGATGATAAAAGTCATGGTCGATATGCTGCAGGGTGGCCTTTGTGATCCATCCTCGACCTCGGGGCGACCAACTCAACGGACCAAGTAACGCGTGTAATCTCCTAACGAGGACGATACAAGCTCGGAGTCTAGAATGCCCTCAATGCGATCGACATGGGAGCGGATTGGATGGGCCGTGGCCGTGGGAATGGGCGGGGCATGGGTGCCCCGAAATGGAAAGAGATCCACCACGTTAAACGTGCGGTGCTTGGGAAACTCAGCAGGGAGGTCAACTTTGTAGGCATTCGGCCCACAAGCTCAGACAATCGAAAAAACGCCTAATCGGCACATAAGGAGCTTGTTTCCCTTGCCCCGTCGTTGCGCCTTCTGAAGGTTTACCATGACCAGATCACTCGGCTGGAAGGAAACAAAGTGGCGGTGCTCATCTGCGGCCTCTTTATAGGAGGCATAAGTGGATGGGAGTTTGGCGAGCAGCAAACTCCTCAGCTGAGGGACATGTAGGCACTGTCGGGGGAAGCCCGACAAGATCTATGGGCATAGTGGGTGACTGTCTCAAAACAATCTGGAACAGGGAGAGGCCGATAGTACGGTTGATGGCGTTGTTGAAGGCGAACTAGGCTTGGGCTATTACTATATCCCACCTGCGGGGATGCTCCGAAGACAGACACCTCAATAGGTCACCCGCGCTCCGGTTGACCACCTTAGTCTGGCCATCTGTCTGAGGGTGAAAAGCGGCTGGAAACTGCAACTCTGTCCATAGAAGTCGCCACAACGTTTGCCAAAAATGCCCTGTAAATTACACGTCCCTATTGGAAGTGATGCTGTGTGGAATTCCGTGTAGACGGATAATCTCACGGAAGTATATTGAAGCAACATGGGACGCATCTGTCGTGCTCGTACAAAGGATGAAGTACTATATCTTGAAGAATCTATCTACCACAATCAAGATGGAATCATGGCCACCCGAAGTACGGGGTAGCCCAACGATAAAGTCCATCGACACATCCTGCCATGGCCTCTCTGGGATCGATAATGGAGTATACAGGCCTGCATTGGTGTGCTGGCCCTAGGCCGTCTGCCAAGTTTAGCAACGCTGAATGAAGGCGTTGGCATCCCTTCTCATCGTCGGCCAGTAAAGGCGGTCACTCATCATCGCATGGGTATGTGCCTGTCCCAAATGGCCAGGCAATCCTCCTCCGTGAATTTCAGAAATGATCTTCTCCCGCGAAGAAGAAGATGGAATACATAAGGCCGTCTCACGGTGAAGGGATCTATCCTGAAAAGATACTCTCCCGAAGCACTATTGCCCGGTTGACAAGCTGCAAATATCGGCCCAATCTTCATATCCATCGGATAGAGGTTCTGGACCTTATCAAGCCCAAATACTTGACTCCTAAGAGTCACCAATGCATGCGCCCTCCTGTTAAGGGCATCCGCCACCAGGTTCTCCTTTCCCGGCCTGTACTGCAAATGAAATGTGTAGCGCTGGAGGTAAGCAACCCATTTGGCGTGTCTGTAACTAACACGCCGCTGGCTATGGAGAACGCAAGGCCTCGTGATCTGATTTGATGACGAGCTCCTTATGAAGGAGATAGGATGACCAAAACTTCACTGCTGTCACAATTGCATAGAACTCGAGGTCATATGTCGAATAATTGAGCGCAACGCCTGTCAGTTTTTGACTAAAAAACGCGATTGGTTTTCCGTTTTGGCTCAGAACAACTCTCACTCTCGTTTTGCAAGCATCGCAAGCGCAAGGTAACTTAAACAACTGATCGAAATCAAGCAATGCCAAGATAGGCGCTATCGTCATCAACGCCTTAACTCGCGTGAAGGCTCTATCGGCCTCTGCAGTCCATAAAAACTTGGTGCTCGAAGTACTCATCAAATCCGTGATAGGGGCCATGACAGTGCTGAACCGAGCTATAAAGCGCTGATAAAACCCTACTAGGCCATGAAAGCTGTGGACCTGAGACACCGATGTGGGTGTGGGCCAATCCACTATCGCCTGAACTGTGGCATCATCCACTCTGGCACCATCGCCGGGAACCACGTACCCCTAGAAAGTCACCGATGGCACCATAAAGGCGCACTTCTTCAACGTGAGGAAGAAGCGCTCGGCTCGTAAAACCTCCAATACCCGGTGCTCAAGGTCAAGGTGCTCCTCCTCTGATCGGTTGTAGATCAAGATATCGTTAAAGTAAATCACCACAAATTTGTCCAAGAAAGGACGCAGGATTTGTGTCATTACCCTCATAAAGGTGGATGGGGCATTGGAGAGGCCGAAAGGCATCACCGTCCATTCATAGAGTCGATCTTTCGTCTTGAAGGCAGTCTTCCACTCATTTCCGGCCTCATGCGAATCTGGTGATAACCGCCCTTCAAGTCTAGTTTGGACAAAACCTTCGCACCATGGAGTTGGTCTAGCATATCCTCTTATCTGGGGATAGGAATCCTGTACTTCACGGTGATCTTGTTAATAGCGCGGCTATCAACACACATACGCCAACTCCCATCCTTCTTTGGCGCTAATAAGGCGGGTACATCACAAGGAGACATGCTTTCCCGAATATAACCCTTGTCACACAGCTCCGTGACTTGTCTCTATAACTCTGCATGCTCGGTGAGTGACATACGGTAATGGGGGAGGTTGGGGAGTTGCGCCTCGGGGACAGTTTATAGCATGTTGTATATCCCGGAGAGGACGAAGGTCATCTGGGGGCGTACATACGTCGGCGTACGAATCCAACAAGCTCTGGACATGTGGGGGAACAGACGCCTTTGGAGTGGTAATGGAACTGATAAGGGTGTAGCATAACCCCGTCTCTGTGGCTAACTTCTCGTGCGAGACTAATAAGGCGGAGGGTCGTGTCATTGGGCATGGTCGCATGGGATGAAGGAGAAAGTCTCTTCCCTCATGCTACGATGATCAAACTTCCACGGCCTCCCCAAAAGTAGATTGCACACCCGCATGTCCACCAAGGTGTACAAAATCTCATCATGGTAGTCCCCAATGGAAAAGGCCACTCGACACTGTCGGCTCGGGGTATGTGTAGCCCCACTACCCAACCATCTAATACGGCACGGGGTGGTCAAAGACTCTGTGGGAAGCTTCAATTTATCCTCCATCTCCTGCGCAACCAAATTATCACTAGTCCCGCCGTCTATAATCACCGTAAATAGCCTCCCTCTCACGGTACAACGAGTAAAGAAAATACTCTTGCGGATCCATGTATCATCATTAGGAGGGGGTGGTTGGGGATCCACTGAGGTCGTTATCATAACGGTGTGCATATAAGTGGTAGAACTATCTGCGAGCCTCGCTTGAATGCGGCAAAAAGAGTCTCGACGCCGGCTTATGGATTGGGCAAATGATAGGAGTACGTTGGAGGGAATAGGCAGGATGCCTGATGAGGGGCACCCCTTGTAGGTAGGGTCGGTTGAGGGTTTGTTTCTTCGGTCATTGATTTATGCTTTTTTGGGTTTTGGTAAGAAATTTGGTTGGAGGGGGAAGGGTTCGATTTAGGGTTTTGGAGGGGCTAGAAATTAGGGCTTCATGGAGGGTAAAAATTGGGGAAGATGAAGATATAGTTGGATCGGGGGCTTGGACAGGGGGAATAGGGCTGTCGGGGTCAAAAATGGTTGGGGCTGGCTCGGTTGGTGGTGGTGATGGCCGATCGGCCACTGTGTGGGTTTCGACAGTTGTGGCAGTGGGTTCCGGCGTGGTCAGGGATGGGGCAACCCTTCTTTTGATGCTGGCGGTTCATCCTTGTGCCCCCTCTGGGATTCCGGGAGTAGGAGGTATTCTCGTCCCCTCCAGGTGGATTAATGGAGCCGGGGAGGGCTGATCAGGGCAGGGGTTATGTGAAACGGTAGGGGGACATCCATGGGGGCTGGCCGGCCCTCTTTTCGTGGAAAATTTTGGGGGTAGGTCGTGTGCCATCTGGATGGACCCAGCCCGAGTCCCAATTTTCAATGAACATATTTAATCCAAGAACAAATCTGACTCTGATACCAATTTGATGTAAATATGATGTGGAAGTGTAAAATAAAACTAAACTACACAACAACAACAAGAACAACAAGAATGGGTCTCAATTTCTCTCTTTAAGCTCTCAGTATCAAAATATCAAAAGTGATACAAATGGGAGCCTTTGGACTATTTATACTAAACTTACAAAAGGGGAAAAAGGATAAAATAAAAGAAATGGCAAAAAAGACGCTTATGATCCTATGCTCCCGCATCAGTTTGTATCGCTAAAAAAAACACGTTTTTGTGTCGTGATCGTGTCTTAATTGTTCTTATCGTGATGGTCAAATCGGGTCAAACACGACCCAAAATCAAGAATTGACACCCCTAGTCCATGCTCAGGAGGGTTGATTGTTGAGATTAGGCAGAGCTTTTCGTATTAGATAATATTGTATATTGTTTAACATGGTTACTGTCTATATATTTACTAGTATTATTCTCTCTCCTGTCTTTTATGACTAGATATAAGAATTTTGTGTTTCTCTTTACTCTCCAGTTTATGTACACTTGATTAGATTATTATTATTTTCTGAAATAATTTCTGTTGGTGCTCGCGCAGAGCTCCCCGAGAATTCAAAATGCCTTATGGACTGTGAAGCTGCACAAATTTTGCAAGGAATCCACGAGCAAATGGTCGTACTGTCTGAAGATCCAACAATAAAAATTCCCATGTGAGGATTATATTTTAAGCTGTGACCTAATGTTTAACAAAATTGCAGTTGTAATTTGTTTTATTTCCATTTCGTTTCCTTTTCCAAATACTTGAATCCAGCATTTCATTTTGGAAGAGATCTAACGACCGTTTTTTTTTTTTCAGTTCGTTTGACAGAGGATTCCAGTATGCCAAGAGCAATAGCCATTATACCAATCCCCAGTCTGTTAGAAGAATCCTCGAGTATCCTTTCCCTAAATTACTTTTGTCTTTTTTGTGTGGGCCGTTCTGTTCAACTACCTCTCCTGGATCACGAGTTTCGGTTATTTTTGTTTTCCCCCCGAACGTCCGATTATCCTGAAATCCGATATAATCTTTTCCGATCGTGGGATGATATTTTCATTTGCCAAATTGTGATTTTCCTCCCAAAAGATAAAAATTGGGTTGGAATTGATTCGTATTTTCTGATTTTCCAAAATTACGCTGATTCACTTTTTCCGAAAATTTCCGATATTTTCCTCAAACTTTTTAATTTTTTTTTTATCTGAAATTATACTGTTCCAATTATTTTTTATATATGTCGACTAGGAAATTTCCCAAATTTTCCCGAAATTATTCGTGTTTCCGTAACTTATTCATTTTTCTCGATTCCCGATTTTACAAATCTTCCCATTCCCGAAAAATTGGAATTGGAGCAAATTTTTTATATATGCCAAAATAATAATTTTTTTCTTTTCCCGAAAGGCCATTTTCCGATTTGATTTGATCGAAACACAGCCCTAGTTATTTTATCCATAAGCTGTCTGCTGGTTGATCCATTAACTCAAAATCAGGTCTCTTAAAAAACATGGCGTCGCTGATAGCGAGGTACCAATCTTAACCTTACTTCATCATCAAAATCATTCTTCACAATTATGCAGTGATTTTGATTTCATAATTATGATTCCAGGTGTGCTTGATTGCAAATGTTTGTCCAGAATCTGTTGATGAAGTTTTTGCTCTAGTTCCATCCTTCAAGGTACAAAATGCTTTATTCTTTAGTTAATAGAAGAATTATTATTATTTTTTATTATTTGTATATTTTATTTTATAATTGAAAATAAAACTTGAAATTTTTAGATACAGATTTGGATTTTTTAAAAATAAAACTGAATAGTTATAAATTACTAGCTTCTGTTCTTTTTAATATTGCATCACCAATTCTTTATATTCTAGGTAACGATTGCATGTAATGAATAAAATTGTCATTTCGAGTTTAGTGACGATATATTCTTCTGTTAGGCTTGTTCAGTGACGCGTGATAAGTAAAATTATCCTAAATTAAAAGTTATTTAGATTTTGTCATTTTAAATGGTAGGTAAAATACGCGTTTTCAGATGCATTTAATTAATAAGCACTGAATGTTTTCAGATTTTAAGTACATGACAGGGTTATCAAACAGTCCCTTAGTATCATTCATATACATAGCTAGGGTGGTTTATAGTTCTATTCTTGCCATCTCGAATTACAAGTCACATTTCGAAAGTTCTATTTTGGGGTTGTGGGGTTGTGCTGACTTAAGTATCTCCATAATATGAACGACTTTAGTACCTTTTCCATTATTTCCAGTTAAACTTAAAGGTTAAAAGATGAGAAAAATAATATATTATTTAGAGGTTATTTTTTTAATTAACCATATTTAAGATTTAGAGGTTGTTTTGAGTTTTTTTTTTTTTTTTTTTTTTTTTTTGAGGTTGTACCTTGGTGTAATGGTAAGTGCCCTAGCCCAAGCTACGGTTGGTCTCGGGTTCAAGACATGGGAGCAACCTCTCTATATATGGGGTAAGGCCAGTCGACATCCGCCTCTTTCAGAGCCTGCAGCTAAGCGGGAGCCTTATGCACTGGACATTAACGGAAATGGTACTAAAGTTAATAAACATTAGTTAGTGGGGAGGTATTCAAGTCAAATAGCTCATATTATGGAGGTATTTAAGTAAAAAATCCTTCCTTTATTTTTAAGAATACTAATTTTAATGTAATCAGTGGTCAAAATCAAAACTTGTTTAACAATCATGTATTGAAGGAACATAAGTGTAGGGATGGCAATTTAACCCGCTCTGCCCCGCCCTGGCCTTAATGGGGTGGGTTAAAAACCATTTAAAATAAACGGGGCGGTATGGGTTTTATAAAAAAACCCATTAGTTAAACGGAGGCGGGTTTGGGTTTACTATATATAAGCGTAACCCACCCCGCCTGGCCCCTTTTATTTCTTATACTTACTTAAACGGGGTGGGTTTGGGTTTACTTATGATAAGTGCTATTACTTAGTCAAGAAAGACCAAGTCAGTCACCTCTATACCCGGCATATAGTTATAATTACATCCGGGTTTAGAGGAAGTAGTTGTACTTTCAAATAAATGTAAATGCTATATAACCCCATGCATGTAGAGCCTTGTAAAGTAAGAGAGTAATGCAGTGAAGTAATAAAAATTCGGTGAAGTCTTTTCTTGTTAACCCGTCTTTTCATTTTCTTCATCATGGAATGTAATTAATTTTCAAAGCACGACACTTAATTTGAGATGTACTAAAAAGGAAGCTACTCTTAATTAGAGATTGGAGTATAATGGGAAAGACTTGCAAAAAGCGAAGTTCATAGAAGCTGTTATTTTTTCTTTTTTTCCTGACCTACTGAAATTTTGCTAGTGGGAACATTCGAAATTTACTTATGGAATTGTGATGCAATGCACTGGCAAGATTAGTTTGATCATCGCTCTTCACGTTCTGGTGGCTTGCCTAAAATTCATAGCGTAGTTGTCAAATCATGTATCATATAGCGAATAAAACACCTATGTGATAGCATATGCGTATTGTGTTCCATACTATCCAATATATGTATTCGTTTACAAGTTCACTATCCATATCCTTATTCGTATCCGCTCGGATAGTATACAAAACTATCCTTATCCGTATCCTTTCGGATATCCCTAATTCTGATTTTATCCGAGTCCGTTTATATGATTTAATATACATATATTTTGCTTATCAAGCATTGATTTGAAAATCTACTAAATCTTAACAAAAATAGTTTTTACACAACATAAGATAAAATATTTTATTAAATATGACTAGAAAAATATAGAATAAAAAATTTGGAGGCTTTAAAACAAGTGCCAACTTTTAATGTGTACTAAGGGACCATTCACTGATGTGATAACATGTCATATCAAGTCAATGAGTGTTTGTAAAATTATTTTAATGAATGCTTTAAGAAGAAAAATTGGGTTTCCAACTACATTACAAGATCATTATCAATGAGTCGATGTAAATATGTCAACTGAATTGGACAATATCGAAAGTTATAGCGACTTTAGATAATAAGATGACCAATGTAAAATAGACACTTGAAGGTATTAAAGACGAGGCAAAGGGATAGCTTTTCTTTACTGTATTCATACATTAAATAGTTAATGGTTTATATTGTTTCCAAACATTATCCAGATGATTAAATTACAAATTATATATAATTAAAATAATAGATAATAGATAGTACTATAGATACAGATATCCGCTTCGGATACGGATTATCCGTGACGGATACCTTAGTATTTGTATATACGTATCCGTTTTTCCCGAATATTTAAAAGTGGTATCCGAATCCGCTCTTCAGGATTTCTATTCGGATAAATATCCACAAAAAACAGATTCGAATACCAGACGGATTCGGATTTTCAAATATCCCCCTACATATAGTTATACAGTGAAAAACGTTAATAATACAGTACAATAATAAATGTCTAGAAAACACATTATAATACATAATAATGTGTTCGGATCCCATTATATTTCCGTTGTTATAACTAAAACGATTCATTTACTTTTCTTATACAAGGAATGAACAAAAAGATACGGACCGATATGGACTGATACCACTACGATACAGTCATGCGATATGCATCTTTTTGATGTATCGTATTGTATGATGTATTGTTCGATATTGACTAAGGTCCTAAGGGTAATGCTTAATAGTTTGACTGTGTAGACATGTACTCTTTGTACTCATTTACTTGGAGTGTTTGCAGTTTCCGAGAACATAAATTGGATAACATTCACACGTAAAATTTGAGCATTTTGAACAGTATCGTTATTATGTTATTCAAATTCCTAACATGAAATTATGAATTGTGAGACTTTGTATGTGAATTTTTCAATTCGAGATTCCTGTAAACAACAAAAACTCAAACCAAACGAGCACTTAGTGTATACGTGCTGGTTCATTCAGTGTTGGGTAATTGAACTTTTGTAAGATGGTGGACTGTTAAGGGAACTTAGTGATTCTTATAATCTGATTGTTGGTTTTGTAAATTCATTTTCTTCCAGGGTAAGAAAAGCAAGCTGAGGGAACCTTTGAAAGATGCATTGAGTGAACTAGCTAAACTTAAACTGTCAACTTAAAGCCCTTTACAAAGATATCCGTGGTAAGTTCTCTCAATGGCTTTTAACTAGGATAGCCTTATCTTGATTCAATGTCAAATAAAATTGGTGTTTGATTGCCTAAACTTCTGATTATTCCGATGTCTGACCCATATATTTCGGTAAATTGGATCAAAACCCGAATTAATTCTGAAATTCTGATGTTCCAATTTTCCTGAAATTATAAGGACCCCTCCCCCCCAGTTTTTCCTTGGAAGGTTTTCGGATTTTTTCTGAAAAAATTGAAATCGGAGTCGGTACAATTTTTATGCGTTTTTTCAACTTTGCCCCTCGAAATAATTGTTTAATTAGTCTTCCCCTCAAGTTCAAAAATCAGAATTTCTGGTGGGACAAGCCTAACCTGGTTGTTCCAGCAGTAAGGGATGAGCCTAAAGGTACCATAGGGTACGGGGTTCGATTCCCCCATAGGACACCAGTCACATTTAAGCAGGGATGTGTGTTAGCGGTGGCTCTGGCGTAGCGTTCCCTCCTAATTAGCTTGCCACGGGTGAGTCCACAGGGCTCGTTTGTGTGGAGCTTCAGGGTTATCAAATTTTTTTTTCTTTAAAGCATCTTAGAGGGTAAAGTAAAAAAACAGTTACAGAATCCCGACTTTATCACCCCCGGGTAAAGCCCAATTTTGGATCAAATCAGGCCAAAACACAACCTAGTTACAATATTTGCCGATTCTTCAAACTTGTAGTAATTCAGATTAAGTTATGTGGTATGGCCTCTGTATAGTACTCCCTGCTTCCCAAATTAATAGTCGTGTATTTGATTTGTTCCGAACTGAATTGAGCCTGTTTCTAAAATTACTAGATAAAATTCCAATTTTACCCTTCATGTATTATGTATGGCACGACTTATATATATAGGAGGCACTAGCTTTAAGCGAGCGTCACCTTCAAATGGGAGTTTTTCTTGGAAAAAGGGTATTTTCTTAAAAGTTGGTTAATTTCATATTAGGACTTTTAATTTGGGATGGAAGGGAGTATTTATTTTCAATGATTTTTTATGCTGATGAAATAAGTGTGGTTCCCTTATGTTAGGAGGAGCTTGGTGGATATGAAGTTGTCATCAGTTTTTTTGAAGGAATTGGGCTGACTATTATGGTGGGTTGCCTACAACATTATCACCTATTCTGTCTTATATACAGGCATATTATACATTAGTTTTTGTTGGTATATATTTTTAGCCTTTGCAGTATAGATGCTGTTGGCATCTAGCATGTAAGGATATGTGAATATCAACTCCTCATGAGTTTTGTTAACCAAGTTAAATTGCTTAAATGCCAAAATGGGAAAAATGCTATTTAGTGATGAATGTCAATGAATCATGAATTCATTATATTCAATTGATATGTAGGCATATAGTCTTTAGGTTCCCAAGTAAAAAGCTTTGTTCTTAAAATTTCAGTGCGCTCTTTACTAAAAGAGTCCTACAGCGACACAGGATTTTGATATAATTTGGTAGATACACTGACGCATCGCACCCGCATTGGCTCGTGTCCGGGCTCCACACAGGCCTCGCTACACGAGCTAATACGGATGCGACACGTCAGTGTGTCTACCAAATTGTGTCCGAATCTTGTGTCGCTCTAGAATTATTCCTACTAAGATATCTTCGCAATACCTGACTGTAAAATAACAATGTAGATGCTAAAATATCTTCACGGGCTATAAAAATATTAGCTATAAGGACCATGCAGTGAAGTGTAAAAAACATGAGGTTTTCTCCAAGGGTGTTTGATCACAAAGTTAGAAAATGATTGGGAATGTAGTTCGTTTTGTGAGAAGTTGGAAAATGTTGGGAGTGATTTGGTTTTACTTTTGGAGTTCTTCATGATTTTTTTTTGTTGTGTGTGTTGGGGTGGGGGGGAGGGCGGTGCGGTGGGGGGATAGGAAGTTTTTTTCATGCAAATGATAAACTATGGACAGGCCTTGAACTGTAACACTTAATATGGCATTTGAAGCCCTTTACCTAATACATTGGTTGACGGGCCATACCTACTAGAGTTGTTTTCGGCCTTTGCTCGAAAGGAAATTGTAGTTGCCAAATTGCAAAGACAGTCTTTGCTCAAGTGGGTTACAATTTCAGGGTACGATGCATTGGAAGGGTACAAATGATGGCCAAGGTTTGCAAGCGAGGCAAACAGTAAACTTCAAGCGGCAAAACTCTAAAATTTGGTTTCTGAATCTAGGTTTACATTTGGGGTGAAATCCATTTAATTAACTCAACTAAAAATATACACCATGCAAAGAATGTAAACGAAATGATGTACATGTTTTGATAGCTTAACTACGTGCATACGTGGTGTATTGACGGTGTGGTCGAGTTGTTCTAATTAAGATTAAACTGGCTGCAATTTGATAGTCTCTCCCCTCTAGATTGGATCCCTAGCCTTATTTGGGGATTCCAATATCTATATATAGGTTAGTAGTTACTATCATGGTTTGAGATGAACTACCATCTTCATCAGGCAACCTTAATGTTGAATTGCTGGAAGTCTTATTGTGAGTTGGTGCTTTGTGAGTTTTGGACCTTTCACTCACATGGGCTTCTTGTAATTCATGGGGCCATATGTCGCAGGCCTAGTGAAGTTTGGCTCACAACTGCTACCTAGTGAAATGGGGATAAAACATAATGGATGGGGTGCTCATGTCATTTAGTGCATAGTGGTGATAAGCTAGACTTGAAGTTCGTGATGTGGCGCTCCCCTTAGGTGTCTATAGACAACCAAAATTGGACTCCTCTCCTTGGCCCGTTGTGATAGTTGAATGAAAACCCTAAAGAAAACCCAAAACCCTAAAGCGACCTAAGCTAAACTTCCAGGCCTAACCATGTGCTCAAGTCTCGAGTGACAAATCTGTCGATTGTGTGACATAAGCCCCTCCTCCCATTAACTTGTTCCCCAAACCTCAGTGACATGCAACGTGATCATGACTTTTTGAGCTTTGTACGAAATTCTGAAAACTATGCGGCCTAAGAAACCCCATTCACTGATGATTATTCTAAATTCGTGTAGTGTAATGCTCGTGTTGTTTCCCCAAGACAACATCATGACAATTGCTCAGTTGTCATGCCACTCGTATGATTGTCGTGGTAACCATACATTAGTTGTACGTGTCTTGCGGATTTTTTTTGTCTCGGCCTAATCAAACGGTTAGGATATCCCCACCCGCCCATTAATTCACCTGACAACCGAAAGACATGAGGGTAATTTCATACGGCAAAAGAGACACCACTTGGAAAACTAATATATCCTGGCCCCACTTGCCATTTTAGAGGAGGAAAATGAACTTGGACCTATATTTTTTTGAAAAAAAAGTTGTGTATATACACACGCAACTTATTCCTCTAAGCTAGGAAATATGCGCCAAGCCACTAATTTATCAAGAAATATGCGCCATGGTCTACTTAGATGAAGCTCCATCCAAAACTCTTGAGCCCAACTCCTGAGTTGAGTTACTTTCGAGCTTGGAAAAAATTCAAAAGTCGAAGCTTCGTCTGTTACCTTGGTTCTACGCCCTGTCCTCTGCATCATAAAGGTATTTTTATTAGCACCTGTTCATATTGCCCCACTAGTTTGAATCATGTTTATAATAAACTCCACATTGGTTTAAATACTCACACTCTCTCTACCTTAAAGTAGTCCGAGTGTTTATCAAGTGGAAATTTTAGTTTTTGGAACCCGCTCTACACAATATTCCAAGCAAATTTGACTCATTATGACAATATTTTGAAGATAATGATCGACCTAATAACTAATATATTTTGAAAATATCCATTTTCCACCACGCAAATCACCCCCTTTTCTTAAGGAAAAATACTCTTGAGTTATTTCTGGTTGCTTTCCTAACTTAGTACACAACTGTAGAAGGCTCATTTCTACACAAAAAATTGACATTAGTATACTTTGACCATTTTTAATGGATAAATCATATCATTTTTGCTCAGGTGAGCTTCAATGAATGTTTAGATTGAGAAGTCTTTAGTTGTTTTCATAAATGGGTGCATAACTACGAGAAGGCTAATTCCTGAACAAAAAGTTGATACCGATGCACTCTCAACCCTTTCACAAAGGTACCATTTCAATCATCAGAACTTTTTTCCTTCTATTTTCCTAAAACACTCATCATGACACTCAAGTTCAAAAGTGAGAGATTGTATCACGAGCTAACTACGGGAAGCATAAGAATTTCATTTTTTGTACATCGGGTCTCCAATCACGAATATCATATATACATAATTACAGAAGTGCAAAACGATTCTCGAGCATAAGCCACTGTCCCCAACATCCCATCCATAATTTGAATCTCAAGAAAACACGTATATATATTCCTAGGCTACCGTTTCTCCATGTAAACTTTATATATGCAAGAGCCCATCTGCGGTGGTGAATTTCATTCCCTACTTGTCAAACTCGAACTGTTTCACTCAAGACAACTTTAAACACTCACACACATGCACACATAATGAATGAGTGGGGTGCCTCACACCTCCCTCTCTCATAAATCGATCTTCGAGCTTTATCTAAATTCGAGCTTTAAATGAGCCGAACTCAAGTCGAGCTCAAAGGTTGTAATGTTAAACGAGCTTAAAGTTGCGATTGAGCTCTATTAATTTTCTTAACAAATGAGTCGAGATCAAGCTTTAAACGAGCCAAGATCAATCTGTTCACAAACAACTCAATTCGTTTGCAACACTAATCGTATCTCATATTACATAAACCATCATTCTTTGGGACCATCCCCCAAAAAACTTTGAATTACCGGGCCATACCGTTATGTGTTGCCTAAGACTGTTATCAATCGTTTTTCAATAACATTGAATAATTAGCTCGGTCTGTAATAATTCAAATTATGTTGAATTATGATTTAATTATTTAATTTGCTAAACTCTTTTTCAATAAAAGTCAATTGGACTCCAAATTCACATGCAAGTGGTCGCAATTTCATAAATTATAACAAACGGATTTATGATTATAAATTGATGTTTTTTGGAAAGCAAACATATAAAGGATTTTGTTACATTTAAAAATAATCCTTTTTCGCTGATGCGATGCGAGTTAGCTCTCATAAGTGACTAATCCGGTTTGGGGTGTTACAACTTGGTATCATAGCTTTAGGTTCAAATTCCTTTCAGGAGTGATGTATAGTCGGTAGATTGGGATTTGGTCCTTCATTTATCAAGTTTGTCTTGGGACTCGGGCTTATAAGGCGAGTGAAGACTTTAGTTTGTGTGCGTAGGTGATTGCGACGTTGGAGTAAGGATTAAGGCATTATTGGAGGGTTTCTTTTGTTGGCAATAGCAGTATTGGATTTTTGGTCTTCGTGGTGTCTCATATCGGTATTCTCGTATAGGATGATAAGTAGACTAGTACGTGTTAGCTTCAGTAGCATGTATCGCTACTAAATAACTGATTGAGATTTCTTAGAATTATGGTAATGTCTCGTGGTGTTTAGTAGTAAGACATGAAAATATAGGACGTTCACCATGGGAATCGAAATAAGTTCATCGAGAAGTGCTACAAGTGGTGACCCCACTACTGGAGACCATTGGGTGTTTTGATTAGGTAACCATCTTTGGCATAAAGACATTTCAAAGAGTGAGAATGGCTCAACATTAGATTTGTGTCTTATTACAAACCCTTGCTACGTCAAGAGTCTGCAACGCAGATAGCATTGATGTAAGACAAGCAGGAGCGTAAATAGTGGTTGGTTCTAGTAACCTCAAGTCGCATGGGTAAGTGATCGAAAGGAATATCGAATTGTGGTGATTCAGTCCCGAGGTACCAAGTGTTGGAAAAGCATTTGACAATTAGTATGATTAAGTCCCAGAGTGGATGCTAGAGTAGACTAGTTAGTTACACGTGGCTTCAACATGTGAAATCATTAACATGAGATTCAGGTGAGGACCAAGCACTAAATAGATCCTTGGCATTTTGCCGTCATTAATGAAGACATGCCTTTTGAGGTGAAGATCCCACAAGATCAAGTCAAGTATTAATTATATTCACACGATCATAATACGTCGCATTTTAAAGGATTCGGCATTTGAGGGCAAGACCTTTACCGCTTTTGAAAACAAACAATTATAATAACTTCAAGATCAATAATGGCTCATCATCGGTGATGTCAAGGCGAAGTCCTTGCATGGTATCCCTATACAAAGGCTTGTGGTGGCCGTAGCCTTTAGATAACCAAATGCGTTAGTCAACATTGAGATTCATGGACCATTGATTGATTTGGAGGTTGAATAACCTCATCATCTTTGTAGTGCTTTGTAGATAAGAGTTCACAATGTGCGTGGAAACTTGTGTAGTTTTCGTAGCACCACAGAAAACTCCGGTATTTGGGTATAATCGACTATCTGGGAATAACCAGGACGTCATACATGGTCTTGAACACTAGCATCTTAGAATAGTGAGGTGGTCGATGAGGAGGAAATTGCGTGCAAGAGCATTGAGACTCCCAAATTGTTAACAAATGACAGTGGTGATGGAATCACCTTCACTCATGGCAAGTGAGGCTCAACATAAGGTCAAAACGCATCACCGGGTGAAACTACTTGCGTGTGGATTCACAGAAATCAATCCAAATTCAAGGCCAAGACGAGTTTGATCCTTCACACAACCCCTGTAGGAATCGACACTTAAGGAATGGAGTTCCAAATTTTGACAATTTTTGAACATCTCCGCCATTCTAATGAATTGTCGCCAGTTTGAACAATTGGCATGCAACCCTAGTAAGTAAATGTTGATTTGAATTTATCAGGCATATTGTAATTGAGGTAATGACAACGGTACCCATTGTAAGGTGTGCACGCATAAGTAAAAGATTTCCAGAAGTAATATCCATAAGAAATTCTTGGTATTTCCTGAGACAAAAAACGATCGTTAAAACATGGTTCGCCAGGATCTGTTCTTAATGCTTGAGCGGGGACATTATCGATCCAATGGTTCCCCAATGGATCCAAGCCCGAGGTAAGCATTTGAACGAGAGGAAGGGTTTGTTCACAAGGACAAAAAAGTGATTTTGAGTTATGATATTGAGGAAAGATTTGTTATATCTCGGCAATTTCTCATGACGCATTTTGTGTGCTCGTCAAGTATGAATAAGTATATGGATTTCGCCTCTAAGGAGGGAAGCCTCCCATTGTACTATTCTTAGTAATGGTATCCACATCTTCGTTGTGTAAAGTTTGAAACCTCGTAGTTCGGTTGGTAGTGGGTCGATAACCTAGGCTAAGACTTATAGACGGTTATGGACAATCTAGGATAACAGTAAGTAAATACACCCATAGCCTTAATCATGTTAAATATGTGTGGCCTTGTGGTGAGTAAAATTTTCATTGTCTGTGTGTACGTAATCCCTTGAGTTTCAAGGAGTGTTTTGACTATTCGTTGCATCCTAGTTGCATTTCACTAGTCTCCAATAGTTGGAGGTTATTACACGGTTATTCTTTAGTTACGATGGTAGTTTTGGCTCAATGTTAGATGCGGGTTAGGCTGGACATGACTTATGCATCGTGAAAACCGAGGCCTTTCTTTAAAGGATTATTGTATTTGATTAAATGAGCATCTTGGTGTGATCGGTTGCATGGATGATAGTAGTTTGCACTGCATGTGATAGCTTTCCTGAATTGGACTTAGTACTTCGTTATGTATGGTCTGGTAGGATTGTTTTGTCGAGTTTCGAGGAATATGACTTCGTATATGGTACTATTTCTTGTTAGCATGCATTTGCAAAGTTATGTCTATCATTTGTTTGCGTGGATCGTAAGCCTTGGAAGGCCTGAAGCACAGTTCCTGATGATTTTTATGATGATTAGGTTGGCTGATTATAAATAGACGGTGAGTTGGGCAAATGCCTTAAATGTAAACGGTTAGAGGAAACTTGGAAGAGTATATCCTATGTATGGGAGTGGAAGTGACTTACTTGACGGTGGTTGTTGATTAGGGGTCTCTAGGTTTGGTATCGAAAATGAGTCAGGTGCTTGTACAGATTGTCTGACCTCCTTTAGGTGTAGCGATAATGAGAAGTCCATATGTTATAATCCTAGTGTGAGGTAAGGGATTAAATGGAGATTCACACGATTATACAATGAGATTATGAATTGAGGTTTCTACTCGAGGACTGAAGGATATTAAATTTTACGACGGTAGTGCTGTAAGTGTTTTTGGGAATCACGATTTATTGGTGACGAGTGGATTAATCAATGGCCATGGGTGGGAATTTCGAGGACAAAATTTCCTAATGAGGGAAGAATGTAATAACTCGAATTTTTAAATAATAGTTTAAATAATATTTTGAATAATTTATGTGAAATGGTGCATTGTGATATTTTATCATGCAAGTTACTTTTACATTATTATGGAAAAATGGTGACAATCTACAAGTTATTAAGGTAAAATGATTATTTTTAAGGTAAAAGTGTAATTAGTAAGGATGTTTAATTAGTAAGGGCAAAGTAATATAATTAAGTTGGTTATGTTGAAAACTTTAAAATGGTTTTAAAGTGCAAAATTAACATTTGGGGTAGTTATTAAAATAATGGTTTTAGGTGCAAAAAATTATAACGTAAGGTAGTGAGTTGACTATGGCGGGAATTGATTAGTTTGGGTTAAAATATTGGTATGAAAGTTGCAATTAGTATGGATTAATTAAAATAAGTATAAAAAAAAAGTTGACAATTTTGAAAATAGTGTTAAAGTAAGTATTTAACATTTTGGAAAGTGATTAGTTGAGGGTTATTACGTTAAGGGTTTATATTATAAAATAAGTAAATTTATATTGCAAAATTTTAAATGTGTTGATAATTTCAACAAATTAGATATTAATGAGTTTTTGCCATTTTATTAGATCCGTATTTGATTAAAATAATTAAATTGAACTAAAGAGCATTTAAACAACAACAACATTAATAATAGTAATAATAATAATAAAATTATTAAAATAATAATTATTTGGTAAAAAATTAGTAAAATATTAATGGTTAATTTGATTGTTTAAAGTTATATCCTTATATTTATCTTTGAATTCATAACATTTATGTGGGTTAAATTAAAGGATGTTAAAGCCTTGATGAATTCAACATTGTAGCCTTGAAACGATATTGGGAAAAAGGACGAGTGAGGCCTTTTGTGGTTCACTTGTGGAACACAAAAAAAACTTGAGAAATGAATGTAAGGTTAAGGGGGTTCTGTTTTTGGTTTCGTTTTTTTAATAGATTATGTACTTTTAGGACTTAAAATAATATTGATTATGGATATAGGACAATAAATATTTCGTTTCCATTTTTAGTCCCTGCTTTCAAATTAAAGGGACACGTGGCATGCTGTGATTGGTTAACGTTTTATGAATATGGGTCCCCGCCAGCGACTTTATTAAAAAATAAGGACTAAAACTATAAATAAAATGTTTGTTGTCCTATTTCCAACATACGTATTACAATAGGTCCTAAATTTACAAAGTTCCTTTTTTTAAATCAAGCCGAGTATGCTTTTTCCCCAGTAGCTTTGGGCGGGTGAAGTATATATCAGGAGAAGGAAAGTGGGTTAGGTGGTTTGGGTAGTATTTCGGTGGTTTTCTTTTGCTGATGATGTAGATTCCCAATATGAAAATCCAACTAAACATCTAGTGGAATAAAATTGAATAAATAAAGTAGCTGAAGGGGCGACATGCCCAAATGAAATAACTGAAATTGAATCCTACTCTAGGAATGAAGTAGCTGAAGCATCTAATCCAAATCTTGCAAGCATCCACAAGTGCTGCAGTTATGCATCCCTGGAATAGATCATCAAGCTGGGCATCCTTGTGGTTGGACACCTAAAAGGTTTCGAAAATATTTTGCACAGGGGTCAGAGCCCAAGAAAACCTTTTGAAAATATTTAACAAACATTTAAATCACAATTTAAAAGCAGTTATTGATTACACATGTTAGTTTGCCTACACTCTCTTGAGATCCTCACTTCTCATCTATAATGCACACCTAATGTACCCTGCTTCTCGCACCTAGTTATGCTACCCAGTCTAACTAGACCTCATAAGTATCTATCTAACCACTAATAGGTTTAGTTCACTCGTACCGCCCATAAAGTTAGCTACAGTATACCCTTAATTACCATTAAGTTCATAGTTAAATTTTCCATTAACTCCCCCCCGTACCGCCCATACACTACGCTTTCATAATAACAATAATTAAAATTCCTCGTTTGTTATCATTAAACCTTAATTAACATTTCACGTATGTTATTCTTAAACCACTTCATTAAGTTACTCTACTTAAATCTTCTTTAAATATACACTATTTAACGTTACTACTTTCATACACTAAGTAGATTATCTCATAATTGAATCACTTTTCGATATACACTATTTATCTTTCCTACACTACACACAAGTAGGATAAAGCACCTAAGTGTATATATATATATATATATATATATATATATATATATATATATATATATATATAGCACCTCCCGGATTGACTACCGCGATGCACACTTGCATACTCTGCTATCAAGTCCATGTACCTCTCGTACCAAATCAAGGACTACCGGTTCAGATATCACCCTCGAACCATAAATCAAATCAACACATATTGGGGGCGAACATAGTTCCAAGTCTGTGGGTTACGCACACACCTAACGTACCCAATTGTCTCTCAAAAGTATCATACACTCAGATAGTACGTACCTAGGTTCTATGTTCTGGGGCACTAATCCAGACCTCACTAGAATCGTCAAGGTGGGATCAACCTCTGCGCGGGACCTCCTTGATAGCAGGCAGCGTAGGTATGATCACACATAAGAAATCACATAAAAGGCATACACACAACCTAATCTATATGTCGCATATAGGCATACACACAACCTATAAATATAATCCGTATAGGTATACACACAACCTATAAATATAATCCTTATAGTTATACACTTAACACTCAACACATAACAATAACTCGTATAGGTATACACGCCACCTATAAATATAATCCATGTACGTAGTATAAAACCCTTGAATACTCTACATGATATCGATACATAAATATCACTTCTTATCGTACGTTCTCGAGTCTCACTCACTACTCGAGGGTTCACAATTGTCACTTAAGTTATTTCAGTAGTTAAACTATCACTAACCTATTGATATTAATCTTAGGTCATTGTTTATTCTCCTCATAACCTCAAATCATAGGTACCCGATACGCAACACAGTCGGTCAACTACTCAGAAATATGGGGTATTGCATACTTCCCCCCTTACAAAGGAATTTCGCCTTGGAAATTAGGATAAGTAAGGAACTAAAGCTTCGTATACCTCCTTATTCACATACCCTTAAGTTCACCACATATATTTCTACCTCTTCTGATTGAGGATAATACAAAGAGAAATTAAACTAACCAGGGCGCCCATACATCTTCTACCCGTGCATATCCACACCAATACCACCCGGATCTACTGGCCTCAAATCATAATGTAACTATCAACTCTCAGTTACAACTACTAAATATACATATAATAACCATGGTACTAAACCCATGTCCTAATGACCAAACTTCTCCCAACCTCCAATGTTCGCTAAGTTTCATGCGTGGGATGTCTCGCAAAGCGAAATCCAAACAAGGAATCCCCTCGAAACACTACTACCTAACATTTTCGATCGTCGAGATCCGTTTGGACCTCAGTCCATAACATGTACCCCAAAATTCCTGAATACTCGATGTAATATCTATACATAAATATTACTTTTTATCGTACGTTATGGAGTCTCACTCACTACTTGAAGGTTCACAACTATCACTTAAGTTATTTCAGTGATTAAACTATCACTAACCTACAGGTATTAATCTTAGCTCATCGTTTATTCTCCCCGTAACCTCAAATCCTAGGTTCCCGATACGCAACACAGTCGGTCAACTACCTAAGGTCTTATACACCATTTTACCCTCATTGAAATTTAACCGGACCTTAACCATATGCCCCCTGATCTTCTCTAAGTCCCTATGGTGTTGTAATCACATCACCAAAGTTCCCCATATAGTTCATAAACCATTTTATACCCTGATTTAATTTCTGACTAAAAATTTCGATCTCGGACACCCTTCTGTAGAAAATTCATAACTATTAAAAAAAATCAGAAAAATACGAAATTGGCGGCCACACGTTTGTAACGAAAATATCTTTATCCATGGTCTTTAGGGTCATTCGAACGACATATAATCTCGTTTGAACGACATCCCAATCTCATTCGAACGATCTTAGCGATTTCTGACAACTTCGTCCCAAACTCGTTTTTCTCCATTGTTAACACCTCAAACCTTCATGAAACCTTCTGGAATTCTTAACCAATATAACCAAACATCTAATATACATCTAGTAATGATTTATAAAGTTATTAATACATCAAAACTGTACGAAATTCATTTAAGAACAGATCAAACCAATAATTCACCAAAACCTAGATTTTATGTTCTTCATGAATAAACTTCATTAAACCCAGATTTCTCCCATCATAATCAACACATATATACTGATTTCATTTTATTTTCACATAGGTATTCATTCTACATGCCATCCTACCCCGAATCAAAGGTTTTATTCATCTAAACTTCAAGAAGATCATTAAAATCATTGAATATAAAACCCTACACTACATGGGTATTATAACTTCCTAAAAAACATGCAAGATAAACATTTTCCTTTTGATGTGAAGGTCTGAATTCATTTATGAGATGATGGAGTTGATCTCTCCTCGCTCCGATCACGATTCCGACAACTTTGGTGGAGAGAATAAGTGTTGCACCTCCAAGAACTCTCTTCTCCCACTCCCTTGTAGCCTCCTTCTTCTTTAATTTGTGTTAACCCTAGACTCTAACTTCAAGGGGATGAAATAATCTTTTAAGTTTTGGATTTCTCTAAGCCACAAACTCCCGAATGATCGAAACGCCCTTAAACGGTGCCGGGTTGGTTTAAAATCCCCCCGTGACCATAACTATACACCCGGGTATACTATTTTGACTGTTTTGACCCTTACGAAATCAATCATGACCTCGAAATCATCATCCGAGTCACTCTACAATAATTTCCTATCTCGACCTCATATGATCTACACGCGACCCCTGATTGAGATCCAATACAGTCCCGTCGATATCACTCGCTACGGCGTATAATAATTGCTGCACCAATTATTCCACTAACAATAATCCTTATCTCTTAAGAATATTTAATTCCATCAAAATACGACACACCTGTAATTTAAAATTAAACCGAAATAATTATCGAATCAATTAAACTCCAAATACTCAGAAATACGGGGTATTACAGAAGATTCTTCGATTAAAGGTCATTCGGTTAGTAGAATCCAATGGGGACACCACATCGAGGTGGAGTCTACATGGGAGAGAGAGGACAACATTCATCTGAGGTATCTCCGGTATATAAAGTTTGAATTCGAGCAAACAATTCCTTATTTAAAGCGGAAGAGTGTAATACCTTGTATATTTCGTGCATTTAACTAAATTGCGTAGTTGATTATTAAATTACCTATCGCGACATGTGAGGTGTCACTCATTATATTTTATATATTGTTACATGATTAATATTATATTATTACATGATCAATATGTGTTTCATATATTCACACCTTTTAAAAATTGACATAATACACAATAATGCACTAATTAAATTCTTAAAGTGATCTAGTATTATGAACGACTATGGAATGGCCAAGGACATGTTGTCAAGGGTTTTCTTGTTTGAATTATCCCCTCGATACCCGGTCACACCGATCGTGAAGTAGGTTGTTCTAATGTCGAGTCACACATAACTAATTAATAATTTAGTTTTAAAGTAATTGACTCATGTCGGCTAATAAATTAGCATAAGGAGATATTTAATTTTTTTAAACATGTTTTATTTCGTGTAGACTTTTGGGATGCTTATAAAATCAATTTCTGACTTAAAATAGTGGCATTAAGTCCGTTAGGTTGGTATACGATTTGTGCCAAGTTTAGGGCCATTTGGGTTATGTTTTGGGCTAAGTGGGCTAAGGCTAATATTAATCCTAAGCTTAATTTCATGGTTAGAACCTTGATTAGCTTAATTTAGAAAACCTAAAACATACACAACACATTAATGATAATTTAGAGGCCAAGGGGAGGAGGCACACTAATGATTGAAGAGAATTTAGGAATTGGAGGCTTTGATTCACACAATTGGCCTAAGGTAAGTGCACTTTGATTAAGATTCTAGTTGAACTTGTGTTAGAATAGTAGTGATTCATTGGATTCTGAAGTTGATCATTGAAATCTAATGTTAATCATATTTTCAACCTAATTTCATAGTTAGATTAATTACATAATTAAGCCTTAATTCTATGTTGGAGAATTTGTGTAAATTGATTGACGAATACTCAAATTAAATCACGAATCTGTGTAATCCGAACACATAATAATTAGATAATGATCTTATTGATGTCTATTTGTAAAAATCCCCAACTTATATTGATTACATAATCTAATTCATTGGCTACATTCAAAACTTATCCATATATGGTAGGGATACTTTTATAAGGCGTAGTTATCAAGGGAAATTATTTATTTGAAGTTTTAATGCTTAAAGTTTGAAGGTTTATTAGCTATGGTCATTTGGGGAAAAAAGGAGGAGGAGGCAAGATTCCCAAATCAGGACCAAGCCGTCCTGGATTTGGCCCCAGCCGGCCCTGGAACTTTTTCCCAGGTTGCTTTGGGTTTGGGTTGCAAGGAAGATCCAACAAATCGGTTCGTTCAGGGGTCGTTTTGTTAGGTTAATTGAGTTATGACCAGTGGGTTTAGAAGGCTATAACCTATGTTTAAAAAACCTAGAAGTTTGGGATATATACTCACTTAATTATTAATTAATTCATGTGCGTGATGAGATAAATAAAATGTAAATGCGTAATGATTGACATAGGTAATAATCGTGGACTAATGTTACCGTTTAATTGACCATTGATTTTATTGGATTGTGATGATTAGATTTTATGTGAAAATATACGAAGGGTGTGTGTGTGCTCGTAGAGGATGTATTAAGAGGGATTCAATGGGGGCGCATATGACATTGACTGCGCGAGTATCCCGATGATATCGACGAGTTTACCTTGGTTCTTTTATCGCGATCATACTACTGATGTACTCTTATCCTTAGTGGGGTAAACATGAATGTTATTTTGTATAATCTTATGTATGGAGTTTATACGATAGACGGGAAGGCGTAGCGATTTTTCTTTGTTTTTGTTTAGAGGTTATATGAATGGGACAACCTGTAACTATACCTGGTACACACGAGTGATCCCCTAAGGCAATACGAATAGGTCCTCATGCTTTTATTTGTTGGCTTGTGCATAGCCTATCCATTACTATGTGAGTGGGGCATAATAACTTGTATATTAAACTTATGTGATTGTCTTTCCTTTACTAAGTTGATGCAAGTAATGTAGGTATGAGATATTGATTATGAAACCTTATAATTATAAACAATTGGGAAGATTTATAATTATGAATTATTGGATTCACTTGGGCTTGGGATTAGACATGCATGCTATAGTTATGTTGTTTGGGTTGGGTAGACTTAAAAGAAACTAAAATATGAGAAGATTGTGCATAATTATTATTGTGGAATGTGCATAATTATTATTGTGGCTCATATTTAGTTAAATTCTTACTCATTGTAGACTTGTAGGTTAAATCCTGTTTATGAAACCTATTTTCAAGTCCTAGGCAGAAGTAACTGCCTCAACCATGTTCGACTCAGTCTTTCCTTCACAGGTCTAGCTTTCAGTTCTAGGATGTAGGTGTCAGGCTTGCGTGCTCATCTCCATTTACCTTATATCCTTTTCAATACTTTCATTTTCCATTTCAGTAGTTAGAGTCAGATTATTGTATTTGGAGTTTTATGCTAGGCTTTGTCACTTATATTCAGAGTCGAATATTATTATCAAACATTGTTCATTCCAGCGATGGAGTTTATTCATTATGCTTGATATAAGTTTCAAAGTTACATTATTTTTACTTTATTCTTTACTGCCAGTTTTACGGCTTTACTTTTATTTCAATCATGCTTAGAATGGTACATATTGTTTAGACACTGGTATTATTTATATTTGGACCTATTTAATCTAGTTATGGATTTTACGAGGTGCCATGTGTTTAGCATACAAAGTGTTCCATTTTTTTCTTTTTATACAAACAAGCTCATGCTAAACTGTTTAGCTCGACAGAGCGTGTGTCCTACTACACATAATGTGCGGTGGGAAGGCAACTCTACACTCTCGTTACGCATTTCCACAGTAGAAAATGCACATTGTTCTACCCACTGTGTGCTAAAAAAAAATGTAAAATCCCACATTTTCATTGTCCATTGTGGGTGGTCTTATAAAATACCACACAATGCAGCATTTACTAAGACACAAAATACCGTTTTACATTAGTAGAAAATACCACCATTTATACCATTTTTGAGATTCTTTTGCACCATTTTTACACAAGAAAGATTTATATTAAGCCGTGTAAGTTTAACTTTGAGTGTTCTTGCTGAGTTATTTGGGAGCATTTTCTTAGAGCTTTTGAGGAGTATTTTTAAGGAGTTTTGCACCACTTCCAAATCAACCTAATCTCCTAAAATATTTTTTAGCCCTGAACACTATTATATATATATATATATATATATATATATATATATATATGGAGAGGTTCACAAGTGAACCTAAAAGATGAACTTTTTAATAAACCTTAACAAAATAACACCTAACAACTCATTAATTTTAATTTCTATGTTGTAATTGGTCCGCGCCAGCGGTAACGAACACGTGTGTCGATCGATCCCCGCCCCCAACCCCAACCACCACTTATAGTAGCCCTTATGGCAGCAGGGCTGCCATGTGGGTGGGATGGGGGGGGGTGGAGATCGATCAACACATGTGTCCGTTGCCGCTGACGCGAATCAATTACAACATAGGAATTAAAATTAATTCATTGTTAAAGTTAAGTTCATATTTTAGGTTCACTTGTGCACCTCTCCCTATATATATAGTGCCTATGCTTGAAACCATGTGGGACAGAAGATACCCTGTTCAATTTTATGTGATTTAATCTAAGTGATAAAAGGTAACCAATATAGCATAATACCAAGGCGCACGAGAAAAAACCCACAATGGGAAAAAATCTCGGACCGACAAAACGAGAAATGCACTATGGTAGAGTATTACAACATGAAGGCAAAGACTTGCACCCTTACAAAGCAATGACCTAATAGACACTCTTTTACACCATATCCTCCGTAGAGAGCGCCAACAGTTAGAGAACGCTACACAACCGTGATCAATTTTGGTCCAAAACAAATGTCGTCAAGTCCTTTGCCAACAAATTCTTCTTTTAGAGTTTGAAGTAAACCTTTTGTTGTTCCAATGGAACAAGTGAGAATCCACCAACAAAGATCTATTTACTAGGATGTGAGAGTCCTAAAGGTTGAGTGAGTGTTTGGCAACTCAAAATAAACTCATAAAGTATTTTTGAGATATAAAAATATTTAAGTTTTCTCAAGAACAGATCTTACAAAATGTTTTGTTCAAATTTTGAAATAAGTAATCAAATTTCAAATAACTTTAAACTAGAATAATGATAATGGATATCCAAAAATTACAATGAAGGTTTTGCTCTTAAGAAAATTTGATTTATTTCAGCTTGATAAAACAATGAAAGCCTTTATAAAAATCTTAACCTTATTTTGTGATGAAGAAAAAAGTGAATTAAATAGATGCTTTGACACAAGTTTTCAAACCATCTAAATCATTCTCAACCACAAAAAATAGTTTTCTTCTTGAACCCAACAAAATATATGGAAACAAAAGAGGATCTTCATGTTTTACAATGCAATCTTTTAGAAATAGCGCCTTTTTGCACCAGATCTGATGCTATCGAAACATTGTCGTTGCAGAGAGGCTTTATGCCGATACGACGAACCTGAAGTGATCTAGGTCGTGCAAAGAACTAAAGAAATTGTATTTCGACAAGGGTACTAGTGGCAGTCATTCACTCCATCGAGGGGAACCTTCGCTGCGGCGAAACTGCAGTGAGACATGTCGCACCATTTTCCAGAAAGTTTGAACAAGTATTTGCCATCAAAGAGTTTGAAAATAATTTTGCAAAACACTATAAGTATGTCTGTTCTCAATAATGAACACTCATACTTAAAAAATACACATAAGAATGCAATTTTTATGAACATATTTTTTCTATAAGAAAAATATATTGCATAGCGTGTTTGTTCAAAGTCCAAACCACTCATACACAAGTTTTAACATGTTTTCCAATGTAAGAAAATTTTAGTTTAAGTTATGTCAAAACAAGGGTGGTAAACTAAGTCATTTTAAGTCATTTAGCTTTATCCTAAAGAGACAATCTCACTGTTCATGGCATGAGGTAAATGTTTGGATAAAAATGAAGAAGTCCGATCTTGAAGTCTTGACCATGAAGCATTTTGAGACAACTTAGACTATGACTCAAATATGTTTTGGAGATAAGACAATTTAATTCTATGGATCTTTTGAGAATACATATGCTCTTATAATCTCCCATTTTGTTTATTCCGTGACAAAATATATAATCAGAAGGATACAAATAAATGAGTCAAATCTATCACCTATGACATGACTCGCCCGACCAAAGAATTTATAAGGATATACACGGCATAACCATTTGCAAATTTTGTCACCTGTTTTCCTGTCAAGACACTAGCAAAGACATTAAGATACGAATTCACAAATATTGACAAGATACCAAGAGTAATAAGATGAATACAATATATGTAATAATTGTAAGCATGATTCATTTAATTACTAAGAATCATATACTAAGTTTAGCTAATAACTCAATAAGATGTAACATATACATTTTATTCAATAAATTATTTATTATCGCTTTAATTCAATATAGACTAAGTCATAATGTTATAATAGTACTAATATTGATCGTATATATCTTACCTGCATAATACTCTCTCCCTGAATTAAGTCTCTCACCTCAAAAAAATTTCCAAGGAAATATTCCCCACAGGAAGGAATCTTATAGTCAGCATTCCTTTCATTGGAAGGAAAATCATTATCCCCTTTTTTGTCATGGAATGGAATACTATATTCAAGAACTAGCAGAATTAAGGACAAGATGAATAAGTCTTTGGAGAAGTGAATTTAGTAGAGATAGTCTAAGGATTAAAACTAATATATCGCATTATGTAATTGAGATGGAAGTTAAGCTAATATATATGGTAACAATATATATAAGGAATTAAGGATAACACAATAAAAAGCATGGACAAATATATATGTCACCACAATCCCTTTAATCTATTTATCACATAAAAACTCTTTCTAATTATAGCTCTAGCATTTGTCTAATATTACAAAATATTCCATCTTCCTTCCTCATAGCTAGCTTTTCTTTTGTCCTTAATTTTGTCTCCCTTTGCCAAGTATCCTTTCCTCTAATGCAATTTTATTGCAAGAAAAGATGAAGTCGTTAAGAAGTGTAAAGGAACGGGCATAAGAAACGTAGCTATATGGAGTGACTAGAGAACATAAGTTCTAAGACATGAAGGACAAGGTAAGTGAGCATAATCATTACATAGATTAATATGAGATATGAATCATATGATATAAGATATAAAGGCGCATAAGATCAATAGTGACATTGCAAGCCAAATATATAAATACCATCATCAAGATTTTATGAGGGATCACTCATTATACACTGAACATAATGTAAAGCACATACGAGTTATGAGTATAGGAAGCATAAGAAGTTGGTAGTTAAGTATTCACATGGCAATCCTAAAACTCATGAAATGTAAACACAATTTCTAGATACTTAAACATTTTACAAGGTAAGTATTCAAAAAATATGTTCATTAAATTCAATGGCGAAGCATGCGTAATAACATGAATAATAACCACCAAGGATATAAAATATACTAAGAGCTATAGCATTCAAATCTAACATCCTATCAATTAAGATCAACACAAGTGATGATAAAAATTATTTGGATAATGTAGCACATATGAGGGATAAGATTAACTAAGGCCACGTACCCTGAGCCATGCGGTCGAACACATGGCAAGTCACGAAAGAGGGACGTAAGAAATAATTGGCCTAGGAAGATTTTGATATAATCAAATCTCGAAGATTGTTTCAGGTAGAAATAAATATGAAGAAACCCACGCACGTGGAACACTAAGTCTATAAATAGGGGCGATCTAGCCCATATTAGGGACTAATTGTAACTAGCACTCACTAACCTGGACTCTTAGCTAACAACACTAGTACTCCGATTATTGCCTCCCCTTTTTAAATACAAATCACTCCCCCTTTACCCCAAGGATGTAAGCCGAACTCATGGCTGAACCACGTACATAGCTCTCTTTGTTCCTTTTTTTGCATTGATAATACTTCGAGGGCAATTCTGCAATTTTATTTCTTATTGTGGGAATAATCTCCTGAATTTTGGCTCTGTCTGTGGGAAAATTAAAACTCCCACCTCTATTTATGTTTGAATAGCCCAAACTTCACCATGAGTGCAAATCAGTCTTACCCCGCTCACGTAAGGAGTCGTATGCAATTTAAAATATGCATTGTAAGGAGGGAACGAACTCATGTGCGGCTGCTACCTCTCCAGCAACGTTCAAGGTCCAGAGAGCATTGGCCTAGAAGATCTGGACCTAGTCGACGGTATCGTACGTCGCCGATTGATCAGGAGGAAGGAAAAGCTATCTCCCGTTTGACCAGTATCTACGAAGAGAAGCTAGACAACCATGATAAGGAGATAACCCATATAAGGAGACAACTGTCCTAACTATCAGAGGGAAATACCTCGTATTAACATACTCGACATCATCACAGGCGGAGACCTCACTCCTCAAGGAATCAAGACGATAGGGATTTTCGTTCAAGAAGGCCCCATATAGTCCCTCACTATCGCTAACGTGATCTAAAGAAGTTCTCCAGGCTAAAAGTTCTAACATATGAAGGAATGATATACCCATCTCATCATATTAGTCACTACCAGTAGACCATGTCCATTTAGAGCCATCACGATGCTTTGATGTGTAGGGTGTTCCCACTAACCCTAGGTAAGATCGGTTTGAAGTGGTTTGAAAAATTATCCCCCAGGTCGATCTCCACCTTTAATGAGCTTGTCGACCAGTTCAAAAACCGGTTTATCACAAGCATCAGGGTGGTCAAGAAGGTCGATTCACCGATCTCTCTAAAAAAGAGATACTGGGAGCTATATAATAAAATTGATGATTGCAATGAGAAACTGGCGATCGCCTCCCTTAAGCTCGGACTAGAGCGATCAGATGATCTCTACCATTCAATAACAAAAAGTCAGCCTCTTCAATGGGCGATATTATGTCCCACATTAGAAAATATGCCAATGTAGAAGATGAGATCTCCACTGCAGCATCCCCAGTAGACTAAAAGAAGAGAGAGTCGAAGAAGTCCCCCAAAGGGGAAAACCAACTATCGTCCTCCATGAAGGTATCCAGGAATAAATCTTTCATAAGTCGCTCCAAATTTCAGGCCAGCGAGAGTAGCTACAAGACATTGAAAATAGTCTTTAAAGAGCCCATTTTAGACTCATTCATCAGATCAAGGACAAACCTTTATTTAAAAGGCTTCCTAAGATGGTCAGTGACCCAAGTTCTAGGGATGTTAGTCTGAGGTGTAGCTACCACCAGAACCACAGGAACCTCATGGAAGATTATAAGATGTACAAAACGTACCTGGAGGAACTTGTCCAAGCAGAGCATCTTAAGGAATACATTAGTACAACGAAAGCAAAGGAACTAACGACGGTTAATATAGTCCAAAAAGTGAAGAAATATCTCCCACTAGCAGGATTAGTCATCGTTATCCATGATTACACCGATTGGCCCAACATACTGGCAAGAAACTAAGCGAGAAGGTGATGGTAGTAACCAATATAGAATAAGCATTCCAAGTAGATCCAACCAAGTCGATCCTAGTCAAGAGGAAGAGAAATGACCTTGATACCGACCGTACTATTATCTTCATCGATGAAAATCTGGTCGGTGTAAATATGCCTATAAAGATGCCCTGGTGCTCACCTTACGAATTGTAAACTTTGACGTGAGGAGATTAATGATAGACAAAGGAAGCTTCCCCACGTCAAAGTTTATAATTCGTCGTATGGCATTGTAGGGTGACTCTGACTGGATTACGTGGAATTTAAACTCCTTATTAGTAAGACCGATATCAACTAGCAACTTGATTTTTCCCGGGGGTGACTCTACATATTATAGAAGTCGATCAAGGCCGATGTTAGTGCCAAGATCCTTAACACAATAGCCAAGCATATAAATCATTGATCAATGGGCCGATGTTAGTGACCATGTACTTAACAGTGATTTATATGCTTGCCTATTGTGTTAAGGATCTGGGCACTAACATCTGCCCTTTCATCGACTTCTATAGGATGTAGAGTCACCCTTGGGAAAAATCAAGTTGCCAGTCGAGATCGGTCTTACTAATAAGGAGGTTGAATTCCATGTAATCCAGTTAGAGCCACCCTATAATGCCATACTGGGCAGATGATGGCTACATGATATGATGGACATTCCATCATCGCTTCATCAGAAACTCAAGTTTGTGACCGACCAAGGGGTGATAAAAATAAGAGGAGATCAAGCAGTAACACGACGTTGTTTTATTTTAGTTATCAAGATAAAGTAAGCTCAGTCCAAGAGCAATGAATGTAAAGATAGCTCGGAGGACGATCAAACCTAGTAACATCTAAAGGGAGTTCAACCAGGGGTGTCGAAGAAACTCGATTGTCCCCTGTTGAACGTGCATTAGAGGAACTGATTTTTGTTCCTCTTGATGCGTCACAACCATAAAAGATCTTCCTCATCGAATCGAAGCTTCCTAGAGGTGAATCTGAACAACTTACCCACTTCCTCAGAGCAAATATAAATGTTTTCACTTGAAAGCCGTTCGATCTCTCGAGAATAAACCCAAAGATTGCCTGCCACCGATTGTATGTGGAACCAAGCACTAAGACAATCAAACAGAAACCAAAGAAATTGGTTTCAAAAAAGGTAAGGGAAGCAGAAGATGAAGTTGATAACCTAATATAGGCTAGATCTATAGGAGAAGTCCAATTCCTAGAGTGGGTTTTGAATATCACCGTTGTCAAGAAGAAAAGTGGCAAGTGGAGGGTTTGCATTGACTTCATGGACCTCAATAGACACTGCCCCAAAGAAAGTTTCCCAATGCCTCGAATGGATCAACCGGTAGACTTCACATTGGGGCATCTACGAATGAGTTTCATGGATGCATACTCAGGCTACCATCACATACCCATGTTCAGCTTGGATTAGCAGAAGACCTAATTCATCTCAACCTTAGAGCTTTACTTCTATAGGGCAGTGCCCTTCAGCCCGAAGAATACGGGTGCAACATATCAGAGGCTGGTGACTACAATGTTTAAGAAGTTGATTGGATCCACCATATAGGTGTATATAGACGACATGATTATCAAGAGTGGGAATTTGACCGATCATTCGAGGGACTTTATGAAGACTTTCAACATCCTCAGAGAGTATAAGATAAATCTCAAGGCATCGAAATGTGTGTTCGGTGTAAGGTCCAATAAGTTTCTGGGGTACCTAGTTACTCAGAGGGGTATCGAGGTAAATCCATACAAAATCAGAGATCTGCAGGATGTTAAAAGGTCGACCACTATTAAAGGCATTCAGGTCATCACTGGGATAATGGAAACCCTAAATCGATTCATTTCAAGATCTTCTAATAAGTACCAACTCTTTTCCCAAGCCCCGAAGGAGGCAAACCCCAAAGTCTGCATAAAATAATGCTATCATTCCCTAGAAGGGATCCAATAGTACTTGGGATCTCCCCCCATAATGTCAACTCCTAAGGAAGGGGAAGACCGTACATTTACTTGGCCATTTCAAGTCATGCAACCAGTGCAAAATTGATCTGTCCACATGATGGGGAGAGCAAATCGATCTACTACATGGGCTGTACCCTTATTAAAGTGAAAAATAGATACATACCAATAGAAAATATTTTTCTAGCACTGGTAACCATTCGAGGAAGCTAAGGCATTACTTTAATGCCCACACCATAGTCATCTTAATGACCTACCCCTTGAAGGATGCCCTAAGAAAAGCTGACCTTTCCAACAGAATGACGAAGTATTCACTTGAATTAGAATAATTTAACATCAGGTATGAGTTCAAAACAACAATCAAGGGTCAAGTCTTGGCTGACTTCATGGCAGAATTCTCAACATCGCCAAGAAAGGAATAATGACAACCCATCCTAGCGGCATTATTAGTCGCCAAAAATGAGCAGTGATGGAATCTCTTTATTAATGGCTCATCAAATAAAAATGGCACAGGAGTTGGGATATTATTTTTGAGTGATCGAATGAACCATTAAACTAGGATTCAAAGGCTCAAACAACGAAATCGAAAATGAAGCTATAGTGCATGGTTTGCGAAAGGCGATCAATTTGGGTTCCCATCACATCGTCGAATTTTGTGATTCCAAACTAATCACAAACCAGCTCAATTGAGAATATGAAGTAAGAGATCCCAGGATGATAGCCTACATAAGAAATTCCAGGGAACTACTCCAACAATTTGAATTGACATCAGTAAAGAAATTGCTAAGGAACAAAAATAGCAGTGTAAATGCCTTAGCCACTTTAGCCTCTGCCATTGAAGACGACCTGAAGATAACAACTGAGGTAAAATATATAGACCGACCAAGCATTGAGGATATAATAAGTGATTTGAATATCCTCCAAGTGAAATTGTCCCCATCATGGATGGACCCCATCATCCATTTCTTGAAAATCGACGAGCTACCCCTAGATGAAAATGCAACACACAAGCTGAAGATTAGATCGGATAGATTTTGCCTCAACTCAGATGGGAATCTCTATTGACGATCATTTACAGGTTCACTATTAAATTGGGTTCACCCAGATCAAGTCAAAGGTATTTTGAAAGAAATGCACGAGGGAAGCTATAGAGCACACATAGACAGGAGATAACTCTCCTACATAGCAATCTCTCAAGGGTACTAGTTGCCATATATGCAGAACGATTCAACAGAGTTCACCAAAAAGTGACCAAAGTGCCAAATGTTCTCATAGATGATCAAACAACCTATGGGATATCTCAACCCTCCCACAAGCCCATGTCCATTCACCCAATGGGGCATGGATATTGTAGGACCACTACCATATGCACCTAGAAATTGGAGGTACCCGATAACAACGATCGATTACTTCACCAAATGGGTTAAGGCCGGACCTCTCACTCACATAAGAGGATCGGACACTAAGATATTCGTCTAGGGAAATATTATTGCAATATTTGACATTCTAAGAGCATTTAAAATCGACAAGTAAACCTAGTCCGATAGATATTGCTTTAGAGACTTTTGTGTTGAATACGAAATTAGTATTCATTACGCGTCAGTAATCTTTCCTTAATGCAACGGGCAGTCAGAGGTCACCAATAAAACCCTCTTATAAGGCATCAAGCGAAGGCTGGAAAATTCCAAGGGACGATGGGTAGATGAACTTCCTTGCGTCCTGTGCACATACAGGACAACCCCCCAAAAAGCCGACAAAGGAAACCCCAAACTTCTTGCTTATGTCATGGAAGCAGTAATCCCTCTAATGATTGGACTATCAGCGTTTAGATAAAAAATATTCGAAGATGGTCAAAATATTGATCGAGTAGCACATGAGTTGGACTTAGCCGAAGAAAGGAAAAACAAAGCCTTGATACATTTGGCCGCTTATTAGTAGGAATTGGTAAAGCTTCATGACAAGAAAGTCAAGGTCATAGAATTCTAAGTCGATGACCTAGTCCTTCGAAAATTATTGCCCGCTGCAAAGAGGCCATCAGATGGAAAGCTAGCGCCGAACTGGCACGAACCTTACTGCATAGCTTCAAAGGGGGTGGGGGTTTATATCAGTTAGAGGAAATAGATGAGAGGGTAGTCCCAAGGTCGTGGAATGCCATTATCCTTAGAAAGTTTTATCATTAGATAACAAGTTAGTTGAATTCTTTCATTTATGCACAATAAAACGATTTGCATTTAACTATCTTAAATTCTGTGAAATACCTTAGTCAAAGTAAAAAAAAAACACTTGGAAAAGTGATACGATCTGGAAAAAGATTAAAACTGAGTTTTTTTAGGAGTGGTATGATCTAAAGTAGATTGACCTAGAAGAGGCGCAAAAAATCCACTTGCACAAGTGATACGATATGGAAAAGTTCAATTAAAACCCACTTACGAGTGGTATGATCTAAAGAAGATCGTCTTAGAAAAAGCATAGAAACCAACTTGCATGAGTGGTATCATCTGAGAAAGGTTGGTTAAAACCCACTCTTAGGATTGGTATGATATAAAGCATATCAGAATAGAAGAGGCACAAAACCCCACTTGCATAAGTGGTACGATCTAGGAAAGATCGGTTGAAACCCACTCTCAGAAATGGTATGATCTAAAGAAGATCGACTTATAAGAGGCAACATAATCCCTTTAGCCGATCACTTGAAATGGCTTTGTCCAATTGCTTTGTTTAATAAAAATCACTTAAGGTTGATTTAGCCGATCACCCAAGATAGCTTTGGCCAACTACTTTATTTGTGAGAAAGCGGGGAGTCTATGGAATGATTTGTATTTCAGGGTATACACACAAAAATTCAATTTTAACAAATTTTATCTTTGAATTAATTTAGTGTGCATGCAAAGATCTAGTCCAAATTTAAATACGTCAGACTAAGAAAACAAAAATTCAAGGAAGTAAAAAAAATCCCTTCCGGGCAAAACCTTTATTTCAGCATTGTACCAGATTCGATAGACACGATATGACTTACAAACTACTTAGCTCACTAAGTATGGTGCGCAGTTATTTAAATCTTCTACAACAACAGCACAGTCCATCACTGCCCACAGGAAACATTCTTCCCTTGGTATCCACTGATCAACCTTTTTCTTCAACAGTAAAGCCTTGGCTCCACAAATAGGCAGTAGAGATGAACTCTACAAGGTTTCTTGAACATAAAAGTGTTCTTCTTGATTTGATAAAGTGATCTCTAAATTTTCCAGGGGTTTGGATGATATTTGGAAGTGTATGATCACGAATGGAACTAAAAAAGGAAGTGTAAGATCTTGCAAAAGAATTCTTAAATACTATAGTCCCGCATATATTTTTGTTAGGAAGTTTATTATAAAAGAATAGGTATAAGAGATTTGGATCAGATTTCATTAAAAAATAAATTTTCGTGTGGTTTGAATGACTTGTACCTTGTTTGAAGGGTGTACCCATTTTTGTTCGAACCAGTTTCGAATGATCTATCGAACGACATTCCAGTGAATAAGGAGAAATTGTCTCGTTTGATCATAGGAACCTCGTTCTAACGAGCTCATGTATCTCGTTCGAATGACAATGCAAACTCATTCGAATGACCCAACGAGATTTCCAAAATTTCTTTAATAATATTTTAAATCATTTCAAAATGCAAACTCTTAAAAATATAAAACCCCTACAAAAATAAAGTCTTTACCAATGCAACCATAGCTCTTCTAAATGTTGTTGAGATGAATGATTCTTAAATCTTCCAACAGTCTTCAACTTTGTCTTCAAATACGTAGAAGCAGTCGTGAAAGTGCAGTTTATGTGTAACGAGATAAGCCAAAACAAAACTACATCGTGCAATTATACAACTTGCTCTTACAAATCTCCCCCTTTGACTATTCCAGTACAAAACACAAGCCGAAACCAAATTGACCCCTAAAGACAAATTCAATAAATGCCCTCCAAAATGAAGAAACAAAAGTGCATTCTTGTAAAAGTTTTCAACTGAAAAGACTTCATCTTGTGCGGTCCATGAAATCATCATTAAGATTGAATTGGCCTACACACAAGAGATAAAAGAGATACCGTGACACATATGAGTTTTAAAAGTGAAGTAAAACTCTCCCTCAATTTGTTCTCCCCTTTTTTGTCCGTAACGGACAAATGAGTAGAATCTAAACATGAATAAGAAACATCACATGGCGAAGAAGGATATCATTACAAAGATAATCAATAAAGCATGCGTAATGATAATCTCAAAAGGCATATGTTCTCCACCTATTATTTTTGAATTTTTTCAATATTTAAAAACACGCCATGGACTAACATTAAAATAATCAAATCGTAAAAAAGAAATAAAATTGTGTAAACATTTTTCATAGGCAAATCAACATAACATTCATAAGATAGGTGCATGAAGTCATGATACACTTCTAAAGAAAGAACTTAGTTTCAACCTTAGGTGTAAGAACTTGAACTCAAATGACATTGACTCAACTTATGCAATATGCCATAAATTTTAATGATTCTCAAAATAATAACTCCAAACTATTAAATATTTTTCAAGAAAGTCCGTTATGCAAACCCATTTATCTTCTACTTTATAACTCCCTCAAAGTATCAAACATATAAGAATTCACTCTCAAATATTTTGAATGAATCATAATGCTCATATGTTGCGAAACATCAATGAATATAAACAAAATGGTCTTAGCACTTCTGTTTTTGTGTGCCGTTAATCTTTTTAGGCTCTTTTTGCAAATGGTGGCTTTTAACGCGAAGAGAATTTCTCTTTCGTATCCCCTTTCGACTGCTTAACATTTAACAATATTTTTCAGGAAAATATATCCCGACAATGGTTCTTACATGCACAACTTGTCTGTTTTTACATTTGGTTCGTTATTAATAAGAATTGAGATGAGAACATCATATTAGACACATAACAAGTAAGTACAATGTTCATAAAGTTCGTGCACATTTGCAACAAAGGTGACAAAAAGTCTAACATTTAGAGAGTAATCATCAAAGGCGAACGGAATATTATCCACAGATTATCAAGCACACTAATGAAACAAAGTCATGTCTTAAAACAATATGAAGAAGTCACTTAAATGGATGGAAAGTAGGGGTGATTCGAATATCTTAAATGTTCATCCATATACGGTGAATAATGAAAATACAAAACTCTTTTTGACTTTTTCAAAAATTTATCAAAATAAAATATTTTTCACATTTTTAAACTTCTTCATAAAAAACAAAAATCTTTTTATAATTTTTCAAAATATATCAAAAAGAAAACAATATCAATACAATAAAATTACAATCTAGCAATAGGGATATAAGATATGAACATGAGAAACACCCTATTCTAGAAACAAGTCTCGACCTCAATCATTAGGGTAGAAGGAGTTTCCAAAAGGAGAAGGCATCCTATGAAATTCCTCCATCAAACGTTGTGAAGTCTTGACTAAATACTCTACTTGCTCTCAAAAACTCTCAAAATATCCATGTTGATGTGCGGAAGCATGTGGAGTAACATGTGTGGGAGTACATGCGGGAACATGTGTAGGAACTTATGTGGGAGCATATTATGGAACATATATGTTAGAAACTCTCCCTAGATTGAAACATAACTCTCTAATGTGACCTCTCTGTTTGAAATGGGAATAAAAATAAATGGACTTGAGTATACCTTGCTCAAAATGTCTAGAACGAGATCTCCTTTGGTAGGTTAGGTCTCCTTGGGGGGTTAAGTTGAGGCCCATGTGGATCCATTATAAACTCGAGTAACGAATCGGGTGAGGCTTTGGAAGTGGATTCACTATCATAATTGATTCCTTGCCTCTCAACGTGATCGAGCGCGAAAAGTAGCGTCGCGTCAGAACTCTAATCGTTGTTTTTGTTTCACCTACTCGATACAAAAACCTAAATTACGACTGCACTTGACAAGCAAGCACAGCGGTAAGTCGGGTATCGAGAATCCACAGGGAGTGATTGAATTTTAGATTTTAATTATTTTGCTACTTCAAAAAAATAAAAGTGTAAAAGGTGATAGGGTGTTATGGTGAAAAAAAAAATTAAGAAGCTAACACTAAACACTATTTAATAAAACTAGAGTCGGGATCGCGTACCTGCCATGGGCTAAACAACTAATAATTAGAATTTTGATTCCAAAATATTTAACCGAGCATTTTTAGTTAATCATAAACGTCACTCAAGAAGAAATTTAACTCAAAGTTGCGAGATAAAATATTTAATCAAAAATGGTCACATGCGGATTAAAATCGGGTTATCGCTATAAACACTAACGTTGCGTGAAAAAGAAAGTTAAACGCATAATAAATTAATTTTAATACGCGAAGTTTAAATTAAATGTGATTTTACACAAAACCTAATTTTCGGAGCTCGACGCCCATCAATGGCAGACGCACGACCCGAACTCTATATAACTACTCACACAACATGAATAAATTAATTAAACAACTAATTAATAATTAAAACAAGAAATAAATAATTACACAAATTTATCTAGGCATAAAAATTAACTAAGCATGGAAAACTAAATTAATACAAAGCTTAAATAAAGAGAGAAAAAGATGAATAGTGAAAAAGTCTTACATTAATAAGTATTACCCAATGAAAATGGAGGAGTGAGAAACTCCAAGAAAATATCCCCAAAGTATTCTCTAACCCTAACCTAAGACAAAACGAAGATCTCTTCCAAAAATAACAAAGTGGGTCATTTATAGTAAGTGGGAATAACCAAGAAAGAAAAAGGAAAAAAAAAAATAAGTCTCTTAATTAAGAGAGAAAACAAATAGAAAATGAAAATGAAATAAGGAAAAGGGGCAAAGCAGCAAAAAGAAGTCGGCACAAAACATGGGCGAATCGATTCGGGGCCAAATCCGAATTGATTCACCAAAAGGGCGAATCGATTCGCACCTGTAAGCACAAAATCACCCCATTTTGCTGCTTAAAACCAACAAAAACGAAGGCCATAAGCGTGTAAATGGCCAAGCCATGGTCGAGACCCACCACCTCCATTTGCGTGACAAATTCGAGCCAAAGACCATCAACCCGAGACCCATTTCGTGTGTCGCAAAAATCAAAGACAAATCTCCACGGTCAAGCCGAGACCCACCTCCATTGATGCCAAAAACCAAAACCTCCATAGATGGACCAAACCATGGAAACACCAAAATGGGTACTCCAAAAACCCGAGCTAAATGTCCCACAACTATATCCACTCGCGACCCAAGCTCCAATTTCGGACGAAAGACACCAATTTTGGGCGGAACCAAAAAATCGAGCTAAACCCGAGTCAAAGCCAAAAATCTCCCATGGAAGCTCCTGAAATTGAAAGAGAAGGGGACACATAAGGAATTAAATGAATTGTTAATATATTAATATAACAATAAATATAATTAACTTATAATTCTTCCCCGATTAAAGGTCCGTGTTTTCTTCGTTCGGACTCCGATTCGAGCACCGTTCATGGACACACGAAGCTTGGCCCGAGGGCTACAACTTCTGTGAATACTTCGGGCAAAAATCCTGAAGTGTGAAATTATAAAAATGCCCCTGAACGTGCGAATCACGACAAAACTTTATCGAAATGCAACGAAACTTCACACTAAGCACTGTAACACCTATAAATGCTCAATAATACCTGAAATAACATGTTAGTGTATAAAACAGAGGTTGTTTGATTAACGAGCATAAATATAGCGATTACGGTACCTGAGGGGGCTAAAAATGCATAAATTAACGGGTGAAAAGTGCAACATTCGTGACGTATCACCCCCCAACTTAGACATCGCTAGTCCCTAGCAATGAAGTTCAAAGCAAGAAGAACTATAAGAAACCGCAAAATAGGAGATATATACAAAAGCGATAAAAGCCACTTTTGCGGGCGAACGATTGCATTTAACGTATGTAATAAGCCGTTAAACCCCTAAGTTACCCTAGTGGACGAGTGTCGTCTTGTGAAGGTTTTCAGGGATGAAACCCACAAACATCAAATAGTTTCCTCAAAATATGCCCAATCAACATGCGACAAACTCCATAACAACGAACAAGATTTCAAACATGTTATTAGCATATGGAACGAATTCAAGCTAAAGTCCGTTGTTATTAATAGGTTGAATGCACCTCATAGAATTGAAACTTTAAAAGTGGAAGGGGGAGAGCACATGCAAAACATGATTTGGCAAAAACTTAAATAATCCGGATAAGCATTAAAGCAAGCATATATTCAATCTTCACGGGCATTACACTCAACATATGAAATCACTCAGAACGGGAGGTAATACATGGGATATGCGGGAATATAGAGTAAATGTAAATGAAAATTAGGCCGCGCACTTGTCACAAATGAAGAACGCTATATAGGAAATAAAAAATTGTAATCTCAATGAAAGATTAAAGGAAGCGCAATGCATTTTCACAGATTATCAAAACTATTTTAACTTTTAAATTAAATGCACCCTACGATCACACATCTTGCAAAATGGAAGGGACCTCCGAGGGATGCACACACCTAAGTAAGGGGAGCAAAAACCCCTTTTTGTAAAAAGTTTCTCCAAACTTTATAGAGTTGTAATGTATGTTTGGGTTTAAGGCACGAAACGAAGGAAATATGTATGAATTCGAAGTGTTCGGGGATGAAAATTCGGGATAATGGAAAATTGTGGGCAATTTCAAAATTGGAATATGATTTTCAATACAAGCATTAAATGTGCAATGGGAGAGTAACAAGGATTATTGAACTATACACAACATATAAAAACTTTCTCTTTTTTATTTTATTCTTTTTCTCACCTTTTCTTTTTATTTTCTTTTGCTTTTTGCTTTTTCTTTTCTTTTTCACTACTCTTTCTTCTTTTCTCACTCTTTCCATGCTCAAATTGCAACCACACTAATCAAACATCATTCAATCCCAAGCAACATTCCAAACAAAGGTAGGGAAGGTAATATATATGGTTTAAAACACCAATTTGGAGTTGGTTATGGGATTTTGGGTAATGAAATGAAAGGCTACTGTTTAGGCTCAAAGGGGTTAACTAGGGAAACATATAAGGTGAGGTTAAGGCTTATATGGGTAATATAACAAAGATTGCCTATGATCATTTCCTAAAGTTTACGCAATTCTCGAGTCAAAACAATTTTGAAAATCATGCTCAAGTAATACATTTCAATATATAAACTCAATTAATGAACGATCAATGAAAGAATAGAGAGATTACTTACGAATTCAACGCTTTCAAAGAGGAAAGAATAGTGTATACACTCACAAACGAAGAAAAAGCCCAAATCTCACTCGATGTAAGTATATACAATGCAACAAAAGATTATCGAGTTATAAAAATCTTAAACCAAATCAATATAACAAGGAAAACGCATGTGCTCATGGGATAAAGTTTAATTAATGAAGTTATTCATAATATTAGTGATTTGAGGACTAAAGTCTAAGAACTTTTGTAGGAGGGTAGTGAGACTGGGGTCTCTGAATATCTGGAAAGGGTGAGGCGTGACCCACTCCAATGGACGCTGTCTACAAGGTTCTCAAGGACTTCTGGAGCAGCTTCTGATAAGACCTTCTCCTTTTGGTAAAAATGGAGCTCAATCTAGAACTCCCTCCTTGCAAGAAGATTAACTTCCATAACAATAATAGTAATTTTCTCAAGAAGAACTCCTGAGAGTGATGGCTGTCAGTGGGGAGTGAAAGAACAAGGCACTCAATACTAGAGACAAAGCAGGGAGAGAATACTAGAGAGGTTCTGGTGTGATTTTGACAGAGTAACTTTGCTATTGAGTTTTTTTCTATCTGTCTTGACCTTGACCAATGGTCCTATTTATACTTGGGCACTAGGGATGGGTTGACACTTTTAGCGCCAAAACTTAGAGGGTTAGTGAGGGACAAGGTCTGAAGTGTTTTATTTGTCCCTACCTATGTGCAGCAGCTTGTCCCCTCATACAGGTGCCACCTGGTGCAAACCAAATTCAAAAAGAAAATATGTCTCCTAATGGAGACAAAATGTTTGATTTGGTAAATATCCTTTGAAACGATAACTTGTGGTACAAACTTTTGCAAATCTTGATAGAGGAGGCCTTAAGGACCCCTCTCATCTAAAATCCTTATTTTTCTTGAGAAGGACCTTGGGGACCCCCTCTTGTGAGAAAGTCATTTTTTATAAAGACTTTATTCCTTGTGAGCAGCCAGCTCTTTGGTTGCCCACTTCACTTGTGACCAAGTGTGCGGTGTGTGTAGTCTTGAGTGACTTCTGGGTCTTCCTACTAGTATTCTCTCAATCCTATAGTGCTAAGTGGTTGAGCTTGCTAACTATACCTTGTACCTCAGCCGCCAAGCCGAAACTCCCAAGAGATCCCAACTGGCTTATTTGAACCCTGCTTGCTCAACTAGGCAACCTGTACAAGAAAATGAGTGTTAGTACTTCTGTTCTTTTTTCATGATGAGGGGTTGCTTATGGTAGACACCCCATTATTGTAACTTGGTTTTCTTGGAGCTGAGGGGAAAGGACCTTGCAGGTCCCTCCTCTCATGTAAGTTTCAGCTGTTGAGGAACCCTAGTGGGGGGTTCCTTCTCAAATGTCATTTATGCAGGGACCCTAGGAGAAGTCTTTCTCAACTTGGGCTTCTGCTGCAACCTAGATGGGTTCCCTCTCAACTTGAGTTCCTGCAGGGACCCTTGCAGTGGCCCTTCTCAACTTGGGTTTCTGCAGGGACCCTTGCGGTGGCCCTTCTCAACTTGAGTTTCTACAGGGACCCGTGTGGTGGCCCTTCTCAACTTGGGCTTCTGCAGGGACCCTTGCGGTGGCCCTTCTTAACTTAAGTTTCTGCAGGGTTGCGGTGGCTCTTCTTAACTTGAGTTTCTGCAGGGACCCTTGCGGTGGACCTTCTCAACTTGGGCTTCTGCAGTGACCCTTGCGATGGCCCTTCTCAACTTGAGTTTCTGTAGGGACCCCTACGGTGGCCCTTCATAACTTGAGTTTCTGCAGGGACCCTTGCGATGGACCCTCTCAACTTGGGCTTCTGCAGTGACCCTTGCGGTGGCTCTTCTCAACTTATGTTTCTGTAGGGACCCTTACAGTGGCCTTTCTTAATTTGAGTTTCTGCAGGGACCCTTACGGTGGCCCTTCTCAACTTGGGCTTCTGCAGGGACCCTGCGGTGTCCCTTCTTAACTTGAGTTTCTCCAGGGACCCTTGCGGTGGCCCCTCTCAACTTAGGCTTCTACAGTGACCCTTGCGGGGGCCCTTCTCAACATAGGCTTCTGCTGTTACCTAGGTGGGGTTCCCTCTCGATATCTCAAAAAAGTATTTTTTGGGAGAATACACCCTTCTACATTAGCCCCCCGTGTAAAGTCTTTTGTGTTGGGTAGACCAAAAGGATTTGTACGCCATAAATTCGATTTTTTATTTTGAGGGACCCTAGGTTTCCCTCATCATTTCCCTTAGGGTTATTAAATGTTCTGTCACTTCATCCCAAGTTTGTAGATGAGGCCACTTATAGTGGACCTCCCTATTTGGGTATTAACTGGGGCGGAGGGGTTACTCATGGTGAGCCCCTCATTCTTGGCTTTCTTCTATGGCCTTCTATTTTGTTTAGGGGGGTTGCTCATGGTGAGCCCCTCATCCTTGGAGTTTTTTCTGTGACCATCTATCTTGGGTAGAGGGGTTGCTCAAAGTGAGCACCTTGCCCTTGGCGTTCTTCTGTGCACTTCCATCTTGGGTAGATGGATTGCTCGTAGTGAGCCCCTCGCCCCTGGCCTTCTTCTGTGGCCTTCTATCTTGGGCGGAGGGGTTACTCACGGTGATCCCCTTGCCATTGGCCTTCTTTTGTGGCCTTTTATCTTGGGTAGAGAAATTGCTCTCGGTGAGCCCCTCTCCCTTGACCTTTTTCTGTGGCCTTCCATCTTGGGTAGAGGGATTGCTCGTGGTGAGCCCCTCTCCCCTGGCCTTCTTCTATGGCCTTCTATCTTGGGTGGAGGGGTTACTCACGGTGAGCCCCTCGCCCTTGGCCTTTTCTGTGGCCTTCCATCTTGGGTAGAGGGATTGCTCGAGGTGAGCCCCTCGCCTGTGGCTTTCTATCTTGGGCGGAGGGGTTACTCGCGGTGATCCCCTTGCCCTTATCCTTCTTCAGTGGCCTTTCATCTTGGGTAGAGGAATTGCTCGCGGTGAGCCCCTCGCCCTTGGCCTTCTTCTGTGGCCTTCCATCTTGGGTAGAGGGATTGCTCGCACTGAACCCCTCGCCACTGGCCTTATTCCGTGGCCTTCTATCTTGGGCGGAGGGGTTAATCGCGGTGTGCCCCTCTCCCTTGACCTTCTTTTGTGGACTTCCATCTTGGGCGGAGGGATTGCTCGTTGTGAGCCCCTCGCCCTTGGCTTTCTTCTATGGCCTTATATCTTGGGCGGATGGGTTACTCGTGGTGAGCCCCTCGCCGTTGGCCTCCTTCTGTGGCCTTTCATCTTGGGTAGAGGGATTGCTTCCGGTGAGCCCCTCGCCCTTGGCCTTTTTCTGTGGGCTTCTATTTTGGGCAGAGAGGTTGCTCACGGTGATCCCCTCACCCTTGGCCTTCTTCTGTGGCTTTCTATCTTGGGCAGAGGGGTTGCTCGCGATAAGCCCCTCACCCTTGGCCTTTTTCTGTGGATTTCTATTTTGGGTAGAGGGGTTACTCGCGGTGAGCCCCTCGCCCTTGGCCTTCTTCTTTGGCCTCAAGTTTGGGAAGAGGGGTCGCTCGAGGTAGATCCCCTTGCCCTAGGCTATTTTCAATCAAAATTGCAATCTTGGATAGGTGGAGCCACTGTAAGTGGATCCCCCTACTCTAGGATATTTCACTATTTATTCACTGGCTTGAGGACTTCTCAATATTAGCCCCCTTGTGCAGAAGCGTCTTGTAGTGTCGAGAGACTTGTGCACGAAACTGTCACACTTTTTATTTATCGGCGCTCCAATGCCCTTGGAGCCTCAGGTACTAAACTGCCGTATCTTTTATTTATACTTGACAGTTGCTCAAGACTGTGAGCGCTTCGGGGCCCTTGGAGCCTTAGGTACTAAACCATCGTACCTTATATTTATACTTGGCAGTTGCTCAATATGATGAGTGCTCCGTTTCCCTTGGAGCCTGAGGTACTAAACTGTCGTACCTTATACTTATACTTATACTTAGCATTTGCTCGAGATGATGAGCGCTCCGTTGCCCTTGGAGCCTGAGGTACTAAACTGTCGTACCTTATACTTATACTTATACTTATACTTATACTTATACTTATACTTATACTTATACTTATACTTATACTTATACTTATACTTATACTTAGCAGTTGCTCGATATGATGAGCACTGCGTTGTCCTTAGAGCCTGAGGTACTAAACTGTCGTACCTTATACTTATATTTGGCAGTTTCTCGAGACTGTGAGTGCTCCGGTGCCCTTGGAGCCTTATGTGCTAAACTGTTGCACCTTATATTTATACTTTTGCTCAATACTGTGAGCGCTCCGGTGCTCTTGGAGCCTTAGGTGCTAAACGGTCACACCTTATATTTATACTTGACACTTGCTCAAGACTGTGAGCGGTCCGGTGCCCTTGGAGCCTTAGGTGCTAAACGGTCGCACCTGACATTATACTTGGCCTTTGCTCAACACTATGAGCGCTCCGGCGCCCTTGGAGCCTTAGGCGCTAACCTGTTGCACTTTAAACTTATACTTGGCACTTGCTCAATATTTTGAGCGCTCCGGTGCCCTTGGAGCCTTAGGTGCTAAATTACCGCACCTTATATTTATACTTGACACTTGCTCTATACTGTGAGCGTTCCGGTGCCTTGGAGACTTAGGCACTAAATTTTTGTACCTTATGTTTATATTTGACACTCGCTCTATACTTTGAGCGTTCTGGTTCCCTTGGATCCTTAGGTACTAAACTGTCATACCTTGTATTTATACTTGACACTTGCTCTATACTGTGAGCGTTCCGGTGCCCTTGGAGCCTTATGTACTAAACTGTTGTACCTTATGTTTATACTTGGCCTTTGCTTAAGACTGTGAGCGCTTCGGCGCCCTTGGAGCCTTAGGTGCTAAACTGTCGCACATATACTTATACTTGTCTGTTGCTCAATATTATGAGCGCTCCGGTGCCCTTGGATCCTTAGGTGCTCAACTGGCGGACCTTATATTTATACTTGGCACTTGCTCAAAACTGTGAGTTGCTTTATTTTCTACGAGAACTTCAAGATGGAATTGCCCCATAGTTTGTGGGGTAATTTGCCTATGGTTTGATCAAGTTATCATTTTGAAGTTACCACTCTAACTGCGGGGTTCTTGCATATAACTAAGCAAGTTAATATTCTGAAGTTGCCCCTCTAGCTGCGGGGTACTTGCATATAATTGAGCAAGTTAAAATATTGAAGCTACCCCTCTAACTGCGGGGTAGTTGCATACGGGTTGTGCAAGTTAAAATTTTGAAGTTGCCCCTCTAACTGCGGGGTACTTGCATATAACCGAGCAAGTTAAAATTTAGAAGCTGCCCATCTAGCTATGGGGTACTCGTATACAACTGAGCAAGTTAAAATTTTGATGTTACCCCTCTAACTGCGGGGTACTTGCATATAACTGACCAAGTTAAAATTTTGAAGCTGCCCCTCTAGCCGCGGGGTACTTGAATATAATTGAGCAAGTTAAAATATTGAAGCTACCCCTTTAAACTGTGGGGTACTTGCATATGAGCTACGCAAGTTAAAATTTTGAAGTTGCCCCTCTAACTGCGGGGTACTTGCATATAACTGAGCAAGTTAAAATTTTGAAGCTGCCCCTCTAGCTGCGGGGTACTTGCATATAATTGAGCAATTTAAAATATTGATGCTACCCCTCTAACTGGGGGGTACTTACATATGAGCTGTGCAAGTTATAATTTTTTTTAGTGCATCCCCATGCGACTGTGGGGTAATTTTTAGCACAACCCCATGTGACTTTGGGGTATATTTATTTTCAGATCAACCTCTGTAACTGTGGGGTATTTTGTTATGCACATTCATTTCTTAGGGAGTAACTAGGATATGGGGTTAGCCCTTCTCCTTCCCATAAACTTTGCATAAAATTTCACCTATATCATAAGTAAAGAAATAATTATTTCCTTATACTTAAAATTTCCCTTGGTCTGTCGGGTCCTTGTTCCAAACTTTTCTTAGGAACCCTTTTGTCTTATAAAAATAACAAGTTTAGAGAGGGGGGTAGACTCGCTTCTCCCTATTTTCTGAAAACTGGTCAAGTAAATTTTTCTTTTTCTTGAGAACAGAAGTTAGGGCTTGTTCTCTAGGCTATAAATCTGTATAGAATAATAAAAAAATGTAGTGTATTTTTTTTATTATTACTAGGTGAATAACCCCCTGCTGGTCTGATGTAAAAGAAACATTTTATCTGTTATGTCCGTAAGGACTTTGCTCAATATATTTTTCGCTTGGGATGGATATTCCTCCAAGCATAATGAGGAAAGACCTTTATGTCATGGACCCTCTTCTAATTTAGTAGAGGTTCTACTATACTATTAAGAAAGAGAAAATATTAGTGTGGTGTACCTTTTGTTGGGCTAGGCCTTTCTGTTTATATTCTGGCCGCCTCTACTTTTTGAGTTTAAATGCTTCAGGGGGTTCCTCGTGCAAGGTATTACTCATGAGAAATTTCTCTGTCTGGGATTCAATACCTGGAGTTCACGCTGCTGGGGGCTCCTCGCGAGTACTTCTGTCAATGGGTGGTTCCTCGCGAGCGTAGCTGCTTGCGGAGGGTCCCTTGTTTTTACTCGACTTCAAGGGTTCCTCATGACTTGGTTCCTTTCAACCACAAAGGTCCAGCCTTTGTTTCTCAACAGCGCTTTTAACCATGGGGGTTCCGCATTAGAGGGTTTCACCACTGAGGGTTCCTCGCTCACCCCTATGAATGAGGAGGTTCCTTATTGGGGGTTTCGACCCATTTGGGTTCCTCGAAAAGGCTTTCACCCACGAGGGGTTCCTCGCCAGAGACTTTCACCACTGAGGGTTCCTCGTGCGCGATGCTGCTATCAGAGCATTTCTCGTATCAGATTTCATCGCTACGTTGGGCTCCGCGCTGGCCCCCTCAACATTTAGGGGCTCCTTGCCATTTCCAGCAGTGGGCTCCTCGCAATTTCCAGCAGTGGGCTCCTCGCCCACCATGTCTCAATTTGTTGATCTGTTTTTTTTTCTAGCGAGCGTTACTTCCATGTTGATTTCATTCCACGGAGTTCCTTACGTGTTGATGATTTGGGACAGGGGGATTGCTCGCCCCATGGAATTTTAACCATGGGACCCACTGCCAAGGGTCCCTCGCCAATAACTATTGCTTCCACAGGATTCTCATGTGAATTTAGAAATTCTTCGCAATTTAGTTCATCACCTGGGACCAATATGGCTGGGGGTTTCTCGCGGTTGCCATTTTCCATTATGGGATTTGATCTTGTCGTGGGTTCCTTGACCGTTGGCTTTATGAGGTGTGTCTCGTGTGGAATATATATATATATATATATATATATATATATATATACATATATATATTTTACCCTCGTCTTGCACAAGGTACTGCTGGTGGGGCGAATAATTTTGAAATGCCAACTGAGATGAGTTCCTTGTTGAGGATCGTGACGGGTAAGGGTTCCTCGTCCGAGGTAGTTGCTGGCACTGTTTGGATTTCCTCTAATTTTGGGACTTCATTACTTTTGGGTTCCTCAACCGTGGGTATCTCATCTAGAGAGATGAGTTTTGATCCCAAATCTTTAGGAGCCACTATTGGTGAAACATGACGAACGAGGGTCCCTCGCCGAAGGCCACTGTTGATGCCGTTCTGATTCCACCACAATTTGGGACTTCATTTTTTATGGGTTCCTCGATCGGGGGTACCACGTCTAGAGGAACAAATTTTGTTCCCAAATCTTTGGGGGCCACTATTGGTGCAACCTTTGGTTTTGGAGCATTATCTGGTATGGGTTCCTCGTTGAGGGGTGTAACTGGCGAGGAGGTAATATCTGATTTAGTTCCTCGTCGCATGTATTTTTACAATCAAGGGTTTCGTCAGTTGAGGAGGTGCTGCCTTTGGGTTCCTCGCTAATTTTTTTTTCAAATAGGAGCTCTTCTTGGGCCACTGCCAACGAGGCATTTAACTTTGAGCTCGAGGAAGGGGGTAAGATTGTAACCAGTTTGATGTTTGGGTCTAGGACCGTAGAGGGTTCCTCACCGCTAGCTGGAGTGAAGGCGAACATTTGCATGGGGGTTCTGATTTGGCCTCGGGTTCCTCGCCAATTGCTGTCACCATGGGGGGTGCGCTGTCAGTCGAGGGTTCCTCGCGCTATTGTTTCCATGGGGGTATACTGTCAGTCGAGGGTTCCTCGTGATCCCCCTTGTTGGTGGGTTCCTCTCCCACTAGGAATTCCTCACGCATTGTTTTCTGTCGAGGGCTTGAAGTCTTTGGGTTCCTCGAGTACCATCACTGCCCATGGGTTCCTCGACGACATTATCGCCTATAGTTTCCTCGATCGCTGTCGTGAATGAGGGGTGTCTCGACCTTTCGTTTTGTCGAGGGTTCCTCGCCTGGTGGTACCGCGTTTGGTGAAATGGGAAATTTGTAACTTGCTTCAAGTGGGGGTATCTCGACCTCATGCTTCGTCGAGGGTTCCTCGTATGGTGGAATTGGGCTTGAGAGAAGTGGGCATTTTGTAACTTTCTTCTAGTGGGGGTATCTTGACCTCATGCTACGTCGAGGGTTCCTCGTCTGGTGGAATTAGGTTTGAGAGTACCTCGCGCTTGGGTTTATCTGGGGTTTCTATAGTTGAGAGTTCTTTATTGGCGACAAGGGACACCCAAGGTTCCTCGCCCATGGGTTTCTCGCGAGTTGGTGTTCCTAGAGGGCTACTACCGCGACTTATTTGATGGCGAAGAGGGACACCCAGGGTTTCTCATCCATGGGTTCCTCGCGAGTTGATGATTCTAGAGGGGCTGTTGTAGTTGAGAGTTCCTCACTTGGAATTTCTACCACGATGGGTTCTTTTCTCGAGGGTTCCTCGTTGCTATCGTTGAGCGCGAGGGGTTCCTCGACCATTTTGAATTCCTCGCCAAACACTTAGGGTTCCTGCCAGTGAACTTGACGGTTGTCACAACTTGCTCCGGCACCGCCCACCGCGGCTGAACTACTTCTACCAGAATCTCCGTCGGAACGACTGCCCCTCCAGAGGGGGCTGCTGCTGGTGTTACACAACCTTGACCCAAACTTGCCAAGTCTGGTTGTTTTGTTTCAAAACCTCAAAAAACATATTCATAAGCCTCCGCCATCGAGTTACTGCCGGTGAGCTGGTCTTCCCTCTCAGAGGAGCAGGTGTCTTTGCTTTGGTCACCACCACATCCTCCTTGGTGGTCAGGTCATTTTGAGCTCCATTCCCAGATAAAATGTCTTCAAAACTCGCTGCTTAGAAACATTAAACCTTATTTGTCCATGGAAGTAAGGTTACCTTGCCAACGGAGTCGCCAAATGTTGGAGGGTAGTGAGGCTGGGGTCTATGAATATCTGAAAAGGGTGAGGCGTGACCCACTCCAATGGACGCTACCTGCAAGGTTCTCAAGGACTTATGGAGAAGCTTCTGATGAGACCTTATCCTTTTGGTAAAAATGGAGCTCAAGCTGGAACTCCCTCCCTCCAAGAAGATGAACTTCCACAATAATAATAGTAATTTTCTCAAGAAGAATTCCTGAGAGTGATGGCCGTCAGTGGTGAGTGAAAGAACAAGGCACTCAACAATAGAGAGAGAGCAGGGAGAGAATACTAGAGAGGTTCTTGTGTGATTTTGACAGAGTAACTTTGCAATTGAGTTTTTTTCTATCTGTATTGACCTTACCCAAGGGTCCTATTTATACTTGGGCACTAGGGCTGGGTTGGCACTTTTGGCACCAAAACTTAGAGGGTTGGTGAGGGACAAGGTCTGCAGTGTACTATTTGACCCTACATGTGTGCAGCAGCCTGTACCCTCAGACAGGTGCCACCTGGTGCAAACCAAATTCGAAAAGAAAATATGTCTCCTAATGGAGACAAAATATCCGCTTTAGTAAATATCCTTTGAAACGTTAACTTATGGTGCCAACTTTTGCAAATCTTGAGAGGGGAGTCCTTAAGGACTCCTCTCCTCTAAAATCCTTGTTTTTCTTGAGAGGGACCTTGAGGACACCCTCTTGTGAGAAACTCACTTTTTGTAAAGAGTTTATTCCTTGTGAGCAGCCAACTCTTTGGCTGCCCACTTCACTTGTGACCAAGTGTGCGGTATGTGTAGTCTTGAGTGACTTCTAGGTCTTCCTACTAGTATTCTCTCAATCCTATAGTGCTAAGTGGTTGAGCTTGTTCAACATACATTGTCCCTCAGCCGCAAAGCCAAAACTCCCAAGAGATCCCAACTGGCTTACTTGAGCCCTGCTTGCTCAACTAGGCAACCTGTACAAGAAAATAAGTGTTAGTACTTCTGTTCTTTTTTCACAATGATGGGTTTCTTATGGTAGACACCCCTTCATTCTAACTTGGTTTTCTTGGAGCTGAGGGGGAAGGACCTTGCGGGTCCCTCCTCTCATGTAAGTTTCTGTTGTTGAGGAACCCTAGTGGGGGGTTCCTTCTCAAATGTCATTTCTGCAGGGACCATGGGGGAAGTCCTTCTCAACTTGGGCTTCTGCTCCTACCTAGGTTGGTTCCCTCTCAACTTGAGTTCCTGCAGGGACCCTTGCGGTGGCCCTTCTCAACTTGGGTTTCTGTAGGGACCCTTGCGGTGGCCTTTCTCAACTTGAGTTTCTGCAGGGACCCTTGCGGTGGCCCTTCTCAACTTGGGCTTATGTAGGAACCCTTGCGGTGGTCCTTTTTAACTTGAGTTTCTGCAGGGACCCTTGCGGTGACCCTTCTTAACTTGAGTTTCTGCAGGGACCCTTGCGGTGGCCCTTCTTAACTTGGGCTTCTGCAGGGACCCTTACGGTGGCCATCTCAACTTGAGTTTCTGTAAGGACCCCCGCAGTGGTCCTTCTTAACTTGAGTTTCTGCAGGGACCCTTGTGGTGGCCCCTCTCAACTTGGGCTTCTGCAGTGACCCTTGCGGTGGCCGTTCTCAACTTGAGTTTATACAGGGACCCTTGCAGTGGCCTTTCTTAACTTGAGTTTCTACAGGGACCCTTGCGGTGGCCCTTCTCTACTTGAGTTTCTGCAGGGATCCTACAGTGGCCCTTCTTAACTTGAGTTTCTGCAGTGACCCTTGCGGTGGCCCCTCTCAACTTAGGCTTCCGCAGTGACCCTTGCGGGGGCCCTTTTCAACATAGGCTTCTGCTGTTACCTAGGTGGGGTTCCCTCTCGATATCTCAAAAAAGTATTTTTTTGGGGAAGACACCCTTCTACAACTTCTAAAATCGTGAACATGCGTCGTTGAGTTATCTATTAAATCGGGCAATTATTAAAATTTATCATCGGAAACAAAAGCAAAATGCCTAACATTAAAAATTTAATTTTTCACAAAAAGGCACACTTAGTAACTAAATGTGAACAAATCCATGGAATACATAAGAAATGGATTAAATATCCCACACCTCCTAACTTAAATGTTACATTGTCCTCAATGCGCATTAAGAACACAACACAAAGATAGGAAAAGAATGATATTACCCAAAATTGGAGCGATCCCTGATAAGCATGAGTCCAATGAAATCTACAAAACAAGTTAGTACCGAGCATAGCAAAAATAAATAACAAAACGTTAACTAATTACACTAGACTAAATTAAAAGGAAAGAAAAAAAATAAAGAAAGAAAATTAAAAAGCTAACTATTTACAACCTACTATTTAGGCTTCACACTAACTATATACTAGTAGTCTAAATTTTTGAGGATCCACCCAAAATACATTATGACATTGAAAGATCAAAGGTGAACCCTCTAAAGAAATCATGACTCCCGAAAAATATGAATTCCGTTTGAACAACGGAAGGCATGCGGGTGGTGGAAGAAGTGAGCCATCGTCAATTTCAAATTTTGGGCGGATAATGGGAGATTTGGATAACAAGGGGGAAAGGTACACTAGAGGCCCAAGAAAAATCGACTCATCTCCCAAAGGTTTTTCAAGTGGAATGGGAGATAGCGCACACATGGGGATAACATCCATCGAAAACAAGTCCCGTAAAGAGTCCTCATTGGCAAAAAGTGTAGAAGTTTTAAAAATTTCTACCAACTCATAGGAATCAATCTGTAATTATAATGGTTCGATCACGGAAAATGAATATGGTGATGAAACAAATTCAATCTCAATCGACTCATCGTCGGAAGGAGATTGAATTTCGGGGGAGAAAGATGCACACTCGATGAGATTCGAAAAATTTAGGTGAAACACGAGTTTCCACCTCCTCGTTATTTTGTACATAGGAATTCATCTCATCATAAAGTGCTCCAAGTCTCGATCCAGTACCATTTAGGCTTTCCAAACCTTGGGAGTAAAGAAGAAAAGTTTCTTCCAAAGTAAGCTTCCTCGGCTCTAGATATTCAGATTCCTCATTTGGTTGAAATTCTTTTTCACATTCATCGGAATAAGAATCATTATTGGATTTGAATAATGAATCCAATTCAAGCCACTAATAACAATTTTTATTTCGATAATTTTTTCAAGTCTTTCAATCTCAAGAAAATCTTTAAAATGGAAAACTTGAAAACTACTCCCAAAGTAAGAATCATTAGAATGACCGTAATAACTATAAAAGAAAGGCATGATTACCAAATTGTATGTAGATGGAGAATCCGATGAAAAGGTGTGTGACCGAGAATCAACGTTTCTAAGCGCTTAAGGATGCAAATCCTACAAAAAAGGTTAAAAGAAAGAATATAAGGACAAAAGAAAAAAAATACTACGAAATAATAAAACAATTACAATCTAAAATACACTCCCCGACAACGACGCCATTTTGATCGAGCGCGAAAAGTAGCGTCGCGTCAGAACGCTAATCGTTGTTTTCGTTTTGCCTACTCGATACAAAAATCTAAATTATGACTGCACTTGACAAGCAAAGCTGTAAGTCGGGTATCGAGAATCCACAGGGAGTGATTGAATTTTAGATTTTAATTATTTTGCTACTTCAAAAAAATAAAAGTGTAAAAGGTGATAGGGTGTTATGGTGAAAAAGGAAAAATTAAGAAGCTAACACTGAACACTATTTAATAAAACTAGAGTTGGGATCGCGTACCCGCCATGGGCTAAACAACTAATAATTATAATTTTGGTTCGAAAACATATAACCGAGCATTTTAGTTAATCATAAACATTACGCAAGAAGAAATTTTACTCAAAGTTGCGAGATAAAATATTTAATCAAAAATTGTCACACACGGATTAAAATCAGGTTATCGCTATAAACACTAACGTTGCGTGACAAAGAAATTTAAACGCATAGTAAATCAATTTTAATACGCGAAGTTTCAATTAAATGTGATTTTACACAAAACCTAATTTTCGGAGCTCGACGCCCATCAATGGCAGATGTATGAACCAAACTCTATTTGACTACTCACACAACATGAATAAATTAATTAAACAACTAATTAATAATTAAAACAAGAAATAAATAAATTACACAAATTTATCTAGGCATAAAAATTAACTAAGCATGGAAAACTAAATTAATACAAAGCTTAAATAAAGAGAGAAGAAAATGAATAGTGAAAAAGTCTTACATTAATGGGTATTACCCAATGAAAATGTAGAAGTGGGAAACTCCAACAAAATGTCCCCAAAGTATTCTTTAACTTTAACCTAAGACAAAATGAAGATCTCTTCCAAAAATAACAAAGTGTGCCTTTTATAGTAAGTGGGAATAACTAAGAAAGAAAAAGGAAAAAAAAACAAGTCTCTTAATTAAGAGAGAAAAAAAATAGAAAAAGAAAATGAAATAAGGAAAAGGGGCAAAGCAGCAAAAAGAAGTCGGCACAAAACAAGGGCGAATCGATTTAGGGCCAAAATCCGAATCAATTCGGAAACAGGGAAATTCGACACTGTCTTGTAGCGAATTGATTCACCAAAAGAGCGAATCGATTCGCAACTATAGGCACAGAATCACCCCATTTTGCTGCTCAAAACCAACAAAAACCAAGTCCATAAGCATGTAAATGGCCAAGCCATGGTCGAGACCCACCACCTCCATTTGCGTGACAAATTCGAGCCAAAGACCATCAACCCGAAACCCATTTCGTGAGTCGCAAAAATCAGAGACAAATATCCGTGGTCAAGCCGAGACCCACCTCCATTGACGCCAAAAACCAAAACCTCCATAGATGGCCCAAACCATGGAAACACCAAAATGGGTACTGTAAAAACCCGAGCCAAATGTCTCACAACATTATCCACACGCGACCCAAGCTCCAATTTCGGGTGAAAGGCACCAATTTTGGGAGAAACCAAAACTTGAGCTAAACCCGAGTCAAAGCCAAAAATCGCCCATGGAAGCTCCTGAAATTGAAAGAGAAAGGGACACATAAGGAATTAAATGAATTGTTAATATAATAATAAGTATAATTAACTTATAGTTCTTCCCCCATTAAAGGTCCGTATTTTCTTCGTTTGGACTCCGATTCGAGTATCGTTCGTGTCCACTCGAAGCTTGGACCGAGGGATACAACTTTCATGAATTCTTCGAGCGAAAATCTCGAAGTGTGAAATTACAAAAATGCCCCTGAACGTGCGAATCGTGACGAAACTTTATCGAAACGCAACGAAACTTCACACTGTGCACCGTAACACCTATAAATGCTCAATAATACCTCAAATAACATGTTAGCGTATAAAATGGAGGTTGTCTGATTAACGAGCATAAACATAGCAATTACGGTACATGAGGGGGCTAAAAATGCATAAATTAACGGGTGAAAAATGCAATATTCGAGACGTATCACAATGTTACCTAACTCAAGATCGAGGAGCATCTTTCCAACCTTCCTAGATGTGTCCTCTAAAGTTACTTTGACCTCTCGGGAACGTTTGAGATCAATCTAAAGTTGGGATACCCAAGCTTCATGTTTCTCACAATTCTCCAATGAATCTTGAAGATCTCTCTTAAGACTTACCAGGGTGTTTGTCAAGTCGGCCTTTACCCTACCCATAACAACTAACTTCTCACACAAAGAAACTTTCTCCTTTACGAGTTGACTCATTTATGCCTCACATTCTCTCAATAAATTCATCGCCTTCTCTAAATCGAACACTCTAAGAGAAAAATCTTTATTATGATTTTTCGATTTTAAAGTCTCGCTGCAAAGTTCACGAAAAGCCTTTTAGGGTCCACCTTCTCCCTCACTTATATTCTCTTCCTCACTCTCACTTTCTCTAGAATGATTCGAAACATTGTCGAGGCTCTCACGTTTAGAAATGTCCTCATCTTCATGGGATAAACTATAGGTACCCACATGACTTGGCATGAACGCAGTGAACTTAGGTTCATGTGGTGATTCATCTCGAAATCCATCGATTCGATGTCACTATAGCTAAGAGTGTCTTTATGTGAAACTTTCTTGCCCTGTCTCTTAAGCCTAGTATCACACTCGTGGGCTTTGTGTCCTTTGCCCTCACACTCATAGCATATTATCTCATCTTTCTTATAAACATTTTTTCCCTCATTCCCTTTTTTACTTTTCTCAAATTTCTTTTCTTTGATAAATTTGATAAATTTTTTGAAATTTTTCGCAAAAGGGTTAAATCATTTAGCTCAAAATCAAACTCCGACTCAGAATTAGAAACCTTTTCTTTCTTCTTTTTAACTTGAGTTTTCAAAGCAATCCCTATTTTCGTTTTCATTTTAGTTTTGGGAAACATATCGATTTCATAAGTTTTAAGGTCTCCTACGGGTTCTTCTGACCTACGGGTATCCAATAATACTAACGAATTCAGGAGAGTGACTCTTAGGATAAAATGGGATAACAAGGATCTCAAAATCCTTTTCAAAATTCTTGTTTCAAGAATTTTCTCAGCCAAACTAAAATTAGAATTGACTATGTTTGATAAATGTTCATAAAACTCATCAAAAGTGTCAGACTCATTCTTAGTGATAGTCTAAAAATGGGTGGTGAAATTTTGAAGCTTAGAAGATTTAACAATGTTGGTACCCTCATGAGTAAGTTTAAGGATATCCCAAACTTCTTTAGACATGGTGCACATCATGATGCAGTGGAATTCGTTATGGATGATGGTGCCTTAAATGACAATTAAACCTACTCCATGCTGATTATGAAGCCAAGCATAAGGCTTTAAGTGAAGGTTGGGATTTTGACAAGAAGTTGAATGATATTACTTTTTCTCTGAAAAGAAATATCATTCCTTAAAGCAGGATTTAAAGAGTTCTAGGTCCATTGCTTCCATGCTGGAAAAAGAAAACAATGCCTTTAGGGATGAACTTGACAGCTTGAAGAGATCATCTTTTACTGATCCTGATGAAGGTTCTTCCTTTTTGGAGAATGAAAATGCAAGATTATTGGAAGAACTAGAAGCACTGTAGCAGAAGACAATTAAACTTGGGCAAAACTTTTAGGCAGGGGATGGTTGTTCGACCTATTGTTGAGGAAGAAAGAACTAATAAACTCTTGTCGACCAAGATACACTATTCAAAGCAAAGAATACTGCCATTTCCGACCAAGCTACTCAACTAAAGTCTAAAGATAATGTTCTTAAGAAACTTCAAAATCAGGTGGAGAGTTTGACCTTCCAATTCCAAAAACAACCCAGGGAGGTTTGGATGGAGGGATACAATGAGGCATTAGCCCATATGGATGAACACATTGCTTAAAGCAATCGTGAAGGCTACAAATGGTATGGACCAACTGTAATAACCCACTTAAAATAATAATGGGTGGCCAGCCCTATATTAAATTAAATCAGGAATCTCAGAAGTATCATCCTCAGAATCTACTCACGATACTAAAATAAATAAGGCTAACTACCCAAAATCCTTAAACGCGGATGTCAAAATAAATAAAACATACAACAGACAACCAACCAACCAACAATATAAACTCATGAAAACAGTAGAGTACACACAAGTAACAAGTTAAAAGAAAATGCTTGAATTAAATCAACACTAGTACACTAAAGGAAAATAAATCCGAATAAGATGTAGGGTCACAAACAGTACAATAACCAAAATAAAAAGTATAAACAACTACAAATGACTCGTGGTTATAAACCCGAAATACAATATGAATCCTACCTAGATTTACTAGAAGTAGGAAATGACTACAAACTAAATCCCGCCACAGTCCGCAACTGTTACGGCTCCCAAGACTCTGGATAGAAAATCATCCGGTATCCATGCGGCAGGACACTTATAGTACGATATACATACATATATAGCAAGAGAGAAATATAAACGGGTCAGAGCCCGAGATGTAAAAATATTTAGCAAGTGTGTTAACTGTGCATAATAAATATCAATGCAATATTTCATAATTTAAGTGGAGTCGCACTCTCATGAAACCCCCAACTCACTTCTCGTCTACAGCGCGCACCTAGTCGCGTCCAACGACCTTAATTAAGTTACCCCACTCACATAAGGACGACTAAATTTACCATACGCCCGGTCCATACCCACTTGACCTACCATCCTAGCATAACCCAAAATACTTTCCATTCTAATCCCATAGAAATATATATACACATATAAGCCCTCATAGGCTTAGGTTCCAATTATTAGTTTAAAGCAATTTTAGGTTTTAGTATGACACACAATAACATTAAGCTTCAATATAAGATTTTATTCTCTAAACAACATACATACAAGTACTAAGGACAAAAATTGTCTCTACTCTCAACATTACACTACGTTTCGTGCGTGGGGCGTCTCGCAAAGCGAAATCCAAACAAGGAACCCCCCCTGTTGATGTAAAAAACTAGATTGCTTCTAATTATTTAATCACAGATAAAAATAAATAAGACAAAGAATTTTAAAGTGGTTCAACCTTATATGAATGGCCAACGTCCACTGTTATGTTATTGCTGAGTGTTTGGGAATTCTCGATTACAAGTGCTATCAAGAAATTCCGGTCCCTTTGAATGAGGGTGATACAATGTATTTATATCCTTGAGGCTATCATCTGAAAGGGTGATACATTAAATGATATATATATGAAAGGGTAATACATTTAATGCCCTTAAGCGTGTGCGTCAATGATAAGCATTTAATGAACCAGTTGAACTGTTGGTTATCTGGCAATCAATGCTGCAGCTCGGACCGTCTGAGTAGCTCGGACCGCCTGAGCTTCCTGGTATTCAAGAGTTTTTTGGAGAGGTCTGTTCCTCGGAGCATGTGAGTTCCTCGGAGAGGTCTGTTCCTCGGAGCATGTGAGTTCCTCGGAGAGGTCTGTCCCTCGGATTGTGTGATCATCTCGGAAATGCTTGTTGTTGCCATGTAGTTAGCCACGTGTCTTCGTATGATTGGTCCACGTCAGTAGATTAAATTTGGTATCAACAGAAGCCCCCAATGCTTCATGCTTGATGGTTTACTTGAAAGGATGGAGTATTTTATTTTGCAGTGTTGCTCGGTGCTCGTGAAATTCTTGATCTACCCTCTTGATTTGTTCAACATAAAGTGCATTATCTCCTGGACGACATATGATGCCGCTTGTAGCTTATCATAATATTCAAGTATGTTGATTGGTTTGCTAGCCGACCTACTGCCTCCTGTGAGCTAGTGGTGGACTTCAAAACATTTTCATACAACTTCTTCTTCAATGTTAGTCGAGACAGTAGTAGTAGAGCTCTTAGTGCTGTAGATGCTAAATTTGACTTCTGAACTTCAATAGTATGTGCATAATAACTCCTGAACTTCTGAATATGCCTCCGTGTGAGTTTGTGAAGTTGAATTATGTGCTCGACTGCATGATGTTATAAGGGTGTGCCACCAAATGAACAAATATATCTGTAATAGAAGCCCCCATATGAACAAATACTTTACCGAGCACCTCCTAGATCTACCATCCTTGATGAATATCAGGATGCTCAAAGATCTTAACTTTATAATTTTTTCTCTTACTTTAAATGATCCATCTGCAGGCGAGGAACCTGTTTCTAAAGCAGAGGGAGAGAAACCAATAGAGTAGGAATCTCAATATAATAGTTAGTACACAATTTAATATCAATGTAATAAATTTGCGTAATTCATTTTGAATTCAGTGAAAGAATTTCATTTTTGTTCACAAATTTGTATTTGCTATTGTCTTGTAAATATCAAACACTTTCTTATTTGTGCTTGCATAACAATATTGTATGGTTCATCGACCAAAAAAGTTACAAGTATCAATGTTGCTCGATCACTTAATAATAAAGTAATGAGTATAAAAATGTTGAAATTTTTTCCAACCAACCAAGGTTATTAAATTGTGCTTGTCGACCAACTACAGTTGGTGGGTTTTTATCCCCGACTAGCCATACTTGGTTCAATTTGAAAATATTTTGTATTTTCTGGCATGATTTTACCAGCCGACCAACATAAGTTGGTATATCTTGTTTCCTAACCAACCGAGATTGGCATTTTTAGGAATGTTGATGTCGTTCTCGCTCTTTTACCAACCGGAGTTGGTCACGCTCGAACTATGCCTCCTAACCAAAGGAGTATGGTTTGTTCTCGCTCTTTTACCAACCGGAGTTGGCCACGCTCGAACTATCATGTCCACTAGCTCTTTTACCAACCGGAGTTGGTCACGCTAGTGTATGCCTCCTAACCAAAGGAGTATGGTTTGTTCTCGCTCTTTTACCAACCAGAGTTGGTCACGCTCGAACTATGCCTCCTAACCAAAGGAGTATGGTTTGTTCTCTCTCTTTTACCAACCGCAGTTGGTCACGCTCGAACTATCATGTCCACTAGCTCTTTTACCAACCGGAGTTGGTCACGCTAGTGTATGCCTCCTAACCAAAGGAGTATAATTTGTTCTCACCCTTTTACCAACCGGAGTTGGTCGTGGGTTTGAACTATCGTCTTCTTTTTGCTGTCGAGCAGCGTCGAGCAGTGTAGTGTTCTACACTAGTATTCCCCGAAAAACTTTCGATAAAAAGAAAGAAGATGGAGAAACATCATCGTTTTATTCATATTGATGGAACTGCTTTACATTTTACATCACTGATAATACTTGCGTAGGTGTTCAGCATTCCATGCATTCTTATATTCCTCTCCTTCTAGAGTTACTATGCGGTAAGTTCCTGGTCGAACAACTTCTATAACTCGGTATGGTCCATGCCAGTTTGCTTCCAATTTATTGTTTTTCTCCTGCCCGACGAGGAGATCTAGATCTCTCTCTTACTCGGTCTTCATTACGATCAACATACTTTGACAACTTTCCTCGTCTAATGAGCGTTTCGATCTCGTTCTGGAGGGCTATACAATTTTTAGTCATATGACCATGATCCTTATGAAACTCGCAATACTTATCACTATTCCTCGTATCAGGGTCTGACCTCAGTTTCTTTGGCCACTTTATTTCTTCGTTATTCTTGATTTCCTCCAAGACATGATTAATACCCATTTTCAAAGGAGTATAATTATCGAATTTCTTCAGGACTTCCCATGACGACTTATTATTCTTGGAATGCTTGTCACTGCCATTGCCCTTATGCTCTTTATTGTCGACTTCCACCTTGGTTTCTTTATCCATATTCTTCTTCGCAGCCATAGCCTCCTCAGCATTCATGACTTTGGCCGCTTTTGCCATCAACTCTGACATAGTTGTAGGTGGATCTTTGGCCAAAGTGTAATACAACATGTTAGGCAATAACCCACTCATCAAGGCGGTAATTGCTGTCTTTTCTTCATAATCTATGACTTCCAGCTTCTCGTTATTGAAACGAGTTATGTAATCTCTAGTACTCTCACCAGATTTTTGTCTAACACTTAACAAGTGCGCTACTCGTTTTACTGGCTTTGCTCCAAAACAAAAATTGCCAATGAACAACTCGGCTAACTGAAAGAAAGTTGAAATCTTACCCTGAGGAAGATTGTTGTACCATATCTGGGCAGATCCAGTAAGGGTTCCCGAGAATGCTCTGCATCTCATCTCGTCGGGGACATCATAGATGTCGGCAACGGCTTGATATTTCTCTATGTGAAGAACAGGATCTGTCTTTCCATCGTATTTGGGGGTCACCATAGGAGCTTTAAATTTTGACGGTGTAGGAAAATCCACAATGGCCTGGACAAAAGGTGTCCCTTGAACAAAAGTTCGTTGTAGGGGATTCTTTGCCTTAGCCATTTCTCCCAATCTATCCTCCAACCGCTGAAAGGACCTTTTCCACGCATCATTTCCTTCCTCGGGCCTATTAGTTCGAGCAATTGATTGTTCTGAAGTGGCCTCCTGAGATCTATCTCGACGAGCAATTGGTCGAGATTGTGCTGATCCTTCGCTTCGATCTGATGGTTGTCGAAAACTCCTCGACATAGTTTTAGGAGGACTCCTATTCCTCCTAGGGCCTAATCGACTGAAAGGAGACACCCTGCTCAATCTATCCAAGGCACTGGGTCTCTCTGGAGAGAGAGTGATACGTTGATCAGTATCTGTAGCCCTTATTGACGAAGTTCATCCAGGTTGATAAGAGGAGTCATCAGATTCCTCATTACGATGTGGCTCAATACGCCTGGATCGTGAAAAAAGTAAATAAGTTTGCCTTTGACCACTTCTCTGTCCCGAATGTGCAGGTGCACCGCCATGAAGGGTTTGAATAAGTTGACGCATTGTTTCTTGTATGGCGTTTTGTCCTTGAGCCAGATTCGTCATAATTCCGGCCAGATCTGGGGGTGCAGAGGGATTTGGAGGATTTCCAGCATTTCCAGCGTTTCGATTACTAGATTCTGGATTATTTGCCATTGATGATGAATGAATCTTAGTGAAAAACGATAATAACAGTCGTTTCCCACAGACGGCGCCAATCTGTTGATGTAAAAAACTAGATTGCTTCTAATTATTTAATCACTGATAAAAATAAATAAGACAAAGAATTTTAAAGTGGTTCAGCCTTATATGAATGGTCTACGTCCACTGTTATGTTATTGCTGAGTGTTTGGGAATTCTCGATTACAAGTGCTATCAAGAAATTCCGGTCCCTTTGAATGAGGGTGATACAATGTATTTATAGCCTTGAGGCTATCATCTGAAAGGGTGATACATTAAATGATATATATATGAAAGGGTAATACATTTAATGCCCTTAAGCGTGTGCGTCAATGATAAGCATTTAATGGACCAGTTGAACTGTTGGTTATCTGGCAATCAATGCTGCAGCTCGGACCGTCTGAGTAGCTCGGACCGCCTGAGCTTCCTGGTATTCAAGAGTTTTTTGGAGAGGTCTGTTCCTCGGAGCATGTGAGTTCCTCGGAGAGGTCTGTTCCTCGGAGCATGTGAGTTCCTCGGAGATGTCTGTTCCTCGGAGCATGTGAGTTCCTCGGAGAGGTCTGTTCCTCGGATTGTGTGATCATCTCGAAAATGCTTGTTGTTGCCATGTAGATAGCCACGTGTCTTCGTATGATTGGTCCACGTCAGTAGATTAAATTTGGTATCAACACCCCCGATAAACTACTCCTTGACAATGATGATCGTAGGGATCCATTATGTCATCTACACATAACCTACTACTAAAATTATGGAACTATTGAATACCATCTCTAAATACACAAATAAATCTCTATTTCAAATCCTTGGGTCAATATACCGCAATTGTCTCTAAGTACGATCCTTCAACCCCAATCAACTAGTACACCGAAATCACCCAAGATATACCTCCTAGAAACTCCATATCCTCTTCCCATGTAGGATATATATATATATATATATATAAGCAACCATTCATTCCTATAACCACGTATACGTAGCACACATAATGTATACTTCACAATACACATAACATAACGGCTATCGGATGCCAAAATACTTCACCATGCTATCATCTTCCAGTAATTACTCACTTTCTCCTGGGGTTACCACCTATCGGACTATTATCACACCGCCATGGCGATAAAATCAATCATAACGCATGGGAAGCGATCATAGTTCCTAACCGGTCAAGTGAGAACGTCCCATACCCAAAACTTCTCACCTCCAAAATAAAATCACACAAATAATCATGGACGACTATGACCTGGATAATATCCACCCCTGCTCCTCAAGCCAGGGGCTCACCCAACATCGCACAACTTCCCATGATAGCATGTGCCAGGTATGATTCACACCATAAGTATATATATATATATATATATATATATATATATATATATATATATATATATATATATCACACACTATATACATATACATCCATATGATCACATCATATAATCAAACCATCGCACACGGTATAGATATTCACGCCATAAGTACATATATATATACATGTCTATTCATATATATATATACATATCCCATATATACACACTATCTCACAACCGTATGTATGAAATCCATTACTTGGCTATACACGTACATAGTCCTCATTATACTAGCTATCACTCCCAGCATATTAACTTGAAGCATTATGCAATTATGATCCCTCACTTTAAGCATATTCATCCATTGCCCATATGATATGAATAGTCTTCCAATATATATATTCGACATTAAAGTTACCACCCCAAAGTTTAATGTATATAACAATCACTACACATCCCATCTATATCCCAAAGCACATCGATATCTAATAATAATTCCAACTATAGGTATACGCCTAACTAATAGTCTACAAGCCTCCAGCTAAACCTTAAATTTCATTTTATAATCCCTTTATAAAGGAATCCCTACTGTTACTCCCACACAATTTTATATAAAAACTACTCCGACTAGAATTTCAACACATCCTATTCTAGTTGATAGTACGATTCCATCGTTCATAGTTTTGCCTACGGTTCAATTGCTCTTATGAACCCTTAATCTTATTGTATTACAATTTATTCCTTAAGTTAAACATTACTAAGGATGCACGACCTCTAACTCTCCTTGGTCCCAAACCATATATTAAATAGAATCCTATCACTATAAGGATTGGACACAAATATTGGCCTACACTCCGATGTCGTACTCTCACAACTCTTTCAAAGGGTCCTTAACCTTACATCATAACTAGGCTCACTTATGACCTCTAAATAGAACTCCCGTTCTCAATGATATTCCCCCACTATATCGATATGATCCTCTCCAATACATATGTATATAAGTCCCCAAAATAACTCAATACGTACCCGCGATCTCATCATGCGAGAAACTTCCAATGAATCTCCAAAACATAATTATTACATCATATAATCATGCCCCACATCAATAAACCCAACCAAAAAGGGTTAGAAAGCATTCTAGAAAAACTCCACCAAACAGCCCTATTTCCGAATCGATTCGGTCTCAAGGGCGAATCGATTCGCCCCATATGCGAATCGATTCGGTCCAAAGGACCTGGGAGTTTGTCTTAGGCTGAATCGATTCGCCTTGGGTCCGAATCGATTCGGTCATGCAGACCTGACACTTTTTCCCTAGCTGAATCAATTCGCTTAGGGGGCGAATCGATTTGGGTCTGCAGAACTTTGAAGGTTTCTTCTTCTTCACAAGACCCATGTAATACCCCGTAATTCTGCTTAATTAGGAAAATATATGTTTTATTTAAATTACGTGAGTAGAGTAATTTAATGCAATAAAATACGTTTTATTTAAATTACGTGAGTAGAGTAATTTAATGTGACACGTTTTAAATTAAATTACGTGAGTAGAGTAATTTAATGTGATATACTGTTAATAAGGATTAGAATGACGATTAAAAATTTACTAAAGGTGAGTAGTAAATTTTGAATGTTGATATGTACGGTCTAGGGATTATATGGACGTACCTGAGTTATATCAACCGAGTGTCACGCGTAGACACAAATTGAAGATGAGATTAGAAAAATATTTTAAGAGACTCAAACGATAATTTAGAGTCCACAGATGATTCCGAAAGGGTCGAATTAGTCAAAATAGTGTACCCGGGGGTACTAGTTGAGTGCCAGATCATTTTTGGGCTAAACCGGAACCGTTCGAGGGTATTTTGGTCTCTTTACATTTATGGGTAAGTAGACCTACGAATTTTGGAAACCCTAAATCAGATTATAAGAGTTGAGGCTAGGGTTAGAAATAAAGGAAATACACCATAGCCATTAGAGAAGAGAGAGAGGCAATTTCCTAAGGCAAAAGAAGGAAGGAGGGGAAATTCTAAGGAGATTTCACCACAAATCTGTTGGGAAGGAGGGTTGAAGGATCAAAATCATCAACCATCATCAGAAACCATGAAATCAGACCCTAAAAATCATAAGGCAAGTGGTCATTTGCAAAATAAATTGAGTTATAATATCCATATTTAAGCTTTATGAAGAACATGGTTTTTATGATATTTTTGGGAGAAAAACAATTGATTATGATCCGTGATTGGTAGGTATTGCATGTAGGACGTTTTTGGATCTCCAAATATTCCGATATCATAGAAAACTAGATAATTAAATAGAACTAAAAATATGGAATTATGATGAAAGATGTAAAGAATGTATTTTTAGGGTTCTTGAATATTAGAAAGATTTTTAGTTAATTTGGCCAAGATTTATAATGATTTTATTATTTTAAATCGTTAGTAATCATCCCAGAACATCTAGGAATGATTAGAAATCGTTGGTTGCAAATATGGTGGATTATCATGAAAGATAGATAGATAAAAATGGTGAAACCCGTATGAAGAAGATGAACTGGGTCTGTCACTGCTTGATCGATCGATCGACCCTTAAATGTCGATCGATCGACCATGTCCCATCGATCGATCGACCCTAGCTGAACTTTAGAGAATTTTGTGAATAAATTTCCTTTTAATTACCGCCGCTTAATGGAAACCTTAGTGGTGATATTTTACCTATGAGGGGACTTCATACATACCAGAAGGTGTACCATTAGATTTCTTCATAAATATTTGAGTGAGAATTTTGGAGAAATGGACCGACGGGAGAACGATCGATTGAGCCGTATGTTGGGATTGTGAGAATTTAGCTACGAAAAGAGTGAGAGTAAATTCCGAAAAAAATACCAGTAGGATAAAGTTAACTTAACTATTGAATTAAGGAAGGGGTAACTAGGGCCCTTAAAGTTGTGTGAATACTCGAATAAATACAATAGTGAAATAAATTGTAAATTAATGAGTACGGTGAATATAAGTAAAATATATAACGTATGGGCATGATTTGATAGGTCGGGTGTGTACCTACTAAATTATATAAAAGTTTGGGTTAAGAGAATTTTACCTAAATTAATTATGCTAGGGTCGAGGTGACATTCCGAACTAACATAAAGTTATTATATATTTGGGGTCGATGAAAAATGCCGAACCAAACTTTAAACTGGTGTCGCCATGAAAGAGTCCCGGACCAGAATATGTGTATATATTTATATTTTTTTAAATAGTTGGGGTCGATGGATCATTCCCAACCAACTCTTACTTGAGGTCGATGAATCATTCCGAACCAAGAGTCCTTTATGTGTGGTAAAAGGATATGTTAGTGATAACTGATATTAAATACATTATTGTGTGATAAAATGTATTCTATATGCATAATCTACAGATTGAGAATAGTAGATAATGAAATGAATTGTATATATCTTAGTAATAATTTATAGCGTGATGTAATTATTACAAGAATAAGGACAACGAGCAGTAAATAAGTTACCTACGCTTATGGGTAGTATAACTAGGTGAACTAAGTGTCCTCGTTAGACATGCACTATAGAAGAGAGGTGAGGAAGTTCAAGGGAGTTGTGCGAAACTTTAATATTTGTAATCAATAACTCAATTGTGATAACTGCTTGCAAAATATTTTCAAATGTTTTGAGTACTAACTCTTGCTATGTAAATTTTTTAAAAACCTTTTAGGTGCCCAGCCACAGGGACACCCATCATGATTTCATTCCAGAGATTTGGGAGCTGCAGCACGTGTGGATGTTGCGGGGATTGTTTAGACGCTTTTTTTTTTTAGTTCCAGTGCAGGATCTCAGTTTTAGTATTCCTAGTTGGGACATGTTGTCCTATATTTACTTTTACAGTTACTCTGATTCTGGATTTTGAGATGTCTGTTATTGGCCGTGGTTTTCGGCAAGACTTTAGCTGCATTTAGTTATTTATGCAACTGTTTTATTATTACTAGAATTGTAATGTGTTGGTATGGATTATTTGTTATGCTTAAAGAAGATAAAATTTGGCACTCGCATAATTTCACTTAGGTGGTTAGTAATTTAAAAAGCTTTCGGCAGTGATGCTAAGAATGAACCATTTAAGAAACCTGTTTTAATTGAATTAAGGATTGATCACCCAAAGTTTAATTAGGCGGGGTGTCACAACCCATGAATTCTAAACCCTAAAATTTTCACTTCTAACTCCTAAACCTTTATCAAGTCATGATTTTAAGCTAATAGATCAACTCAACTCTGATCCCAACCATCTCTACACCATCAAACCCATATATAAACATCAATTTCAAGATTTAATCTACAAAATCTAGATTTTGACATTAATACCCCCAAATCCATTTCTTTTATCCACAAATTATGAAATGAAATACACAAACGAAATATTTAGCAAGATTAAACACTTGCCTCAGATTTGTAGAGGTTGAATCCTCCCTGAAATCGCGTACGGGCCGGAAATCTCCAAGATTTTTCTCCTCTTTTTCTCTCAATTGAGATGGCTAAAATCGTGAGCCTATTAAACCCTTAGAACATAAGTTCCAGTTTTAAATGTTATTACACACTTTAAATGACTCGTTTTACTCCAATTCGAGTCAAACTGACTTAAAAATATTTCAAAATCGAAATAAATTCCAAGGATAGTCATTTCGACTATCACGACCCATTCGGAATCAATGGAGCACTCAAAATCGTCATCCTAAATACTTTATAACGTCTTCTATTTTTGGACTTCAATTTTCAAATTTTAAAATTCTCCAATTTAAATAAATTTTATTTCTCCCAAAAATTTAATTTCTCAGTCCCAAAATTATGGGGTGTTACATACTTCCCCCCTTACAAGAATTTCGTTCGCGAAATTTAAGATATGCCTAGGACTTCGAATCTCATCTAGTCCTTACATCTACCCTTAACATTACTATACATGCCTCTACCACTTCTCACGTCGAATCATATAAACTCTGAAATCAAACTAACCACCCAGGGCGCCCATACACCCTATACCCGAGCTCAACTCGTAACAACATAACGCGGCTCTACAAGCCTCAAATCGTAATATAACTCTCAATAATTTCTATAGTAGCATATTAAGTATATATAAAAGTTTGAAATTTCCAATGGTTGAACTCTTCTCAATTCTTGACATAAGCTACCTTCATGCGGGGGAGGTCTCGCAAGCGAAATCCAAACAAGGAACCCTCCCAATACACTACTGTGTAGCTATGTCGGAATTTAGATCAGTTGAACCAGGATTTAGGTTTTATAAAAGATTTTCAATTTATAGATATTGCCCGAAGGCCTATATAAAAATATAATTTCATACATTTCAACACACCAATCAAGCACCTTATTCTCGACACAAGTCCCAACAAATACAATACTCTCACTAATACCTAGTTCTCATAACTAGCATAACCCTGAGCTAAATTCCCAGCTCAACCATAAATCTGCTAAACTCTGAACCTCCTCAGTTCTACAAATTCTTTACATCACATTAAAGCATTGCCACAAAGTAAGCCCTTCCCTCATTGGAACACTACAATTTCCTACACTAGCCTATCTAAACAACAATAGCCTTATAACCATTACTGAACAAACCTTAATAGTCCGCACTTCCGGAATTCACTAGTATAACTCTGTACTATCTCCTCACGAGAGGGTCTATTATCTCAAAAGAAGTCATGCAAAGGCCGTACTTACTCACTCCTTCCTCCAAGGAAATTCTGTACACCCTATGGGTGTAGCGGCTAACCATGTAGCGGCTAACCACTCATACACCTTACGCGTGATGCTCCCGACACCGCATAAAGTGTGACTTAAACCCAGAGAAAGGTATTCTACCTTATACTTCCATAATCCAATCGTTACACTCCATCCATGAATCCTTATTCAAAGTCCTCTACTTCTTCCAGAACAAGTCCTTCCTAAGGCCTAAATTCTCCACACGAGAAACATCTTCCCAAAAATCATTCCTAACCATCCTGAAGGATAAAACACTATTGCGACCCCGACAACATCTTCAGTCCTACTTAATGAACCCGAGTCTCCAAACTTCTTACTCCCTCTTCCTAAAGGCGATACTCCAAACAATGGGACAACGCCACACACCTCACATCGATAAAGGTCACCAACCCCAAGTTGCCCTAACAATTTCTAACAACTTCATCAATCTAAACCTCCCAAGGGCCTCACTATTCACTTATCCTCAACACTTACCTTATCGATCACAAAATTCTCCATTCGAGTCAATTCTCCTTCTCACTCGACCACCGTCAGATCACCTTGAATTACCTCTAGAAGTATCCTCCTTATCTCCGCCTGAGTCACAGAAAGAAAATACCTCCAGTCAAAGCGTACCCAAAATCTTTTATGGGCGTTGCATCTCTCAACTGGCCCCTTTCTGGGCGACATATTCTTGGCGACGTCTGGGACGAAAGCAACTGTGTCAGAACGTTGTTCAAGTGAGCACACCTTGCCGAAGAAGATAAACGTAGTGAACACAACAATCCTAGTAGTAGGGCTCTACATCAAAACGCTTACGAAAGAACGCAAAAAATCGCACAGATCCTAAAAATAGTAGAACCAGATACTCTGATACCATCTGTAATAACCTGCTTAAAATAATAACGGGTGTCCAACCCTATATTAAATTAAATCAGGAATCTCAGATGGATCATCCTCAGCATCTACTGACAATACTAAAATAAATAAGGCTAACTACCCAAAATCCTTAAAAGCGGATGTCAAAATAAATAAAACATACAACAGACAACCAACCAACCAACAATATAAACTAACGGAAACAGTAGAGTACACACAAGTAACAAGATAAAATAAAATGCTCGAATTAAATCAACACTAGTATACTAAAGGAAAATAAATCTGAATAAGCTGTCCGGTCACAGACAGTACAATAATCAAAATAAAAAGTATAAACAACTATAAATGACTCATGGTTATAAACCCGAAATACAACATGAATCCTACCTAGATTTACAAGAAGTAGGAAGCGACTACAAACTAAATCCCGCCACAGTCCGCAACTGCTACGACTCCCAATACTCTTGATAGAAAAGCATTTGGTATCCATGTGGTAGGACACCTGTAGTACGATATACATACATATATAGCAAGAGAGAAATATAAACATGTCAGATCCCGAGGTGTAAAAATATTTAGAAAGTGTGTTAACCGTGCATAATAAATATCAATGCAATATTTCATAATTTAAGTGGAGTCGCACTCTCGTGAAATCCCCAACCCACCTTTCGTCTACAGCGCGCACCTAGTCGCGTCCAACAACCTTAATTAAGTTACCCCACCCACATAAGGACAACTAAATTTACCATATGCCCGGTCCATACCCACTTGACCTACCATCCTAACATAACCCAAAATACTTTCCATTCTAATCCCACAGAAATATATATACACATATAAGCCCTCATAGGCTTAGGTTCCAATTATTAGTTTAAAGCAATTTTAGGTTTTAGTATGCCACACAATAACATTAAGCTTCAATATAAGAGTTTATTCTCTAAACAACATACATACAAGTACTAAGGACAAAACTTCTCTCTACTCTCATTATTGCACTACGTTTCATGCGTGTGGCGTCTCGCAAAGTGAAATCCAAACAAGAAACCCCCCGATACACTACTCCTTGACAATGATGATCGTAGGGATCCATTATATCATCTACGCATAACCTACTACTAAAATTATGGGTCTATTGAATACCATCTCTAAATACACAAATAAATCTCTATTTCAAATCCTTGGGTCAATATAGCGTCTCGAAGTACGATCCTTCGACCCCAATCAACTAGTACACCTATATCACCCAAGATGTACCTCCTAGAAACTCCATATCCTCTTGCCATGTAGGATATATATATATATATATATATATAAGCAACCATTCATTCTTATAACCACGTATACATAGCACACATAATGTATACTTCACAATACACATAACATAACTGCTATAGGATGCCAAAATACTGCACCATCCTATCATCTTCCAGGAATTACTCACTTTCTCCCGGGGTCACCACCTATCGGACTATTATCACACCGCCATGGTGACAAAATCAATCATAACGCATGGAAAACGGTCATAGTTCCTAACCGGTAAATTGAGAATGTCCCATACCCAAGACTTCTCATCCCCAAAATAAAATTACACAAATAATAATGGACGACTATGACCTGGGAAATATCCACCCTTGCTCTTCAAGCCAGGGGCTCACCCAACATCGCGCAACTTCCCATGATAGCATGTGCCAGGTATGTTTCACACCATAAGTATATATATATATATATATATATATATATATATATATCACACTATATACATATACATCCATATGATCACATCATATAATCAAACCATCGCGCACGGTATAGAGTTTCACACCATAAGTACATACATATATACATGTCTATTCATATATATATCTACATATCCACACTATCTCACAACTGTATGTATGAAATCCCTAAACTTTGCTATACGCGTACATAGTCCTCATTATACTAGCTATCACTCCCAGCATATTAACTTGAAGCATTATACGATTAAGATCCCTCACTTTAAGCATATTCATCCATTGCCCATATGATATGAATAGTCTTCCAATATATATATTCGACATCAAAGTTATCACCCCAAAGTTTAATGTATATAACAATCACTACACATCCCATATATATCCCAAAGCACATCGATATCTAATAATAATTCCAACTATAGGTATACGCCTAACTAATAGTCTACAAGCCTCCAGCTAGACCTTAAATTTCATTTTATAATCCCTTTATAAAGGAATCCCTATTGTTGCTCCCACACAATTTCATATAGAAGCTACTCCGACTAGAATTACAACACAACCTATTCTAGTTGATAGTACGATTCCATCGTTCACAATTTCGCCTACGGTTCAATTGCTCTTATGAACCCTTAATCTTATTGTATTACAATTTATTCCTTAAGTTAAACATTACTAAGGATGCACGACCTCTAACTCTCCTTGGTCCCAAACCATATATTAAATAGATTCCTATCACTATAAGGATTCGACACAAATATCGGTCTACACTTCCATGCCGTACTCTCATAACTCTTTCAAAGGGTCCTTAACCTTACGTCATAAATAGGCTCACTTATGACCTCTAAATAGAACTCCCGTTCTCAATGAGATTCCCCCACTATATTGATATGACCCTCTCCAATACATATGTATATAAGTCCCCAAAATAACTCGATACGTACCCGCGATCTCATTATGCGAGAAACTTCCAATGAATCTCCAAAACATAATTATTACATCATATAATCATGCCCCACATCAATAAACCCAACCAAAAAGGGTTAGAAATCATTCTAGAAAAACTCCACCAAACAACCCTGTTTCCGAATCGATTTTCCCCATATGCGAATCGATTCGGTCCAAAGGACCTAGGAGTCTATCTCAGACCGAATCGATTCGCCTTGGGTTCGAATCGATTCGGTCATGCAGACCTGACACTTTTTCCCTAGCCGAATCGATCCGCTTAGGGGGTAATCGATTCGGGTCTGCAGAACTTTAAAGGTTTCTTCTTCTTCACCAGACCCATGAATTATAAACCCTAAAATTTTCACTTCTAACCCCTAAACCTTTATCAAATCATGATTTTAAGCTAATAGATCAACTCAACTCTGATCCCAACCATCTCTACACCATCAAACCCACATATAAACATCAATTTCAAGATTTAATCTACAAAATCTAGGTTTTGACATTAATACCCCCAAAATCCAATTCTTTTATACACAAATTATGAAATGAATACACAAATGAAATATTTAGCAAGATTAAACACTTGCCTCAGATTTGTAGAGGTTGAATTCTCCCCGAAATCGCGTACGGGCCGGAAATCTCCAAGCTTTTTCTCCTCTCTCTTTCTTCCTTTCTTCTTCTTTCTTTCTTCCTTTCTCTTTCTCTCGTTATCTCAATTGAGATGGCTGAAATCGTGAGCCTATTAAACCCTTAAAACATAAGTCCCAATTTTAAATGTTAATACACACTTTAAATGACTCGTTTTACTCCAATTCGAGTCGAACTGACTTAAAAATATTTCAGAACCGAAATAAATACCAAGGACAGTCATTTCGATTATCACGAAACATACGGAATCAATGGCGCACTCAAAATCGTCATCCAGAATACTTTATAACATCCTTTATTTTTGGACTTCAATTTCCAAATTTTAAAATTCTCCAATTTAAATAAATTTATTTCTCCCAAAAATATAATTTCTCAGTCCCAAAATCATGGGGTGTTAAACCAACTTTCTAACTTCGTTGAAGCATGATCAGAACCGTAACTTATGTCATTGGAATGACCCCAATGTCTTGGAGTGTGATACGCCTCCATTCAAGTTAGACACAACATAGATTCCTCCTGATGCCATTACCCAATGCTCGATAACCAAGTATCTAGGGGATTATGGTCTCCATGATGTGCATGAGATAGTCCGACCTCCACACTTGCTTGATAGGCCAAACAGCGGTAACAAGCAGATTTTAAGGGATTTTAACACAATCTACTCTCCATATACCTTGGATGATCATCCTGCAGGAATTGATAAGGCACAAGGAAAGCATCCAACAGAATGAATTCACTTTTCTTGTAATGCTTTTTTATGGCCATTGTATTGCACTTTCATCAATGAAATAGTGTTAATGTTGATTGCCTTCATTTATATAAGCTTATGGTTATGATTAATGTTTTTGCTAACTAGGTAAACTGTATAAAGATTAGTTAATCGGCTTGTAGAACAAATAACTTGCTCAAATGTTTATATTTGATTCATGTTTGAATCATCTATATGGCCTTAGATTCGACTAATGCACTTAGATAAAATTATGAATAACTTTAATGTACTAAGTTGCAACATTAGTTATCATGAGCGACCAAGTGTATTAGGAATATATATTTACTCTAGTATTTTAACCTAGTTGGGTAAAACTCTAATTAAGAAGTTTTATCGACTTCTATTTCGTGACTTGTCGAGGACAAATCATACACGATGTTCAAACTTTTCTGAAGTTGGAAAAGTTGAACCATGTTATTTGGTGAAGAACTTTCTGAGAACTTTTCTGAAGTTGGAAAATTTTGAATTTTTTTGAACCATGCCTTTCTCAGGGAGGAACTTTTTGAAAACTTTGAATTAAAATTTCTCTCATATTTAATTAGGTGTGTTACCCACCATACTCTGAAAAACAAAACATAAAAAGGATTAAGAATGGAGAAAAATTGATATTTCATTATCTTGAAAAAGAAGTTACATTAAGGCTAGGATTTTAAAGTAATTACTGATAATGCCTGTGCAGATGATCCGCATTCCATGGATTTTTGAATTCTTCCCCCTCCAAAGTCTCCAATCTATATGTTCCTGGTCGGATAACCGCCGAGATACGGTATGGACCAAGCCAATTAGGTTCTAGCTTGTTGCTCTTCTGGATTACTTTCTTAAGTACCAAGTCTCCTTGCTTCGGGTTGCTCGGATTGACCCTTCGATTATAGAACCTTGATGTTCTTTATTGATATGTAACCATTCGAATAACGGCATCTTCTCGGACTTCCTTCATTACATCAAAATCTATTCTCCTCATAAGATCAATCTTTCATGAAAGCAACACAATTTTCTTTCATATTGGCCAGTAGTAACCTTGCATTGCTATTCTTTATTTAAGAGACCTTCCAGCTGCATGTGCTCCACATGAACCCTCATGCACCTCTTTGATCGAATCATTTACCTCATTGGGATGAAAATAATGAAGTAAGGAGACCGCTTATCCTTGCCTATAAGGATACTTTTGTCAAGCACATAATTAGCTGCTTTGTACCCCATCTTCTTGACTTTCTTTTGGTCGAAGGGAAGTATATCTCGCTCGATGTATTCTTTAACCGAGTCCATCCAGGAAGGACCTAACTCCATAGTTATGACACAGATTTCCATACCAATAATGCTTCAATGAGCAATAATCTTCACTGGGATTATTTGTGTAAGCTCTATTGGAGTTTTAGAAGAAAGCCGAGTAATAGCATCTACTTGGGAATTCTCAAGTCTTAGAATCCTCACTATTTTGGCTAAAGTGATCAGAGAGATAACTTCCATTATTTTTTGGTGGTATCTCATCATGGTTTCTCCTCTTACACCATAAATCTGTTGCATCTGCTTAGCAATTAACTAGGAATCACTGTATACCAATACCTGGTTGATGCCCAGTGAATAAGCTAATTCCAGTCCTGTGATCAATGCTTCATATTCACCCTCATTGTTGGAAGCCTTGAATTGGAATCTCAGAGCATATTCCACATCCAAATTATCCGAAGTGTTAATGATGAGGCCTGCTCCACTTTCAGTAGCACATGAGGACGCATCCATAAACAATTGCCAAGTTGAAATGTCATCAGAGAACTCCTCTTCCACTAGTACTCCTTACCTAAATATCTTCTGGCTTTATTGAAATTTCTCTTGAGTATCCGACGACTCAAGCAAGCCGACTGTAATATATGTTTGCTTTAAAGCTAATCTCTCTTCCGTAGAAATCTGCTCGGCCAGTAAACGTGAATTATGTTGCTCCTCTGCATAGGTAAATTCAAAAATAAAGTCTGCCATTGCTTGGATTTTTATTATAAATCTGGGTTCATAAACAATTTAATATTCTCCTAACTCCACTGCCCAAGACATTAATCTTCCAGACTTCTCTGGTTTGTGCAATGCTTGTCTCAGAGGAAAATCTGTATAAATGACAATAGTCTGAGCTTGGAAGTATGGCCTCATTCTCCAGGATGCTTCGATAAGAGTCAGGGTTAACTTTTCCAAGCATGAATATCTAATTTCAGCTCCTTGGAATGCCTTTATAGTGTAATACACTGATATTTGAACTCCATTATTAAGTAGGATCAAAGCCGAACTAACAACTGACTCTGAAGCAGCCAAATATAAATATAATTTTTCTTCGAGAACTGGTCGGGAGAGGAGTGGGGGAGGACCCTAATACTTCTTTAGCTCCAATAAAGCCTTCTCACATTCATCATTCCATTCAAAAGTCTTTTTAAGAACTTTAGAGAATGGAAGGCAGTTATCAGTTTCTTGGGAGACAAAACGGTTCAAGCCAGCTACTCTTCCTGTCAGATTTTGAACTTCTTATTTGTTTGTCGGGGATTGCAATTCAAGAAAATCTTTGATCTTGTCAGGGTTTGCTTATATTCCCTTATGATTAACGATGTACCCTAGGACATCCCTTTTTGTACTCCAAAGATGCATTTGGATGGATTGAGCTTCATCTCATGCTTCTCTAATTGATCAAAGGTTTGAGCCAAGTCTACTATATGGTAGGTAATATGTTTTCTCTTAGTGAGCAGATCATCTACGTAGACCTCCATGTTTTTGCCGACCTGCTCTTCAAAAACCTTATTTACTAGTCTCTGATAGGTAGTTTAGCATTTTTCAACCCAAAAGGCATGACATTATATCAATATGTTCCTCGAATGGTAATGAAGGAAGTGCTTTCCTTGTCTTAGGGTTTCATCTTAATCTGGTTGTAACCAGAGTAGGCATCCATAAAGTTGAGTAGCTCATGTCCTACTGTAGCATCCACCAATTGATAAATCCTTGGCAAAGAAAAATGATCTTTTAGACATGCCTTGTTAAAATCTGTAAAATCCACACACATGGGCCACTTATCATTTTTCTTCTTGACCGTCACTACATTAGCTATCCAAGTAGGATACATGACATACTCAATGAACTGTGCTCTCTGTATTTTCTCTACTTCCTCTTAGATTTCTACATTCTTCTCGGGATCAAAGACCCTTATCCTTTTCTTGATCGTCTTGAAACCTGGATAGATATTTAGTTCATGGCACATGAAATTTAAATTAATTACCGGCACATATTCATGTATCCAAGCTAAAAATATTTTTCCTCTCCCTAAGGAAGGTGATTAATTCATGTTTCAGAGAAGGAGATAATTTAGAACCAATCTAAGTGGTTCTTTCTGGCTTCTCATCATCCAATACCACAATTTTCGTTTCTTCAATAACATGTCCTTTTACCAGCTGCTCTTATTTTTGGGGATCTAGAGTGTCGATGTGGAAAGTGGTTGTGCACTTCTTGTGCATCTCCCGCTGATAGACATATGTATAATAGCGCTCTCTAGTATCTTTATGACTGCCATTTACTATGCCGACTCCATAATTTATTGGGAACTTAATGCATTAGTGCACTGTAAGTGGCATGTCTTTTAACTTCTTGATTCCTACTCTGCCCAAGATGATGTTATAAGCTGATAGGACATTTTTATCTAACAAAAATAAGTGAATTCTAACATGTCTTTTAACTTCTTAATCCCTACTCTTCCCAAGATGATGTTATAAGCTGATAGAACATTTTTATCTAACACAAAAAGTGAATTCTTTCTCTCCTCGTTGGCCAGGTGTCGACCAATACTTTCATCTTGATGGTCCCTAGTGGGTATAACTTCTCTCATGAAAATCTGATGAGAGGTTGATGGTATGGTTCTAGCTTGCTGATCTTCAGTCCTAGGCTATTAAATCAGTTATAAAACATTACATCGGTTGAACTCCCACTTTCAACCAAGATCATTGCAACTCTTCCATGATAAACTCTGCATGTGATAACCAATAGATCATCATGGGTATAGAGAACCCCACTCAGATCATTTTTGGAGAACCCAATTACTAGCCTGTCACTATTAACTTTCCTCGGTCGACTACCGCTGGATTCATCCATATCAATTTTTTTGACAGTTGGGCAGGCTTTGACTTCATTCAGATAAGCTTTCCTTTCCGCTATGGCATCCAAAGGATATCATGTCGACCTCCACTTTTGGTTCAACAGGCTTTTTCTCCAAGTCAGGATCTTCTTCAAAATCATCATTTCTTGCTCTTTTATTATCATCCCTTGCTCGGGCTGGAGATTCTGACCTCTTTCGATCATTTTTGTTGCCACTGCGATTAATAAACTTGCTCAAATTTTCCCACCGAATAAGATTTTTAATCTCATTCTTTAGCGCAATGCAACTGTTGTTGTTATGCCCATGATCCCTATGGAAGTCATAGTACATGGACTTATCCCTCTTATCAGGGGGAGTTTTTAGCTTTTCAAGCCAATTTAAGTCTCTGTTTCCCTTGATTTCTTTTAGGATATGGTGAGCACCTTTGTTGAGCGGAGTATATTCATCATACTTCCTGTATTAAACCATCTTTTTGTCTTTTTGATCCTTTTTGAAGGAATTGGAGTTATTTTTCTGACCTTCACCTTTGGTCTCAGGAGCTTCTTTGGCTGCCATTGCTTCTTCGGCGTTTATTATTTTTCCAATTTTAGCCATTAGTTCTTTCATTATTTTGGGTGGATTTTTTTCCAAGGCATAATAAAGATCTTTGGCAAGTAACCCACTCATAAGTGCTGCTATGGTTGTTTTCTCCTCATAGTCTACCACCTCTAGCTTTTATCATTAAAACCAGTAATATATTCTGTAATGCTTTCTTCCGGCTTTTGTTGCACAGTCAAGAGATGAGTGACACTCTTGATCGGCTTAGCCCCAAAATAAAAGTTATCAATGAACAGTTCAGTTAACCGGTGAAAACTAGAGATCTTACCTCTGGGAAGATTATTATACCAAATCTGAGTTGGCCCAGTGATAGAACTAGAGTAAGCTCTATATCTCATCTCGTCGGGTGCCGAGTAAATTTCGTCAGCAACTTAATATTGCTCTATATGCAAGACTGAATTAGTTTTTCCATCATACTTGGGAGTAACCACTGGAGGTTTGAACTTGGAAGGTGTTGGATATTCCACAATTACTTGAATAAAAGGTGATCCTTTGATAAAATTCCTTTTCAATATATTCTTTGTCTTGGCCATTTCTCTGAGCCCATCTTCCAACCGTTGCATAGATTCCTTTAAAAAATGTTACTCTGGTTTAGACTTAGTCGAGGTAGATTTAACAGCTTTGCTGTGCTTGTGTTCTGAACTATCCTCCTGAGAGGTCTGCTCGGCACGCATAGAGCCCTTCATGCTGCTTGATCTTGTGGAACCTTCTCTATAATCACGACGATGATCCTGTTCCCTTTGATTCTATCTGATTACTCGGGGGCTTAGCCGATCAAAGGAAGACTCCCTGCTGAGCCTTTTTAGGACACTAGGTCTTTCTTTAGAAAAATATCGACCATCATAATAATCAGTTGATCGAAATGAAGAAATTGCGTCAGGACGATATGACCTATCATGAGAAGAACAAGAATGATAAATTCTTTCATGCCTAACTGGTGGTGGCATGTCCCTTCTGGAATTAGAGGATTTAGATAACATGGTGCATGCCAATTGCTTGACAGTCTCCTGCATAGCTTCTTAACCTTTAACAAGGTTGAGAAGAATGGTGCATTTCGGGAGTTATTCCTAGGATCAGACAACATGGTGCATTTCGAGCGTTATTACCAAGATCATTCATTTCTTCAGAGATAAAGAAACGAAGCAAATGGTAGAGAACGATGACAGACAAACGTTTTCATAGATGACGCCAATCAGTTGGTGTCTAAAAATGGACTAACACCAAATTTATAATCACAGATAAAAATAATAGAAGTAACTCAAACCACACACACATGAGATAAAGATTTTAGAGTGGTTTAGCTATAAAATAGCCAACGTCCACTGTTGTTGTCATTTAGCAGGGTTTACAATAGCTCAGTCTGGTGTGCATATGAGTGATTTGAGTTGTCCCTTGAGCTAAGGGATTAGTTTGTATTTATAGGGGTCCAAAACCCTAAAGATGGAACACATTTAGATTGTCAGTCATTTACATCTGTGTACAATAAGTAAAACTCTTGGGATTCAGAGCCCGTTGGCATCCCATCCGGGTAATTGTTGATGTTCCTGTTTGTTGGTATTCTAGAGTTGGTCGGTCTTCCAGCCGACTAAGTGTCTCTAAAGCCAATCAAGTAGGCTAGTTGGTCACGTTGGATGAGAGACGTGCCCTCATTATTGGTCCACGTGGGAGTATAATGTTTACACATAATAATACCTTTGGGTGTATCCTTTGAATAACAACCGTAATTATAGTATATAACTAAAATTGACAGCGGAACCCAATGTCGGCCTTATCGTTTCTCCAGAGCGCCACGCCACGTGGACAATTTTAATTAAAATTATTATTTAACAAATGAATTTTAGCATTTCCAATTGTCTATATAAAATACCCACAAAACTCTTCATCTTCACAAGTAAACCTAACAACCTATATTCTAACTCTTTCCCTCCCCTACCACATTCTCTCTCTTTATATCATTTCCAGTTTGAAACGTTACTCTTTCAAGATCAATAGTATATCATTACTTTCATTTCACTTATCCCCCTATTTTTTTATACGTGGTGATATCACATCGAAAGTCATATTCCCACCCCTTCATATTTATAATCTTCCAGCAAGGATAACGCCTTCCCCTTCCTCACATTTCTTGAGATTAGAACTCCAACTCTCTGACCGTCCATCTTTTATCATCGAATCAATTTCCTTGCACCTATTTCAACCATACAATCGATCATTCAAGATTAATTAACTCTATACCATTAATGCGAAATCATCTAAAGAGCCTCCCCCCCCCCCCCCCCCCCCAAAAAAAAAAAGGTTACTGATATCCCAACAACTCCAATTGAGATCAAGATATATGTTTATTTCTTTATCTTGACATGAATGTTACTTTTCAATTACATAGATTAATTTGTATGATACAATTTTAATTTTTTCCCTTTATAGTTTATTAGTTTGTGGCATGGATGTGAAGATATGGATTACGTACGCCAATTGTTTGATAAAATGTGTAACCCATTTTTTTCGATTTAGAATGAATGGCAATTACTTTCAAAGTTTGAATTATTTGAAAGATATAATAAATAACTTGAAATCTTTACATCCATGAAAACCCATGGGTATGAGAACCTAAATAAGAAATTATTTAACAAGAAAAATTTCTTATTTGACATGAAATGCACATTATACCCCTGGGTCTGAAAACCCAAATAAGAAATATAGTATTTAAAAAAAAACTATTTTTTTAAACTTTTTACTTGAAAAATTACTTTTAATAAGAAACTGTCGAACATAAATTGTTAATTATCTTTCCATCGGATCGATTATGTAAAACGTATGAATCATTTCAATATACGCTATAAGAAATAATGTGTGTGCAAGTATATAAGAGAGAGATTGAGAACGATTCTTCTAAAATTGAGCATTTTTATATTTGTTGTTTGAATCATTGGAGTTATGTGTTATAATCTCTCTTCCCGCGCCTCGAAATTATGTTCATGAAGAGAGGAGAAATATGAAAAAAATGTGTTAATCATACATCATGACTAATTATAATGTTTTTTATAGTTTTTAATTTGATATATGTTGTATATATTTTTTAAGATCGGAGGTTAGTTCAATGTTCATCCCCATATGTACCCCACATGAATCTTTTTGCACAAGAGTATGCTCCTATTATAAATTATTTGTCTTATGTATTTGTCATCGTGAAATTAAATGCGTCTATATATACTACTATATATGTATTACAGAAAAAAATATAATGCATTCAGGCATCGCGCGAATTGCATGCTAGCGTGATTTTAATGGTTACAATCATCCTTTGGGGAAGGTGGGGTGAGTGTATGTTTCACTATTTATTGTTGGCGGGAAAAAGTTATACACAACATAAGAAGCTCATTTGCTGTTTTTCCAATGAATGTTGTGTGTATAATTTATTATAATATCCTTGCACAAGGATTTATTTTTTTTAAATTAAAATGTCATCCCACTTTGAAATTTTAGGTTTGACCCAAATTGAATGATTGTGTAAGAGCAGTAAGATTGTTGAAATTATCTCTTAAAATGAATGGGCAATGTGGTGATATGAAGAGCGAATAACAATCCCCCATGTCACAATATCACAATTACACATAGACCTGTAAATTAAAAAAATAAGATTAATCTCCCGTAAACGAATGCATTTTACTAACAATCATAAAAAAATGGGCTCTCTCTCTCTCACTCAAGGAGAGCTGTCAACCACACCTCCGTCGCCCCTGATCGCCCCGTAGCCCATCGTCCGTCGTGGGCTGTTGGCCCGTCGCCTACCTATCCTCCATTGTATATCGCCGGATGTCCCTCTTTCACAGATCAGGGTGAAGTGTATAGCCGTTTATAAGTGGTGACCTTTGCTAGTTGTAAAAAGGAAAAAAACAAAATATATATTGAGAGAGAGATGGTGGAAGACGAAGAAGGTTCAAAAGTCAAGCATTCACTTTCAGACTCAGACTCGAACCATCGACACCCAACTCTGCCTTTTGTAGAGGTAATTTGCAAAACTTCGGGAAAGACAAGACGATTTGCGGTTGGCACTGAGGCCGGATTTGCAGTTAATTTGATTAACACGAAGTTTGGTGGTGAGGGTCCACTCGCCTTGCATATTGAAGCAGTTAAACAAGGGGAGGAACCTATCACCTTCGGCCCTAATTCACTTTTGGTTCATTATGGTCACGCCTGGAAATTGCAGACTGTTACTCAGCTAAAAGGTCTTACACACGCAACAAAACAGGACTCTCATGCCCCGGTGGAGAAAGTGGATTTGGGGTTGCACTAGCTCAGTTAATTTTTCGATAATTATTATTGGTAAACCAAGAGGCAAAGTCATAAGATCGAGGACCTTAGCCAAAGGATTCCACTGTCCCCTTTTTATTTGTTTTGATGGTTGATGTTTTGAGTATAATCAGTGTTGATGGCACGATTGCAGTTTTGCTTTTGTATATATTTATGTTTGCATTAGACTTGTGCAAAAAAAAAAAAAAAACAATCATAAAAAAATAAAATCATTGCATATATTTCCATTCACGTGGGGAAGGTTATGCTATAATATGAAAAAAGGCAAAGTGATAAAAGTAGCTCAAAAGTCAAAACATATGAATTTAATATATTTGATGTGTTATATTGACGTATCGCACTTATATTAATTTTAAGTGTTGTGAGGACATGAATCACTCGTGTGTCTGTCTAGAACCACTCAAACCTAAAATATACGTAAATTGAAAATTCAAACAAAATTGTAAGTATCACATGAAGGTCATACATATATTTTCTATATTGAATACACAACGTGATGCTTGAAATACTTTAGAAAGCTCCAGTTCTTTGGGAAATAGTTGTCACTATGACGTGGGAAGGAATCATATTAAGAAGAGTGATTCTATACTCACTCATGATTATGACACATTTGGTATGACACATTGACATATCGTATTTATATTGGATCGTTTTTAGATTTAACACTAGTAGAACTCAGACACTAATCAATATAAACGCGACACGTCACTGTATCGCACCATTTTATTGACAATCACGAGTCATGTTTTCCTTGTGACTCCCATTTTCTTGTTTTGTACCTTCGCATCCCTCTCCAACAATATTTTCCCTAACCTCTTCTTACACTTATTTTTCCTCCAATCCTTTTTCTCCTATTCAACTCGTTGTGCCCTTTAGATGGTGTTGGAGCCTTCTGACCATATTTATCTATTCCTTTATTTCAAATCAATTATAATAATGCACATAACATTCAAATATATCCTACAAAGAAAAGTCAATCTTATAAACTTTATCAACAACTATGACACGAAAATAACTATAAGTCAACAAGTCACCAAAAAGAATGAGCCCTTACTCGATGATTACTCACAATTTTTATTCTTGATTATCAAAACAATTAGTCAAAGCTCTACTACACGGGTTCAGTAATAGAGGATGAGTTGAGTTGGCCAATCATTTTCCTTTCTTTATTTATCAGGTTGAAAAATAAGGGGGCTTATAATTAACAAGGATGAATTGAGTTGCCGATTACAAGACCTTACTCACATGAAAGATGTTATATACCATACTATGATACTTACAAAATATGTTAAGCGATGGCATAGAGAAGCAGGCAATGGCCTGCCCAAAGTTTGATATAGTTTGATCATGTAGCATATTGTTATTCTTAACAATTGTATATTTTTACATTGTGGTCCCTCTCCACTGTGTTAAGAGTGCACATGGATCGAGTTGGTTCGATTCCATTACGGAATCAGAATCAGAACCGAAATTGATCGGTTCCATGGTTTTAATTCCAAACCAAATAAATACCCTACTAGAACTAGTGGTTCTCGATTTGGTTATGATCGATTTGTAATTCTAGTTCGTGGTTCTGGTCCACGATTTTGTATTATTTTTACATTTAATAATAATTCGCTCAAATCATTTTCTAATAAATTGATAAATATTAATTTTCCATGGTCATTAAATCTTAACCAAATCATCAAATATTAACCTGCTTTATTTTTCTCAATTAACATATTTCACTCAAATAATTTATAGAAAAAAATATCATGTACACACAATTTGACAACTACTAATTATATAATTTCATTACATAATGATTAAAATATCAAATATGAGTAAAAATCTAATATGAGTAAAAATAGAACCACTTTTCAAGTGGCACTATAGATACTGAACATAAATTATAAAGTATCCTACGGTTTGATTATTCGGTTCGATTTGGTTTCAAGTATAAAATCGAGAATTGAACTGAATGCTTCGATTCTCAATTTTTTTAACCAGAATCATTCCATGGAGACAAAAAACCGAACCAACCCAGTCCATGAAGATCGGGTTGGTTTGGTTCTTCGAATTGACCGGTTCCGATGCACACCCCTACCTTGTGCAATGGAATTACTTTTTTCTTCTTTTTCTCATTTAATGCAGGCGAAAAATATTCATAAGAGTCGGTGTACTGAATTGCACCTAATTTTGAATTTGCTTATGGAAAAGCTACTTTTCTTCGAGTTTCAGCTATTTAACTGTGAAAGCCAAATATTTCCAAACAAGCACAAGGTTTGGGTGCAAAATATTTCTTCAATGATGAAGACTATTAAATCGTGAAGCATATGTTTTTCATTGTGCATTCAGCATAAAAATTCTAGTCAATCTCAAAACCAATATCCAGTCCAGGGTATTAAAGAATTTTAATAAAAATTTCAACTGCAATGTTATGCTACATTTGTCAAGGGTCAACATTATATGATAATTATAAAAACATTGGAGGGATTATATATTGAATTTCAAAGTGAACTATTTTTATTTCTTCTCTTTAAAATTCTATAACTAACAATATACTCTAATATTTTAAGGAACTAATAGGCCTTAATGTATATGTTTCAACGGGAACACTACCAACCTATTTAAGAAAATAAGATTAGAACATCTCAATGATTATACAATATTTTTATTTTATTTTTATTTTTTAAAGAAAATGACACTCAGCTCCCTCTCAAGAGATTTCAAAATTAAAAATTCCACTTTCATTTTTTTTCTCTGATTAACCCCCTCACCTTAACAAATAGTCCCAAAACACCTGAACCCTCAATTTAATCCCTACGGCAAATTCCCTTACTACGGCCTTGGACAAGTTCTTTCTAAGATTTTTTTGTAAACAAATTAAATATTAAAATGGATGAATAATATGTTGTCACGTGTAAAAACTAAACCTAAAATATTTGACGATAATCAATCAAAAACATTTGAGTGTCATGTACCCAAACTTAAAATCTCAAAAACATTCCAAATTGTAATGATATTCTCTTTTTAGGTAACTAGAATTGTGTTTATCATTTTATCCCAATATGAAAATTATTTTTCTTTATCACTTCAATAACACACCTAGGACCATTAACCTCTTAAAATTCAACTTTTAAATTCTTGTCTTAATAAATCTGAATTCAACTAAGACTGAGACTCCTAACTTTCCTAGGTACCCAGAGTGTCTTCTTATTATTTAATCACTCATTTTAAAGGAAGGCAAGATGTTACAAATTTTGTGGGAGACCAATAATTTTGCTTAGTTTAACGTTTGGTTCGAACTTCAACAAATTAAAGCAAGTCTTTGAAGTTTCCAATAGACCCAGAGAATATTAATAATTAGGATTGTAAAATACACTTTAATTAAAAAATATAAAATGTTTAACAATATTTAATCAATCTAAATATTAATTGATTAATTAATTAATTAATTAATTATTCTTTATATTATGGGATCTTGAATTATGATGGAAATAAATTTTTTTAACCTATATAAGAGACAAATGGCACTTATTTTGATCCACGCTGATAACGTTCTTGACATTGAGTGAAAGGTTGAATAAATTTTGAATCATAACACCTTGAAATTGTTTTTTACTATCTTCTTCAACTCAATTAAATCATTCCATATGAATTTTTTATTTCTCTATTTTAACTTATAATTTCATTATTTTTGCATTTCGATGTGTCTAAATTAAAGAAATCAGACAATTATTTATAAGCAGTGAGAGGATCCAAATTTTAAATTGTCATATAGTTTGAACCGTTCATCACGGTAGATACCCAATAGTCCCTGAATCCCTAATTAATAAAAAATGTTCTTTGATTAATCATCTTAACTAATATTGACTATTGGTATTAGAAGTACCATTTCATTAACTAATCTGGCTCTTAGTATTATTTAATTATCGACCACATTAAGGAATGGTTATAACGCAAATAATCTTAACAAGGATGGGAAGCATGCATTTTTTGTTAAGAATTATTTAATAAATAATTAATTTTAGAATTAATGAAAATTCAAAATTAATTAATTAATTAGATATAAGTGTCCTACTTATGTGGTCCACATAAAAAATAAGATTTGATGATGGATACTTTGACTAAGTCATCAGGATTTTTAAAATAACGATAGTGGGTTAGTTTACTAATTAAAGTCCAACTATGATGGATATACTAAAATAAGGAAATTTGGGTTATCTCTCATCCTAAATATAGCAGGTTATATTTTATATAATTTGCATAATAACACACTTTATTGAGCAAGAGATAAAAATTTTGAAAATTTTAAATAATCGTAATTTTTTGTCAAAAAAGAAAGATTTGCTGAAGCAATCAAACAAAGAATTATAAGACAAAATTCTACCTCAATCAAATTCATATAAATGGAGAAATATATGTGTTCTAGTTCCCTTAATGCTAAATTAAACATAACTCTCTATGTGGGGGCAAAGTTGAAAGATTATGAAAATGAAGAGTTAAGTCCAATTAAATATTAAAATTTGGAGGTTAAGTTCAAAGATCCTATCATTTTAAATGTTAAAATAAGTCCAGATGATAGTTAAGCAGTGAAAATGTAACATAATTTTAAAAAAATATTGATAGCACAAGACCGACTATAAGAGAGTGCACAACCTATGATTGTCATCTTATGCCAAATCGTGAGTTCAAAGGGCTTCATATATTTAAAGAGGCAAACAATTAAGGATGCCTCATTAAAATATTTTATATTCTTTTTGGGTATCAAAGTTTAATATAGTAATATTCTTGAATACTAATTTGGTTGGAATAAGTCAATGATTTGATCGTGAACTAATATTATATTTATGTCGTGAAAGTTCCAATATACCTTACATTATTTAAATTATATGGCATTTGACTCGATTAGATACATTTTTCATAAAGTTCAAAAATGTAATGCTAAAAAAATATTATATTTTTCGAAAAAAAAATTTTGGTTTCAATATTTCAATTTTGATTCGCATTTTTTTATAAAAAAATGTGATGCTAGCAAAAATCATACTATGCAAAACCTAATATTACAGCGCATTGATTATTTAAAAAATCTTTAATTAAAGCATTTTATGTTTTCATAGTTTTTGAGTCATTTTCTGTTTGAGACACATTTATTTATAATATTTTGTTCTTGGGGTACGTTTATTTTCGTACTAGTTCGTGGGTGTTATTTTAATGGTTTAGGATAACTTCCGTCTAACAGGTGTACATTTTTCCTTAGCTACCCAAAATACCCTTACATGTAAATACCCAAAATACCCTTACATGTAACCCTCAAATCCCCTCACTCTCTCTTCTCACAGCCGTCCCTGGAGGTTTGTTTGGGTTTTTCTTGGCCGGAGTTGGTTGCGATTTGTGTTGAGATTTCGAGTTCCAGCTCCGGGTTCGATTTGTTCAATCTCTGGGTTTGATTTGTTCAAGCTCCGGATTGTTTACCTCCGAGTTCGTTTGGTGTTCTACTTGATCGTTTACCTTTGAGATTTGTTCCCAGATTTGGTATTCATTTATGAGATTTGTTCTGATTTTCTATGTTCTGAGATTTAGTGTTCGTTTGGTTTTATGAGATGTCTTTGATTTTCATTTTTTTTAATTTCTTTTATATCTTACTTTTCAAATTATTGCTGGATTTTCAAATTTTTGTTGGAAAATAATTTTTGGAAATTATTGTTGGATTTTCAAATTATTGCAGGAAAATAGTTACTGGAAATTCAAATTATTGTTGGAAAATAATTTCTGGAAATTATTGCCGGAAAATAATTGCTAGAAATTCAAATTATTGTTGGAAAATAATTTCTGGAAATTATTGCTGGAAAATAATTGCCAAAAATTCAAATTATTGTTGGAAAATAATTTCTTGTATATCATTGGTGGAAAATAATTGCTGGAAGTTCAAATTATTGTTCGAAAATAATTTCTGAAAATTATTGTTGGAAAATAATTGCCAGAAATTCAAATTATTGTTGGAAAATAATTTCTTGTATATCATTGCTGGAAAATAATTGCTGAAAATTCAAATTATTGTTGGAAAATAATTTATGGAAATTATTGCTGGAAAATAATTGTTGGAAATTCAAATTATTATTGGAAAATAATTTCTTGCATATCATTGCTGGAAAATAGTTGTTGAAAATTCAAATTATTGTTGGAAAATAATTTCTGGGAATTACTCCTGGATTTTCATTTAAAAAATAATTGCTGGAATTTTTTTTTCCTGGGAATATATATTTTTAATTTAAATCAGTTTTATTTCAGATTTTTTTGGCTAGAAAATATTTTTCCGGTATGTGTGTGTGTGTGTGTATATTTTTTTCTTGTAAATATATATATATATATTTTCCTGTAAATATGTTTTCTGCGAATATATATTGTTTATGGAAATCATTTTAAAAAAAATATTTTGTTGAAAATTATTTAGAAATTTATTGTTGAAATTTATAAGCATTCTTTTGTTGGAATTTTTTTTTGGGGGAATAATATTTTTAACTGAAATCATTTTTTTCTTGGAGGTTTTTTGAAATCAGTTTTGTTGAAATGAATATACTTTTATAACATTTTTGTTGAAAATCAGTTTATTTGGTGCAAAATACTTTTTATTTGGTAGAAATAATTTTTTATACATAAATTCATTTTATTTGGTTCAAAATACTTTATATATATATATATATATATATTGAAAATCTTTTTAAAAATTTTTAACAACTTTTTTTAACTACTTGTATGTTGAAATTATTATTTTTAGGATATATTTTTTTATTTGTATATATATGTAGTTTTTAAAATTATAATATATATTATCTATTAAAAATATTTTTATTAATATTAAACAACAATTTTTATGCTTTAAGGCAAAGATGTCAAGGGCGAAGACGTCTTTTATCATGTGAGAGAAAACTGTTGATGACGTCAGCTAACGGTTAACTAAATCAACTAATGGTTTCCATTAGTTTTGGATCCAGCGAATTAATACGTAAATAAACGTACCTCAAGCAACTAATATTATAAATAAACGTACTCCAAACAGTAAACGACCCTAGTTTTGATGATAATTAATCGACTAGTTCAAGCCACCCATAAATTAGAATGGACAAAAAATAAAATTTAGTTAGTTTACCTTGACGAATCATTAGTCTTAAAATACTAACACTAAAAGTTTTCATAACTATAATAATGAATCACCATATATAATTTGTTATAAGGAGACAATTATTGCATTAATTGATTTACGAATGCTAAAATTCTAAAGATGAATGCGTCCTTATAATTTTACAAAATATATTTTATTCATTAATGCAAAGTACAATCAAATCATAATCCATCATACAGTTTGAACACATATATATTTATACACTTCACAAAAAAAAATATATTAATGAAACAATTTGAAATTATATTAAAATAGTGTTTATCAACTGATAATTTAAAAATAAAATCTAAAAATAAAAACAAAATATTTATTATCCTATATTCATAATTAATATTATTTTAAATCCTAAAAATACATAATTTAAGATTTTATTACCCGATGTGGGAGTCCGTGTCGGAGTACGACCTCTCACATATGATATGATTTAAATCTAATAGGTAGACATATTATATTGGGTGACGTTAGGTAATTGAGAGATTGAACTATGTATAACATGCTTTGATATCATAAATATTAGAATATTCAATTTGAAACTAATTGATTATGATTGAAGAGGGCCCCATTGACCTGTAGACTTTCCCATCCCTCTCGCTAACATCCCCTTACCCATAAAGGCCGAACATTACTTTCTTTACAAAAAGTAAAAGAAATCAAACTTTCTTCCAAAAATCAAAGAAAAAAACACAGAAACTTCTTTTTTCCAAATAAAAAAAATGCTTTGCAAAAAACAACAACAAAAACAAATAGTTTGAAATAATATGGTGAAGGTAAATAGTTTTGGAAAGGGGGAAAACTGTTGACAAAAATTTAAAAGAATATTTTGAGACTTTTATATTGGAAAAAGTTTAAGTTAGAGGCCAACCAGATATCAAAAACTCTATTGTGGCCGAAAATATTGACCCAAATTGTAACCTAAGGCCATCTGTAGTAGGTAGTCTAAATGTGTACATTTAGCTGTTTTTTGGCTCACAATGTGTAGCTAAATGTACACATTTAGCTGAGAGAAAACGTAGCGGCTGTTTAAATTTAGATCAGTGATACACATTGTGTAAGGGGTGGGGCTCGCAATTGGGCTGGTAAAAGGTTTCCGCCCAGGCCTTGGGCGTTTAAAACTTAGCCGCCCAATCCTTACCCATTTAAAAAAAATTAATAACCAAACGGTAACATTCTAACGGCTACAAAATTTACCAACGGTTACATTAATTTTCCATATATACATTACACTCCCCAAAACCTTTAACACAACACTAATTTATATCCGTCTATATATCAATTCAAATACTTTTTATGTATACTTCTCAAAGTACTCCGTCAAGTTCGAGCCGACTACCAAATTTCAATCCACACGACGAGGTGTTGTTTTGTATGGCGTACGTTAAATTTTCTATAGATGGTGTTATGAGGACTAACCAAGCTGGTTCAACCTTACGGGAAAAAATAACTAACGAATATAGCTCAAGCGAGGGTGTTATTTACAAACGCACCGAGAATGCATTGCAGGAAAAATTTCAAAAAATTAACACAGAGTGTATGTTGTATGCGGTGAAGTTGTACCAAGCTTACGGTAGGGGGAAAGATAGCGACACGTTGGAGGTTTCGTGGGTCATTACAATTAATTTCCGTTTATTATTTTATTTATAATTAAATTCATAATTTTGTAAAACTAATGCGAGAATATTTTTTTCTATAGGTCCAACGAGCTGGTGAAACCTTTCGAATAAAAGCGGGTTATAAATTCAATTACGACCACTGCTACGAGGTGCTTAAGGACTTGCCAAAGTATTCCATGTCAACCACCTGTTCACAATATACTGATGTAGAAGATAATGCGAACCCGATTGAATCGAACGACAGCGAGACAAGGGAATTCAATAATCCGCTAAAAAGACTAGAAGGATGTAAAGCTGCGAAATAGAAAGTGAAGAAACGAGCAGCAACCAATAGTGCGGCTACACAATCGCTCATTTTAGAGAACTCTGATGAATTCAACAAACTTTCTGACAAAAATTCTGCAGAATCCCAATCAATCAAAAGAAATCTGTATGAAAAGATTAATGGTTTAATTTCAATTCGTACCAAAGAGTACGAAGCCAAACTCCAACGTGACGAAGATCAGATTATTTACATGGATACAACTAAATTCACTCCCCAACAAAATGCCTTTCACGAGATGCAATTGGCGGTCTCAAGCATATAAGAACTTTTTACATTAGATTAATAGATTTATATGGTTATTTATGTAATCCAAATTTATTAATTATTAACTTTTGTACCAATGTTTATCGATGAATATTTTTGCCCAAACAAATTTTATTTATAGCACGAAGAAAATTGTGTACATATATTAGATAGGGTTAAATGGATAAAATTGAAATTACAATCAAGATGATGATTTTGCATGACGATTTCAAATGTGTTCTATAAGGTTCTCACGTAACTGGTTATGGGCATTCTTGTTCCATATCTTCGTCTCCCGCACCTGGTACTGATAATGGCCAGCGAGACTTTGCCTGCTTATGCAGGGGGTGGGTCATGTAAAGGCATGTCAACTCGCCAAGTCCCATCCCACAACTCTTCCTCGATAATCATATTGTGTAATATGACACAAGCCGTCATAATTACACCTAAGTCTTTATATTCCCAAAAATTGGCCTAGTTACTGATAAAGTGGAACTGTTGTTACAAGATGCCAAATGCCAGTTCCACATCCTTTCGGGCTCCTTGAGCTCGTGTGAACACCTTCTGTTTTTGAGTGACCGACCTCTTGAAACTCTTAACGATAGTTGCGATGGGCGGATAGATACCATCTGCAAGGTAGTACCATGTGTCATACGTGCTTTCGTTGATTTCGAAGTGCATAGGGGTGCGATTTCGTTCCAGAAGTTCTTCGAACATGTGAGATTTTGCAAGAACATTAAGATCATTACATACACCAAGTATTCTAAATAACGCATGCCAAATCCAAGTATCATAAGAGGCCACTGCCTCTAAAGTTATAGTGGAAGCATGCCAATGACCTTGATATTGGTCTTTCCATGCTTGTGGATAGCTTTTCCATTCCCAGTGAATGCAGTCAAGCTCCTAATCATCTAGGGGAGCTCATGTCGTTCATTCTCCGACTGCATGCTATGACACCCCGACTAATTAAATACTGGGTAGCTACTCCTTTATTAAACCAATACATAATATCAAGTTGGTTCAGTCTTAGCATCACTGTCGAAAACATTTAGTTACTTACTAGCCACATAATATTTAAAATAAAAAGATGCTGTGACACCCCGCCTAATTAAACCTTGGGTGATAAAGCCTTAATTTAATTTAAAACAGGTTTCTTAAATGGCTCATTCTTAGCATCACAGTCGAAAACCTTTTTATTACTAACCACCTAAGTGAAATTAAGCTAGTGCCAAATTTTATCTTTATTAAACAGATACAACTCAAGCGGAACAATAAAAATTAAGCAATACTAACACCAACCGCCATAAATAACTGAATAAAATAAAGTCTTGCCAAAAACTACAGCTGAAATAAAACTAACTCAAAATCCAACACAATAGAATAACTGCAAATGTAACGAGTGGACAACATGTCCCAAAACGAGAGTGCTAAAAACTGAGATACTACACTAGATCCGAAAGGGTAAAAGAAGCGTCTAGTCAATGCCCTGCAACACCCACCTATGCTGCAGCTCCGAAATCCCTGGAATGAAGTCACGCTTGGCATCCCTGTGGCTGGACACCTAAAAGGTTTTAAAAATGTTGTATAGAAAGTGTTAGTACACAAAACGTTTTGAAATTATTTAGCAAGTAATTTATGGGAATAAATATCAGTTATTGATTACACATGCTAGGATCACGCACACTCTCTTGAGTTTCCCCACCTCTCGTCTATCGTGCGCATCTAACGTTCCTACCTGGTCTCGCTACCCATCTTAACTAGATATCTAACATTTACAATCTAGCTCATCAGTACCACCCATACAGTACGCTACATGCTACCCTTAATTTACATTAAGTCATTAGTTAAGTTTCACTTTAACTTTCCCATACCGCCCATACAGTATGTGCTCGAACGTCTAGTAATTATCATTACTCTTACCTTAGTATCAATACTTTAAAATCAAGTTCTCATACTTAATCAAATTTGAGGTAAATACTACCTGCCTTCTCTACTAATCACACTCAAGTAGATTTTATATATATTCTAGCTGTCCACTTATGTTCCAGCCACTCTTACCCATATGTAGTTTATATAATTTTAGTTATGCACTAATAGTTCTCACTACTATCATGCCTGAGTATATATTGAAAATAATATTTAGGTATACCCCACCTAATCTTATTACTATCACATATAAGTAGGTTATTCAGACGGTATATCTTTCACACACACCTATACCCAGTACAACATATCCTATTATCGGTCCTATTTCAAACATTAAGGACAAATTATTCAGAATGTCTCCTCGAACCTTGATCGGAATGTCTCCTCGAGTAATGTTCGAAATGTCTCCTCGAACATGGTTCGGAATGTCCCCTCGAACCTGGCTCGAAATATCTCATCGAGCATAGTTCGGAATGTCTCATCGAACTTTCTAATCCTATCACAAGGAAACACACAATAGGCATTCACAACCCAAGTAATCCTATAAAACAGTAGGTATTCACACAAACCAATTATTCATACTTGTACGTAATATATTTCTCTCTAATATTCATCGTACTTGTTTGCTTTACGAATTTATTTCACTTTCGTATTAATTCGAGTATTCACACAACTCTAAGGGTCCTAGTTACCCCTTATTATATTAATTCATTAGTTACCCTTGTTAACCCACTAACCTAACGAATTTAAGCCCGCTCACGCTTTTTCGTAATTATATTCTTATCATCTCGAATTAGAGTACGTCACAATCAAGCCTATGAATCTCCACTTTAACTCTCTCACAAAATTAAAGTCCAACACTGAATCATAGACCTATTGCCATATCATTATTACATCAATATATTTCATTAAGGTCCCAAACACTTCCCCGATAAAATTTTAGACATTTGAGACTTAAAAAGAAAAATCTCAAATTTTCTAGCAGATTAAACACCCTCTTGTAAAATTTCGATTTCTCCCTCTACAGAACTCCGATTGACCTGATTCCAAGTTCATTGGAAATATAAGAGAAATACCTTTCCATAAATCTATGATTCACACTCTAATTCGAAGTAAAATTGAAATTGCACACGTTTAAAATCACGTCAAAATTCTGGCAGATTACTATGTTGACAGATCAAACACCCTGTAGTAAAATGTTGATTACTCCCTCTACAGAACTCCGATTGACCCGATTCCAAGTTCATTGGATATATAAGAGAAATAACTTTCCATAAATGTATGGTTCACACTCTAATTCGAAGTACAACTCAAATGACATACGTTTAAAATTGTGTCAAAAATTCTGGCAGATTGACATCTTGTGTTCATCAATTAAACCATAAGTCATTCAAGATTCATGTTCTTCATCTAAGAACTCGTAAACATTCCATGTTAATCATAAAATATATTCAAATTTCATTTTATATTTACTTAGGGATTCATTCTACATGCAATCCTACCCAAACATGTGATCAAATCAAACATTTAATTCAAGGTTTTTCAATAAAATTAACCAATTCTTAAAACTCCCTCACATGGCTATTATAACTTGAATTTGATTTGCAATAAACACTTGCCTTATATCCAGTAGGTCTGATTTTGTGATTGTGGTTGGTGATTGATGATATTTCTCCTTCAATCTTTCTTCCCAATGAGTTTGTGGTGAAAGTCTCCTTTGAATCCTTCCCACTTCTTCCTTTTTGCCTTGTAATTGTTTTTCTCTTCTCTCTAATGGCTATGGTGTGTTTTGCTTCTCCCTAACCCTAGCCTCCAACTCTTATAATCTGACTTACAGTTCTAAAATTCGTGGGTATCCTCACCCTAAAATGTAAAAAGGTCAGATTGCCCTCGTTTGGGCCCGGTTTAGCCCAATAATGCCCCGAGACCCAATTACTATCCCGGGTACTCTTTTCTGACTATCTCGACCCATTTGGACTCAATCGCGCACTCAGAATTATCATCCGAAATACTTTTTGACATTTCCAAATTTCGATCTCAAAATGCGGCACACATTTAATTCGGACAATTAAACTTAGAAGTCGCCAAAATAATTAATTCTTTCCACTAAAATAATTTCTCCAAATAATAAATTTAAGTTTCTCCAATTTAATTACTTTTATAACTCCTAAAATAATTAAATATTAAATACTCAAAATTACGAGGTGTTACAGATGCCAAATTTTATTAATTAAATTAACAATTAACCAAGTAATTTAATCATCATCCAACAATCGCATAAGAAGACTCATATGAATAACCAACGTAATGAAATAACTGAGTCTGGAATAAACACTCCAATGATAATAATATTAGAGTAAATACAATTCCAATCCAAGTGTCTGAATAAATAAACCAACATCTTAAATAATGAAAGTCTATAACTACAATCTTTAAATAAGAATGGGCAACATGCCCTAACTGATATGAATGACTCTGAAGGAACCAAAGATAAATATGGAGGCATCTAATATCGAGATCCTGTAGCTTCCACAACAGCTACAGGACGTCATCAGAATGGAACTCCTATGCTTGGTGTCCCTATGACGGGGCACCTAAAATGATTTTACAAGACAAAATAGATTGGGAAGAAAATAAGTCAGAGTTCGAGGCAAAAACAGTTCAAAAACAACAAGTGTTTAATTGCATTAAACAGTAAATATTATATACATGTTAGTTGCGTACTCTCACATGAGTTTCTCACCGCTCAACTAATGTGTACGCCTAGCGTATACCCTTAACCCATTCTAGTTATGCCACTATCTAACTAGTTCGTACTAACCCCTGCTTTCACATTCTAATATAAGGTGTCTACTCGTATTATACAAACAAGTTATATTTTACGTCTCACATTCACATTCCTTAAATTACTATCACAAGTCTTATTTAAATTCTCATATTCGTAGCCCATTCAAATATCTTAGTTATTTACATCTACTAAGCAATAGTGAACTAGTCACAAGTATATATATAAATCACTCTCAATACATATATACATATAAGACACCCAAAGGCTAAGCTGCGGTGCACGCATAATCTGCTATCGAATCTCGATACATTACGTACATAAGGACTACGCATTCCGAATCACTTAGGAACCGTTTCAATAAATAAAATCACATATATTGGAGGTGAACATAATTCACATACCCATGGGTCACGTACATACCTACGCTCCCATGGTCACCTGACTTATCTACTCACAAATAAGTCATTCATAGTCCTATGTCCTTAAGGTACCAATATAAAAATCCCTGAAGGCACACAAAGATAAGATGGTCCTTTTTCGGAAATTAACCTCCCGTGATAGCAAGTATGGTAGGTATGTCATACACACAATAATCCAGATACTAAGTAATCACACAACGTAGGTAGTCATCACATTAATATAGGTATACACTAGCCCTATATCTTAAGTCTCATACTTATCATAGTGTCATCCCGAATATTCCACATAATATGTTTAGCGCAATAACTCTCATCGTATAAGTCTGAATACTTAAACCTACTCATAAGGTTACTAAGTCACCCACTAGTCTCTAAAGTTATCTTAGTAATCCCGAGTCCCTCTTCTACTGGTCCTAACCTTAAATTAACATTCGTCCACTTTAAATATCAATTTATATGAAACTTCTAACCGTACCCCAGTCGGTAAACACTCGTAATTATTCCATTTAATCCCATAATATATAACATATTCCAGGCACTATTTACGATCCTACTGACCTCAATCAAGTCCCACAATCTTTTATAAGTCACACTACAATTTCTTACAAGCTTAGGATTTGGTGAACCTTAAAGGGAACAATTTTACAAAAATCAGAAGGGGTCGATCAATCGATGGAAAGGGGTCGATCGATCGATCGACATTCTTGGGTCGATCGATCGATCAAACAGGTATCTGCCAAGAATTTCCATTAACAGTTATGGGTTCTCTATATTTTACACCCAAATCTCCCATTACAACATTCCAAACTCCCAACCAAGTATTCTAATCATCAAACCAACATATATGCATAAACTTTAACTTATTAGACTCATTAAATCACAAGGATTAACAGTTTTTGGGATCAAATCACATATTTTTCATAAAAAACCTATTTCTCCTATTTTCTTCAAGATCTTCATATAACACATATAAATTCGCGATTCTCTACACATGGATTATAATTTCATGGCTGCTAAACTCCCAGAAGATAGACTACATGCAAAATCTACCCAGATTACGATTTTAAATTCCTCAAATCCATTCATTCATTTTTTTTAAGGTTAATCTTCAATTCTAAATTAACATAGATGATATATGCACTGAATTATCGCAAGTTAAATCACTTGTCTGGTAATGAAGATTCTGATCCTTTGAAGTAGATGGTATGAGAATGATTCTCTCTTTTCGATCTATCCGGTGGTGGTGACGGTGGTACAAAAGCCTCTAAGGGTGGTTTCTCCTTTGGAAACTTTCCTCTCTTACTCTCTAACTATCGTTGGTGGCTTTTGGTTGTGATAACCTTAAGGGTTCTGGTGTTGGATGATAATTTAAGTCTAAAATTCGTAGGTCATAATTCCTCTAAAAGTCAAAATGACTAAAATACCCTCACGGGCTGCCGGTTAGGCCTAAAATGTCTCGGAACCCAAACTAAACCCCGGGTTAGTGTTTTCTAACTATCTCGATCCTTTCGGACACGTTGACACACTCAAAATGATCATACGGATGACATACAAATAAATTAGTTTTAAATCCATTAAATTCGGTCCTGACACGACTAACACGCGCGTCCCAACTTAATTACTGAAATTGTCGTATTTTCAACTCACGATAATTTTAATAAATTCAATAATAATATATTACCATAATCAATCAGTAATATTCACCATTATCATCATAATCAAATACTAACTCTCGTCTCTCTAGTTATTTAAATTCGAATTAATTTCCAATTAATTATCCCAAGTTAATTTAATTAATCCCATAATTAAAAGCAATTTCATTTAATTAATCTCATAATTAAAAGCCATAAAAATATGGGATATTACACATGCGGGCTATGTTTTCGGCTGTACGTGTGCCACGATACTCCGGGCTAAACACCTTCACTACAACCCTACAGAAACATTTTAAAGTCTGATTCGCTGTTATCTCGGCTATTTCCAGATATTCGTCCTGCAGATCCCCCCATCCACTATACACCAACATGCGAAGTGCACAAATAATCTTCTAGTGAGAGATTAATCCCATTCGTCCAACACAATTCGGTTTTTAAATGAAATATGAAACTTTTTTCACAAACTGCTTCCAAAATACGATTAAAGCTCGCCTTGTTCATCCTGAACGTACGCCTGAACATTTTTTCGGGAGAAGTGGGGTTCTCCTGAAAATAGTCTTTACATAAATTACGATGAGCCGTCTCTCTATCTCGGTGCACCGTTTGTCGCTCATGAATTTCCCCACTGTTGTGCAGTAAGGTTCGTCATCTGAGTCAAGATTATACGTTTGGGTGATATGTGCTAATATCATCTCCTCAAGATCGTTGTTAGACATTTTTGTTATAGACGTGAAAACTGTTTATATTTAAGGAGTAGTAGTTATGATGCTCAACATTTATCTAAGTGGTATATGTATAGTCTAGATTTTATAGATGATGTGACCAATCGTCCTAATTGGACAGTAAAACAAGTCCCGCCCAACAAGTTTATTGGAATAAAGCTGAACAAGGCCCTCCCTACAAAATATCAGTCCAGATTATATAGACGATGTGACCAATCGTCCTAATTGGACGATAAAACAAGTCTCGCCCAACAAGTTCATTGGAATAAAGCTAAACAGGGCCCTATCTACAAAATATCAGTCTAGATTTTATAGATCATGTGATCAATCGTCCTAATTGGACGATAAAACAAGTCCCACCCAACAAGTTTATTGGAATAAAGATCAATAATTGTCTTGAAATATCAGTCCAGATTTTATAGATGATGTACTAATCGTCTTAATTGGACGGTAAAACAAGTCCCGCCCAATAAGTTTATTGGAATAAAGCTGAACAGGGCCTGTCTAAAAAATATCAATTCAGATTATTTTGATTGATATGCCCAAGTGTAACCTCGGCCCAGTGACACCAACCTCGGCCGAGGTAATGGCCGAGATATTGATCGACCCTAGATAGGCCATGGGCCCACGATATCATCCCTCGGCCAGACCAGGGTCGGCCCCGGCCGACACTACCATCTACATTTCCAATGGACACTATGCGCATCACATGCATCAACAGCATTCTCATATACCTGGGTATGACAACCTCGGCCGAGGGTAGGCCGAGGTGACAGGGAGCCTTGGTAACCTTCAACATGGAACCAGTCCAACCTCGGCTTGGGCCGAGGTCACAAGAAGCCTTAGTAATCGTCAGCATGGCATTAGTCCAACCTCGGCTGGGGCCGACCCCAGCATAATGTCTCGGCTGAGATCAGGTCGAGACTCCTTATGACACATCTCGGATTGAACGAACATCAAGTCTTTACATCTCGGCCTCTCCCAGGCCGAGGTCATCCACCAATATGGTTGCCGAGCATCTGTTGACATTTGGATAAGGACACCTGGGCACAAATCAGTTGTAACAAGATTATTCTCCACATGTGGGAGAATATTTCATCATCATTACTTACACGTGACAGGGATAGATGGCACTCCCATATTGGTGAGGCTACCACCCACATGCTCATTACATGCATGGGGGGTACATTACACCCCCTAGGCACTATATATAGGGATCATCCCCTACCTTGAAAAAGGATCCCAGATATTAAACCCTAGCTGAAGCTTTGTCTGGACACATAGTAGAGAGAGAAAGCTTGAGAGGTTGTATCCATGGCCATTAGTGCCTTCATTCAGTGATATTACTCACACACACTCACAGTGGACGTAGGCCAAATTGGCTGAACCACTTATATTCCGGTGTTGATTCTACTTATCCTCACCTCTTTCTCTTATCTCTTTACATAACTGTGCTGCCATTGTTATTCTTACATTGAGCTTGGAAACACCTTACCTGGTGGTGCTAGTTTCAGCATCATTATTTTGGCGCCGTCTGTGGGAACGAGAAGCTATCTCTTCCTCTTTTTCTGCTTAACCTCACCGGAGACTCTGGTGGTGAACCAGGAACCACCCCTTGTGTGGAGCTGTTTCACCATTGAAAGAGATCCTTTAAGGTATTAAGCTCACTTGCAACTCAAGCTCTCTAGTGGTAAGATATGGCACCAGACTTACCACCGCCTCTTCCACCGCCCGGTGGTGGAGGGGCTAGTTCCAGTCAGGCTCCTCCCCAGTCCGAAATGGCGGAGGTAGCAGCAGCCTTGAAATCTTTAGCTGCAACACAACAAGCCATGAAGGAGCAATTTGCCCAGCTTAGTCAAACCATGATGATGAGGCCACCTGGAGTCTCACCGGATATGATCACTCCGGCGGTAATTCAGCCTCATCCTGACGCCAGGGGACCACCCCAGGCGCCAATGAAGGACCAGCCTGCACCCCAGCGGAGAAGGGGCGTTGCTAAACCTAGGCGCTTGCGCCTGGGGAGGCAGGGAAACCCTTGCCTAGAGGACAGGTATGATGACCTAGGAGCTGAAGAGGCCCCAGAAGACTGCTGGGAGCCGTATGAGGTGTCAAATGACACTATACGACCTCTTAGGCAGAGTCAAGGATGTGTCGGCCGAAGAAGAGAAGAGGCCCAACAAAGAGGGTCAGCCTTTGACAGGTTGAGCACTGGGTCGGCCTTCGAGAGACTGGGCCCAGTGAATGACCTAAGACAAAGGCTATCGAGGTCAAGGAGCGCAGCAGGCTCCCAAAGAGGGAATAGACAGGCTCGGCCAGACCAAGGCCGACCCTGTGAGAGGAGAGCCAGGGAGCAGGAAGAGGTCAACAGCCAACGGGTCGTGGCTGGGGAACCCTCTGTCCATCGCAGGGAGGTGGCAGGGGATAACCTCGGCCAAGTTGAAGAAAGAAGACCCTGGAATAATTCAATCCAACGCCTTGAGGAGAAGATAGGGGACCTCATAAAGAGCAGGGACCCATTACAAAGGGGTTACTCAGAAGGTTCCCCATTTGTGGCTAGGATAGTGGGGTTCCCAACCCCAGCTAAGTTCAAACCTCCTACAGTGACTCCCAAATATGATGGCAGCACTAACCCTGTGCACCATATCGAGATGTACCAATCGGCGGCAGATATCTACTCGATACCCGATGAGATGAAGTGTAGGGCCTTCTCGGGAACCTTGACAGGGGCAGCGCACAGCTGGTTCACCTCTCTTCCGAAGAACTCAATTGAGAACTTCAAAGGCCTGGCTGAGCGGTTCATCCACAACTTCTGCTTTCGGGTAAGACCTCAAAAGAAGACTACCCACCTACTGTATGTCAAACAGGCGAAGGGTGAGAGCCTAAGGGAATACATAGCAAGGTTCAACAAAGAGAAACTAGAGGTGGAGGATTATGAAGAGAGCATAGCCATGACCGCCCTTATAGGAGGTCTCCAGAAGGGGAAGCTATTGTGGAAGCTGGCGGAAGAGCCCCCTAGGTCTATGGCGGATCTGCTAGCAACCGCAGGGAAAGTGATGAACGCGGAAGAGGCAATGGCAGCCAAGTATGAGGAGGAGAACCGCGGTAGCACCGGGAGGTCCCAGGGCAAGAAAGAGGGGAAGAAGAGGTCGAGAGATGATAAGTTTGCTCATTACACTCCTCTGACTGTGAGCTGTGAGCACATCCTTAATGAGATTAAGACTGACCGGACTCTGAGGTGGCCAGAGAAGCTGAAGGCCCCACCACATAAGAGGAACAAAAACCTCTGGTGTGAGTTCCATCAGGATCATGGCCACGTCACAGATAGATGCTTCGCTTTAAAGGATGAGATTGAGAAGATGCTGAAGTCCGGAAAGCTGAGGAAGTATGTGGATGGTAAAGCTCCAAAGGGTGGAAGAGAAGACCCTAAGAAAAGAAGAAACGACAGATGCCGTGGCAATGTCCCGGCCAGAAGGGACGATGATTAAGAGGGAGATGATGAAGACGACCCGGATCTTCCGCCAAAGGAAGGCTCATGTAGCAGAAGCCAGGTCAGTGGCCAAGCCTGAAGTTGTGAATCTAACGTCTTCTGACGCAGTGCAGAAGAGGAAGAAGGTAGACATGGACACCCTCGTGGTGGGGTTCTCCAGACTCGACTTCAAAGGTATCTTAGCTCCCCATGATGACCCTTTGGTCATAACAACCAGGGTGCATGGGTGCTAGGTAGGGAGGATCCTCATAGACGGGGGAAGCTCAGCAGACGTGATGTTCTGGCCGTGTTTCAAGAGCATGGGTCTTAGCAGGGCAAGGCTGCTGCCCTACCACCACCCATTGATAGGCTTCAGTGGTGAAAAAGTGCACCCCTTAGGCATGTATGAAATGGATGTACGGATGGGGGATGAGTGGCCTAAGAGGCTGACCAAGAGGATAAACTTTTTTATTATGGATGAAAATGTTTTCTCGGCCTACAACCTCATCGTAGGAAGGGTGGCCCTCAAAGAGTTTGAAGCCGTGCCGTCGACAGTCCATCAGATGCTAAAATTCTCGACTCCTTATGGAGTAGGGGAAGTGCAAGGGGACCAGACCACGGCGCGGGAGTGTTACTTCAACTCGGCCGAGGAGAGAGAGGCCCATAAGAGAGCAACCACCACTTACAGCATTGACACTCTTGACCCAAGAGACGAAACAAAATTGAAGAAGGGCGAGGCCGCGGAAGAGGTAGAATCCATCGTCCTCAATGAGGGCGAGCCGAAAAAAACCGTCCAGGTCGGTAAGGCCCTAGAGCAAGGAATTAAAGAAGAGCTGATAAGCTTCCTTAGGAGGAGGCAGAGTGTCTTCGCATGGAGTCACGCAGACATGCCTGGTATCGACCCCGAGGTCATGAGCCACAAGCTCAACGTAGACAGAGATGCCAGGCCGATCAAGCAAAGACGAAGAGTGTACTCCAGGGAGAAGTATGACGTCATCCAGGAAGAGGTAAAAAAGTTAGAAGAGGCTGAGTTCATAAGAGAGGTTACCTACCCGGAGTGGCTTTCAAATGCAGTCATCGTGCCTAAGGCCAATGGGAAGTGGCGAATGTGTGTAGATTTCACTGACCTGAACAGGTCTTGCCCTAAGGACAGCTATCCCTTACCTAGGATAGACCAGATGGTGGACGCAACGACAGGGCACGAGCTCATGAGCTTCATGGACACTTATTCAGGTTATAACCAAATTTTCATGGATGCTGAAGACTCTGAGAAGACAGCCTTCATTACTGACAAAGGGACGTACTGCTACAAGGTGATGCCCTTCGGTCTGAAAAATACGGGGGAAACGTATCAACGTCTTGTCAATAAGATGTTCGAGGAACAAATAGGTAAGACCATGGAGGTGTATGTGGACGATATGCTAATGAAGATCTTGAAAGCCTGTACCCACGTAGCGGACCTTGAGAGGACCTTTGATGTCATGGACTCGTACAGAATGAAGATCAACCCAGCGAAGTGTGTCTTCGGGGTAGGAGCAGGGAAGTTCCTGGGGTTCATTGTTAATCAGAGGGAGATTGAAGCAAACCCTGAGAAAATCAAGGCATTACTCGACATGAAGACTCCTAGGAGTATCAGGGATGTGCAGAGACTCACGGGAAGAGTGGCTGCCCTTAACAGGTTTGTCTCTAGGGCAACAGACAAGTGTCTCCCATTCTTTAAATTTTTGAGAAAGGCCTTCCAATGGGACGAAGAGTGTGAGAAAGCCTTTGAATAACTCAAGTCCTAATTGGGGTCTCCCTTGTTGCTGTCTCGGCCCATCACGGGGGAAAGGTTGTTTGTGTATCTGGCAGTCTCTGATCAGCCATCAGCGCAACCATCATACGGGAAGAGGATGGAATCCAGAGGCCGGTGTACTTTAACAGTAAGGCCCTTCAAGGGTCTGAACAAAACTATCCCCGAATGGAGAAGTTGGATTATGCCCTTATCCATGCCTCAAGGAAAATGAAGCCTTACTTTCAAGCTCACTCCATGGTAGTCCTTACTGACTCCCCACTAAGGCAGGTTCTGCACAAGCCAGAGAAGTTCGAAAGATTGATGACCTGGGCCATCGAGCTAGGGGAGTATGACCTTACCTACCAGCCCAGGACAGCCATTAAGGGGCAGGCCCTCACAGACTTTGTCGCAGAGTTCACCTGGGAAGAGGCCAAGACAGAGAAAGGCTTAGATGACGGCGAAGAGACGAACCGTAGTATCTTTCGAGATTCGGAAGAGACTGCACCGAACGTCTTCCGAGGCCGAGAAGAGGTCATCCCAGGCAAAACTCGTTGCAGAGTAGAAGAGAACGAAGACGATCGATACCTCTTCGAGAAAGGGGTTATGAGAGAAGGGGTCTTCTCATCAGATGCAGACGTCTGGAGCCTCTTCATTGATGGCTCTTCCTGTGACAGTGGAAGTGGCGCGGGGCTAATACTCTCGGCTCCAGATGGCGCCAGCATTGAATACGCCTTGAGATTCAACTTCCAGGCTTCAAACAACGAGTCCGAGTATGAGGCCATGATAGCAGGTCTCTTATTAGCAACAACTCTTCGAGTAAAGCGACTCCTACTCCATAGCGACTCAAGGTTGGTTATCAATCAAGTGTTGGGGGTATACGAGGCCAAAGACGAAAGGATGGCCAAGTACTTAAAGAAGGTAAGAGGGTTGCTAGAGTACTTTGAAGAAGCAAAACTGAAGAGAGTGCCTCGACTGAGCAACAATCACGCTGATGCATTGGCAAGGCTAGCCTCGGCAATGAAGACAGATTTGGGAAGGACCATTCCAATCGAGGTCTTAGGAAAAGCAAGCATCGAGGAGGACGAGGTATGTAGTCCTTTTCACAATGTGAATCTAGGAGACTCATGGATCGACCTGCTCGTCAGATACCTAAGAGAGGGGGAGCTGCCTGAGTCCAAGCTAGAAAGGATAAAGTTGAGATACAGGGCTGCCAAGTTCTCATTGGTAGGAGATGTCTTGTATAAAAAGGGGTTTCTCTTGCCCCTCCTCAGATGTGTGCATCCCATGGAAGTACCCCGGGTCTTACAGGAGGTCCATGAGGGCTCTTGCTCTAGCCACATAGGGGGAAGGCCCTTAGCTAAGAGGATCATCACTCAGGGATACTGGTGGCCTACCCTGTCTAAGGACGCTGCAGACTATGTGAAGAGGTGCGACAAATGTCAGAGGTTCGCCACTATCCCTCATCAACCCCATCAGCCTATGACGTCAATCTCTTCTCCATGGCCATTTGCGGTATGGGGAATTGACTTAGTAGGACCTTTGCCAAGAGCTGTCAGCAACTATAGATTCTTGATAGTTGCCATTGACTACTTTTTAAAGTGGGTAGAGGCAGAACCGATGATAACAATTACAGAGCAGAAGACCTTCTAGTTCATTTAGAAGAACATCATATGTAGATATGGCCTCCCAAACACGCTCATCTCGAATAATGGGACCCAGTTCAAGAACTCCTCCTTAGAAAAGTATTGCCTAAGAGTGGGGATTAAACAATTCTTCTCATCACCTGGCCGACCTCAGGCAAATGGCCAGACCGAGGTCACTAACAGAACTATCTTGGACGGGATCAAGAAGAGGCTAGAAGATGCGAAGGGGAGATGGACAGAAGAGGTTCACGCAGTGTTATGGGCCTACAGAACCACATCAAGGACAGCTACAGGAGAAACCCCATTCATGCTGGCACATGGATAAGAGGCCGTCATACAAACGGAAGTAGGACTACCAACTCATCGGATTCAGACCTACGACCCTGACAGCAATGGGGAAAAGAGGAGGCTAGACCTGGATCTTATCAAAGAAAGAAGGGAAGACGCAGAGGTCAGAAAAATAGCCTACCAGCAGAGGGCAGCAAAATTCTACAACCAGAGGGTGAAGTCAAGACCCATTGCAGTGGGAGACCTAGTGCTAAAGAAGACCCTACAGAAGGCAAATAAGCTACACCCAAACTGGCATGGCCCCTACAAAGTAACGAAAGAGGTTGTGCCTGGCACTTACAGGATAGAAAACCTAGAAGAAGAACCTTTCACTAACCCATGGAATGCTGACCACCTGAAGAGATATTACATATGATGTTGCATAAAATTTGTAATTTGTAAATGTACCATCTTATTGAGAAGAGGATATTAATAAAGAACAGTTTCCATGATAAGTTCTTGCTCCATTCTTAGATCAGAGATATCACATGGAGATAACATCATTAATTTGGTGAAATTTATTATGAGACTAACATCATAGGTGATGACCTCAGACCCTCATAACATCACTCGGTGGTGATGAGGTCTGAGCTCAGACACCTTCCTAGATGACCTCAGACACTTAACATCATTAATTTGGTGAAATTTATTATGAGGCTAACATCATAGGTGATGACCTCAGACCCACATAACATCACTCAGTGGTGACGAGGTCTGAGCTCAGACACCTTCCTAGATGACCTCAGACACTTAACATCATTAATTTGGTGAAATTTATTATGAGGCTAACATCATAGGTGATGACCTCAGACCCACATAACATCACTCGGTGGTGACGAGGTCTGAGCTCAGACACCTTCCTAGATGACCTGAGACACTTAACATCATTAATTTGGTGAAATTTATTATGAGGCTAACATCATAGGTGATGACCTCAGACCCTCATAACATCACTCAGTGGTGACGAGGTCTGAGATCAGACACCTTCCTAGATGACCTCAGACACTTAACATCATTAATTTGGTGAAATTTATTATGAGGCTAACATCATAGGTGATGACCTCAGACCCAAATAACATCACTCGGTGGTGACGAGGTCTGAGCTCAGACACCTTCCTAGATGACCTCAGACACTTAACATCATTAATTTGGTGAAATTTATTATGAGGCTAACATCATAGGTGATGACCTCAGACCCACATAACATCACTCGGTGGTGACGAGGTCTGAGCTCAGACACCTTCCTAGATGACCTCGGACTCTTAACATCATTAATTTGGTGAAGATGGTTATGAGAACAGCATATTAGGTAATGACTTCAGAGCCTAATAACAGTTCAGTGCTGAGGTCAGAATTATTGACCAAGTATAAACAAGAACACAACAAAATAATAGAAGAGATTGACATTCAGAAAAAGGAAAAGATCATATAGCATTCGGAGGTTGACCATCAAATATTCCTTACAAAGTACCGAGGTGTTACAAATTACAAATTACAAGTTTACAAGTGACAAGTTAAAAAAGACTAAAGGTGTGAGGGGGGAACATTAACAGTCTTGGCTGGGTTGACTTGATCAGCATTAGTCACCTCAGCCACGTCATCAGCAGGGTCTACCCCTTCGACCTCAGTTCCTCCCAGGGTAGCAGTCTCAGCAGGGGTAGCAGCCTCGTCTTCTACCTCTTGAAGTGCCTGAGAAAATTGAGGGTCGGCAAAGCCGAGACCCACAAAGTCAGAAGCCTTAAGAGCGCCGACCTCCTTCTCTCTGACCTCAGCCCATTTGGTAGTGGCCTTGATACCTCTTTCGAGGTATTCAAAGCCAAAACCCATGAACTCCTCTGAGCCTTTGTAGTCAGAAATTATTTTATCTGAGGCATCTGCAAGAGCAGCCTTCACAGCCGCGCTGACCTTCTGCTGCAGAGCATCATCTTTTGCCTTCAGGGCTTTGGCATTGTCCTTGACGAGCAGAGACATGTCTTTTTCCAACCCCTTAGCCTTATTTTCAGAGTTCTGCAGCTCTGACTTCAGACGGTCAACCTCAGCATTGAGGGCACTCTCAACCTTCTCGGCCTCTTGCCCCTTCTGGATAAGAGGCAAATTCCTCATGACCCAGTTCGATAACTGATACATGGCAGTCACTCCCTGCACATTTAATGAAGAGGTTAAGAAGGAGAAAAATCAGATGTTGCACTTATAAAAATTTGACAAATGAACAAACCATACCTGGACGGCTCTGTGAAGGCCGAACTCTACCAGCAGGGAGGTGTCCATGGCTCTGTAGAAACGCTTGTCGGCCTCAGTCATTACAGAGGCGAGTGCGTCCATGGCCTGCCTGCTGTGGCCGACCACACTATCCGTTAACTTCAGCTGCTCAAGACGAGCCGTCAGGGTGTCAGCCGAAGAGATTGGGATTGCAGCATCAGAGGCCTTCTTTTACCTCAGGGTCGGCCTCTGATCCTCAGGGGCATGGACTTCAGGGGCCCTCTTCTTTGAGGCCTGAGATTTGGATGTAGAGGGAGCTGGGGGAGGAGCGTTCAGACCAGCCTTCTTGGCAAGCCTCGCCAAGCTCGGAGCAGCCATCTCCCACAGTTCGTCTGTGATACCTGGAGGTCGCTCTACAAAAGTTAAAAGATAAGGGTTAGAGATCAGATACGAATGAGTTCAGAGGTTAAACTTGAAAAAGAAAGTCCTTACCAAAATCAGCAAGGGGACTTCCACCTAGGCTCGTCCCCGAGAGATACTGGGGGGTCAGCAAATGTTCGAACTTGACAAACAGACCATGTGCCCCTTGGTCTTGCAGGGCCTTCACCTTTTCGATATTTTGAAGACTTAAACTAGGATCGGCCCTTGCAGACATGGTGACCTTACCCCATCTGAGGGGTATCCTCGGCCCAAGAGTGGAAGAGGGAACAGATGAGCCAAATTCCCATGATCCGGAAGCGAAAAAATAGCGGGGCTTCCAATTGTGATTTGAGGTCTGAGTCACCTGGAGCATTTTCTTCTCAGGCCTCCGAACCACGAAATGATAGTAGCTCGGATGGTTTTTGGTCGAGGTTGGGACATAACAACCAACAAATACCTGAACTGGGAGGTCAGAGTGGTGGACTGCCCTCTACAAGATAATGGCCCCTATGATGACTCTCCAGGCATTGGGAGATAGCTGTGAGGGGGCCAAGTTGATGTAAGAGAGAATGGATTTAATGATGGGATGAATGGGTAGGCGAAACCCTAAATTAAACATCTGCTCATACAGGCAGATTTCTCCATCTCGGCCATGATAGGCCCTCTCTTCCCTCAGAGGTCTCCTTAATTTGATGAAGGGACTAATGGAGTATAAATATATAAAGTGCAAAAGATCCACTTCAGTGACTGTGCTCTTGAACTCGGCTGCCTCAGAGATGTCAACATCACTTTCAGCATCTTCATCATCATCAAGCTCAACGTCGGTTGGAGCAGATGTAGATGGGTGACTAGGGAATCTCTGAGCGAACTCTGACCTTGTGACGGCCGACAGAGGGATGGCATCAAGAATGGGTGGCACAGCCACACTCGGCTCAACAAGTTCAACCTTTGAATAAGAATCTGAGGTGCTTGAGCCATTTTGGGATGAAGCTCGGCTGGAGACCTCGGCCTGGTCAGGGGCCTGACCAGGCCGAGGTGTAAAATCCATGGCTTCTTGGAAAGAGTCCACAGACATGGGGTCTGAGGTAGAAGACTCAGACTCAGACATCGGTAATGGGTTGGCAGAGACCTCTGTCTGATAGAAGTTCGCAGGGGGATCAGGATATACCACCTTGAGAGGTGGGGGAAAGATAGGTCTAAGAGGGAACTCTTGTGACCTACGAGCTTCCTCCTGAGCTCTCTCTATTTGCCTAATCTTTTCTAGGGTCTTCTCTCTAAGAGAAGGGAAGTCCTCAAGAAGCTGGTATAAAGGCCTGAGCATCAGAGGACGACCCTAAACTTGGGATAACTTCCTAAGCTACAAACAGGATTGGCTTATAGGGTAAAGGGATTTAAGGATCAAACTTGGAAGTTTAAAGCAAACCCAGTTCGCCTGAGACGATGGTGCTAGCCGGAAAACTTAAAAACTCACCAGAAAACTCAAAAAGACGCCGGAAAATGCAAACCAAATACCAGAAAGAAAGGGAATGGAAAGGAAGAGGTACCTGGAAATGAATCGATGAATGAAGCGAAGAAAACTCGTAAGAAATCCTCTGCAGAAGAACGTTGAGTGGAGGAGCTTAGAGAGAGAAAAATCGCAAGAACAACGCGTGCACAGGAGAAGAAATGAGGAAGAAGGAAGAAAGAGAAGGGTTTAAACCCTTTAGTACTTGGGCACGTTTCCCAAGGACCATCATTGCCTTGGGAAACCCAAAAGACGGCTGACAGCACACGCCAGCCATATACGCACGCTCTAGCTTGGGACAGGTGTCATGCAGGTATTAGCTTGGGACAGACAGGCCTCAGAGGTGTAGCAATCCCCTAGCCACTCGCTCTCGCATATGACTAAGGGCTGGGGAGTGATTGATATGCCCAAGTGTAACGTCGGCCCAGTGACACCAACCTCGGCCGAGGTGATGGTCGAGATATTGATCGACCCTAGATAGGCCATGGGCCCACGATATCATCCCTCGGCCAGACCAGGGTCGGCCCCGGCCGACACTACCATCTACATTTCCAATGGACACTACGCGCATCACAGGCATCAACAGCATTCTCATATACCTGGGTATGACAACCTCGGCCGAGGGTAGGCCGAGGTGACAGGGAGCCTTGGTAACCTTCAACATGGAACCAGTCCAACCTCGGCTTGGGCCGAGGTCACAAGAAGCCTTAGTAATCGTCAGCATGGCATTAGTCCAACCTCGGCTGGGGCCGACCCCTGCATAATGTCTCGGTTGAGATCAGGCCGAGACTCCTTATGACACATCTCGGATTGAACGAACATCAAGTCTTTACAGCTCGGCCTCTCCCAGGCCGAGGTCATCCACCAATATGGCTGCCGAGCATCTGTTGACATTTGGATAAGGACACCTGGGCACAAATCAGTTGTAACAAGATTATTCTCCACATGTGTGAGAATATTTCATCATCATTACTTACATGTGACAGGGACAGATGGCACTCCCACATTGGTGAGGCTACCACCCACATGCTCATTACATGCATGGGGGGTACATTACACCCCCTAGGCACTATATATAGGGATCATCCCCTACCTTGCAAAAGGATCCCAGATATTAAACCCTAGCTGAAGCTTTGTCTAGACACATAGTAGAGAGAGAAAGCTTGAGAGGTTGTATCCATGGCCATTAGTGCCTTCATTCAGTGATATTACTCTCACACACTCACAGTGGACGTAGGCCAAATTGGCTGAACCACTTATATTCCGGTGTTGATTCTACTTATCCTCACCTCTTTCTCTGATCTCTTTACATAACTGTGCTGCCATTGTTATTCTTACATTGAGCTTGGAAACACCTTACCTGGTGGTGCTAGTTTCAGCATCATCATTGATGATGTGACCAATCGTCCTAATTGGACGCTAAAACAAGTCCTGACCAACAAGTTTATTGAAATAATTTTCTTCAAAATATCAGTCCAGATTTTATAGATGATGTGACCAATTGTCCTAATTAGACGATAAAATAAGTCTCACCCAACAAGTTTACTAGAATAATGATGAACAGGGCCCTGTATTCAAAATATCAGTCCAGATTTTATAGATGATGTGACCAATCGTCCTAATTGGACGGTAAAACAAGTCCCGCCCAATATGTTTATTGGCCTAAAGCTGAACAGGGCCCTGTCTACAAAATATCAGTCCAGATTTTATAGATGATGTGACCAATCATCCTAATTGGATGGTAAAAAAAGTCTCGCTCAATAAGTTTAGTAGAATAAAGCTGAATAGGTCCATGTCTTCAAAATATCAGTCCAGATTTTATAGATGATGTGACCGTTCGTCCTAATTGGACGGTAAAATAAGTCTCACCCAATAAGTTTATTGGCATAAAGATGAACAGGGCCCTGTTTACAAAATATCAGTCCAGATTTTATAGATGATGTGACCAATCATCCTAATTAGACGGTAAAACGAGTCCCACCCAATAAGTTTATTGGAATAAAGTTGAACAATTGTCCTACCCAACACTAGTATAATACTAGTATAAATTAAATGGCAATTTTATTTCAAGCACTACCAAATGTCATGCCATAAACATACCGATGATTATTACCCAAGTAGAGGCTGTCTGGATTACTTCAGCCCAAACATGATCGGCAGGAACAAAGATCCCCTTAAGGTAAAAAGAAAATTTAAGGCATCAACATCATTTGATAAGAGCGTCTTATTGATGAAGTTGAACCCGTTTTAACCAACCGTGGAATCTACGAAGATCCACATGGAGGGAGTTGGTTTGGGGAGAAAAGGGTTTTTGAAAACATCCTTATATGCACATTACATTCTTTAGGTGATGTTGGCCATGTGATGAAATGGTTAACTCCAAAAAAGGGAATATTCCTTATGATGATCATTTGAAATGGCCTAGGTTGTATGACAAATACTACGATTTAGAGTGCTTCAGTAATTAGCAAGGGTTACCCGTGCCACAAGAAAAATCTATAAAATTTTGTAAAGATCCCACCAAAGATAGTGATAAATGTATCCGTCTACTACAATGGGAATCGAACATATGGAAAAAAGATTACTGCGCTGGCATTGTAAACCTTTGATGAATACGGAACTAGACGACCCAGAGTATGCATCCGATCCAAAACTTCTGGACTACAAAAGGGACGATTCCGACAACAATTTTGTACAACATCTACCTAACATGATGATGGGTGATGGGAATGCAATATATTGTGATCCCTGGTTTCCTAGGGAACAACGAAGTAATTAGTATGTAACTTCATTTTGTATGTGTTTAATATGTGTACTTGAATTATGTATTTGATTATATGTTTGTACTTGAATTTAATATCTTTAATAAAGGCCTGACATTACGTCAAAAAGAATTTTGGACAGAAGCTTTGGAGATTAAGTCAAAATATCAGGGCTGACATTATAGATGATTTGACCAATCGTCTTTATTAGACGGTACAAATAAGTCCCGCCCAACAAGAGTTTTGGACATAAGCTTTACATTTACGTCTAAAAACTATTAGTGCTGACACTATAGATGATGTGACCAACCGTCTTTATTAGACGGTAAAATAAGTCCCGCCCAACAAGAGTTTTGGACAGAAACTAATTTAAAATCATGTATAAATATACAAGGCCTTTTCGTCTAATATTTCAAATATGGCTTCATATCCCTACAATTCATCCATTTACAATGGATCATACACAGATATTTCCAGTAACGATTGGTATGGAAAGAAACTAATGTTCCAAACTTATCCAATTGATACTTCTCGATGTTTTCTTAATGACTTTGGTCATATTTTCATAATCTCTCATACTTCGGAACCTGATGACGGAGTCGAGTACCCCTGGGAACACCTCACATGGCCAAAAAAATATGATGAACGCTGCGACTTAAAAGTGCTTTGCCATTACCATCATATACCCGTGCCGAGAAAGCGAGTTGCCGCACTTTGGACAATATCGTATCCCAAAGAAGCGGAGATGTTTTGTCTTAATTTATTAGAGAAAGATATATGACAGATAGAGAGGTGCTTACGACGTTGTCATAAAGCACAACGCGCGATCCTATCGGGTCATTACATTCGGGAACAAATGATTAACATATATAACGATTATGCGTTGGCATCGGATAACGACATTTTCGACTACACTAATTCTGGTTATGATTACTTTTCGGAATGCATATATGAAAATAATGCAGAAGAGTATGAACGAAATATATCAAACTATAACAAAGAATATGTTGATTCTGATATGCAATGATCTTTTGTTGATTCTGATACGCAACGATATTACTCACCGAAATGTTTAGTGCGTAATGGGAAACCATTTTGTTGTACTTCTACTAGGTTCGACCTAAGAGTTTGAGTGTTTGTACTACATAAGTACGAGTTTAATATGTCTACTATGCTCAACAAGTTTGTTGGTGTTTGTATTTGAACGATGTTCGTACTTGAATATAATATAATCCAACTATTTTGTCTTTGAGTATGGTGTTTGTACTTTAATCTAATATCTCTTAATAAACACACAAATTATAACATTGTTAACTCTTTTAAATAAAGGTAAACATAAATATTAAATAAAAATGATTTCATTATCACAACAAATTATCACATTACAAGTTTAACTTTACATCCGACCCCTAATAAGATATTGGTCATAAGGAAATTCGTTGAAAAGTCCAAAAATATCATCTGCAAGAGATGATTGACTGAGCGATCCTCCGGGGTCTTGTGATGGTGGATGGGTCATTTTAGGATAAGGAATTGGATATTCATCCCCATATATATATGGGTGTTTATGTTGCAGAATGGGGTTGTGCCCGGTAGACGAACTTGGTCCAGTGCCTTTCAAAGTTGCAATCTCTTTATCTTTCTATCGCAGAAGTCTGTCTTTCTCTCTCACCCATCTTTGCACCATAAGCTGTCGTTCTAACATTTTTTTATTTAAGTTTCCTGATGTAGTCCTCTCTAGAAAAAACATATCACGCCATAGGGAGCGTGAGTAAAATTCTCCGGGTGCTAAGTTATTATGAGTGCTTGGCGGATCGAGATGAATGACTGTTGTGCCATTAAAATTTATATCTGCAACTTCAGAGTCCCTTGACAATGGTATAATATTTGGCGATGAAGATTGTCCCCGTGTGTTGTATGTATGGGGAGCCTCCCATCTATCTGCTGGTGCCCTGAATACTCGTAAATCAGAGGGTGCAATCGAGGCAAACCCCACCCCGTCGTGTTTTTTCCACCGTAATAGGGAGGGTAATATTTCACCCTTACCCACAATCTTACAGTATGTCAACCATTCATCATCCTATGAGACTGCGACACAAACAATTACAGGTTGCCAATTGCCAATTTGTTGCATATATATTTCCCTTGGAATGAATGCCATAGGATACGGAGGGTTTTCTGGAATTGCAACGAGACTTGTCATTTGATGTTGGAAAGCTTTGTAAAATTAGATGGATTCCAATTGGAATTCCTAAAACCAAATAATTAAAGAAGTATTAAATATGGAAACTTTCAACAATAATTAATAAAAATAATTATGGTGCGAAAAAATATTATTGAAATAATTACCGGATAAATGCACAAAATCATAAGGGGTAATCCCCAACTCCACACTCGGTAGATGGAATGTATGCATTATTTTTGACCATCTTCTTATGAGCGCTCCGGTCATTTGGTTGTTCGAGTTAGGAAAAGTTTCGCTAAATAAATGACTAAAACCGAAACTCTCAATGGCCGCTCGCACAAACGGAATCTAGGATAATTCGACATACACCTCTATCGGACCTTGGACACTACTGGGCATGTGAAATTGACTGTCGATTGGATGCACTGTAGGATTAACAATCGTGTCTGTCGCGTGCGAAAAACTACCCTCAAATAACCGACGATAATTTCGATACAAGATTGGCAAATTCCATGGTGGGGGTGGAATAGGATTTGTTTTTGCGATTTTGCCACACCATTTTCTTTGAATCCCTAATATTTCCAAAACAAATAGTATTGAATATATAAAAAAATACGTGTTTGTTTTTTGGGCTTTAAAAAATATACAAGGATGTTGTAGAAATAATCTTCTGATTTTTTTTGGGAGTGTGAAAAATAGGAGATATAGATGTTGTAGGAATAATTTTATGATAAGTGTTAAAAATAGAAGAGAAGAAAGTGGTATTTATAGGGGTTAATGTATAAATATTTTAATCTCGAACGGCTAATTTCTAATGACTAAATTTTAAGGGATAGAAAATGGAAGAGGGGCTGGGTATGGAAGACTTACCCGCTGTGACACCCCGACTAATTAAATACCGGGTAGCTACTCCTTTATTAAATCAATACAAAATGCCAAGTTGGTTCAGTTAATAGCATCACTGTCGAAAACATTTTAAAAATTACTAACCACCTAGTATTTAAAAAGTAAGTTGCCAAATTTTAAGTTAAGTCTGATTAACATGCAGTAAAAGAATAATGGAAGAACAAGATAATCCATTAACCATAACGAAGTAATGAAATAACCAACAAATAGTAATAAGTCTGGAGGAAAAACTCCTCACAACAATCCCACAACTAAAAATATGACAAGTCTGAATCCTGAATTAATTACATGCCAGAAGTCTGAATAACTGAAATAAATGAAGTGTCTCTAAAAGAAATGGGCGACATGCCCTACAACTGATAAATGCTGAATATAGAGTCAGGATATATGAAGCGTCTACAAGTAAGGTCCTGTAACTTCCACAACCAGCTACAGCTCATCACCTGAATGAGAATACTAAGCATGGTGTCCTTGTGGCTGGGCACCTAAAATGGTTTTTACAAAAATAGATTTGAAAGCAAATGGGTCAGAGCCCGAAAGTAGAAATCATTTTAAAAACAGCAAGTGCTTTAAATACAGTTAAAATAATGAATGTAAAGTACATGTTAGGACGTGCTCTCACGTGAAATACTCACCTCTCGTCTAATTGTGCACTCCTAACGTTCCTGTACCCATTCATGTGACATCCATATCTAACCAAATCGTAATAAGTTCTACCCCTTACTACTCGATCCACATATTACATTCTAGCGTTATCAATTTAAAAGAGAGCTTTACTTAAACTCAGATTCTCAATTTGTAATACAATTCATTATCGGTTAACCCGTTATGTTTTCTCAAAACATTACCATAATTATATTCATAACAACAACATGAAAGTTTCCATTATCTACGTGTATATTATTCACGTCATAAATATACAATACAAGCACCCCGAGACTAAGCTGCGGTGTACACATACTCTGCTATCCATCCCGGTACATCACGTACATAAGGATCACGTATTCCGAATCTCTCAGGAATCGTTTTCAGATAACAACATCACAAATAATGGAGGCGAACACAGTCACATCACATGGGTCACGCACATACCTGCGCTCCCACGATCAGCAGACTTATTAACATCCCAATAAGTCCTTCTCTGACCTATGTTCATCGAGGTAACCAGTCTAAATCCGGGCAACACAAGGATTAGAGGGCCCTAAGCGAACGCAAACCTCCCGTGATAGCAAGTATGGTAGGTATGTCATACACATAAACTCATATGCTAAGCATTCATACATCTTAGATATTTCAATATTATTAAAGGTATACTTTACAACCTTATACCATTATTCCAATTTTATATATATATTAAGTCTCTCGATAATATAGAGTTTAAACTGTCGACACGTCACACATCATAGTTCATATACTTAAAACCTATCTTAAATAGATTATTAAGTTCCTATTATTCCCACATATAACATCGTCATTCCTAAGGTCCTTACTTCTGCCCCGAACCTCATTTCATCAACTATTCAAAATTTACACTTTTAACCCAAATATTATCTCACTTATCGAATTCAATTAGATTTAGAATAATACCTCATATTGAATTCTATTAAGGTCCAAATTTCATAGCCATGCCTACTGGTCTTCCTTAAGTTTAAGGGTATTCATAAGGTCTCCAATCATATTTCCCAAGGGTTAACATCATTAAAATTAAATAGGGAAAACTTTATTCATTCTGGGAAGGTCGATCGATCGACCTTTTCCTTCGATCGATCGATGGTGGTCGATCGATCGACTGATGAACATCGATCGATCGAACGCACCAGGTATGGCTACGGACTGCTTCGTTTTGCAGTTTTCAAATCATCCCAAAACACCATTAACAAGCATGAAACTCTAAGATAACGTTATAATATCATCATACAATCATCCTACAACAGTAGTAACGTTCTAAAACCAATAATTCATCATTCAAGGGCTTTGTTTAGATCAAAACTTCATCAAGAATTCCAGATTTCTATTTCTTTCAAGAACATTAATAAACTTCTTCTAAAATTCGTTTTTAGATCATCAATGGTTCTGTTTTGAATACATAATTCGTCCAGAATGTTTCTACATGCAATTCCTTCCATAGTTCATAGTTTTAATCCTCAAATTTATGGGTCTAATCAATCTTCCAAGATAATTTGATGATTATCCTAAACATGGAAAAACATAGCATTGAATCAATTATAATTAAACCACTTTCCTTAATCTTTCTCTGAAATTGGAGGTTGAATCTTGAAGGTTGAATCTGTCCTCTCTCTCTCTCTGCAGAATTCTCCTCTTCCTCTCTCTCTCTACAAGTTCTTCTCAAGGATGATGACAATGGAGGTGTGGTTGGTTTTTGGCAAGTTGGGACTATTTCTTAACTTCTCCCGTAGTCCATTAAGTCCCTTAGTGTAGTTAGTGGGTTTAGTGGATAAAGAATAAGTCAGATTTTTGTTTCTAATTTTCGTGGGTTTTAATTCTCAAATTTTCGAAATTACCAAAATGCCCTTATAAGTTACCGGTATGGCCCAATAATGCCCCGGGACCCAAACTTAACCCCCGGCTAGTGTTTTCTGACTATTTCGACCCTTCCGGACACGTAGGCGCACTCAAAATGACCATACGGTTAATAGAAATAAAAACCACTTTTTAATTCAAATAAATATTTTCCTGACGCGACTGTCACGCGCGTCCCAACAAAATTTCCCAAATTGCCGTATTTCAATCTCGCGACAATTTCGATAGTTCTAATATTCATATATTGCCATATATACACATTATAATCAAATACTAACTCACATCTCGTTAATATTTTATCCGGATTAATTCTCAATTAATTCACATTTAATTTAATTAATCCCATAAATAAATATCATAAAAATACGGGGTACTACATACTCCCCCCCTAATAACAGAATTTCGTCCCGAAATTCGGCACTAGAAAGTACCTGGTAAGAACAACTCTGGATAACGTTCGCGCATCTCATCCTCGCGCTCCCATGTGGACTCCTCGACATTATGATGTCGCCACTGAACACGCACTAACGGGACTATCTTTGACCGCAGTTTCCTCTCACTTCGGTCCAAAATAGCAATTGGTCCTTCCTCGTAGGAGCTATCAGGCTGGAGATCTATGTCCTCCAAAGCAATGTGAGAATGAGCCAAATCGTCTCTAAGATATCTCCTTAGCGAGGAAATATGAAATACATCGTGAATCTTATGCAAATGCTCCGGTAACCCAAGTCTATACGCAACCGGTCCAATCCGCTCAATAATAGGAAATGGTCCCACATATCTCGGTGCCAACTTCCCTTTCTTCCCAAAACGCATAATCCCCTTCGTAGGAGATACTCTGAGCAAAACTTGGTCCCCCACTTGGAACTCTCTGAAGAACCTCTTCGCATTAGCATAGCTCTTCTGCCGATCTTGAGCTACCCGAATGCTACTCCGAATCAATTCTATCCTCGCCGAAGTATCCTGAATCACTTCCGGCCCAAGTAGTTTGTTGTCCCCCACCTCCAACCAACATGCTGGGGAACGACAAGGTCTACCGTACAATGCCTCAAATGGAGCCATGCCAATGGTGAACTGGTAGGAGTTATTGTAAGCAAAATCCACCAGTGGAAGATACTGCTCCCATCCACCCCCAAAATCAATGATACTCATACGTAGCATGTCCTCCAACATTTGGTTTGTACGCTCGGTCTGCCCATCGGTCTGCGGGTGATACGCCGTACATAACCGCAATTCTGTGCCCATGGCCTCCTGAAAACTCTCCCAAAACCGTGAAACAAATATCTTTTCTCGGTCAGACACGATATTTAGGGGCACACCGTGAAGTCTCACTATCTCTGAAATAAAAAGCTGGGCATACTGTGCCGTAGTGTAGTCTGTCCTTACGGTTAGAAAGTGAGCGACTTTGGTCAACCTATCCACAATTACCCAAATAGAGTCGTGACCTCTCTGTGACGTAGGCAACCCCGTGATAAAGTCCATGGATATGCTCTCCCACATCCACATCGGGACCTCCAACGGCTGTAGCAGTCCTGCCGGTCTCTGATGATCCACTTTTACTAACTGACAAGTGGCGCATTTAGAAACAAACTGGGCAATATCTCTCTTCATCCCGCTCCACCAATACTGTCGTCTCATGTCTTGGTACATTTTATCCCCACCGGGATGTACCGTGAACCGTGATCCGTGCGACTTTGCCATCACCGCGTGCCGCAATTCCTCCCCTTCCGGAACTACCAATCTCCCATTGAAGCGTAATCCCCCGTCTGAGCTAACGGTATAGGACTCGGCTCCCTCTGCTAATAATCGAACTATCTGCTCCTGACAGAACGAGTCATTTGCCTGTGCCTTTACTACCTTCGTGACAATCTACGGTGTAACGGTCATCACAGACATGAACGATCGGGCCACTGCATCCTGGTGTCCCAATTCCTTCCACTTGGCCTTCCACACCCCTGCCACTTCATCTGCTGGCCTACGGCTCAACGCGTCTGCTACCACGTTAGACTTCCCCGGGTGATACTGGATATCAAACTGATAGTCCTTCACAAACTCAAGCCACCTTCGCTACCGCATATTCAACTCCTTCTGCATGAACAGGTACTGTAGGGACTTGTGGTCCGTGAACAATCGAAACTTTTCCCCCAAAAGGTAATGTCTCCAAATACGAAGGGCAAATACAACTGCCGCCAACTCCAAGTCATGAGTGGGGTAATTCTTCTCATGAGG